>CM062293.1:544711045-545449686 GCA_031216915.1 Pictodentalium vernedei
AAGGACACACCCTGTTACCGCTGGTCAAGATCGAACTCTGAACCTTTCGATTTGAAGTTCAATGCTCTAATAATGAGCCATTCTGCTCCCAGTATACCGACATATCGGTACAAGGGAGTTGCAAGCAGCCCAACCCCAACACCCACATAACCTGTCTTTAGGCAGGTGGTGACAGTGCGTGCCCTTTTTCGCCTGACGTGCACTAGACTGAGAAACTTTCGAGTATTTATTTCTAACGTATTTTAGAACACGCAATTTTGATAATCACCAAACAGAGCTACACGTATAAAATCGACGTGGTGAGTTCTAGGGCCTTATCATATTTAATTGATTCGGATATGGGATATTTTTATTTTTAATACATTAGCGTGGGGGCACCAATATATTGCATAATGCCAATACTATTGAGAGTCACATTACATTTTATGATGCGTTGTAAACTGTCGGTCTTCACTCATATCCAGAGTCGTGTGGCCTTCTTGATACCCCAAGCCCTTTTATTACCTCACGTGAGCAAAGCTCAGGGAGGGCTTTACTACTCACTTTCTATCCGTCGTCCGCCCGTCGTCCGTCCGGCGTTAACTTTGCGTTATCGACGTCTCCCCAGAAAGTACTGGACCACATTGAACCAAACCTGGTATGCATGTTCCTTATCATATGTTAATTCAAGTTTGTTCGTATAAAGTTGCCACGCCTGCAACGGACGCAACACGGGGCATAACTTTGATAGAACCCATACATTTGAAAAAAATTGTTTTTACAAAATCTGCTTCTCCGGAACCATCAATCAGAATCTTTTGATATTTGGTATACAACATCTCTAGGGGTCAGATTCGAGTTTGTTCAAACCGAGTCCATGAGTTAATATTGTTCTCTCTATTGGAGCACAAACTTAGTGCAATATGAGGAAATTTCTTTAAAAACCATCTTCTCCAGATCCTCCAGTCAGAATCCCTTCTTATTTGGTATACATGTACAACACCTCGAGTGGGGGATCAGATTCAAGTTTGATCAAATCGTGTCCGCGAGTTGATATTTGGGTTCCCTGTGCGAGTCCGAATTTTAACTTTGTGCAATATGTGGAGATTTCTTTACAGATCTTCTTCTTCAGATCCACCTGTCAGAATCCTTTCATGTTTGATACACAACATCTCTAAAGGGTGTGTGTGTGTGTGGGGGGGGGGGGGGGGCAGATTCCAGTTTGTTCAAACCGAGTCCCTGGCTTAATATTTGGGCTTCCTATGTGGGTCACTTTGCGCAATCCGAGGTAATTTGTTCAAAAATCTTCTGAGGAAATTTCTTTTAAGAACCTTCTTCTTCGGATCCAATAATCAAAATACTTTCACATTTACTATACAACATCTACAGAGGGGTCAGGTTCATGTTTGTTCAAATCGGGTCCCTTGGTAAATATCTGAGCTCTCTATTGTAGCAATATGTGGAAATGTCTTCAAAAATATTCTTATTCAGATCCACCAGTCAGAATTTTTTCTTATTTGGTACACAGCATCTCGGGGGGGGGGGGGGGGGGAGTGGGAGGATAGGGAAGGGGGGGGGGATCAGATTCAATGTTGTTCAAATCGAGTTCCTGAGTTGATATTTCGGTTCCCTGTGCGAGCCCCAATTTTAACTATGTGCAATATGAGGAAACTTTTTTTTCAAAATCTTCTTCAGATGCACCAGGCAGTACGCTTTCATATTTGGTATACAACATCTCTAGGAAGGGGAGGGGGGGGGAGAGGCAGACTCATGTGTGCTCAAATCGGGTCCCTGAGTTAATATTTGGGCTCTCTGTTGGAGCCAGAAGATTAACTTAGTGAAATATGAGGTAATTTCTTGGAAAATCGTCGTCTTCAGATCCATCTGTCAGAATCCTTTCATATTTGAGATACAAGATTTCTAGGGGGGGGGGGGGGGTGGGGGGGGGGGGGGGGGGGCAACTTCAAGTGTGTTCAAATCCGGTAACTTGGTGCAATATGAGGAAATTTCTTTAAAAATCTATCAGATCCACCAATCAGAATACCTTCAAACTTGGTATACAACATCTCTAGGGGGATCAGATTTAAGTTTGTTCAAATCGGGTCCCTGGGTTTATATTTAGGCTCTCTGTTTGTTTAACTTAGTGGAATATGAAGAAAGGGGCGCGGTGGCTCACCAGATAGAGATGTAGGCTGCAAGCCGCGAGGTCCTCTGTTCGACACCCACGTGCGACAACCGCGTTGTGTCCTTAGGTAAGACAAGTCATCCCCAATGCCCACGTGGGGGCGGGGTGGCGTTGTGAACTTGTCTTCAACCATTGCTAGCCCTGCTTGTGTGGAGTTAGTATGTTGGGGAGTTGACAGTTGCTCGCCGTCGCTCGGTGGTTCTTTCCGGGTACTCCGGCTTCCTTCACCCGTAAAACTGTCGTGGTCACGATTAGCCATTGCGCAGAAATATGTAACCTTAAACACCAATAAATAAATAAATAAATATGAGGAAATTTCTTTAAAGATCTTCTTCAGATCCACCTGTCAAAATCCTTTCATATTTGATATACAACAACATCTCTGGGGTGGGATCAGTGACCAGTTTGGTCAAATCGAGTCTGTAACTTAATATTTGGTCTCCCTACACTGCAAAAAATATAGGTTCTCTTTAGAGCCAAAACTGGTTCTAATCTTGTCCCTGAGATGGAACCAGTTCTGTTTAAACAGTATTTATTTCAAATCAAAAAAAAATTACCAAGATTAGCATTCAATTTTAACAGAATATCACATGAACTGAAGTAGATTCAGCAGTAAACTTGGAGCTTAATCAACGCAGTCGCCAAACATTTTGAAACAAAGGAGATATGAACAGTTGGCATATCGAACCAGTTTTGGTTCTGTACAGAACCAAAACTGTTTCGATATGCCAACTGTTCATATCTCCTTTGCTTAATAATGATTTGCGGCAACCTCGTATAAGCTCTAAACTTACGGCTGAAACCCCCGCAATTTATTTTCAAATCTGTTAATATTTAATGTTAATCTTAATAAATTTATTTGATTTGAAATAAATACTGTTTGAACAGAACTGGTTCCATCTCAGGGACAAGATTAGAACCAGTTTTGGTTCTAAAGAGAACCTATATTTTTTGCAGTGTATAGGAACCCAAATTTTAACTTAGCGCATTATGAAGAAATTTCTTCACAAATTTTCGTCTTCAGAACTACCAGTTGGAATGCGAAGTTTAACTTGGTGCAATAAAAAGGTATATAACATTTCTAGGGTGATCAGATTCAAGTTTGTTCAATTCAAGCCCATGGTTTAATATTTGGGCTCTCTATTGGAAGGGGTGGGTGGGCGAGAGGAAGGCGCAGGTTAACTTCATCGTTGTTCAAATCTTTTCCTTAGTGTTTTACCATAAAATTCAAACTGTAGAGACACAACAACCCTCGGAGGTTTGACAGTGCTTGTCTACAGTTGATAGAATAGGAAGTAGTCAGGAAGACCTGTGATAATAATCATCTGACGTGGACACTAGAGTTATGAATAAATTCTGATTTCATTTCTCTGTAGTGTTGATAAACCATGACTAACTGAATGCGACTCCCCCCAAAATACATCTTCTAACCACTTTGTCAGGTGAGCGATCAAGGCCCCTTGGGACCTCTTGTTAGTATAGTCTCAGTTGTTATTACTTCACAGTGTAACATGTATGTGGAATGTGCGGGGGAAAGGATAGACACTCTGCCACCAGTCTACCCAGCTTCTGTCGTCTCTATGCTGGCCATCTAATCGTAGTACACACTGCAGTCTGCCGCCCTCCCCCCCCCCCGGTTCTGTCGCCTCTGATTTGTTACAAAGTCGTGGTATACACTCTTGAGTGCCCCATCACCGTTTGTTAAAAATGAATCCAGCATAGTTGGCAAACACTGCCGTTCCTGGGATCCTCGCAGTGACTGCAACTGGCATATAGGTGTCCAGGAAAAAAACATCTTAATATGATATGTACTGTTAAAACATCAGAATTCGAAGAATATGCAGATAATACATTAGGTGCAAGTGTGGTGAGACGTGATAGAGGTGGGCGGTCTCAATTTATTGAAATGCAATCGAGGATAGTTTTAGTAAGGAGGGTAGAACACGCTAATGAAGAGCAAAGGAGTAACGGAGAGCTCGGGAATTCTTCCCAGGATGGTTATAAAATGAAAGGTACCGGGTATTCGATATATGATGTAGAAATCGTATGTGAACACAATATAAACACTCGGGAAAGACGCCATAGAACAGGGAACACAATATAAACACTCGGGAAAGACGCCATAGAACAGGGAACACAATATAAACACTCGGGAAAGACGCCATAGAACAGGGAACACAATATAAACACTCGGGAAAGACGCCATAGAACAGGGAACACAATATAAACACTCGGGAAAGACGCCATAGAACAGGGAACACAATATAAACATTCGGGAAAGACGCCATAGAACAGGGAACACAATATAAACACTCGGGAAAGACGCCATAGAACAGGGAACACAATCTAAACACTCGGGAAAGACGCCACAGAACAGGGAACACAATATAAACACTCGGGAAAGACGCCATAGAACAGGGAACACAATATAAACACACGGGAAAGACGCCATAGAACAGGGAACACAATATAAACACTCGGGAAAGACGCCATAGAACAGGGAACACAATATAAACACTCGGGAAAAACGCCATAGAACAGGGAACAGTCAGTGTTCTTGGTGGAGTATTAACCCTTTACCCAACGCAGACGATATCAAAATTGATTATTTTGAATATCATTTTTTCAAATTTTTAAAAAAATTTCAACAAAACCATATCAAGTGACCCCTCGTTGGAACGAGCTCGACGAGCTCGTTCCAACAAGGGGTCACATGATATGGTTTTGTTGAAATATATTGAAAAATAATATTTTTTCAACTGCTGAATTTGCATATTACGCGGGCGGATGCGGGCGATTCGTTGGGTAAAGGGTTAAATAGGAAAGCAGTGATGCACCATTAGACAGTTAGTATCCTCGATGGAGTATTGAATAGTCAAGCAGTAAGGCATCATTGGAATGGTCAGTGCAGCTGCTGGAGAATTGAAGAGGAAAGCCGTGAGTCGACACAAGAACGGTCAGCATCCTTTGAGTATTCTATAGAATATAAATGAAGAGTACTATAATTTACTCGTTTATTGGTGTTTAATTTATTGGTGTATAAGGTGACATGTTTCAGCACAATGGCTAATACTGGTGCTTAAGGTCACATATTTCAGCACAATGGATAATACTGGTGTTTAAGGTCACTTTCAGAATCTAAGGCTTATACCTGAACACTGATGAATCGTTTATATCTATGCTGCCCACTTTAGAGAACGTCCACCCAGGTGTTGGTTCAGAGTACGAATTTACTTACTGTCGTAAACAAGCACTGTCTCACCCCCAGGTGAATTCACTTCACTGATACAACCAGATGTTGACATTGATTCAAGCTAACGTTTTTTGGTAAGTGTCCTTGGTGGAGTATTAAAGAAGAAAGGAGTAAGGCATCATGGGAACTGTTGGTGTTCTTGACAGAGTGTTCAACGGGAGATCAGAAAGGTATCATGGGAACGGTAAGTGTCTTGATGCTGTATTCAATAAGAAAGCAGTAAGGCATTATGGGAACTGTTGATGTTCTTGATAGACGATTCGGCAGATCGGTAAGGCACCATGAAAACGATGTGTACTTAATGGGGTATTTAAGGGGAAAGCAGTATGGCATTATGAGAACTGTTGGTGTTCTCGGTGGAGTATTCAACAGATCAGTAAGGCATAATGGGAACGTTGGGTGCCCTGGTCTAGTATTCAAGAGGAAAGTAGTAAGGTATCATGGGAACTGTTAGGTGTTCTTGGTGGAGTATTCAACAGATCAGTAAGCCACCATGGGAACGGTGGGTGTCCTGGTCTAGTATTCAAGAGGAAAGTTGTAAGGTATCATGGGAACTGTTAGGTGTTCTTGATGGAGTATTCAACAGATCAGTAAGGCGCCATGGGAACGTTGGGTGTCCTGGTCTAGTATTCAAGAGGAAAGTAGTAAGGCATTCTGGGAACTGTTAGGTGTTCTTGATGGAGTATTCAACAGATCAGTAACGCACCATGGGAACGTTGGGTGTCCTGGTCTAGTATTCAACAGGAAAGTAGTAAGGCATTCTGGGAACTGTTAGGTGTTCTTGATGGAGTATTCAACAGATCAGTAAGGCAACATGGGAACGGTGGGTGTCCTGGTCTAGTATTCAACAGGAAAGTGGTAAGGCATCATGGGAACTGTTAGGTGTTCTTGATGGAGTATTCAACAGATCAGTAAGGCAACATGGGAACGGTGGGTGTCCTGGTCTAGTATTCAACAGGAAAGTAGTAAGGCATTCTGGGAACTGTTAGGTGTTCTTGATGGAGTATTCAACAGATCAGTAAGGCACCATGGGAACGGTGGGTGTCCTGGTCTAGTATTCAACAGGAAAGTAGTAAGGCATTCTGGGAACTGTTAGGTGTTCTTGGTGGAGTATTCAACAGATCAGTAAGGCACCATGGGAACGGTGGGTGTCCTGGTCTAGTATTCAACAGGAAAGTAGTAAGGCATTCTGGGAACTGTTAGGTGTTCTTGATGGAGTATTCAACAGATCGGTAAGGCAACATGGGAACGGTGGGTGTCCTGGTCTAGTATTCAAGAGGAAAGTGGTAAGGCATCATGGGAACTGTTAGGTGTTCTTGATGGAGTATTCAACAGATCAGTAAGGCGCCATGGGAACGTTGGGTGTCCTGGTCTAGTATTCAACAGGAAAGTAGTAAGGCATTCTGGGAACTGTTAGGTGTTCTTGATGGAGTATTCAACAGATCCGTAAGGCACCATGGGAACGGTGGGTGTCCTGGTCTAGTATTCAACAGGAAAGTAGTAAGGCATTCTGGGAACTGTTAGGTGTTCTTGGTGGAGTATTCAACAGATCAGTAAGGCACCATGGGAACGGTGGGTGTCCTGGTCTAGTATTCAACAGGAAAGTAGTAAGGCATTCTGGGAACTGTTAGGTGTTCTTGATGGAGTATTCAACAGATCAGTAAGGCACCATGGGAACGGTGGGTGTCCTGGTCTAGTATTCAACAGGAAAGTAGTAAGGCATTCTGGGAACTGTTAGGTGTTCTTGATGGAGTATTCAACAGATCAGTAAGGCAACATGGGAACGGTGGGTGTCCTGGTCTAGTATTCAACAGGAAAGTAGTAAGACATTCTGGGAACTGTTAGGTGTTCTTGGTGGAGTATTCAACAGATCAGTAAGGCGCCATGGGAACGGTGGGTGTCCTGGTCTAGTATTCAAGAGGAAAGTGGTAAGGCATCATGGGAACTGTTAGGTGTTCTTGATGGAGTATTCAACAGATCAGTAAGGCACCATGGGAACGGTGGGTGTCCTGGTCTAGTATTCAAGAGAAAAGTGGTAAGGTATCAGGGGAACTGTTAGGTGTTCTTGATGGAGTATTCAACAGATCAGTAAGGCACCATGGGAACGGTGGGTGTCCTGGTCTAGTATTCAACAGGAAAGTAGTAAGGTATCATGGGAACTGTTAGGTGTTCTTGATGGAGTATTCAACAGATCAGTAAGGCATAATGGGAACGGTGGGTGTCCTGGTCTAGTATTCAAGAGGAAAGTAGTAAGGTATCATGGGAACTGTTAGGTGTTCTTGATGGAGTATTCAGCAGATCAGTAAGGAATCGTGGGAACGGTGAGTGTCCTGGTTTAGTATTCAAGGGGAAATCGGTAAGGCATCACGGGAACTGAGTGTCCTGGTGTAATATTCAAGAGGGAAGCGGTAAGGTATCATGGGAACGGTGACTGTGCTGGTTTAGTATTCAGGAGAAAGGCAGTGAGGCATCATGGAAACTGTGAGTGTCCTGGTGTAGTATTCAAGAGGAAAGCAGTAAGGCATCATGGGAACTGGTGGGTGGTCTTGGTGGAGTATTCAACAAATCAGTAAGCCATCATGGGAACGATGTGTCCTTGATGGGTTATTCAAGGGGACAGCAGTATTGCATTACGGGGACTGTTGGTGGAGTGTTCAACAGATCAGTAAGGCATCGTGGGAACGGTGAGTGTCATGGTGTAGTATTCAAGAGGAAATCAGTAAGGCATCATGGGAACTGTTGGGTTCTTGAAGGAGTATTCAACAACTCAGTAACGCATCATGGGAACGATGTGTCCTTGATGGGGTATTCAAGGGGACAGTAGTATGGCATTATGGGGACTGTTCGTGTTCTTGGTGGAGTATTCAACAGATCGGTAAGGCATCACGTGAACGGTGAGTGTCCTGGTGTAGTATTGAAGAGGTAAGTAGTAAGACATCATTGGAACTGCTTGGTGCTCTTGACGGTGTAATCAACAGATGAGTAAGACACCGTGGGAACGATGAGTGTCCCGTTTTAGTATTCAAGAGGAAAGCAGTAAGGCATCACGGGAACTGAGTGTAGTATTCAAGAGGAAAGCGGTAAGGCATCATGGGAACTGTGCGTGTGCTGGTTTAGTATTCAAGAGAACAGCAGTGAGGCATCATGGAAACTGAGTGCCCTGGTGTAGTATTCGAGAGGAAAACAGTAAGGCATCATGGGAACTGTTGGGTGTTCTTGGTGGAGTATTCAACAGATTAGTGAAGCATCATGGGAACGGTGAGTGTCCCGTTTTAGTATTCAAGAGGAAAGCAGTAAGGCATCAAAGGAACTGAGTGTAGTATTCAAGAGGAAAGCGGTAAGGCATCATGGGAACTGTGCGTGTGCTGGTTTAATATTCAAGAGAACAGCAGTGAGGCATCATGGAAACTGAGTGTCCTGGTGTTGTATTCAAGAGGAAAACATTAAGGCATCATGGGAACTGTTGGGTGTTCTTGGTGGAGTATTCAACAGATTAGTAAAGCATCATGGGAACAGTGAGTGTATTGATTCAGTATTCAAGAGGAAAGCAGTAAAGCATCAGGGGAACTGTTGGCGTTTTCGACAGTGTATTTAATAGATTAGTGAGGCACCATGGGAACGGTAAGTGTCCTGATGGAGTATTCTACCGGAGATCGGAAACGTATACCCCAAGTTATTCATTTATTGGTGTTTAAGGTCACTTTCAGCATTTCAAGCTTTCTCATTACTGCAACATATGTGTGAATTCGAGTTTAACCAATCGTTTATATCAATGATGCCCGTGAGCGCAGTGGTTCAGTATGTAGAGATGCAGGCTGCAAGCCGAGAGGCCCTCGGTTCGAATCACACCTGCGACAACCGCGTTGTGTCTTTGGGCAAGACACTTACACCCAATTGCCACGTGGGAGGGAGGGGGGTGGCGGTGGCATTGTGTGCTAAGGCGTACTGCTCGTCGATGGTGCACTTGTCAACCAATGCAAACTCTGGCTGTGTGAAGTTAGTATGTTGTGGAGTGTGAGAGTTGCTCGACGTTGCTCGATGGTTCTCTCCGGCTTCCCAAACCCGTGAAGCTGTCCAACTCGAGGTAACCTTGGTTGTCGAAACTATCGTTAAACCCCAATAAATAAATAAATCGACGCAGCCCACTTTAGACTTCCTCCCCTGGCGTTGGTTCCGGGTCCTAATTTACCAGTAAAACAGAACTTATTTCGCGCAGGAAACGAGCACTGGTTCACTTCCAATGGTAATTCACTTCACTGATAACACTAAATGGTGACATTGATTCTAGTTAATTTTTGTGACAAATCGTACCCCGGGTTCCAATGTGTTCTATGTGCCAGTAGGCACATAGAACACATCGGAACTCAGGGAACGAAATGTCCTTGGTGGAGTATTCAAGAGAAAAATATTTAATCGTCAAAGGAAAGGTAAGTGTTCTGATCGAGTATACAAGAGGAACGAAGAAAGGCGTCATGGTAACGGTAGAGTGACTTTCATCGAGTATTCGAGGGGACAGTAGCAAGATATCAAGAATGGTCAGTGTCCTTCATAGAATATTCAACTTATCTATTTATTTATTGGTGTTGAAGATCAAGTATTTGTGCACATTGGCTAATAGTGACCGCAACATGAATACAAAGTGAAGCCCAGGTAATCTTTTATACCCATATTTCCCATTTTCGAGGGATTTCACCACAGGCATTTGTTACGGAGTCCTATTTCACCAGTAAAACAGTGCTTGTCTACCACAGTAAACAACCACTAGGTTCCCACGGTGAATTCAACAGATCAAAAAGGCATCATGGGAACAGTTGGTGTCTTTGATGGGATATTCAAGATGAGATCAGAAAGCCATCACGGGAAGGAATCTCGGGCTTTCTCATTAACGCAACATATGCGTGAGATCGAGTTTAACCAATAGTTTTTACCTATGCTGCCCACTTAAGAGACTTCGACCCAGGCGTCGGTTCCGGGTCCTAATTTATTAGTAAAACAGAACTTGTTACCGCAATAAACTTCACTGATAAAACCAAATGGTGACATTGATTCTATTTTCCTTTTGTTGACAAGAGAAAAACATTAAATCGTCATGGGAATGGTCAGTGATCGAGAAAACAAGAGGAGAGCAAAGAAAAGGCATGTGAACTGTATTTATTTATTTATTGGTGTTTAAGGTCACATATTTCTGCACAATGGCTAATCATGACCACGACAGTTTTATGGGTGGAGGAAGCCAGAGCACCCGGAGAGAACCACCGAGCAACTGTCAGCTCCCCAACATACTAACTCCATGTGAAACTGTAAGTGAGCTTGATGAAGTAATCGAGGGGACAGCAGTAAGATATCAAAGGAATGGTCAATGTCCTTGATAGAACATTCAACAGATTTACCTATTTAACCCTTTACCTAACATGAAAAGCAGACGACACTTGCAAAAATAATTCTTGAATAACTAATTTTTTTCATTTTTTGTCTCAAAAACATAGGTTATGACGAGCTCGTTCCAACGAGGGGTCATAGCCTATGTTTTTGAGACAAAAAATGAAAAAAATAATGAAAATTAATTGGCGATTTTTGAGAATAGCGCTGTCCGGTTTTGGCCGTTACGTTAGGTAAAGGGTTAATGGTGTTTAACCCATTACCCAACGGAACCGCCAAAACCGGCCAGCGCTATTCACAAAATTCGCAAATTACTTTTTATTATTGTTTCATTTTCTGTCTTAAAAACATAGGTTATGACCCCTCTTTGGAACGAGTTATTCAAGAATTTTGTTTGCAAGTGTCGTCTGCTTTTCATCTTAGGTAATGGGTTAAGATCACATATTTTTGCACATTGGCTAACCGTGAATACATCATGGATATCACGTCAACCCCAATCAATAGTTTATACCCATATTTTCCATTTTCGAGGGCTTTTCCCCAGGCATTGGTTGCGGAGTCCTATTACACCAGTACAACAGTGCTTGACTAAGTTGACTATCACAGTAAACAAGCACTACTTCTCTTCCCGTGGCTCTCACGGGGACTTCAACAGATCAATAAGGCATCGTGAGAACGGTCGGTGTCTTTGGTCTTCCCGAGTTTTCAGTTTAGAGAGATCAGTAAGGCATCATGACAACGGTCGGTATCCTTGATGGAGTATTCAGCTAGACCAGTTGGGTACACCATAAAATAATGTTTTTATCATATACCCCAACACGGCCAGAAAACGACCTTGCAAAGTGTTTACTTTCTTTTTGAACTTAAAAAAAAATGCTTTATGGTCGTTCATGGGAACAAACTCGCCTTAGTGAATGTTTATAAGAATGCTTTTGGGGGCAGAACTGAAAAAAAATGAAATCTGAATTGCGATTTTTGTGATTTGGGTCGGACGAATATGGCCGATATGATAGGTATAGGGATCTGCGAATCACAAATTTCTTTTCGAATCGAAACTCGAATCGAATCGTGTCTCTGATATCGACATCGAATCGAATCCCGAATAGAATCTTAAAAGACAAGTTATTTCATATTGCATCAAACGGAAGTTACGGAACACTGTGATGACCCTTACGCGACGGAGTGAACACCTTAAAGACCAATAACTAAATATTCTCTGTAGCACCGTCGCTGAAACAGCTAGGCCTATTGTCCATAGTTTTGTTTTTGAAGGCCTAACTTGTTACTATTCAAGTTCTTAAGAACGTGAATAGTAACAAGTTAAGCCTTCAAAAACCAAAACTATGGATAATGTTCTGGGCCAAATTCACACCTTACCTAACAATTAAACATTGTCAATTACTCAAATAAATAGGAATTGAGCCTGCATGAATGAATTTTCTAACAGTCTGACAGTTTTATCCTATTTTTGTTGGAAATGTTACAAATTGAAGTTAGTACGAGAGATTCGAAATGAAAGTGTCAATGACACTGTAGCTCAACTTGTCAAGACAAAGACATGTACATGTATAGTATGTGACACAGCAATGACAAACATCTAGGTAATGACCTGATAACAAAGGTACATATAAAGTTCTGTAACGGTCTGTACATAAATACTGAGCGTTGCCTGTAACAAATGTATAGGTAAAGTATTGTAAAGGTGGGTGACAGTCAGATGCTAAACTAGAAAAGAAATCTTTGTGTCCCAGAGTGGGTCTGACTGAACCCCAAAATATTTGTTCTCATAGCACAGTGATAACAAAGTCACCCCAAAACACACTCATTCCTGTCCCAAGGTGAAAACAAAGGTACCCAAGAAGTTTCGTGAAGATCAGTTCACAAATATGAGCTGTGTAGAAGTTGTGACAAAAAACTGATTGGACCTAATTTCGGTACAAAATGGCCACTGGCAGCCATCTTGAATTTTGGACCGCGCCCAGAAACAATCGTTCTCGTCCCAAGGTGATTACAAAGGTACCCAAGAAGTTTTGTGAAGATCGGTTCATAAATACAGCCTCTAGCCCGAGCCGTATTGACATGTGCACTTACAGAGTATAAGTAGCACTGAATAAATCAAAGTTCATCTAATTTGCATAATTTCTGCACGAGAAAAAAACCCGTACTATATGTGATGTATTCCATGTTGCTAAACATTCATACAAAAATTTATTCAAATCAAACTTTCATACAGAAGTTCTGTACAAAAGACTGATTGCACTAATTTTGGTACAAAATGGCTGCTGGTGGCCATCTTGAATTTCGGACCACACCCAAAAACACTCGTTCTCATCCCACGGTAATAACAAAGGTACCCAAGAAGTTTCGTAAAGATCGGTTCATAAATACGGCATCTAGCCTGAGCCGTATAGAAGTTGTGTACAAAAAACTGATTAGACCTAATTTCGATACAAAATGGCCACTGGCAGCCATCTTGAATTTTGGACCGCACCCAGAAACACTCGTTCTCGTCCCAAGGTGATAACAAAGGTACCCAAGACGTTTCGTGAAGATCGGTTCATAAATACAGACTCTAGCCCGAGCCGTATTGATATGTGTACTTACTGTGTGTAAGCAGCACTGAAAAAATCAAAGTTCATCTAATTTGCATAATTTCTGCACGAGAAAAAAACCCGTATTATATGTCATGGTACTAAACATTCACACAAAAAATTATTCAAATCAGCACTTTCATATGGAAGTTCTGTGCAAAAATCTGACTGCACCAAATTTCGTACAAAATGGCTGCCATCGGCCATCTTGAATTTAGGACCGGACCCCAAAACACTCGTTCTCGTCCCACGGTGATAACAAAGGTACCCAAGAAGTTTTGTAAAGATCGGTTCATAAATACGGCCTCTAGCCCGAGCCGTATAGGGATTTGCACTTACAGCGCTGAAAAAAACACCAAAAAACATCAAAGTTAGTCTAATTTGCATAATATAAGCACGAGAAAAAAACCCATATGATATGTACTGTATCTCATGGTACTAAACATTCATACGAAAAATTATTCAAATCAGAGCTTTCATATGGAAGTTCTGTACAAAAAAAAAATTTCTGCATCGTCGGTACAAAATGGCTGCTGGCAGCCATCTTGAATTTCGGACTGCACCCAAAAACATTCGTTCTCATCCCACGGTCATAACAAAGGTACCCAAGAAGTTTCGTAAAGATTGGTTCATAAATACGGCCTCTAGCCCGAGCCATAGCAGCTTGGCACTTACAGCTCTGAAAGTAACACTAAATAAATCAAAGTCAGTCTAATTTGCATAATTTACGCACGAGAAAAAAACCCGTATTATATGTGATGTATCCCATGGTACTAAACATTTATACAAAACTTTATTCAAATCAGAACTTTCATACAGAAGTTCTGTACAAAAAACTGATTTTTGCATCATCGGTACAAAATGGCCGCTGGCAGCCATCTTGAATTTCGGACCACACCTAAAAACACTCGTTCCCGTCCCAGGGTCATAACAAAGGTACACAAGAAGTTTCGTAAAGATCGGTTCATAAATACGACCTCTAGCCCGAGCCATAGCCAATTGTTGACGTACGGACAGACGGACAGACGGACGGACGGACAGACGGACGACGGGCCATGACAATAGCTCAAATTTGACTTCGTCAAAGTTGAGCTAAAAATCGAATCCTGAGACTGATTCGGGATCGATCTCGAACCATACGTATGGTATTGATATCGAATCGAATCTCGAATATTCGCAGGACCCTAGATAGGTACGAATCTCCACTACAGGTTTAAGTCAATGTATCTTTGTATTGTTAAAGGAATACTGTCGCATGACATGTATTATTGTATAGTTTATCACGTAACAACATTTCATCAGCAAGAACAAAGGGCCTCCAAAAACGTGTCTATTTTAGAATGTGTCCAGCCCTAAAACTAAAACCTGTCATTACTTTACAACTCGTCAATGAAGAAATTTAACTTCCATGTTACTTGTCTGATTAAACGAACTCAGTCATCAGTGGCGATTCCGGGATTCTGGGTTTGAGGGGCGATACATTTCAAACATCTCTTAGGATGCTAAGTATCACCGAACACGCTTAGCGTCGAGTCCGAGTTTCGAAATAGGGAATTTCTTTTAATAAAATAGAAAAATAGGAGGTGCACATCTTCAGCATGTGTAAAAGAATGTCTGAGAGTTCTAATGGAGTTTGTTCAATGGTTTAAGAGTTACGGATGGCAGATCTATACCCCTCCCCACAAAACCTGAATTGTCAAAGACCATTTTTGAATATGGGAACTGTAAATATGAAAATATCTGAAAAGAATATAGGAGGTGCACATCTGCAATGTGTGTAAAAGAATGTCTGAAAGTTTCAATGAAATCTGTTCAATGGTTTAAGAGGAGTTGTGGATAGCAGATCTGTACAGAATGTCAATTGAATTTGACAAAGTTCATTTTTTCAATATGGGAAACTGTAATAAAGAAAATAGGAGGTGCACATCTTCAGTGTATGTAAAATAATGTCTGAGAGTTTCAATGGAATCCGTTCACTGGTTTAAGAGGAGTTGCGGATAGCAGATGTGCACACTCCTGAAGCGTAATGGATGGATGGACGGACATCGAGATATGAAAACATCTGAAAGAAAAATAGGAGGTGCACATCTTCAATGTATGTAAAAGAAGGTCTGCGAGTTCCAATGGAGTTTGTTCAATGGTTTAAGAGGAGTAGCGGATAGCAGATCTATACCCCTCCCTACTAAAACCTGAACTGACAAAGACCATTTTTGAATATGGGGAACTGTAAATATGAAAATATCTGAAAGGAAAATAGGAGGTGCACATCTGCAATGTATGCAAAAGAATGTCTGAAAGTTTCAATGAAATACGTTCAATGGTTTAAGAGGAGTTGCGGATAGCAGATGTATGCCCCCTAAAGCGTAACGGACGGACCAAGTGAACACTATATACCTCCCACTTTTCAAGTGGGTGGTATAAAAATGGAACTCACGCGAAAGGAACGTGCTTGTATCCGACTCTCTGATACAAACATCTGTATCAGGGGGTCGGATACACGACAGTTGCGGAGTTAATACAGACAAAATACGTATCGATTTAAGATAAATTTTCATCATGTCTTATGATGCAAAGCATCACTGAACACGCGTAGCCGCGAGAGTCTGCGTAGGCCAATAGGACCCTCTCTCATCGGCGAATTCTATAGGGCTTTCTGAGGCAAATGTTGTAAAGTTGATGGCCAGTGTGGTCCTCAGTTGGCTTCTTTGCGCATGATCGCAATGTTTTCCAGCCAAAATATTCCATCAGTTTTATATATACTCATTCAAATTCTGAAAACGGCTCACAGGCCATCCGCGCCGGAGTTATACTGTAAACATACACAGAATGTCATGATATATGCATGTGTTCGCCAATGAGGAACGAGTGACCGCGCGGAAGGATAGAATGAGAAGCACATCGTTGCGTTGTGTTTATTACATGACTCTATGACACAGAATGCGTTAATTTTAAAATTCAAACATCACACCCAGTTTCAAACTTTAAAACTCTTGTTATTTATTGATCATCTGCTTGAAATAAAAACAAAAACAAAACTCATGTGTGATTGTCAAACACGTGTGAGAGATCGATATCTAAGCAGAGAAATATAATTAAAATAATTTAAAAATAGGCCGATTAAATAGTCAGACGTGTACTCATACGAGCAACTAGTAGAAAGCTGTTATTATCTCAGGACCAATTTCTGGAGGAATTTTCAATTTGAGGGATAAAGGGTTAATATCTCAGGATCAAATTTACACCAAACACTATGCAGCGCGGCACATCATTAACCTGAAGATATGTATAAAGTAACATGACAATTGGATTGATATTTTTGGAGATATCTCATGCCAAAGGGATTTGCTGGAATTATCAATTTGAAGGATAATAATGGATAAAGGGTTAATATCTCAGGATCAAATTATAAGATTTACACCAAAATCTATACAGCTCGGCACATCAGTAACCTGAACAGAAATTTAAAGTAACAACACAATCTGATTAATATTATTTGAGGTATTGCATGTCAAAGACATAGATTGAATTTTTTTTATTAATCAAGTGGATCAAGGGTTAATACCCCGGGATCAAATGATCAGATTTATATAAAAAAACTATTCAACTCGGCAAATCAGTAACCTGAACATCTATATGAAGTAACAAGACAATCAGATTGATATTCTTTGAATTATCGCGTGTCTAAGAAATAGATTGGGAAAATGGACAATTTGATGGATAAGGGGTTAAAATCTCAGGATCAAACTACCAGATTTACACCAAAATCTATACAGCTCGGCACATCGGAAACCTGACCACACATATGAAGTAACAAGGCAACCTAATCAATATTTTTTAGGTTACCGTGTGCCAAAGAAATGGATTGGGGTAATTCTTAATTTGATGGATAAAGGGTTAGTATCTCAGGATCGAATAGTCAGATTTAGCTCAAAAACTATACAGCTCGTCACATCAGATACCTGAACATATCTATCAAGTAACATGACAAAAGGATTGTTATTTTTTTAGTTATCGCATGCCAAAGAAATGGATTGGAATAATTCTTAATTGAATGGGTAAAAGGTTAATATCACAGTATTTAATAATCAGATTTACACCAAAAACTATACAGCTCAGCGCATTAGTAACCTGAACAAAAATATAAAGTATCATGACAATCTAAGCAATAGTTTTCAAGTTATCGAATGCCAAAGAAATGGACATGGACGCCGGCCGGACGGACGGACAGACAAAGCATGGACGAACGACGGAGGGCAAACCCGAATGCCGGCATTATGTGTACCATACATGGTATGGGTACACATAAAAATTGGGTCCAAATAGGTTTTTTATTCGTATTTTTAAGAATTTACGTGCCATAATCTGAGAGAATTTCGTATCAAAGTCATGCAGAATTTGTTATATTAAATCACTTCCCATTCGGGGGGGGGGGGGGGGGGGGGGGGGGACCAAAAATTTGCAAGACGTGACGTGGGGGTGGGTGGGCCTCTTGAGAGCGCAAAAAATGTGCATTTCCAACCTGTGCAATTTTTTGAATTTTTTAAAAATATATCAATATATCAGCTAATATATACCATCATTTGTGTTTCAAACCTTAAAGATGATGTTGTACATCACACTCTTAACATAAATACAACATCAGGGGGCTTTATATGTGAGAATATTGGGCTTAAACTGGGAAAATGTCACACGTTAGTAGGGGGTGGGTGTCTTGTTCGAAATGTAGAAAATGTGCCGACAATATTTTGGGAACAATTCAAATGAAAATTTGTTCCTGTATATGTACACCTGCTCTGGCCAAGCCTACAATGAACAGCTTGCCATTTGTAGATTGGGGCCCACAGCAGCCCACAGAGGTTTAAATTGGTGGTACCAGTTTAACCCTTTACCTAACATGAAAAGCAGACGACACTTGCCAAAAAATGACTGAATAACTATTTTTTTTCATTTTTTGTCTCAAAAACATAGGTTATGACCCATCATTGGAACGAGCTCGACGAGCTCGTTCCAATGAGGGGTCATAACCTATGTTTTTGAGACAAAAAAATGAAAAAATAATAAAAATTAATTGGCGATTTTTGAGGATAGCGCAGGCCGGTTTTGACCGTTACGTTGGGTAAAGGGTTAAGAACATTATGAAAACCCCCTAAAGACAGCTGTGCCTACTAAGTTTATAAGTTTATTTTGGATTTTAAAGGGATAGTGGGGGTGGGTGTCTGAGAAAGGTAGTAGAAAATTTGCACGTACTGGGTGGGTGGGTGTAAAAAGGAGCCGAATAAAAAATAGGACGTCACGTCTTACAAATTTTTAGTGCCCCCCCCCCCCCCCCCCCCCCGTCCCATTTATAGAATATGTTTATTTTTTGACATTCAATTTAACCGCTGTTACCGCAGCTCCTGAACTGAACTGGGTCAGATTACGACGTTTCCATTGGCCGTTTATGTTTACTTCTTTTGATGGATTCATGACATCAGGTGGACAAATGGTCAGTCAACGGAAACCCATATGGAGCACGTGCTCGTTACGGTTTGTAAATATTGAAGTCGAAGAAAAGTGACAGACTTGTTATAAATTGGGAAACGATATTATCCGTAATAACACACGTACATCCATCAGTGGGGGTAGTCGCTGTCAGTGTTTTATCTGTAACAACACACGTACATCCATCTATTAGTGGGGGTTGTGACTGTCCGTGTTTTCGCAGGAAAAACCGAAGTCCCTGGTATCGGTGCGAGTAGGTGCGTGTGAAACAAATTAAGTTGAGAAATTAGGAGGGGAGACGATGGGTCCCCTCTGGATCCGCCCACGGTCAACCGTCATCATCAATTAATGTTTTTCATAAATCACGTCAAAGAATTATTGTGTTATAAATGGCTAAAGAACAAAATCACAACAACAAAAAAAACACAGACATTTTCAATTATTTAATATTTAATTAAATATTCGAGTGGATGTTGAGAAAACTAAAAAAAAAAAAGATAAATATACAAAGAACAAGAATTTGATGACTGTTCTACAAAATACATGGAGTTAAATATATGTCATATTTATTTATTTATTTATTAGGGTTTGACACATTAACAGTCAGGGTCATATGTCGGTGACAGTTTTACGGATGGAGGAAGCCGGAGTACCCGGAGAGAGCCACCGAGCAGCTGTCAGCTCCGAGCAGCTGTCAGCTCTCCAACATCGTAACTCTGAACTCTGTACCTCGGCACAGGCTGGGTTAGATTGGTTGAAGACATGCGCACCATCGACGTGCAGTACGCCTTAGTGCAGAACGTCATCGTGCCCCCATGCAGGCTATCGGGGTTAAGTGCCTCCCATCCAGCTAACCGCGCTCGACGTTGCTTAACTTCGGTGATCCCCTTCGCGCCCCCTGTCATAATAAGGTATAAAGGTATACAGACGTTATATTACAGTTGATGTGGAAGTACGTTGTAATCAAACACAAGTCTATTTTATTTTCTCTTCGCTGATAAAACTACCACAAGAAACTCTTACTTTATTTTCACTGATAAAACAACCACAGGAAAGTCTATTTCATTTTCATCAATAGACACTGTGGGAGTGGATCTCCACCCAGATAATAACGGTTGGTTCCTGTTATAATACAAAAGAACAAGCAAAATCGCCAATGGATCTCTGGGTTTAACTCAAAGTTCATTGACTGAAACAATGCTTGTTATTTCTTTGAATGATATACACAGACAGAATTATCTCATGAGTGGCAGGGTTCTGCCTGCAGTGGCAAGTGGTGATCGGTTGTATCTGGCACAATTTCATGCCCAACCACCACTTTGGACAAGAAAAGCTCTTCCAACCATCACTAAATCTCCCGAATGTCACATTCTTACTACCAATCAATCGCCACGGGGCGCGGTGGCTCAGTAGGTAGAGGTGCAGGCCGAGAGGTCCTCGGTTCGAACCCCACCTGCGGCAACCGCAAGACATTTCACTTCCATTGCCCACGTGGGGGCACGGTGATGCTGTGTACTAAGGCGTACCACACGTCGATGGTGCACCTGCCTTCAACCAATGCTAACCCTGCTTGTGTGGCGTTAGTATGTTGGGGAGCTGACAGTTGCTCGCCGTTGCTCGGTGGTTCTCTCCGGGTACTCCGGCTTCCTCCACCCGTAAAACTGTCGTGGTCATGATTAGCCATTGTGCAGAAATATGTTACCTTAAACACCAATTAATAAATAAATAATAATCAATCACCACTCGAAAGTTCTCTTAAGAAACCTCTATAAGGTACTACAGTGGAGCCCACTTAATTAGATATCTCTTAATTGTATATCCCTGTTAATTGAATATAATTTTCAAACACAAAACCATTTACCATACCTTCAGCACAAATTTGATCTGCTAATTGCATATGGGTTGTAGAGTAAACTCCTGTTAATTGTATATAAATTTTTGTAATATGTCTAAAAAATTGCTGTGACACACATCGAATTCCCCTTATTTATCAACCTTTTTGGCCTCATACATCCAATACAGATATTTATCCTATTATATCTTGTTTGACAGAGCTCTATGAGCTCTGTCAAACAAGATATAATAGAATAAATGCTCAATTTACCTCCAGAACACTGGAAACTGACCAAATCCCTGTTAATTGTACACTCCTGTTAATTGAATAATTTTCACTGGCAAACTAGATATTCAATTAAGAGGATTCTACTGTACTACTACTAGGAACCAGTTCCACAAGCTAATTATTCATTTTTTGGTGTTTGAGATGACATATGTCCATAAACACAAAGTCATGTTTATAAACTAAACAAGTTTAACTTTATTCTTCAAAATATACATTCTTCTGAGTTGAACAAATGACGCATGCATATATCTTCAGAATGACAGTAAAAACAAAATATTTGAATAAACAATAACATTTGATGAACAAAAAGTGACTAGACTGTATGTAAGTGGCACAGAAAATATTCACAACAGATGATATGAAAGAAATAACAAATGAAAGTGTCAATGACACTGTAGCTCAACTTGACAAACTTGAACTTGGTAAGTTATAAATGAAATGGCAAAATTGAAGATCATTGGTACCAATGTCATTCTGTTTGCCAGTGGCAACATATTTTGACAGAAACCGAAGAAAATCGATAGCTCCCATCTAGAGGTCACCCCAAACGAGCATGCCAGGTTTCAAAGTAATCTGATCATAAATGTACCCTGTAGGGTGTGCCAAAGGGAAATATTGAGGTCTGACTAAACTAAGTTCTACGAACGTTGGCCGTGGAAACATTTTTTGCCGGAAATTGAAGAAAATCGATAGCTCCCATCTACAGGACACCCTAAATAAGCATACCAGGTTTCAAAGCAATCAAATCATAAATGTGCTCTGTAGGTTGTGCCGGAAATTGAAGAAAATCGATAGCTCCCATCTAGTGGTCACCCCAAACAAGCATGCCAGGTTTCAAAGCAATCCGATCATAAATGTACCCTGTAGGGTGTGCCAAAGGGAAATATTGAGTCTTCTGACTAAACTAAGTTCTAAGAACGTTGGCCGCGGCAACATTTTTTGACAGAAATTGAAGAAAATTGATAGCTCCCATCTAGAGGTCTCCCCAAACAAGCATACCAGGTTTCAAAGCAATCTGATCATATATGTGCCCTGTATGGTGTGCCAAAGGGAAATATTGAGGTTTGACTAAACTAAGTTCTACGAACGTTGGCCGTGGCAACATTTTTTGCCAGAAATTAACGAAAATCGATAGCTCCCATCTAGAGGTCACCCTAAATAAGCATACCAGGTTTCAAAGCAATCAAATCATAAATGTGCCCTGCAGGGTGTGCCAAAGGGAAATATTGTGGTTTGACTAAACTAAGTTCTAAGAACGTTGGCCGCGGCAACACTTTTTGACGGAAATTGAAGAAAATCGATAGCTCCCATCTAGAGGTCACCCCAAACAAGCATACCAAGTTTCAAAGTAATCTGATCATAAATGCGACCTGTGAGGTGTGCCAAAGGAAATTGTGGACGTACGTACTAACATACTAACGTACGTACGTACGTACGCCGACGGACGAGAAGTGATAGCAATAGCTCAGCTTGACATTGTCAAGTTGAGCTAAAAACAATCACCAGGTGGATTTATCACCACACAAAATAAAATTCTCAGAAATTTATTCATTTATGGTGCTGAATGCCACATCAGCATCTAAGGCCATATCGCAGCAGTAAAACGATTACGCATATAAAGTCTAGATTATCCAATCGATTATACCCATTGTTCACTTTAGAGGACTTCAATCCCATGCAGCCTTTGGTTACCAGGTCATATTTTACCATTAAAACAGAGCTTGTTTATTATCACAGTGAAAAAACACTGGTTTTAGAAATTTGTATTATCAATGCACCACATATCTTGATGTCTTCTGAAGTTAGTCCCTGTGGTGATTCAAAACCTGGGTCCATGGCACCAAGTTGCCTAGCTCTTAAGTGTTTTGGCACCACACTAAACAAGCTACTGTACACCTCAAATAAAGGGTGCAAGTGACTTGGCCCATATAGTGTGATTCACACTCGGAAACTGAAATGAGTTATCAAAGTCGATGCCATACACCCAGGTTCAGATCGCCATCGAGACGGACTTCAGAATGCTGCCAATTTTGGTTAGAAGGTATACCTGGTGGAATTTATGCCTGGTGTAAACAACATATACACAATTAAATTCTGACATAAGCTGCAGATATACTAGTATATTTATTTATTTATTTATTTATTGGTGTTTAAGGTCACATATTGATGCACAATGGCTAATCATGACCGTGACAGTTTTACGGGTGGAGGAAGCCGGAGTACCTGGAGAGAACCACTGAGCAACGACGAGCAGCTGCCAGCTCCCCAACATCGTAACTCCACACTGCAGCACAGGCAGGGTTAGATTGTAGAAGACATGCGTACCATCGGCGTGCAGTACGCCTTAGTACACGGCGTCATCGTGCCCCCACATGGGCAATGGGGTGAAGTGTCTTTCCCAAGGACACAACGCGGTTGCCGCAGGTGGGATTCGAACCGAGGACCTCTCGGCTTGCAGCCTGCACCTCTACCTACTGAGCCACCGTGCCCCCAGATATACTAGTAAGCTCTTGCCAAAACTGACCCGAAATTTTGGCGGCTTTTCTGAAGTCACCCCGACTGGGATCCAAACATGGGTATAAAGCACTGAACTGCATGCTGCCACCACACCGGTATTTTCTACCATCAGGATTGGAGGTTGGAATGTGTTCACAACCTTTCCCAAAGACATGGAAATTATTGAAACAAATATTTTTTTTGAAAGTTTCAACAAATTTGAAGATTTATTTAATAACTTCTGGCACAGGGTTGAAAAGATTATAATAGTAACATAAATATATTAACCCTCTACACAACTCAGACAATATAAAAAAAAATTATTTTAAATATTTTTTCAAATGTTTCAAAAAATTTCAACAAAACCATATCATGTGACCCCCTCACTGGAACGAGCTCGACGAGCTCGTTTCAACGAGGGGTCACACGATATGGTTTTGTTGAATCGTTTTGAAAAATAATATTTTTTCAACTGCTGAATTTGCATATTACGCGGGCGGGTGCGGTCGAGTCGTTGGGTAAAGGGTTAACACCACTTCAGATGAAACAAAATGTATGTATACAGTATATTTATAGTAAAGCTAACTTTTCTCTTTCCACTAAAAAATTTCATTTTTGCTTCAAAAACATAGGTTCTGGCTCCTCAAAGGTATGAGCTTGATGAGATCATTCCAACCAGTGTTATCAACTATGTTTTTCAAGCAAAAAAAATTAAAATATGAATGGTTATTTTTCATGTTCCTTGCTGCATGGGTTTTGCCATTTCATTAGGTAAAGGGTTATCAGTTTCAGTTTATGGAACACTGTCAATTCAAAGTACACCAGTGGGTCTTCTGAAATTTTTTTCCATCTACAGTACGTGGAGAGTGTATTATAACCAAATCACCTGCAGAGTGGAGTTATCACGGAGGTCCATTAGCTGAAACTTTGCTTGTGCTTGTTATGCTTTGCAACAAATTTGCAATTATTGCTTGGGTGGAATCACCACTCTGCGGGTGATTTATTGATAATATACTCTCCACGTACTGTAGGTGTGACAGTGGGAAATGTGTATGTGACCTAATCAACAGACAAAAATGTAAAATTTTGTTAAACCACCCAACGATCACCGTCTTAATTTCTGTATATAGACTATTAACTGAAAATGGGTTATTTGTTCTTCTGAATTTCTACCATGAAGTTCCAAAAGTGGGAAAATGTTAATATTTCTCAAGATACAGTGCATGGAGAGTGAATTAAAACTAAAAGACTCGTGGAGTGAAGTTTTCACCCAGACAATAATAATTGTCGATTCCTGTGGTAATGCATGAAAAGGACAAGAACAGTTATAGCCAAGGGACCTCCGGGTTCAACCCACAGGTCCCTTGGCTGAAACTTTGCTTGTCGTTCTAATGCTTTTTCCAAGACAAGGAATTTTTGTCTGAGTGGAAACACTACTCCACAAGTGATTTAATAACAATCCACTCCATGTACTGTCTGTGCAATATGGTTGCCTATAATTCAACACAAGACAACTAACAAAAATAAAACTAAAATTGTTGACACAGCAAACTTACAGTATGGCTGCCGAGGACTGGTTACATTCCACAGCCAGGTGGGCAATATTTCCACAGACACAATAAAATTAGATTCCAAACACTAATTATAGGAATAATCATCAAAAATTTAATTATTGAAGCACCGGGTACAGCTGCTTCATTAATTAAAATTTTGCAGATGATAATTTTTATAACCTGGTAAACATATTCATGAACATAACTGTCCGTGCGTGGATTACTGTACTGTTGCTCTAAAAGGCACAAAACATCTAACTCTTTTGTATAGGCACAAAACATAAAACTATTTTGTACATGTATATTAAAAATATGTACAACAACATTGCGCTTCTCCTAAACATGCCCAAGGTGGAATGTTCACTTGACAAAATCTCTAAAAAAAAACACCCCATGAAATGCAGAGGAAAAAGCAACGTTTCAGTTATCTGAGTTTACTCACTGTGGCAAAAGTTCAATTCTAGAGCTTCACCCAATATTTTTTTAAGTACTGGATGGTAAATTTCAAAAACAGTTTTGCTTCAAAAACATGGCTCATTATCCCTCATTGGAACGAGCTCACTGGGATTGTTCGATTGAGGAATCATAAACTTTGCTTTTGAAGCGAAATGTAAACCAAAGTTCCATGGCGACTTTTGTGTTTTTGAGCTGGCCACATTTGGATGCTTTTCGTAATATGATGAATAATGGATGTTAAGCAAACTTTCCAGCATGAGAACTCAACATTTGAAAATATTTTATTTAACCCTTTACCCAACAAATTGCCCGCATCCGCCCACGTAATATGCAATTTCAGCAGTTGGAAAAAATATTATTTTTCAAAAAAATTCAACAAAACCATATCATGTGACCCCTCGTTGGAACGAGCTCGTTGAGCTCGTTCCAACGTAGGGTCACATGATATGGTTTTGTTGAAATTTTTTGAAAAATTTGAAAAAATGATATTTAAAATAATAAATTTTGATATCGTCTGCGTTGGGTAAAGGGTTAAGTCTTTTTACTCATGGCACAATTTTAACTCTAGGACAGGACTTCTCTTGCCACTGCAATAAGTATAATTAGGGCACATTTGATCATATTTTCCCGCTGAAAATTGAATAGATTTTTTCATCAGTGAAAGTTTAGTTAAATTTAGATGAATTTTTCATCAATCTAGTCATGGCTGCTTTGCAGCAGCCATGACTAGATTTAAGAAAAAAAAATATCTTGAAAATACTCAGAGTATGAAGAATTAATGAACATATCAGAAACCTTTACCCAACACACATCTTAAAATTTGACATTTCTATCAATGGCTATAAACTGGTTATCGTGTAATACACCACCGTAAAGCTTATTCATTCCGCTTTCCACCGACACCTGATACTGCTGGATACGTTGGATGAATCAAATTTGAGGAGGATATAATGAAGATGAGTGCTATCATTTTCGAAAAGCGAGATGGGCACTTTGTTAATATTTATATACCATTATGGGGGAACGTTAGCATGACTGCACCATGGATTGATTTATTTGTTGTTTAAGGTGACATATTTCTGTACCATGGCTAATCATAACTGCAACATGGATTGATTTATTTGTTGGTGTTTAAGGTCACATATTTCTGTACAATGCCTCTTTGATACTGCAACGTGGATTTATTTATTGGTGTTTAACTCTTTACCCAACGAAACGGCCGCATCTGCCCGCGTAATATGCAAATTCAGCAGTTCAACAAATATTATTTTTCAAAACATTTCAACAAAACCATGTCATGTCACCCCTTGTTGGAACGAGCTCGACGAGCTCGTTCCAACGAGGGGGGCACATGATATAGTTTTGATGAAATTGTTTGAAAAATTTCAAAAAATGATATTCAAAATAATAAATTTTGATATCGTCTGTGTTGGGTAAAGGGTTAAGCCTTAATCATTAAGTTAATGTCACATATTTTGACACAATAGCTATGCCTGACTGCTCCCCGTGGGAACCCCGGGTAGTAAGCAGCACTTGTTTACTGTGGTAAACCAGTTCCGCTTTACTAGTAAAATAGGACCCAGTCACCAATGCTTGGGGTGAAAGTCCTCTAAAATGGGCAACATGTAGATCAACGATTGACTAAACTTGACTTCATCTCCAAGTTGTGTCACGATTAGCCATGGTGCATACATATGTGACGTTAACCACCAACAAACAACAAACAATGCCTGACTGCAATATGGATATAAAGTCAGATCCAGACAATCGATTATGTATGTTGGAACATGTAAAACGAGTTAAACGACATGTAAAGCTTACAATTGAGCGGACTTGCGGCAATCACCAGTTCATATTGGAAAACTGAAGGTTGCACTCCACTGATACAGGTCAGAGTAAAGATTACGAGTTGTGCGCACTTGGCTCGGAGCCACGTTTGCCGCCAAAGTGTGGATGACTGGTACATTTTTTCTGGACCTGAGTCAACGGAGTTTAACACTGAAATATGTTCAGTTTAATGCAGTTCTTTCAAGTCTTCATTTATCTTGAATGAATGGACTGTAAACACTGTAAAATATGTTTTATTTAATGTAGTTCTTTGCGAGCCTCGACTTTTCTTGTAGTGCACAGTCTAACAATCGGAATCGGCTGATTGTGAGCTCAAATAACCAGTATTCAGTCAACGGCCATTTTTGAACACTGCAGATGAATTACAACTGAAACACTCATGGAGTGGAGCATCCACCCAAAGAGTATTACAGTTAAAACTAGAAGTCCTGTCACGAAATGAGCGCTTATCTTGGCTTAATTGCGCATAGGAATTGCGCGCAATTGCCATATCAAATGGCATCCAAAGCATGGCAGGTTCTCCTGGTTATTCATAGCAAACACAGGCAATGTTTCGGCCAATGGACCTCCGGGTTACCCGGAGGTCCATTGGCTGAAACATTGCTTGTGCACAGGCGATATGTACATGATTTGATAGCCTTACTACGGTCATAACGCATAGATTAACGCGCAGATCAACGTGCTATTTGTGCGCATTTCGTGACAGGAATTCTAGTTTTAACTGTATATCAATAAAACTTCTGAAGAAACGTAAGGTGTGCTTTGTCGCACATGATTTAATGCTGAATGGAAACTCCGCTCACTGAGTGTCTTCAGTCATGATAAACTTTCAACATAAGGCTTAGTTGCAACGGGTGACAAAAAAAAAAAAAAAATAAAAAAAATATTAAGAGCAAACTGGGGCAGGACAATAATAAGAAACACTTGTATTACACTACACAATCGGTTCTCGGATTCTATGAGCAATCGGTTCTCGGATTCTATGAGCAATCAGAGGATTCTCTGTTGCTGTTCATAAGTTTCTATGCTAAAATTGTCTCTTTTTACGAAAACAGAGCAGATTTCTAGTCACCAGAGCAAGACGGAGAGGTATGTATCAACCCCTTTGCATTTATCAAATAACGGGGCTAACGACTGAGTTCATCTGTGGGTATGTTTTAAGCAGGAACATAGGCTGCACAAAGTGAAACCAAGAGGGGTCTGGCAGAATTTCTGTGTTGTGGACAATCAGGTGGATTTTTAACCAATTTGTAGGAATAATTTGAGGAATTTTAGGTGATACAGTATGCTAGATGTGAAATATATTGGGAATGAAAACAATTAAAATTGGGCACTGAGATTCGTTTAAAAATATGCACAATTACAATTTAGACATCGGTTAGTATGGTACACTACAAAGAGTGGTTCAGCAGATTCTCTGTGGCCTTTATGGTGGGTTCCCAGTGGTTCTGGCAGGCCTGTTATTTTAAAGAGTGTGACAATTCTCGCTCTCAATGGCTCTCCTAAATTAAAATTTACGACTGTGGTTAAAACCCTCCTTGCCACATACAACAAGAGACAGGAAAGTGAAGTTTGTTCAGTAGCTGTGATCAGTATCGCTAATCTTAACCCTTTACCTAACATGAAAGGCAGACGACACTTGCAAAAAAAAATTCTTGAATAACTAATTTTTTTCATTTTTGTCTCAAAAACATAGGTTATGACCCCTCAATGGAACGAGCTCGATGAGCTCGTTCCAATGAGGGGTCATAACCTATGTTTTTGAGACAAAAAATGAAAAAAATAATGAAAATTAATAGGCGTTTTTAAAGAAAAGCACTGGCCGGGCAATTCCATGTTGAACATAACATGAGGAACAAATTTTCAATTTCAAAATACCATGATTTTTATTATTTAGGAAGAAAGTGATATACCTAAATTACTGGCAACAGACATTGATATTTTTCAAAACATGACAATTTTTTTTTTCTCACGTGTCACTTTCAGTTAAAAAATACAACACAATTAATATGTTTTGGGTATAATCTTCTGATGATAAGGAGACATTTAAAAAGTCTGAATAAGTATGTCATTTTTGTTTTTTGCACCTATATACAGTCTGACCGAATTGTTTGAGCCTTGATTTCGCTGCTGTAGAGACAATTTTCCATGAAGGCTGAGACTAATTTTTCATTTCTAATTTGTAACGTCAGTCACGATTTTGACATTAAATTTTTTTAACTACACAAATGAACAGCATTAACATCTGTCCTTCATATATATTTATGTTAAGATTCATTCAAGTTAATTGAGCTATTACCATCTCATTAAATGTTCCTTCCTAATTTTTTAAAACCTATTTTACAATTTGTAACGTCAGTCACGTGTAACGTCAGTCACGCAGGAGAAACACATCAACATACTTTAAACCCAACATGATCACTTTTTATAACATAAAATCTGAATTGACAATTACAAGAGCAAATAATTTTGTAATATGACTCCATATAGGCTATCTAAAAGTTAAATTGCTGTTTCAAGAATGGAACTATATTTAGTGCTCCCTAGGGCTGGCACATAAACACCAACAGCCGTGATTGGTCCTTCGGCATATGTGAAAAAAAAGTGCATTCATGATTGGGGAAAACTCCCTGGGGCATTGAGTCAATATTTTTTTCTCAGGCATCATATTAGGCAGGTTCTTTATAAACAAAAAATATTGCAAATTGCAGTTCCTATTCTGCCTTTATCAAAACTCCAATGTGTGAAAATAATCGTCTGGGACACCTGTATGGTAGCTTAACCGATTGAATGCCTAAGTCACTACTGGAAAGTAAATACTGTTCCTGGTCAGTTGCATATTCAGATTTGAACCTTTCTGACTCTTGAGCCCACTTAAAGCTATGAGTCAAGTGTTCCCGAGTTTACTCTTTCAATGATAACTTCATGCACCCACAGTTTATCATGGCAGTGGTTCTACATTGCTGTTGGTTGCCTTTAAAAGTGATGTTGAACCACTGTCTGTTAATAAACATCGGTGTAAGCAAATATGGTAATTACTTTAAAATGAACCTGAGAACTAAAGGGTTAAAATTGAATAATCACTTCACCAAAGAAAACTATTCCATTGACGGGAATAGACAATGTTCACTTTTTTCTTTTTTTATTATTATGAACTTAATATTTATTTTATAATATTTAGTTTTATAGAGCTCATTGAGCTCAGTCAAACTAGATATTGTAAAATAAAAGCAAAACTGGACTTCAGAAGGCTAAAAATGACATTTAATATGCAGAATGTAACTGGCTGAAAAAAGTACATAGTTTTTTTCTCAATTAACAGGGTACTCTGTATTTGTAATGTTGTGTACGATATTTCAAATCATGGAAGGGTGTCTCAAGAGGTCAAGAGGAACTCTTCGATAATTTATGTGAAAGAAAATTGGCTAGTTAGGTCTTCCATACAGAACAAATTGCACCTGAGAGCAGCTAATTCTATTGAATATGAAATACTGGTTGTCAACTATCAGTCATTTATATTATTTTATGAAAATTGGAAAACTTCAATACAAAGATTTAAAATTCAAATGTCAGAGAAATGATAATGTTCTCTCGAGTTGATTAAAACAGGAGGATCAAGCTTTTTGACAATATTTTCTCTCTTATAAAAGATCTTATCTTCATTATTTGGCCACTTGAAATTTCTGCCTACTGGTACCATGACATTGACTTCGTAATTGTCACCAACTACTTTTTGAATTTCACCAGGATAAAGACGTTCGTCGTAAGTAACAAGACACCAGTCATTAACTTTTAACTCTTTTTGTGCATCAAACTTAAAGTCAGATGTTAAAGCGAAACCTGTGATCCTGCTGTCCAAACTACAAATGAGATGAAAGTTTTTTATCCCTACAAGAGGCACACAGCTTTCAAAAAAATTCTGCAAATCCATTGTAACACTTCTTTTCAGAATTTCCTGCTGGGTCTTATTAATAACTTTAACTTTTTCCATTTCCGAGCTTGCCTCAACAAATGATTGGGCATCAGTGACAGTAAATTTTCTATTTCTTACATTGTTCCACACATATCGTTTAGCCGATCCACCTATGCCATCTACAGGCCCCTTTCCATGCGATATTGCAAAAAAGTTCCACCTAATTATAAGTCTGTGCTTTCCTTCCAAAAGTTTGATTGCTGATGCGATGTATTTGTTTTTAAACTGTGAAGAAGGTCCGTCAGACCAAACAGAAACATTGTTGATTTGTTTTGGGAGCATTTCAAATGTCTTATCCATAAAAGGGATTATAGTCTCCTTAGAGTGATTTAAATTGTCGGAAGCAATAACATATGAGTTCATACCTTCAGAATGCCAAACAGCTACCGTAAACAAACTCACTTGAGTTGACTGCCAGTGTGCTGACTGAATCTCATCTTGGTACTTGCATGTGTAATTCTCGGAGAAATCGACTTGAATAATAGCTGTATTTAGTTTTCCAGATTTTTTAGAGTTTCCATTTCTTCCTGATAAGACGTTTCTTGCACTCTTTTGATATAACAGTGTTGAAGGAAACTTGGTGTGATGGTCTTGACGAAGCTCAGGAGATGTTCAATTGTTCCACTTTCTGTGATCTTCATAAGACGTCCCACATCATTTTTCTTCCATACCTGCCACTGGATAGGGTCATGTAGCCTTGAATCAAATATTTTAAATTTTTCGCCCATTTTCTTCCCATTCTGACAAAGCTGGCATTCGTTGAACCAACATGATCTGGATGCCCCACTGCATAATAATGTATTTGGAAGTTCATAAGAATAAACTGGAAATTCAGCACATTTCTTATGTAAAGCCTCAAGTGCGTTGATAAAGTTTTCATGTATCTTGCACAGACAAACGTTATGTGGTAATTTGTTACTTAAATATACATGCTTAGGTCTTAAGCTACAAAATCTACTCAAGCCGATCTTTATGTCTGGAAAATGTTCTTTGAACAGAGCAAACAATTCTTTCAAAGAACAGGTTAAATGTCTGATCTGAATTTTCTTCTTAACTCCAAAGCTGTCTCTGATGTTTACGAAATCTTTCCTACCAGGTGCCTGATGGCTGACATCATCCCTTTCGTAGAATGTTTCAATAATACTTTTAGTGTGTGCATCTATTGAGTTGTTACAGATCGGTGTCAAAACACTGGCCATAGTGTCTGGGCCAAATGAAATTCTGACTTTCTTGGGTTCAGGCTGTAGTATTTTCTCTATAACAGCACTTCGCCTTGTGGGAGTTCGAGGAAGAGCTGGTTCTAAGGCACTTTTGGCTCTATATACTGCTTGAGCATAAGCAGCTCCACTTTTAAAAGGAAGTTTGGCTTGCATTGTTGAGAGTCTTACAACCTTCCTCTCTCTGCATTTAGCAACTCTTTTTCTGGTAGCCTCTTTTTCTTTTTGTACAATTCTTTCCTTATCCTCTTGTGGTAAGTTGTCCAAGACAATTGTCTTTCTTTTTCTGCTGCGCTTTTGATACTCTCTGTTTCTCTTTTTGTGTTCTTCATATGCAGTTATATTTGATTTTATTCTTTTCCTTCTCCTGGCTTGCCTTTCTGCACTTGTTAGGGCCATTTTACTAATGTACTGTAACCAAATTATTTGAAAATCTGCATAGCTTTTGTTGAGTACTGGTGTATCATTTTGACAATGTAGCAATGTCATATCTTGGCAGCTGTCAATCAAAGGTACCTTAAAGAATTGAAATTCCAGCCTGCATGTGAAAATAATTCCTGAAAATAGGCAGAGAACTTTCTCAATCAGTTGCCTGGCCATTCATATTTAATTTAGTTTATCTCTAATTCCTTTATGAATAATGTATTTGAAATTCTCCTGAAGCCAGTCACTATTGTTTCTGTATGGTCTGATGTACTGTATCTCCTGCATGTTTTAATACAGGGCTAGCTAGAATCCAATTTTGAAGGCATCAAGGTAAAAATAGGGATGGGGGTGTGGGGGTTGGGCTGAAGGCTGGGGGATGCACTAGCTTACATGATATGCCAAAGGCATAAAGGGCATATCCACAGAAACAAAAACCTTGTGTAAGATTTAAGTCAAAGTTTGGATTTCATCCACTGAGCTCCCCCCACCTCCCTCACCTCCCCCCAACCCCCCACTCATCAGCCAACATGTTTATACCGTTTCATTGATTAAAATATTCTATATATACCTCCAAAAAAATAATGCATGAAAGAGAAGAGTGTCTAAATATGATTTAAATGTAGATGAAGAATGAATAAAGTTTGTTTTGCAGATCATAACAAACTGTAACGTCAGTCACGGTAATGTCAGTCACGCAAATGCTTCTGGGTAAAATTCAACTGAAGCTGTTCCATGCCATCATTCTGTAAATTATGTGGACAAGAAACATTAACCTTTCAAGAGAAAATACGTTTAAAAGTCAGTTTAAAACCAAACATGAGAAATTATGCTTTGTTTTTAAGGGGTAAAATATTGTGTTATTTTCATGTAATGTCAGTCACGAGAAGAAAAGTGGATACAGTGTCCTGAAAAACGTACTTCATGGAAAAAGAATCTATTAGTTTTAGACTTCTGCCTCCTGGGAGGGACAAAATGAAATGTTCTTCGTGGAACCATAGAGCAAACATATATAACTTTATCAGTGAAATACAGAATTTTCTGTGTTGTAACGTCAGTCACGCATGGAATTGCCCTGGCCGGTTTTGGCCGTTACGCTGGGTAAAGGATTAATATATGATCATACACTTTGGTAAAGCTAACTGGTAGCTGGTCTCTGAGGTCCCTACGTCTGGCCTCCAGAGACTAACTGTGGCCATTTTGCTTACTTGTCGGACACTGGCTATAATTGTCTGACTACACAAAAAATCGGGTATAAATCCTGACATGTTCAGCACGAAATTATTGCATTTTTCAAACCTACATCAAATTCTATATTCACAACCTAAATAAACATTAAGATGCAAAGATATGGTAAAATTACCAATCTTAAGAACAGATGCCAGTGGCTCTCCTTGCGATAAATTAAGGTGGGCCAAAATGGGCCTCCTATCTTCAGTTAATGTGGGCCGCCATTGTTCAAAATAACAGGCCTGGTTCTGTGCTAAAAGTTTTGTTGTTTTGGATACCGTATATCGTTATGTTATTATTGTATAAAATAGTTAAAAGAGACGAGTACATGTTTATACATGTATTATCACATGATTTGATTCGTGATAGCAAGTCATTTTCTGCATACAGCATTCAGTGATTTACCACTTGCAGGAATTCTATATAAATCAAAAGATACTGAGCATGCAACACATTTCTTCATAGAATCCCAAAGATACAGATACCCCATAACCCCAACTGAACCCTATGGAGCATAATGGGCTACACTTCATAGGGAAAATGAATAATTATTTTGCATTTAAAACTGAAACTAATTTGCAATACTATCTACATGTACATGGACGTCTGTTTGCAGTCTGACAGTTTACCATGTCATTTGTATAGTTAAAACTAGAAGTCATGTCACGAAATGCGCGCTTATCTAGGCTTAATTGCGCATAGGGATTGCGCGCAATTGCCATATGAAATGGCATCCAAAGCATGGCAGGTTCTCCTGGTTACTCATAGCAAACACAGGCAATGTTTCGGCCAATGGACCTCCGGGTTACCCGGAGGTCCATTGGCTGAAACATTGCTTGTGCACAGGCGATGTGTACATAATTTGATAGCCTTACTATGGTCATAACGCGTAGATTAACACGCAGATCAACATGCTATTTGTGCGCATTTCATGACAGGACTTCTAGTTTTAACTCTAGAACCCCTTGACACCAAAATAAACCTCTATATAAAAATGAGAAAACCTCCAAGCTGCAACGGATAACCAATCATGCATGCAGCATTCCATCGAAGAGGCAAATAAATTATCTCAATAAATTATCGTCTAAAACTTAACTACGTTTAAGAATGATATTTTGCATGTTTTTTTTTTTTTCTGGTGGATAATTATGGTTTCACAACACTTTCAACTACTTGGGTCAGCTTGACAGTCTCGCAGGTGGAAGAAGCCAGAACACCTGGAGACAACCACCAACACTTTCAACTACTAGGGTCAGCTTGACAGTCTCGCGGGCAGAGGAAGCCATAACACCTGGAGACAACATCAACACTTTCAACTACTAGGGTCAGCTTGACAGTCTCGCTCGCAGGCGGAGGAAGCCAGAACACCTGGAGACAACCACCAACACTTTCAACTGCTAGGGTCAGCTTGACAGTCTTGCGGGTGGAGGAAGCCAGAACACCTGGAGACAACCATCAACACTTTCAACTGCTAGGGTCAGCTTGACAGTCTCGCGGGCGGAGGAAGCCATAACACCTGGAGACAACCACCAACATTTTCAACTGCTAGGGTCAGCTTGACAGTCTCGCGGGCGGAGGAAGCCATAACACCTGGAGACAACCACCAACACTTTCAACTACTAGGGTCAGCTTGACAGTCTCGCAGGTGGAAGAAGCCATAACACCTGGAGACAACCACCAACACTTTCAACTGCTAGGGTCAGCTTGACAGTCTCGCGGGCGGAGGAAGCAAAAACACCTGGAGACAACCATCAACACTTTCAACTGCTAGGGTCAGCCTGACAGTCTCGCGAGCGGAGGAAGCCATAACACCTGGAGACAACCACCAACACTTTCAACTGCTAGGGTCAGCTTGACAGTCTCGCGGGAGGAGGAAGCCATAACACCTGGAGACAACCACCAACACTTTCAACTACTAGGGTCAGCTTGACAGTCTCGCAGGTGGAGGAAGCCATAACACCTGGAGACAACCACCAACACTTTCAACTGCTAGGGTCAGCTTGACAGTCTCGCGGGCATAGAAAGCCAGAACACCTGGAGACAACCATCAACACTTTCAACTGCTAGGGTCAGCTTGACAGTCTCGCGGGCGGAGGAAGCCATAACATCTGGAGACAACCACCAACACTTTCAACTACTAGGGTCAGCTTGACAGTCTCGCGGGCGGAGGAAGCCATAACACCTGGAGACAACCACCAACAGTTTCAACTACTAGGGTCAGCTTGACAGTCTCGCGGGCGGAGGAAGCCATAACACCAGGAGACAACCACCAACACTTTCAACTACTAGGGTCAGCTTGACAGTCTCGCAGGTGGAAGAAGCCATAACACCTGGAGACAACCACCAACACTTTCAACTGCTAGGGTCAGCTTGACAGCCTCGTGGGCGTAGGAAGCCAGAACACCTGGAGACAACCATCAACACTTTCAACTGCTAGGGTCAGCTTGACAGTCTCGCGGGCGGAGGAAGCCATAACACCTGGAGACAACCATCAACACTTTCAACTGCTAGGGTTAGCTTGACAGTCTCGCAGGCAGAGGAAGCCATAACACCTGTAGACAACCACCAACACTTTCAACTGCTAGGGTCAGCTTGACAGTCTCGCGGGCAGAGGAAGCCAGAACACCTGGAGACAACCAACAACACTTTCAACTGCAAGGGTCAGCTTGACAGTCTCGCGGGTGGAGGAAGCCATAACACCTGGAGACAACCACCAACACTTTCAACTGCTAGGGTCAGCTTGACAGTCTCGCGGGCGGAGGAAGCCATAACACCTGGAGACAACCACCAACACTTTCAACTGCTAGGGTCAGCTTGACAGTCTCGCGGGAGGAGGAAGCCATAACACCTGGAGACAACCACCAACACTTTCAACTACTAGGGTCAGCTTGACAGTCTCGCGGGCGGAGGAAGCCATAACACCTGGAGACAACCACCAACACTTTCAACAGCTAGGGTCAGCGTGACAGTCTAGCAGGCGGAGGAAGCCATAACACCTGGAGACAACCACCAACACTTTCAACTACTAGGGTCAGCTTGACAGTCTCGCGGGTGGAGGAAGCCATAACACCTGGAGACAACCACCAACACTTTCAACTGCTAGGGTCAGCTTGACAGTCTCGCGGGTGGAGGAAGGCATAACACCTGGAGACAACCACCAACACTTTCAACTGCAAGGGTCAGCTTGACAGTCTCGCAGGTGGAGGAAGCCAGAAAATCTGGAGACAACCACCAACACTTTCAACTGCAAGGGTCAGCTTGACAGTCTCGCGGGTGGAGGAAGCCATAATACCTGGAGACAACCACCAACTCTTTCAACTGCAAGGGTCAGCTTGACAGTCTCGTGGGTGGAGGAAGCCATAACACCTGGAGACAACCACCAACACTTTCAAGTGCAAGGGTCAGCTTGACAGTTTCAACTACTAGGTCAGCTTGACAGTCTCGCGGGTGGAGGAAGCCATAACACCTGGAGACAACCACCAACACTTTCAACTACTAGGATCAGCTTGACAGTCTCGCGGGTGTAGGAAGCCATAACACCTGGAGACAACCACCAAGCGGCGATGCGTAATGGTCAACACTCCACCATACTAACACCACAGAAGCAGGGTTAGCATTGGTTGAAGGCATGTGTTCCAATGTGTGATACGCCTTAGCACAGGCACCATCCTGCCCCATGTGAGCAATGGGGATTAAGTGCCTCCCCGAGGACAAAAGGCACATTAGCCCGACTAGGCTTTGCATCCGGAACTTTGTGATCTTGAGTTCAATGCTCTAATCACGGAAACACGATGCTCCCCTGCACGTTTTATCTAAAGATTTTATGTTTTAAAAGCTTGTTGTCTTTTTCATTAACTACCTACAAATCGCTTCACAAAAATACCTACAGTTAAAACTAGAAGTCCTGTCATGAAATGCGCACAAATAGCACGTTGATATACGCATTAATGTACGCGTTATGGCCCAAGTAAAGCTATAAAATTATGTACATATGGCCTGTGCACAAGCAATGTTTCAGCCAATGGACCTCCGGGTAACCCGGAGGTCCATTGGCAGAAACATTGCATGTGTTTGCTGTGAGTAACCAGGAGAACCTGCCGTGCTTTGGATGCCATTCGATATGGCAATTACGTGCAATTCCAATGCGCAATTAAGTCTAGATAAGCACACTATTCCTGACAGGACTTCTAGTTTTAACTGTAGGGTACTGCAGTAATATTAACCGACTTCATGTTAGGCATAATTGATTTCCAAAATAAGTAAAGTGACTTGATGCGGTTTATGCCCAATTGAGCGCACTCCTTGTCACAGACTGGTTCATTCGCACCTCTGACTTCAGAGTGTGAACTCCATCTGGCAATCACCATGGAAAGTTTGGACGTCCCAATTAAGCTACAGAAAGCTTTATCAGCTCTGGGTGTCTCTTGCCCTCTCAACTGGACTCTCCTGATGAGAGGCAAGAGCATTCATCCGACGCTGTCCAGAGTTTGACGGAGAGGACAGCACCTCCACAGTGACCACACCTTCGGGGAGAGGTAGGACCTTTTGTGAGAGGAACTCCTCTCACACTGGTCCTCACCCGATGAAGCCTGGATTTGGTCCTGAAAAGAAGAAGCACCCATCTAAGGCTGTCACAATTAATCGATTGTCGATTGGTCACGCCGAAATAGATTAGTATTTTTCGTTGTCGAAGAATCGGCAAATTATACCCCGTTCTAGACGTTTAATAATTAAAAAAAAAACTGGATGAAAAAAACTATTGTTTCTGAAGGTAAAAGGCCAAGAGCGTCGACGTTAAATCTCAAAAAGCCGTAAGATGCATTTGTCATTAAGGTACATTCAAAGATTTGATGTTCTGAACTTTTGAACCGTCAGTGTAATAATCAAGACCGGTCGGCATTTGCGAACTTTGCAAGTTCGCAACTGCCGACCGGTCTTGATTATTACACTGAAGCTGTGAATGTACATGTACATGAAAGAGGATCGTCTTCGTTGTTTACTTAAGGTAGGTCATCTGACTTGAACTAAATTTTTAATGAATCCAAAGAGAGGGAGAGGGTCATCTAGGTATGATTAATCGATTATTATCGATTATTTCCAACGATTAATCTATTCCTAAATTAAAAAATCGTGACAGCCCTACACCCATCAACCAGGTGCCGTGCTGCCTGGTGGCGGCGGCTGGATGATTTCATGAAAAGGACGAAGGAAGAAAAGGTGGAAAAGAAGATAGAGATACAAAATTTTTAATTCTTCAGCAACATGGCCAATTCCAGGTCCCATAGAAAGCCCAAATATTAACCCAGGCTCTCGATTTGAACAAAGTTGAATCTGACTTCCCTAGAGATGTTGTGTACCAAATATGAAAGTATTCTGACTGTTGGATCTGAAGAAGAGAAATTTTAAAAGAAATTTCTTCATATTGCACTAAGTTAAAATTTGGGCTACCATAGGTCCATAGCGAGCCCAAATATTAACCTACAGATCCAATTTGAACAAACTTGAATCTGACCCCCCTAGAGATGTTGTATACCAAATATGAAAGCTTTCTGACTAGTGGATCTGAAGATTTTTGAAGAAATTCCCTCAATTTGTTCCAAGTTAAATTTCAGGTTCCCATATGTAGCCAAAATATTAACCCAGGCAGTCGAATTGAACAAACTCGAATCTGACCCTCCTAGAGATGTTGTATACCAAATATGAAAGCATTCCGACTGGTGGATCTGAAGAAGATTTTTAAAGATATTTCCTTATATCGCACGAAGTAAAAAATTGGGCTACCATAGCGAGCCCAAATATATACCTAGGGATCTGATTTGAACAAACTTGAATCTGCCCCCCCCCCCTACCCCCTAGAGATGTTGCATACCAAATATGAAAGCATTCTAACTGATGGATCTGAAGAAGAAGATTTTTAAAAATTATCCCCCACATTGAACAAAGTTAAAATTTGGGCTTCTGTAGGAAGCGGCAGCCCAACTATTAACCTAGGGACTTGGTTTGAAAAATCTTGAATCTGACCCTCATAACAATGATGTGTACCAAACATTAAAAGATTCTGACTGGTGGTTCTGAAGAAGATTTTTAAAGAATATTCCCCATATTACCCTAAGTTAAAAATTCGGGCTCCTGTATTGGGCGCAAATATGAACCAATGGGCTTTATTTTAACAAACTTGTATCTGACCCCCTATGAATGCTGTATACCGAATATCAAAAGATTCTGATGATTGGTTCTGGAGAAAAGATTTTTTTTAAATTTTTGCAAATATGCTGACTCAGCATTTTTTCGATGCCCATTAGTATTACAGAACACCCCAACATAACTGATGGCAATTTCTTTTACCATTCAATTCTACTGGTCCTAAGGATGCTTCATGCCAAATAACAGCTCTCTGTTCCGTGTGGTTTGGGAAATATGGGCATTTGAAAATATTTCTATTTTAGCTCCCAGGGTTCCCATGGGGATGCAGGAATTTTTTTTTTGCATGAGGCAAGTAATTATGACACAATAATACGGTTTAATACCGCATACCAAATTTGGTTCAAACCAGTCCATCAGTTCAAAAAATAGAAATTTTGGGCGGGGCCGAAACTCTTACCCCTCCCATTACAAAGCCAAATATTGCTTCACAAACTTCGTTTGAACAAACTTGATTCTACACCTCAAAAGGAAGCTCCATAACAAATATCAAGTCATTGTACACACTGGTTTGTGAGAAGATTTTAAAAATATTTTGGAGCATTTTCCCCCACTCCCTCCCTATGGGGCTGGGCATGCTGAGTTGAACAAAAACGCAATGCCCCTTCGGAACCATCACTCACACAAACTTTCACTTGAATTGGCCCAGTGGTTTTGAAGGAGAAGACCAAAACATGGTGTCGACGGACGAACGGAGAGCGATGAGATTAACTCAGCTTGACTTTGTCAAGATGAACTGAAAAATAGAAACATAAAGTTGAAAATTTAAGTTCAAATTTAAAAGCTTTATCAGAGTAATAATATGAAGTTCAGCCATTTATTCTGAAAATAAGTGGTAATCAAAGAACTGAGGTTTTTATAAGAATAAATGTTTGAGAAATCTTTTTTTTGTTGGTCAAATTTTTTTTATTTCTGTGCGAAAACTTTTCAGAATAAAAAAAAGTAAATTGGTTGTATGGGCAGGAAAATGAAAGCAAAGGAAGATCAAAGTGACCACATTCAGTTAATTCACCACATTGGGCACAAGTTAATACCCAGTACATACATGTTGAACATGTTACTAGTTACAAAAAAACAGTGTTTAGTTTAAACAATATTTTTATTTCAAAACAGTTTTGATTGAATGCTGGGAGATTAGGAAGGAGTGTGGGGGAGGAATATCCTGACCGGGCACTGAGTTAATGTAGGCCTCCTCGTTAGAGGACCGCGATAAATCAGCGGAAGGCCTTAGAATTATTATCATTATTACTTACATGTATTCAATATTTAAGCACACAAGTTATTTCCCAAGTGCACAGATTATGTGAAGAGTGGATTTGTACTAAATCATGGTAGGGTTGTTTTTTCACCCACCAACTAATTAATTATTGCTCTTCAGAAAAGACCAGGCAACTTTTCAACTTATTGAACACCCAGGGGTTCGTGAGCTGAAAATTTGCTTGTGCTTTGTTGTCCTGAAATTGTGAATAATCAACAGACAGGAAATACACTCCACTGTTATCTAGACATCAGCCCTCTGCATAGAAGTCCTGTCATGAAATGCGCACAAGTAGCTCGTCGATCTGCTCGTTAATCTATGCGTTATGACTATAGTAAGGCTATCAAATTCTGTACATATGGCCTGTGCACAAGCAATGTTTCAGCCAATGGACCTCCGGGTAACCCACGTGTTTGCTATGAGTAACCAGGAGGACCTGCCGTGCTTTGGATGCCATTCGATATGACAATTGCGTGCAATTTCTACGCACAATTAAGCCAAGATAAGCACACAGTTCGTAACAGGACTTCTAGTTTTAACTGTAAGTACCATCGGAAATAATTTGTGGGATAACCACAAGAATATTTCCATTACATCTTCCCTTGTTGATAATTCCAATCCTTGATATCGTTTCCTGGGAAGCTCTTACAAGGAAATGGTGTCAAGGTTCAAATGGCAGTAGTAATAGAGAGAAAGTGACTCTTAAATGAGATCAAAATTTTTAATGGTTATCTGTCCAGTATCTTATTTCCAGTGGACAGCTCAGTATGTTTAATTATAATCGGCGAAAGCACATAAATATTATAAAGAAAATACTACTGCTGTTAGCAAACTTTCAGCCAACAGACCTCCAGGTTTAACCATGAAGTGCATTGGCTAAAACTTTACTAGTCCTTATGTGGTGTCATTGCAATTGATACTTAACGTCCAGGAGGAAACACCAGTCTGTGATTTCTTAGAGTTAATCCACTCACATTTTGTAATGTGTTGTCTATGGAGAGTAATCTAATTACTATGACACCCATAGAGTGGATTTCCCTTCAGGTAATTACTTTAGTTTTCCAACAAAGCATGGTAAGCACAATTAAAGCCTCAGCTAAAGGACCATCAGTTTAAAAATGACTTTTAACCCAACAAACAAAAAACTTAAAGGCCTTGCTATAAATACTTCTAATTTAAAAAGTATTCAAGTATTCAAAAATGTATTCATGAATACACTGTAATGTATTTGTATTCGTATTCAAATACATTTCAAAATTTGTGTATTTGTATTCGTATTCATGAAATTTCAAAGTATTCGTATTTGTATTCGAATACATTTACAAAGTATTCGCCCCAAGCCTGATTTCCACTTATTCTGATCCAAAATGTTCAGTTTACATGCTGTGTAACAAAAGAAAATTTAAAACTTCCGTACTCATCCTATATTTGTATACAGGAGTGGGATATGTCTGCAGAGAGTTTTGTCATGTGGGGGATCTTTTTAATCTGTGGATCTAATCTATCCATACTTACATTGTAAAAACAGTTCTTAGAAAGCTTTACACAAATAATAAAAGCTGTTCATATCAATTGGAATGAAAACATGGTTTAAAGTGTTCATTTCATTTTTCCAGCTGCTATAATTTGTGATTATATGATTCACAGCTATTATTTATTTATACTGAAAGCAAATAATGGAATTCTTCAGTTATTCAGGAAAAGTATGGCAAGAGTAGCCCCTCTCCCTCTTGTATCAGGTAGAGGATTATGGCAGCACTCTATAAGCGTTGCATTCCTGTCATACAGTTACAACTAGAAGTCCTGTCATGAAATGTGCACAAATAGCACGTTGATATGCGCGTTTATGTACGCAATATGACCCCAGTAAAGCTATCAAATTCTGTACATATGGCCTGTGCACAAGCAATGTTTCAGCCAATGGACCTCCGGGTAACTCGGAGGTCCATTGGCAGAAAATTTGCATGTGTTTGCTATGAGTCACCATGAGAACCTGTCGTGCTTTGGGGGCCATTCGATATGGCAATTGTGCGCAATTCCAACGCGCAATTAAGCCTAGATAAGCGCACTATTCGTGACAGAACTTCTAATTTTAACTGTAGCCCACCTGAAAAAAATGGGGGTGGGGGGGGGTGGGTTGTTGGGGTTGGACGAAAACAAAATATGCCCCATGCCCCATGGACAGATGCCCCTAGTACAAAATGCCCCACAGCACCAAAACTACCATAGAACAAACTCCCATGGTAAAAATGACAAAAGATCAATGGTAAATATAAAACCAGAGGCTCAAGTTTATGTAATATTTGGTCAGGATTCATTAACTTTCCTCCCACTTTCTCCAAGGACCTAGATTCCACTTCATTCAACACATGGGGAATAAATAGGAGGTTTCATGTAACTTAAAAACAAATTCATTCTGTCTCAATGAAACATGTTTTATGTTATATTGTTTTTAATAAAAATAAGGTTACATTTGCGATTTAATTATTGCGTGCAATTAGTCCTTCCCATATGGTTTGGCTGCAACAGGCAAAAGCCCATGCAATGTACATGTACTGCAGTTCTGACTTATTATTGTAACAATTTTATAAATCTTTCTCAAAGGAGATTTCCACTCTCACCTGAGATCACCACACTGATTGTAGCAGCCAGCATCACCAAGGGATACCACACAGGCAAACCCATGGATATATTGCACCAAATCCTTTTCCAAAGGCAAGTCTGCCACCCTAGTTTCTGGGTATGTTTTAGATTTCTGGATCAATTTCCAGGTGTGTGAAAATTAAAATTTTGTATGCCCTGTAACATAAAAAGGTTTAAGCAAAATCTTTTTGCTTAACCATTTTTAGTTTGCTCAAAGCCTTTTTTTGGAGCAAATTATTCTTCACCGTAAAAGAAAAATGATTAATAAAGATATACATTCTGTATCAGGGTGAAATTCTCAACCAATAGGGATGGTCCAATTTCTCATCGATATTTCCTTTGTTTTACTGATTATTTTATGAATAATAAATGATAAGTGGGTTGTAAAAACAACAAAAACACATTTAAATACATATTTAAACAGAGTGTGTGAATTAAATTTTTTTTACGTTTGTTGAAATTAATTTTTTACGTTTGTTGATGGCAATAAAATGGATGCGGTAGGTTACTTTTGTGAGAGGTAGGCAGGGTTAGAGGAAGCAAACGTCTTTTTTTTGGTCTGATGGGGGGCGCGGTGACATTGCGGTAACCGGTTCGTGTCAGATCGAAGTTAAGCAATGTCGAGCCCGGTTAGTCTTTGGATGGGTGACCGTCTGAGCGATCAATTCGGACTCCCACACCATGTCCTTGGGCAAGGCACTTAACCCCATTGTCCACATGGGGGCACGGTGACGCCGTGTACCAAGGCGTACTGCACATCAACGGTGCACATGTCTTCAACCAATCTAACCCTGTCTGTGCTGTAGTGCGGAATTATGATGTTTGGGAGCTGACAGCTGCTCGTCGTTGCTTGGTGGTTCTCTCTGGGTACTCTGGCTTCCCCCACCCGTAAAACTGTCACGGTCATGATTAGCCATTGTGCCTAAGTACATGTATGTGACCGTAAACACCAATAAATAAATAAATATAAATAATACAATAAATGATGTCAGACCGTGATGTCATCAATAAATCATAAAATTTTTTTATTTTCCTACAGTTAATCTTCGACATTTTACGATTTTTACTGTCAACATTTTACCTAATGAAATTATAATATTTACGACCACATTTATTGATAAATATGACGAAAGCATTGATATTTTGTCTTCAATTCTTTCGCTAAACTATACATGTAGCTTATGACCCCCCCCTCCCCCACCCCTTTTTAATGGGCACGAAGAAGAGTTGTCTTAAGCTACATGTACGTTTTGGGGGTGAAAAAATGAAGTGTTTAATTAGCAAAATTGTTGCTTTCAAGTGTCAAACAAAACAATAAATATTAAAATGTTGATGTTATATTAATTATTCTATTTATAAACGTTAATACAGTAAGAAACAAAATAAATTGTAGATTTAAGTTTTATTGATAACATCACAATCTGACATCATTTCTTGTTCTCTATGATGTCATCAGATATCATTGTATTTATACAACATAATTGTAGAATGAATTATCACTAAAGCACTCATGGAGTGGAGTTTCCACTCTGAAAATAACTCTTGATTCTTGTCATGGTTGTTGTACAGATGATGGGTGTTTTTGTTTGGGTGGAGACTCCACCCCATGAGTGTTCAATCTTCAATGGTAATCCACTCATATATTGTATCAATTATTTTTTACTCTAAATATGTCTATTACACTTGATGATACCCACCGACTGTCGGCTACCGCCAGGATTGTATTATCTACATTATAACATATAGAACCGGGATAATCAGTTAATTGATTTTCCCTGGACAGAATTGTAGATATATATTTCCTCCCATCATCTGTTAATTCTACAACACAATCGCTACCACGAAAACAGACATATATTCTGCCCATATTACTAATACACATACCACGTGGACCCTGTAAATATCCGATTGTTACTATATTTATCACAGATTGTAAGTCTTTACTCAAAATAAACACTTTATGCTTCTTGAAGTTTGATATCAGTATATAATTATTACAACCAGACATTGTTATATAATCTCCCCAAGAATTAAATATTGAATGTGAATGTGATCGATTGATAATTTTATTTTTGTCATTTATATTTCTGACATCTTTCGGGAAAGTAACAACAAAACTATCATTCATTCGACATAGTGCGTAACATTCATCAGATAGTTTAATCTGCGAATGTTTCTTTAATGTTTGTTGGTTGTAACTAATTATTTTTTTTTTACCAGGAAATGTAACCGATACAATATCTCCATAACAACACATATTACACGGTTCAGATGACAATACAATAGACTGAATTACGCTTGAATCTTGTGTATTTATTTGTTGTAATTTGTGGGGACGGCCGCATGTCAGTACTAACAATTGTGTGTCTGTATCGGATACAAAGTTTATATTACGAATTCCACCCGTAAATTGCAACTTTCTTTCCGATACAAACTTTCTCATTGGTTGGTTTATTGTATCTGATGATGTGCCTTGTTTTACTGTACCCGATGATGTGGCTTGTCCATGTTTTATTGTATCTGATGATGTGGCTTGTCCTTGTTTTATTGTATCTGATGATGTGGCTTGTCCTTGATTTATTGTATCTGTTGATGTGCCTTGTTTTTTTGTATCTGATGTTGTGACTTGTTCTTGTTTTATTGTACCTGATGCTTCATGAGTTGAAACGTGGCTTTCAACATCAAACGACCCAGAGGCAGAGGGTCGTTTGATATCGAAATCCACCTTTTGACTCGTACATAACGGTTCAACAGTAAAAATATTGTCTAATACAGAATTTAACCTTTTGATGTTATTAATATTTTTTAAAACAAAATCAGTTTTTAAATTACTGACAAACTCACTTAATTGAATTACATTATCATTAAATCTTGAAATATTATCTTCTATATTAGTTGAGAACTTGAGGAGATCCTCCAATCCTTCCTTTTTAATTTTATCGTCACCAGATTGTGATGTAGAAGGTCGTGGGCTATTTTCTGGATGGTCTGTAGACTGAATTTCCTTCAGGGGATCATTTATTTCGGGATATATTTTCTCACTTTCGGAGACGATTTCCCCAATTTGTTTCTCCAATTGTTTGTATTTATTCAATGCAGATAAAATAGGACCAGAACTGGGATTACAGATCTTCTCTATCTCGTCAAGGTATTTGGTCTCCGACGATTTGACTTTTTTGTAGATTTCAGCGAATGTCTTCTCGACTTTCATTCTCGCCAGGGATTTCATCATTGTTAGTTGGTACAATAAAGCATTTTCTTGGCCATCAATTTCGTCACCAATAGATTTAACACGGTCAAGACATATTTTAAAATTACTTTTGATCGAAGATATTTTCTTTCTGGAACATTTCAGGTGGCTTTCATATATACACGACTGACAACAATTTGTTTTGTGGTCTAAACAGAAGAAAACTAAAGTTTCTGTTGAGTGAATTATACAAAAATTTGAAGAATCATCTTGGTGGTCTTGGTGACTGCTTTCCTCTGCTTGATGAGTCGTCGGGCAGTTCTCCGGTCGAACACGATTTCCAATTTCAGCTTCAGTTTGCGCAGTACCCTCGGCTTCGGTAGATCTACGAGCTTCCATTTTAAAGAGATTTTTTTTTAAAATTCCTCAAAGTTTAATACGAAGTGATGTTAAAAGATTTTCGTTCAGACACGGGGAGTCAATTGAATAACACGCACATATGTTTCAACAAGCAATTGCTTCCAACGACAACACCCGGCAACCAAATAAACAGAGACATGCGCAGTTTGATAACCACCATGGAGATATCATTAACTTTTGTCATTTATTGATTTTCATTGAAAACAAGGGGTGCGACGATTTACCACACAGAAGCACAAAGAAGCACACAGAAGCACAAAGAAGCACACAGAAGCACAAAGAAGCACACAGAAGCACAAAGGGGCCCACTGGTGCACATTGAACCCTTACCTCGGCGTAATATGTTCGTCGTGCACGGAAAAAGAGGGCTCGTACGTGAACGCCGGTAATTGAAAAAGGATCCTACCTTCGACTGAAACCGGCTCAATTGGGGTGTCGATTTTTACGAGTGGTTTGTAGAGACAAGTGGGACTCTACAATTTTTTGTGATATTTTTGCGGTCGTCTGCATGCAGCAATGTTTCTCAGTTTTGTATAATTTCAGGTAGAGTCTGGTATAATTTCAGGTTGAGTCTGGACGAACAGAATTGTACGATAAAATGTGTCTTTTCCACAGAAAATGAGGGCTCGTTTATGAATCACCGGTGAAAAAAAAAGTACCCCACTTTGGTTTGAAACCGGCTCAATGTGAATGTACGGTTGGCTTGGAAGGCGGAATTCTACAATCTTTTGTGATATTTTAACGGTCGACTGCAATGCTCCCATAAAGGCCAGCGGTTTCTGATGGAATGGCCTGAATGTGCCAGCACATATACGTATTTCATGTATTTTCTCATCGGGAAATTTTCATCCAGTAATTCACATTTCACAAATACTATAGGTGAACAACTTGGACAATAATCTATTGAGACTCCGACATCACAAGGGTGATGCCGACTTGCCTGAAGCTAGAGTGGTGACTCTAGCTTCAGGCAAGTCGACACCACCCTTGTGAAGATGGAGTCTCAATTGGTCCATAGACGGCCTTGTGTACATCAGTAACCAGTCACCTGAATTATCATCGACACAACGCTCAGTAGACCACACATAACGACCATGGTGTACGGGCAATAGTTAATAGCTAGGTACCTTTTGTATTGTAGTCATGAATTCAACAATTTGTGCCTGGCTTGACAGAGCTCTGTCAAGCCAGACACAAACTGTTGAATACTTCATTACATACAAGGGATGTACCAAATATTGAAATTGTGGGGGGGGGGGGGGGGGGTGGCATACAACAGCTGCGGGTCAACTCCGCCCCCCCCCCCCCCACCAGAAAAAATATCTACGCCATTGGCTACTAGCAGAGATACGGCCATATCTCATCCTCTCCCCTAGTTCGTCTATGTGCCCACGTCATTATCAGAGTTTCGATTTAAATAGTACTGCTCATTGAGGATCATTTCAACACAGGTGCGTACACGAAGTTCAGTGGAGAGGTCTTCATTTCCAAAAAAGAGAAGCGAAACGGCATTAAAAAGGCAATTGCCATCTGTTGATGTTCTTAGTGGCGTACCTGAAATGAGAACATTTGGATTAGTTGCAGGTAAATGTGCTTTTGCCGATTCTAATATTAAACACTGATAATGAAATGGAAACGGGAGGGGGGAGGGGTTGGGGGAGAGAATAATTTGAGAGTAATATTGACGATTTAATTCGCGCATCACACCGCCTTGACTTTATTGCTTCAAATGGACACAAATCGATATTACTCTGAAATTATTTACTGAAACAGCACAACTGTTTGCAGGTGACAGTACCGCTTTCTTAGCAGATAATTTGGGAGTAATATTGAAGATTTAATTTACACAAGACATCGTCTATTACTTCGATGCGACTAGACATCCATATCTGCGTGCTATTTTTGTAAATGCGTTGAATGAGAGAAGGAATGATCGAATGAAAAAAACACAATGAATAACACGCTGAAACTTGGTTTAATTAATACGTTTAGAACGACGTTCAGTTCAATGATTTACAAAACTAACAAACAAACTGATGCGACTAGACATCCATATCTGCGTGCTATTTTTGTAAAGGCGTTGAATGAGAGAAGGAATGAGCGAATGAAAAAAACACAATGAATAACACGCTGAAACTTGGTTTAATTAATACGTTTAGAACGACGTTCAGTTCAATGATTTACAAAACTAACAAACAAACTGATGTGACTAGACATCCATATCTGCGTGCTATTTTTGTAAATGCGTTGAATGAGAGAAGGAATGAGCGAATGAAAAAAAACACAATGAATAACACGCTGAAACTTGGTTTAATTAATACGTTTAGAACGACGTTCAGTTCAATGATTTACAAAACTAACAAACAAACTGATGTGACTAGACATCCATATCTGCGTGCTATTTTTGTAAATGCGTTGAATGAGAGAAGGAATGAGCGAATGAAAAAAACACAATGAATAACACGCTGAAACTTGGTTTAATTAATTAATACGTTTAGAACGACGTTCAGTTCAATGATTTACAAAACTAACAAACAAACTGATGTGACTAGACATCCATATCTGCGTGCTATTTTTGTAAATTATTAAACGAGAGAAGAAATGAACGAATATTCATATGAATAAAATACGCTGAAACCTGAGGTGGTTCTATGTTCCATCCTAGGAACTGATGTCACGCAGGGGTATTATCAGTTAAAAAAAACATTATTTTACTGTTCTGCTTCTACCATTACAATACTTGTTTCCGTAGTTCGCCCTCATAACTATTTAAACTTTCGCTTTGAGGTGTATGAAAAAGCAGTCACGTATTTTACCATTGAAATTACCACATACTCAACAGCAGTTCCTACCAAGTCCATAGAGCTTCCTATGAACGAATGTTACGTAGTGGTATTATCAATGCTATATATACAGCCCTAGAAATTCGCCACGGCAATCGGCAATGCTGCAGTAAGAGCCGTGGCACTACCGATTGCCGTGGCGAATTTCGAGGGCTGTATATATAAAAAATAATAATGAAAACAACATTTTACTGTTCTGCTTCTACAATTACAACAGCTTCCATACTTCGCCCTAATGTCTATTTTTAAATAACGCATTTTGAGATGTATGAAAAAAGCAGTTATGTATTTTACCATTAAAAATACCACGTACTTAACATCGGTTCCTAAAAAGTCCATAGAGCTTCCTACTAACTGATGTTACGTAGTGGTATTAATAGTGATAAAAAACTACTATTTTACTACAAACACGTCATATTTAGGGCATTCCAGAACCTGAGAAGAATAAATTCAATTAAAGTTCTTACCATCATTTGCGATCTTGTGGTGCTTTAAAATCCCCGTGCTGAGTATGTCTTCTTGCACGTTCTGCTGATGAAAAATTTTATAATTTTCTGTTTCTGGAATCAGTTCTTTTTCTTTTTTGCACGCGATGCGTAAATTGTCTATACCATTTGATGCGGCGAATGTAAGTCGTTGCATGGCATTTTTAAACTCATATGCACCCCCTACTAAAGAGTCTTTTTTGAAACAAATTCTGCACTGATAGTCTGTGGAAAGTTTTGAAAGAACGCCAAGCTCAGCCTTTGATAAGTTCTCACAGTCTGCATGAAACCAAGTTGTACACCAATCACAAAATATTGTGTTTGTCGAACAGCTCTGTGAACAGTTACCGCATGGATATTTATTTTTCTTGGAAGGCATTTTGAAAAAATATGAATTAGAATATGCGATCGAGCGTTTTATAATTGTCAGGTAATTTGTGGCTTCATGTCAGAAACAATTCTATTGGCGACTTTTGGGTGTGCAGTTAATTGTTTGAAACACTGTTTGGACAACAATCCGCCCTGTTGTCTGTGGAGTACAATGGGCGAAAGTTGACGTTTACAGTTATTAAAACATATTGCAGAGCTGACTTCGGATGAAAACCACAGTTGTGGGTGTTTTTATTGCAATGTTCTTGGTATGTGCTATTAGATGTCCCGACAACACAGACAATGGTTGGATTTAATTCTAAAGGTCGCTTGTACGACGAAAGCACCAAAAACATCAGACAGACAAAATTCAACACCAGCAACTTCGGGGATTATCTCTTTGTCCATCTCCCCTGATTTGGTTTGTGAATGAGGATTTTCGTGAATTGGAAAACACTAAAAAAAGGCAAAAAACGGTGAAATCTAACCAGCCAAACTCTTAATTCTTAGCTGACTTGAGTAACAGAACAAATATTGCTTCTAAGTTATTCACTTGAAATGTATGGCTCTCAAGTTTAGCTTTTTGGGTGAATAACATCGTAGTAATTTCGCACTCTTAATAGTAAAATTGTTTGCTTGTAGGGATTATTGATACTCACATTGAGAAATAATTAGATTCATTCATTTGTTCACTCCCTCGTTCATTCATTCGTTCGTTCATCTTTTCGTTCGTTCGTTCACCCGCGTCATACCTTCCTTTCATTCGTTCAATTATTTTTCATTCATTCATTGAATTCATTCACCATTATCAATAATCTGTTGGTTTTGCAACTTTTAAGATTGAAATAAATCGTAATACGAATTTGATCCTCGTTATTTATCTTGGCTTGGGTTTGAACCGGTTTCACTCTATGCACCTAACCCAAACGCCAGGAAACTCAAATAATTGCCACTAAAATCCTCCCGATAAAATATAATGAAAAGTTTATGAGTTCTTACCACCTTCTCCCGCCAAAAGACACATTTTATCGTACAATTCTGTTCGTCCAGACTCAACCTGAAATTATACCAGACTCTACCTGAAATTATACAAAACTGAGAAACATTGCTGCATGCAGACGACCGCAAAAATATCACAAAAAATTGTAGAGCCGGTTTCAGTCGAAGGTGCGATCCTTTTTCAATTACCGGCGATTCACGTACGAGCCCTCTTTTTCCGTGCACGTCGAACATATTACGCCGAGGTAAGGGTTCAATGTGCACCAGTGGGCCCCTTTGTGCTTCTGTGTGCTTCTTTGTGCTTCTGTGTGCTTCTTTGTGCTTCTGTGTGCTTCTTTGTGCTTCTGTGTGCTTCTTTGTGCTTCTGTGTGGTAAATCGTTGCACCGAAAACAAGCAACAGTTGCTGTCATAGAAATCGGATATAAAAAAGTCTTTTTATATCCGATTTCTATGGTTACTGTTGCTGCAAATTTTTAATCCATAGCAATGAACGCACCTCAGAACCTGACCCGGTGTTGCAGTGCATAGAAATCGGATATAAAAAACTTTTTGTATCCGATTTCTATGCTCATGTTTCCGTTGTCCATTCCAGAATACATGGTTTATTCCGGGCATGCGCAGACAACTCGGATTACCAATCTGGTTGTTTTCTTTGCAAACCGTCATTCTAGAATATCATTCCGAATCATTCTGAGTAAACCACCTCGCGAGCAGGTTTAGATGGTTTACCTTTTATTCCTGACATGCGCATTAATTATCACTTTAAAGGGCACTCCCTGGCGAATATTTTCATTTTCGGGGGCTGCACAAAACTCATATGTTTCCGTTCACATCCGGGTTCCCGGGCAATAATGAAAAATTCGTTTCAATATGGCCCGGCGGCCCGCACATCCCCGGATGTAGGCGAGGTAACACTGCTTTGAGTTTGAATATTTGGAGAAGAGAGATGTGATGGCGGAATTTTGTGATCTTTGGCGTGAAAGAATTAAGATATACATTCGCATTTAAGGCATGAGTTAGTTGCTGACAATGATTGTGTGGGAATTTCACACATCTACTACGTTGAAAAATGATAATAATATATGAATGATGAAAAAAATAGCAATCTTGTTTTTTCTTGGTTTAAAATGTAACCTCTTTGAAATGTGATAATAATACAAATAACATTATTTTGTACGGGCGTTATGGTTCATTAACGGCCCTACGAAAATGATTAACAGCCCAAGGGTCTATTAGTGGCCCGAGACGAAGTCGAGGGCCACTAATAGGCCCAAGGGCTGTTAATCATTTTCGTAGGACCGTTAATGAACCATAATGCCCTCAAAAATAATGTTATTGTATAATTATCAACAAATAGTGGAAAATATTTCCCTGTTCGTTGTATTCTCCAAAACGTTTGAGTGATCAAGACAATAACAAATATGTTAGGTACATGGAATTCAGCAAAATATTTAAACATAGTATACCCACAAATATTTGATGAAAATAAAGAAAAAGAACTATGGAGTTAGTTCAATTAAACAACAGGGCCGCTGACCCTCCCCCAAATTGAATAAATGATTTTTTTTAACCCTGGAATTCATTTTTTTTGCGAAGCGACCACTCTTGACCGCTCGTAACTGACTCATTTATTTCCCCTTGACCCGAAACCCTGATTATTGTGACAGAATATTACATCTGGATGTGAAATCCAAAAATGATGAACATTGAGGGAGAGGGGGGGGGGGGGGGGGGGACAACCAACTTGGTTACAAGGCTCAAATCCTACAGACGCAAAAATTCTGAAAACTGAAGATCTGGAAATCTTTCTCCACCCGCCCCCACCAGTTAGAAATTTGAGGGGTGTGACCACACCCCGCCCCATTTTAACGCTCCAGCCAAGCTGCGTGGGTTTGCCCTCCCCCCCCCACCTTCTCCCTGGTGAGATCGGATATTGTTACTGAACCTTAACAACGCGGCGGTGCAATCATGACCTTCTTGTTCACGGGAACTCTGTGGTGAGAGTGCACAGACAGGCTTTGCTGGTTCTCAGTATACTCACATAACCAACAAATAGTGGACACCAAATACTGAATTTTTTTTTTTAACTAAAATTCTCGCTCAAATAACGTCAACGAGCAGAGTTGAATGGACAATGGCGAGAACCTGTCCCCAATCTCCCGGCGTCTGGGCCAGTGGCGAAGCCGGGGGGGGGGGGGGGGCTGGAGGCTCAGGTTAACCTAAAGCTTTAGCATCCCCCACCTAAATAAAAAAAAAAAATATTGACCCAAATGCTCTCCAATATAGGGCTACACAGGTTACAATTGCCTCATATTCGATCTTGGAGTACTAAATTTTGCAAAATTTTCTCGGAGAAGGCCTTGTCCAAACTAGGCCCCCGGGTGCTAGCTTGGACCAGGCAAGGCCCCCCGAAAACCCGCAACATTACAAATATCATGGTATGCCCCAGCCCCCACAAAAAAAAATGGCTAGAAATGGATACCACCCCCTCCCCTTCCCCCTCAATTACTGAATCCTGGCTACGCCCCTGAACAAATGGGAGTCGAAATAATAATAAAACTCAAGTGCTCTGTCCACCGTTTCTTTGTAATTTTTTTTTTGTTTCTTTTTAATCTGGTCATATTGACCTACGTATCCACAGGAGAGCTATGCTGTTTTATACAGATGCGGCACTGCGATGAGCAAAAACAGCATCTATGTTGTCATTGACAACATCATCAACAAAAATTGCGAGCGCCACTTCCTCAAATTCCATTCTGGTTTACATTCAAAGTGTAATTTGCTGTTTCCTCGCGATTACTATTCTGTATCTTCACTGCGCATGTCACACTATTCCATGTAATCCGGAATAGACAACGGAAACATAAGCTATGTTGCAGTGCACTGTGAAAAGAAGACAACTAACCATTCACAAACCTACGGAAGCGTATTAGGGGCATGATAAAAAATAATTCTCAGACCCAGAAAGTCGAAATTTCGACTTAATGTCTCGAAATGTCGACTTTTTATCTCGAAATTTCGACATAAAATCTCGAAATGTCGACTTTTTATCTCGAAATGTCGACTTTTTATCTCGAAATTTCGACATAAAATCTCTAAATTTCGACTTTTTATTGTACACTTGGTAGCCTTGTCAGCTGCGACGGTGTTGAGTATTTAGGCCTACTGTTTATGCACACAATGACGCTTCACTTTGCTTTTGTGGGATGTGTTCCATTTTGATCTTCATCTATTATGGGTGTTGGTGCGTCGGGATTCGAAATGGGGGAAATGCTCGGTGGGGTGGAAGTTGAATTAGAGGTGGAAGGCCATTATTTCCACGATCTTCTATTTTCTGCAGTAATTTTGGGGTACTGCACTGGGTGAAAGTCGCATATCTTCGTAAGGGTGGGCCACTCCAGTGGTGACATTTACCGGCAGCACTTTTCGAGTAGTGTGTGTGGGGAGCCTGGAGAGGGATGAGGCAACTTTCGCAGCATTGCTCATTGGCGGGTGGGAGAAAGGTACGTGCACCGATATATTTTGGGTGTATCGCTCTTTTTGTGGGTTATTATGGCGGGATGGGGAAGGCATCCGAAGTTGTGGGACGTCTTCACGGAGCCTCATGTATATTATAGTAGCACGTACTCTGGACTTTTATTGTAACGTGATTTCACGGTACTTGTCAATAACGTGCGTTGTTTGGTATTTTATTAGAATGTTTATTGGACGGACATAACTGTGTGTGTGTGTGGGGGGGGGGGGGGGGGGATTGGTAAATTTCACGTGGAACAGCAGTTGTCAAGCTGCATCCTTTGTAAATACGGTTTGGAATAGAGCGTCAGTTTATTTGAACATCAACTTTAGGATGCTGGGTGGGGGGTGCACTAAATTCTTATTTATCGTTAGGTAACGGATGGCAAAGTCGAAGGACAAAAAATCCAGTATGGGTGAGGTCTGTTGTACTCGTTCGAAAAACAATATTCCACTTGTAGTGATCGTTAATGAATGGAAAGGAGGCCTACCTGGCAGAAATGTCAAGGTCGGGTGTTAGGAGGGGTATTATTCGTGTCCTGTCGGTAGGGCGAGAGTTTGTTAGAAATCAGAAACCAGTGTATTGTCGTGCAATCTAATGCATTCGAAAATTATTTTATTCGTCTTGGGGATAACATTGTGATGGTGGCGATGGGGGGGGGGGGGGGGGGGGGGGGGGCTCACCTGTATTCAATACTGGATATGACAGGTATAGGGTAGGTATAGCCAGATAACTGAGATAACTGCTGGTTATTTCAGCAGAGTTTCGGTCACTATGACCGACAGAGCTGCGTGCTGACCATCACTTGTGTTGGTGACACTAACACTCTTCCATGGTTTATTTACATTGGTGCCCAACGTTGTAATGAAACTAACGCTAGAATGGTATGCCCCAGACATCAAGCTAAAAGGGTGGAAAGAGGGGGTGCGTCCCATGCCCATGTCGGAATTTTTCAAGTTGTCTGCCGGAAAAATTATTGGCCGTTCGCACGACAACGCCACAACGATGCCACAATTTTAATAGTGCAAAACTGTCTTTTGGTTTCATATATCCTTTATGTGTAAACGCTTGTTCGCTTATTACTATTATTTTAAAGAATTACTTTTGTGAAACGAAAATAATTCTTGAAAATAATAATAATAATAAACGAACGTTTGGGGCCCGTTTCGTTAATTATTGTTTTACGAAACAATATTGAGTATGGATTCAACTTCGTACTGGTGATCAGCGATCCGGGAACAATGTCGGAATATTTACCTCTCGACCCACCATGTCGGGGGGGGGGGGGGGGGGGGGGATTTTAAGATCCTATCTCTGTGCCTGGTTTTGGTGTGGGAATAACTGCAAGCTTGAATTATTTTTTATTGCGGGTTAACGTTATTTACGGTCAGCCAGGGTCACCTCATGTCTGGCAGTTTTTCGGGTGGTGGAAGCCGGAGAAAACCACCGAGCAGCGGCGAGCAACTGTCAGACTCCCCAACGTACTAACTGCATAGAGTCACCATTGCTTGAAGAAGGCAAGTGCGCCTTAGACGTATACACAGTGCGCTTTAGTACACAGCGACACCGTGCCATCACATGGGCAATCGGGATTCAGTTCCTTACCGAAGGGCACAATGCCGACACAGCTAGTCATGATCAATCGGTGAATCTCTCGGTTTAAAGTTCAAAGTTCCAACCACTGGCAAGCTTCAATGGATCGCTTGGTACATCCGTAAGACGGCCCTTATCAGGACCATCGAAATGTTTGAAACGAACACTTGTTCACTTAACACATTGTCATCAACATTAACCCCCTCTCTCCCCACCCTGAACATTAAACCCAGCGATAAAGTTATTTCCACTCGATACAAGTAAAATTCCATTTGCTGAGATTCATATAAGTGTATGCTAAATTTTGAAGAGTAAAAAATCCATTATCCTAACCCCTTACAACATGTAATATAACTGGCGCATCCTGGCGCCACCCCCTCTCCCAAACGGTGACGAAGTGTTTAGAGCATTGCACTTTAAACCGAAAGATCGACAGTTCGATTCTGATCAGAGGTAACTGCTTTGGGTAAAATCTCTTTACCCCGTCATGTGGGGCACGGAGACGTTGTGTTCAAAGGCGTGTACGTCGATGATTCACTTGCTTTCAACCGCAGCTAACGTTGCTTGAGCAGAGTAGTAAGTTCGAGATTCTGTCAGTTGCTCGCCGCTGCACGATTATTGTCTCTGGCTTCCGCCCACCATTAAACTGCCCCAACACGATGTCACCCAGGCTGTTGAAAATGTGGTTAAATACAAACAAACTTCTCCGAAAACAAACATCGATATCAACCGGTTAAGCCCGTACCCAGAGGCCGGAACACTCATAATTTTGAAAACTGTAACCTCCTTACCAATATCTACATACGTATACCCTTTCAAGTATGTAAATTGTTGGCTATATACCTTCCCTATACCTGTCTTGTCCAGAAATGAATAAATGTGCGCCCCCCCCCCCCCCCCCCCCCCCCCCCCCACACACACGCGCGCGCAGCCATCACACAATGTGTCGATTCGCTAAGACGAGTAGAAAGATCCCTATATATGCATAAGAGTGTATATAATGATACACCGACTTTCTGATTTCTAACACTTTCTCACCCTATCGAACGGATACGAATGCCCCCCCCCCCCCCCCCCCCCCAAATCAAACAAACGATCATGGCCCTCCACGCCGTAAATTGTTTTTTCCGGAAGAGTACAACAGTCCACGCCCATAAAATGTCCAGTTTTATACATCGAATTTGCCAATCCGTTCGTTAACAGTAAATAAGAATGCAATACACCCGATACACGGGGGCGCGGTGGCGTCGCGGTAACCGGTTCTCGTCAGATCACCGAAGTTAACCCTTAAGCCCCCATATAGCCCCAAACCGCCACTTTTATATTGCATTGAAGCAGGTGCTCCCTTGTGTAATCTTTCTTATTACTCTTGTGTGTAGACTGAATTTTCCCTGGCAGTGGTTCAACATCACTGCTGGCTGCCTATATAGGCAGCTAGCAGTGATGTAGAACCACTGCCAAGTCATCAATAACTATGTAAGCAGAAAAAAGGCCATAAATACTTTAAAATTAATCTGAGGACTTAAGGGTTAAGCAACGTCGAGCGCGGTTAGTGGTTGGATGGGTGACCATTTCAGCCACTGATTCGCACTTCCCGCGTTGTGTCCTTGGGCAAGACACTTAACCCCGATTGCCTGCATGGGGGCACGATGACGCTGTGTACTAAGGCGTACTGCACGTCGATGGTGCGCATGTCTTCAACCAATCTAACTCTGCCTGTGCTGAGGTGCAGAGTTAAGAGTTACGATGTTGGAGAGCTGACAGCTGCTCGTCGTTGCTCGGTGGTTCTCTCCGGGTACTCCGGCTTCCTCCACCTATAAAACTGTCACGACATGATATGACCCTGGCTGTTAATGTGTCGTTAAACCCTAATCAAAAAACAAAAAAAAAACAAAAAAAAACGATACAAAGCTTCCTAAAGTTTACGGAAAAATATATCGAAATGATCTCAGTGCGCACATGCTTCTCCCACCCTCGGAAAGTGCAGTCCAATAAATATCAGTTAAACCCAGTGCGCTGCTCAAACACTAACAGAATACACTTCTGGCAGTGCATCACCTATAATTTGACTTGGTGATGGTCAGGTGTGTGTGTGTGTGGGGGGGGGGGGGGGGGGGGTATCACCCAAACCGTTCCTAAGCCAAACCGTCCCCCACCTAAGCAACCCAAATCGTCCCCACCTATTTTACCCAAACCGTCCTCAACCCCCGAAACCCAAACCGTCCCCACGTCATTATATTTTTTTTATTATTATTATTATTTTCATACAGATTTATTTTTTATGCAAAAGCACTTACCCAAAAAAGAATCATCAAATCCAACAAATTATATGCAAATGAATAAAATTATATCCGATTGTGGATTACATTAAATCCAACAGAATGAATGAGATAAAGCCCAATTTTCATGCATAAAATTGATAAAATAAATTGAAAAAAAGCCGCCATTGTTTTTGCCAGGGTATGCCGAATTATATATAAGACAGAGAAAAAGATGTCGTGGCATATCCACAATGGAAGACCACAGATGTGTATACTGTTCTAAAGCGGTGGGTACTCGTCACCAAGCTTTACAGTGCGACGTTTGTCATTCATGGCAACACAGAATTTGTAATACTGGGATCACACAGACTTTCTATCGGCAGTTAAATAAAGGGTTGGAACAGCTACAGTTAAAACTAGAAGTCCTGTCATGAAATGCGCACAAATAGCACGTTGATATGCACGTTAATGTACGCGTTATGGACCCAGTAAAGCTATCAAATTCTGTACATATGGCCTGTGCACAAGCAATGTTTCAGCCAATGGACCTCCGGGTAACCCGGAGGTCCATTGGCAGAAACATTGCATGTGTTTGCTATGAGTAACCGGGAGAACCTGCCGTGCTTTGGATGCCATTCGATATGGCAATTGCGCGCAATTCCAACGCGCAATTAAGCCTAGATAAGCGCACTATTCGTGACAGGATTTCTAGTTTTAACTGTAGACAACTGGAAATGTTCTGTTTGTAATATAACGCTATGTCATCAGTGAGTGCACTATGCAAACGTGCTAATCGTCACAGAAAAGCAATGCGGCCACCAGAGCCAAGAAACCTGAACTACGATTTAATGGTTCATACTTCCAAGAGGGTTTTTGGATAGATGCTGTCCGAGTTGATGATGATGGGCGACACCTTATATTTGCAACAGAGAAACAATTACAAACAATGAAATATGCTAAAGTCTGGTACAAAGATGGAACATTCAGAATTGTGAAATTACCATTCAGACAGTTGTATACAATTCATACATTCATTGAATCAGAAAATGGTGACATAAAACAAGTTCCAACAGTGTACATATTAATGTCTCGCCAAAGGGAATCTGTTTTGGACAAATAAGGAGGAAATTTGGTAAGCATATGAAGAAAGATCGATTACACCAAGACAGACACTTTTAAAATGTGCGAAATTAATTTCTAAATTTAATTGTTATTATGTAAAATATTTAATGTAAAATGATCAATGCTTTTAATTTTGTATTGAAATAAATCAAATCATAAAGTTCAGTCTTGTTAGTCATTAATTACTAGTAGACCTAAATTTATATAGTAACTTCGCCATGTATTTAACTGGGGACGGTTTGGGTAAAATAGTGGGGACGGTTCGGGTTATGTCGGCCAACTGGAGTAACTGACCCAGGGGACTGTTTGGGTAAAATAGTTGGGGGCGGTTTGGGTAAAACAGTGTGGGGACGGTTCGGCTTGGGTGCATCCCGTGTGTGTGTGTGTGGGGGGGGGGGGGGGGGGCTGGGGGGGGGGGGGGGTCGGAGGGGATTGTAAGGGGGGGGGGGGCGTATTTGTTGTTTATTCACACAATGACGCTTCACTTGGGTGGCATGTGTCTCGTTTTGATTCTCGTTTTTTTATTTTTTCTTCTGTAATATTTCGGTAGTGTACTGAGTAAAACGTAGCACCTCTTCGTAACGGAAAATACCCCATGATATTTACTGGGCAGCATATCTTCGTAAGGGAAGACTACTCCTGTGATTCACCGTGGGAACCCTGGGACGTGAAGTAGTGCTTAGTGCTCGTTTACTGTTGTAACAAGCTCCGTTTTACTGTTAAAATATAGGAGCCATTCAGCAATGCTTGGGTGGAAGTTATCTAAAATGGGTATAAACGATTGACTAAACTTGACTTTATCTCCATGTTGTGGTCACGATTACCCATTGTGCAGAAATATATGACCTTAAACACAAATAAATAAATAAATAAATAAATAAATAAATAAATAAATAAATAAATAAATAAATAAATAAATACTTCAGTGATATTTACTGGGCAGCACTTTCTGGGATTGGGGTGGGGGGGGGGGGGGTAGGGCTGATACAGCATTACTTATCAGAGGGTGGGAGACGCATGTGTGCATTGATATTATTTGGATGTATCGTTCTTTTTGTGATGTATAATGGTGGGACAGGGAAGACATCCAAGGGCATGTCATGGGGTAGTCTTCAGTTAACCTCTGTGGTCTATAATGGCGCGATAGGGAAGATTTCCAAGGGCATGTGGGAAGTCTTCAATGAACCTCAAGTATTGTATTTCATTGAAAAGTGAGATAACGGTACTCTGAAGGGCCGGAGGTGGGGTGGGCAGCATTCGTCATGTCTTGTCGGTTAGGTGAGAATTTGTTATAACTCAGAACCTGGTGTATCGGAATCTATCGCTCAATGTTACTGAACAAAAGACCACGTGCATACCTAGAGAGATGAAATTTCGAGATTTTAAGTCGAAATTTCTAGATTTTAAGTCGAAATTTCGAGACAAAAAGTCGAAATTTCTAGATTTTAAGTCGAAATTTCAAGACAAAAAGTCGAAATTTCGAGTTAAAAGGTCGAAATGTCGAGATAAAAAGTCGAAATTTCGAGATAAAAAGTCAAAATTTCGAGATTTTAAGTTGAAATTTCGAGATAAAAAGTCGAAATTTCGACTTTCTGGGTCTGGAAATTATTTTTTATCTTGTCCCTAATACGCTTCCGTACAAACCAGACTGTAAGCGTCGACAACAAATACGTTTTTCGAAATAACCCGTCAATCTTCATTTACTCAAACTTGTCTTTTTCAATTAAATTTAATATTTGTGTAGAATTTGGACGACATTTAAACTCTAGCAGTTACTTTGAGAAATTTAAACGATTGCTAGAAAATATTTTAAACCGGGATATTTTTAATTCACCACAAGAATATAACAATAACATGACTTTGGGAAATGGAGGGTATTGTGGTTTATTAACAGCCCAATAGGTGTGAATGACAGGGGATCTAGAAGTTTCGTCCCCAGGAAGTTACGTCCCCGGAAGTGTCGTCCCCAGTTAGTGGCTCCTATACTGAGCCCAAATATAAACCCAGGGGGGCCGATTTGAACAAACTTGAATCAGTTCCACCCCACAATGTTGCATACCAAATATCAAAAGATTCTGACTGCTGGATTTGGAGAAGATTTTTGAAGAAATTTGCCTGAAATGCACTAAGTTCGAATTTGAGTTTCTATAGTGAACCCAAATATGAATCTAGGGAGCCGATTTGAACAAATTTGAATCAGATCCACCCCACAATGTTACATACCAAATATCAAAATATTCTGCCTGCTGGATTTGGAGAAGAAGATTTTTTAAGAAATTTGCCTGAAATGCACTAAGTTCAAATTTGGGCTCCTATACTGAGCCCAAATGTAAACCCAGGGGGAGGGGGGGGGGGCAATTTGAACAAACTTGAATCAGATCCATCCCACAATGTTGCTTACCAAATATGAAAAGATTCTGCCTGCTGGATCTGGAGAAGATTTTTTAAGAAATTTACCTGAAATGCACTAAGTTTGAATTCAAGCTTCTATAGTGAGCCTAAATATGAATCTAGGGAGCCGATTTGAATAAACTTGAATCAGATCCACCCCACAATGTTGCATACCAAATATCAAAAGATTCTGCCTGCTGGATCTGGAGAAGAAGATTTTTTAAGAAATTTGCCTGAAATGCACTAAGTTCAAATTTGGGCTCCTATACTGAGCCCAAATATAAACCCGGGGGGGTGGGGGGGGGGGGGCGATTTGAACAAACTTGAATCAGATCCACCCCACAATGTTGCTTACCAAATATGAAAAGATTCTGCCTGCTGGATCTGGAGAAGAAGATTTTTTAAGAAATTTACCTGAAATGCACTAAGTTCGAATTCGAACTTCTATAGTGAGCCCAAATATGAACCTAGGGAGCCGATTTGAACAAACTTGAATCAGATCCACCCCACAATGTTGCATACCAAATATCAAAAGATTCTGCCTGCTGGATCTGGAGAAGATTTTTAAGAAATTTGCCTGAAATGCACTAAGTTCGAATTCGGGCTTCTATAGTGAGCCCAAATATGAATCCAGGGGGCCGATTTGAACAAACTTGAATCAGATCCACCCCACAATGTTGCATACCAAATATGAAAAGATTCTGTCTGCTGGATCTGGAGAAGAAGATTTTTGAAGAAATTTGCCTGAAATGCACTAAGTTCAAATTCAAGCTTCTATAGTGAGCCTAAATATGAATCTAGGGAGCCAACTTGAACAAACTTGAATCAGATCCACCCCACAATGTTGCATACCAAATATGAAAAGATTCTGCCTGCTGGATCTAGAGAAGAAGATTTTTGAAGAAATTTGCCTGAAAAGCACTAAGTTCGAATTCGAGCTTCTATAGTGAGCCCAAATATGAATTTAGGGAGCCGATTTGAACAAACTTGAATCAGATCCACCCCACAATGTTGCATACCAAATATCAAAAGATTCTGCCTGCTCGATCTGGAGAAGATTTTTTAAGAAATTTGCCTGAAATGCACTAAGTTCGAAATCAGGCTCCTATACTGAGCCCAAATATGAACCCAGGGGGCCGATTTGAACAAACTTGAATCAGATCCACCCTACAATGTTGCATACCAAATATCAAAAGATTCTGCCTGCTGGATCTGGAGAAGAAGATTTTTTAATGTTTTTCCCTTTGCCTACAGTGTTAAAAAGTGCTGAGTCGTCACTTTTTCAAAGTCCTGAAAAAGTACCTTGTGATCAAACCGATAGGGATTTTTTTAACCATTCTATTCTACTGGATAAAAGTAAGCTTTATACAAAATAAGAATTCTCTGTGCCGTGTAGTTTTGGAGATATGGCAGTTTTAAGGTTTTTCCTATTTTTAGCTCTCGAGGTTCCCACGGGGCAATGAGAAAATTTTTTTTTGCATCAATCAACTACTTATGACCCATTATCATCTCATATCAAATATGGTTCAAACTGACCTCACGGTTCAGAAAATAGAAATTTTAGGCGTGGCCAAAATTTTTGCCCCTCCCATAACGAAGGTAAATAATGCCCGACAAACTTCTCTTGAACAACCTTGATTCTACACCTCATATGGAAGCTGGATACCAAATATCAAGTCTCTGCTGCTGCTGGTTTATGACAGGAAGATTTTCAAAGATTTTGGTGCCCCTTGGGAGCGTGGCCCCAGGAGGAGGGGCAACTTCATTTGAACAAATCTGAATTGACATTAGGTAATAAACATTTACCCAACATTTGAAAAATATTGGGCCAGTGGTTTCTTTGGAGAAGTTGGTTTTGTAAAGTTTACGCCGGACGACGGACAGAATGCGATTGGTAAAGCTCAGCTTGAGCTTCGCTCAGGTGAGCTAATAATGCGCGAGAGCATTTATATTTAGCATGTAATCATCTGAATACCAGTTAACCGGTTATGCAGCCTGCGAGGTACTCAAGAGTAGCAATTTAATTGTGATGATTTATAAATAAGCGCTCGTATATAACAAATCAACAAAAATAACAGAACACTAATCCTACTAAAAAGCGGATGTGCCCATGAGGTCGCCATAGAACACGACCCAAATTGCATAGTATGTATGTATTAAATTATATGAGGCTTGCGGGAAGAAAACTACGTCTTGCCTGGTAATTGCCTCTAAACACATAGGCAGGGTGCATGAGTAAGTGTGTGGGGTGGGGGTGGGGGGAGGAGGGGGGGAATTCGAAGTCATATCGAAATCTCCTCACCCGCATTATTTAATCGTTCTTGTATCAGTTAACAAAAAATATAGAAACTGTGATGCTTCCCTCACGTCAAACCGACCCCATTATGCCACTATGGGTGGAGAAGGACATGAAGAATAAAACTTCCCCTGAAAGAAGACCCTCTCATGGCGGAAGCTTCTGGGGAGCGTCCCATAACAGACACTTGAGAATACTGATCCAAGGTTTCAGTGACAACAGAGGTGCTGCTAGTAGGATTCACAACGAGACTGTTTAATCTTAAACGTAATCTATTGAATCAAATAAATTGGAGGATACGCGCATCCTGTTATTCATCCCCATGAATTCTGCAGAGCGTCTACCGCATGCGCTCAATGATCTGGGCATGGCGACACAAATGACAGTAACTAATTGTTCCAGTGCATCTCAAACTGAACTATCATGGGCTAATACCACTGGTAGCAAAACTGTCCAAATAATCGCATGTTAAGCATCCAATATAAATGAAACAGTTGCCCTTTCAGAGGAGTGAGTCTGCTAGTACGTTCAGACGACCCGGTATATGACGGATAGAGAGATGAACATGAAAATTCTTCTCTGTTAGTTATCATAACGGAAAAGAATGGGTGCCGTCCTGGTTCCTGATGTACGCTACCACTATCGAGTTGTCCAACAATATTTGAACAAGCGTGTTCGCATTGATGTAGCGCTAACAATATTGACATCATTCTTTGATGTTTATGCCCCAAGGCATATCGAGTCTGTCGGACTCAGGGTCGTGCCCCAAACTATTGACTCATACCCTGTCATAATCGTGAAAGCCGGATCCGGCAGTTGCAGTGGAACTTTTTGAGTTAACCACTGAATATCTGCCCCAATATGGACCTTTTGTTTACTAGATCCGTTAAAACAATACTGGTCCTGAGCTAATGTGTTTTCACACTCCAGTACTGGGTAAGAATAACTGGAGAGGACATGTGCGTAAGCGACCCATCTAAACAAGATGCGTAGCCACTCAGCACAACCCCATCAGTCGCATAAAACTTCTCGCTGTTAATACATCTGATAGTAGACAAAAGCGAGCATAACAACTGACTAATTTTGTTCTGGATAATGGCAGACGAACCAGATTGTTGTGAGACATTACCGAGTTTATTATTCGAGTGACAGCCCAGGGCACTGTCTTCAGAGCGAAGCATATCACTTGGAACTGAAATACTATCCCTTGGATGACGAACCGTAGGTACTTTCTGAATGCTGGATATACCAGGACATGAAAAAACGGATCCTTAGATCTATGCTTGTAGCATAGTCGATCACTTGAACATTCGCTTTTACCGACTAAATGATAACCATAAATAAACTTTTAGAGCTTTGATAAACTTGTTATCCAGCTCCAGTCTATTATCGGTCGGAACAAGCTCTATGGCTTCTATTCTGGTCGTCGGCTGCTCCCGGGACAGTCTGTCTGAGACGGCTCTTTTCTCCAGACGTCCCGATATATGAGGCCTCGTCTTTTAGCTACTGAATAGTGCTCCTTTTAAGCGGTCACAGCATTCTGATTCTCAGAAACAAACTCAGGGAAGTATCGATGCATTAGATCCATCACAACCCCGCGTTGTTCCGAAAGGGATGCTAGACCTTCTCGGCGATAAAGGCTGGATATCAGATGTCACGTAGCCAAGGTGCGGTCGTGTGTGCTTGGTAGACGCTGACGAAGAACCCGTAACTATAGCCAACCCCGGCTGTAAACTGAACGGAGCGTCCCGGACGGGAGGCGTGGACGTATGCTCCGACTGACCCAGTTCCAAACCACAACATCTGGCCCCAGATGTTGTTATGAAAGATAAAGGGGAGATCTCTCGTTCGTGGTCCTTCAGACCTCGCCAAGCTTCCTGCTGAACTTGCCGGCTTCTTCCTCTCCGTCGTCGCAGGGTGAGCCTATTATTATTTTATAGTGCTCGCTCTATCCTTTCTACTCTCTTCAACCACAACGGACACACGCGATGTCACGGTACCCTCGGACGGTGTACCACTTCACCGGTCGAGCTAGATGGCGACAGGGATCTGAAACCAGGCTGTGGTTTATTGCTCTGTCTAATATCTATGAGTAATTGAGCCAATAGCTCTGATTGACTATCTAAATGCGACGACGGAAGCACACCCTCTGACGGCATCACGTAAACATCACCATGTTCTTGTTCCTCTGTAAATAGAAACTAAACAAGAGGCCCCACGGGGCCTGAAGCGCTCATCTTGTACAGGACACAATTTAAACAGAGTCCAAGAATGAGTCTACATTAAGCAAGCCATCTCCATAGGCTACACTGTCAATCCTTGAGTCCCTCAGGAGTGACAAAAATAATCTAGGCATCATGCCTTTTCTTCAGTTGATCATAAGTAAAATGTAGAGCTCCCCTATGAAGCCCCTTGATACAACCTATGTGGATTAATCTTAGTACCTCTAGAGGGTGCTGAATACAAAATTTTTAATTCTTCAGCAAAATGGCCAATTCCGGCTCCCATAGAGAGCCCAAATATTAACCCAGGCTCTTGATTTGAACACAGTTAAATCTGACTTCCCTAGAGATGTTGTGTACCGAATATGAAAGCATTCTGACAGTTGGATCTGAAGAAGAGAAATTGTAAAGAAATTTCAAATTTGGGCTACCATAGCGAGCCCAAATATTGACCTATGGATCCGATTTGAACAAACTTGAATCTGACCCCCCTAGAGATGTTGTACACCAAATGTGAAAGCATTCTGACAAGTGAATCTGAAGAAGATGATTTTTGAAGAAATTCCCTCATATTGTACTAAGTGAAATTTCATGTTCCCATATGGAGCCCAAATATTAACCTAGGCACTCGAATTGAACAACCTGGAATCTGACCCCCCTAGAGATGCTGTATACCAAATATAAAAGCATTCCGACTGGTGGATCTGAAGAAGAAGATTTTTAAAGAAATTTTCTCATATTGCACTAAGTAAAAATTTGGGCTACCATAGTGAGCCCAAATATATACCTAGGGATCTGATTTGAACAAACTTGAATCTGACCTCTGACTGATGGATCTGAAGAAGATTTTTTTAAATTACCCTCCATATTGAACAAAGATAAAATTTGGGCTTCCACAGGAAGCCCAAATATTAACCTAGGGACTTGGTTTGAACAATCTAGAATCTGACCCTCATAACAATGATGTATACCAAATATTAAAAGATTCTGACTGGTGGTTCTGAAGAAGAAGATTTTTAAAGAATATTCCCCATATTACCCTATGTTAAAACTTCGGGCTCCTGTAGAGAGCCCAAATATGAACCAATGAGCTTTATTTCAACAAACTTTTATCTGACCCCCCTATGAATGCTGTATACCAAATATCAAAAGATTCTGATGATTGGTTCTGGAGAAAAGATTTTTTTAAATTTTTGCAAATATGCTGACTCAGCATTTTTTCGATGCCCATTACAGAACACCCTAACATAACCGATGGCAATTTTTTTTTACCATTCAATTCTACTGGTCATAAGGATACTTCATACCAAATAAAAGCTCTCTGTTCCGTGGGGTTTGGGAAATATGGGCGTTTGAAAATATTTCTATTTTTAGCTCCCAGGGTTCCCATGGGGATGTGGGAATTTTTTTTTTGGCATGGGTCAAGTATTTATGACCCAATACTACCACAAACCAAATTTGGTTCATACCGGACCATCGGTTCAGAAAATAGAAATTTTGGGCGGGGCCAAAAATCTTACCCCTCCTATTACAAAGCCAAATATTACTTCACGAACTTCGTTTGAACAAACTTGATTCTACACCTCATATGGAAGCTCCATAGCCAATATCAAGTCATTGTACACACTGGTTCTTGAGAAGAAGATTTTTAAAATATTTTGGAGCATTTTCCCCCACTCCCTCCCTATGGGGCTGGGCATGCTGAGTTGAACAAAAATGAAATGCCCCTTTGGGACCATCACTCACACAAACTTTCACTTGAATTGGCCCAGTGGCTTTGGAGGAGAAGACCAAAACATGGTGTTGACAGACGACGGACGGCAAGCGATGAGATTAGCTCAGCTTGACTTTGTCAAGATGAGCTAAAAACTACAGCGATTTTTTGGCAAGAGGACCGGCAGCGGCATCTCACCGCAATAGGACCAGCAGTGGCCCCTCACTAACAACATACTGTGACACCCGTCTCCAATGTTTGTCACCCCATGCAACACATGTTGAGCAAGAATTAGTGGGAGTACATCGACTACTTCGCCTTGCTTATTGAGCAATATCCTTTCATAATGAAGTAAACTAAGTCAATCGTACTCCCACCAACTTCACATTAAATAATATAAAAAGATACACAACAAAAAACAAAAAAACATTCAAAATATAAATCGAAATATAGTTTACACAAAAAAGTTTTTTCGAAAATTTTGACAAGAGCCCAAGTTCCCAAAGGGAAGGAAGTGCCCAAATGTATCCCAATGGAGCCCAAGTGTGGACAAAAATTAATTTTTCTATCCAAAAAATTAACTGCCACACTTTGGAACTGTTTAATGTATCTTACAACAGACCTATCATATAATAAATAGGAAACTACATATATATAAAGAGTATTGCTAATGTAAACAATGTCAGAATGAAAACCGGAAACGAGACCCCAGGCAAAACGGCCCGAAGTCAGTAACAGATTTTTGAACTATCCGATGTAAGGCAAGATCTATCTTCATCAGAAGAAAAAATGATACACTGGATGTATGATGCATGACCAAAACGCCTAAACACCCAAAGGGTGAGGACGCAACCCTGGGGCTATATACAGAATAAACCTTCTGTGTAACATGTTGAACTCTCAAGAAATTTTATAAAAAAAAATTGCAATAAAACAAGCCAAAAAGCTTAGGAGTTTATTAACTGGGGGGGAGGGGGGGGGGGGGGTCAAGGGAGGGTAGGGAAGGAATACTTAACCAACAGTGGAAAAATCATTATCAACAATAATGACGTCAGGCCCATGTCCCGAAATTGGGGAACATGAACTAATTTTTAGAAATATTTTAAAAATACATTCCTGAATATTTCAAACCACCGTTTCTTCCTTCCTTCATCCAGTTGTGTCCTTGGATCCACCAAATTAACAATTGATTTGTGTCTGGCATCATTATAAACTGAGATTTAACAAGAGCGCTCGTATCGCTGAAGCAGTACAATGACCCCTACCAGATTAATAACCATTAATAATTATACAAATGATTATAACCTAGATGTGATCAGCATGAATTCCGTTGAAGCATTTCCAAAGAAGTCCAGAAAACTGATATTTTGGCACTTTTCCATATTTCCAAGGGCCATAACTCACACAAGAATAATGCAATCAGCATGAAACTCAAACTTGATCTGTAAGTCATCATTCTATAGCTGGTTACCAAGAATGAAATCATTCGGCTGAAGCATTTCCAAAAAAAAGTCCGGAAAACTAAAGTATGACTGAGAGACTGACTGAGAGACTGACGGATGGACAGAGTACAAATGAAACTTGATCTGTAAGTCATCATTCTATAGTAGGTTACCAAAAATGAAATCATTCCGTTGAAGCGTTTCCCCAAAAAGTCCGGAAAACTAAAGTATGACCGACAGACTGACTGACAGATAGATGGACAGAGTGTAAATGAAACGTGATCTGTAAGTCATCGTTCTATAGTAGATTACCAAAAATGAAATCATTCCGTTGAAGCGTTTCCAGAAAAAGTCCGGAAAACTGATATTTTGGCGCTTTTCCATATTTCCAAGGGCAATAACTCACACAAGAATAAGGCAATCACCACGAAACTCAAACTTGATCTGTAAGTCATCCTTCTATAGTAGGTTACCAAAAATGAAATCATTCCGTTGAAGCGTTTCCAAAAAAAGTCTGGAAAACTGAAATTTTGGCGCTTTTCCATATTTCCAAGGGCCATAACTCACACAAGATTAATGCAATCAGCATGAAACTCAAACTTGATCTGTAAGTCATCGTTCTATAGTAGTTTACCAAAAATGAAATCATTCCGTTGAAGTGTTTCCAAAAACACTCTGAAAAGTTAAAAAATTTATAGTAATTTATATATTTTTTATACTTACCAATGACCCAGACATAGCTGGTGCTAACTCTTAAAATATAGGGCCAAACACAAATTTTGCCCCCCAATCCCCAAAATTTGCATCTAAAACTAAAGAAAACATGTCCTGAGAGGCCCTCCACACTTCGCCCCTACTGCGCATGCGCAGTGTCAAGGACGTTCCGAAATTGGCGCCATTTATCATTCTAATAACCAGTGCCTGGTAAGCGCTATGTACTCAGCGGGGAGGCAAGAGTTCCCAACTCCTGGGAGGGCCATCCCCGTCTGGGTCATTGGTAAGTATAAAAAATATATAAATTACTATAAATTTTTTAACATTTTTATACTGTACCAATGACCCAGACATAGCTGAATAGTAAAAAGGCTGGAGGGCCAAGGACATAGAGCAAAATGGAATACGCTCAATAAAATAAAATAGAGTCATCCCCTGTAGGGAAAAGAAGAAATAGGCCTTACATGTATCTTTCTTATTTATGATAAATTAGAAAGATACAACACCTTCCAAAAATTGAGCTTCATACATCCATGTACTCTATTAATATCCAATAATCCTTATACTAATAATTTTTAAAGTAAGCCAATAATAAAGTAAGTCTAGAGAATAGAGACTCTTATACTCCTAAAAGTGTGTGAGAATTGCATAATCATGTCCGTTGACATATGCAATATTCAAAAGCTATACTTTAAAAACTAAGACTTGAATGAATTTTATAAACTTAAACTTCTCACTAAACAACCATCCCAATAACAGCTCAGAATTACTAACTCCGGAGGAGGTATCCCCTTGTTTTCATAGTAAAAACAGGTGACCCAAGGGAACACCCTCCCCCCCCCCCCTTTTTCTTGCCCTGGGTCAAATAGCCCAGAGCGAAGAGGGCAGCCGAACGGAGACACTGCCGAAACAGACAGCCTACCTAGCTATAGTAGCAACTGTTAAGAGAATGACATTCTGAGCAGTAGATAATAGACCTAACAATAGAGGCCTCCAGAAATGGACTCGATATTTCTGAGATAAAATTCATGAATGGATGGCTGAGCGCAATGAGCAGCCTTCAAAAATCTATAATAGCAACACTATTAATGTAAGCCCAAGAAGTAGAAGAACTCTTACTTCATGAGCCGAAATCTTAAGCACAACTGCTAAGCCAATGATATACCATAAGCAGTACGCTAGTTAATAGAATCCATTAACAATAAAATGGAGCGTAACGTCCTTCTACTAGACATCAAAGACAGAAGAAGCTTACGCCCTTGTAATAAACAGATATCTGTTTATAAATACATAAACTGTACCCGGAAAGAGTAAAGGCCTATGTCCATACGAAGACGGAAGGACCTTAAAATAATAGGTTCCGGATAATAGGAGCCTAACTCTTATGCAACAATCCAACCTAAATAGTAACGGAAGTATTGATTCCGAAACTATGAAAGTGAAAATCATCCATCGATAGTGCATGAAACTCACTGACTCTACAGTAAAAAAGAAACCAACAGAATTACTGTCTAAAAGGTCAGAATTTGAAAACTACTGTTTCCAGAGGCTCAAATGATTACTTAGCTAAATAAGAACCTGAAGTTAAAATCCGTATAGGAATTTAATCTAAAGATTCTAAGTCTATTTATCAAAAAGTTACTAACTGACTTAGATAAAGAGACAAAAGACTCAATTGTAAACTATCGTAGAGTGCATAGGTATGAGGTAACATAAACCTATAACCTAAATAACAACAGGCTGCAGTAGATCTTGTGAAACAAGTATACTAAAAAATAGCAATGAGTAGTATGGAGGGATCAACCATATGAACATAATGATCCCTACACCATAACGGAAGAGCCTCCACTTTAGTCGCATAGAATAGCGAAGAAGAGGATCTCCTATAGTAAGAAATCGCGTCCAAAGCTCGTCCAGTACAGTGCTTACAATGCAATACGGACCACACAACGGAATACATGAAGGTTGCGACCTTGCTGGTTGTGATAAAGATGACACGATTTACCCAGTGAAAAAAGATCCTCACATAGAGGAAGATTTCACGTTAAAATCCACAGTAGACAAGAGAGTAAATTACTCATGATCTCTGTGAAGATAGAGATGCTATCAACAGAAATGTATTGTGGTTGTTTATCTTAGCAATACCTGCTAAAAACAACAGCGCCGGAGGATACGCATATCCTATCATTCCGTCCTATAGATCAATAGAGCGTTAACAGTATTAGCTCAGAGATCTGGACAAGCCAACACATACGTCTGCAATTGATTAGCAAGCTGTGTCATAAATAAAACATCATTGGGCGCTCCCATAGATAGCAAATCTGATTGAATACTTGTTTGTTGAGAGTCCATTCTGACAGCAACAAGCGACCCGTAAGAGAACGGGAGTGCGATAAAACAATCAGACGACCCAGAATATGACGGATCAAAACTGAACTTGGTGTACTATAACCAACAGACGGATTCTTTCCATTAAATTGAATAACGGAAACGAAAGAGTGCCTCCCTGGTTCCGGAGATACGCCACTACTGTCGAATTAAAGGACAGGAATTTGGGCATGCGTTTCTGAATAATGTTCATGCAATGACATAAAGCAAGCCTAAAAAACATTATTCCGCGGAAGTTAACTGATAGCTAAAAGACTGCGGAACCCAAAGACCCTGGCACTTCGAATCCGTAGGGATCAGTATATATCCCAATCTGTTTGACTGGCAACCGTCATAACAGCCACACTCGGGTCCGGCAACTGCGGCGGCACTCTCTGAGTCAACCACCGAATGTTTGCCCCAGTCTGAATCTCTTGTAACACTAGATAGACAAGAGAATGTATAAATCAAGCAATTCATGGATTGCCGGAAAGTTGCCGTCGAAGAGAAGCTCCTCCGAGAACGAAGCGACTCTGAGAGAGTTCTTAACCTACTATCCACGCGTGGATGTAGCTAGGGCTGCATCACGTGTAACCAACTCCAATCAGCCACTGAAGGGCGGAGTTATACGTGAACAAACTACTGCCCTCAAAAGAAATTACATTGAGAATAATATCCCGTAAATCTTTTCTTGAAGACGTAATGATAACGCCTCAGTAAGGCGGATTACGTATAATAAAGCGTCTAAGTTAAGTCTACTATACATAATGTCGTTCCCAACATTGAAATTGGAAAAGACATAAACGGTGAAAAAGAATATATGCAGTCTTTAATCACACCGTCTAGACGCATATGAACTCTCGGTATGCCCTGCTCTGCCAAAATAAACTATATGTAAAAAAGATAAAATGGCAGAAATGAGCCACGCGGACAAGAAACTAAACTATCATGCTTAGTAGCAGGCTTGTATATATATATAAATATATAGCGTCGAAAAATAAAACACATGTTGTAATGACAATATTGGACTGCGTCGGTAAGTCAGGGACAAAGTCCCTGTACCGATCGAAAAATCCGAGTCCAATGACGCTATAAGTCTCTTATCCAAGATCGCAGCAATGAAGTCCGAAAAATAATCACTGGAAGAAATGCCAGAAGATATAAAAGGCATCTTCCGATACTACTAAAGGGAAAACTCGAAATCTTTCGAATCCCTTTCGCCATCCTGTCGGACCCTATAAATCTTTCGGTCGTCCGTAGCTTGATGCAACCGCGGACCGCACCGACCCAGCGCCGTCAGATAATTCCTGATTCGACCGAGAAACCGTCAATTGCTGGGATGCTGCGAAACAACTGTGCTAACTCGGATAGCACGTCCGTCACTGAGGCCTGAGGAGCAGCGGTCTTACGATGCATTGCCGCAGGAAGCTCCGAGATCGTTACCCCGTGCATACTTCCAATATGCGAGCGAACGGAGTGTATAGGCCTCGTGTCCCTTGGCTACCGGATGGCGCGACCTATTCGCTGTGGAATCACTGAATGCCGAAACTGATCGGATACTCGAGGTCACGTAGCCAATGTGCGGTCGTGTGCCCTGCTGTGAGGATGAGGAAGCATTAAAGACAGTCTCTCGGACTGTCAATATAACGGAGCGTCCCGAGCAACGGACATATGCTCCGAATGTAAAATATCTGAACCACAACATGCGGTCCCCTATGTTGTTGGCTTCCTCCGATCTGTCCTCAATCTGCCGTCACTGGGTGAGTACTAAAGTAATTAAAGTGCTCGCATCACCCAAATCTCCTTCCTAGACCGCAACGGACGAACCCGCCAGCCGAACCATTCGATGAATGTACGCTACACCGGGTGAGCTAGCGAATGTCACTCCGTAAGCGATAGACATATTCCATGAGCACTTATTGCCGCTAACTCTTCATTAACTATGACGACAGAGGCACACTTTTGAAAGACATCTCCATAACTCTTCGAACAAGAAACCAGAAATGCTTGGATAGCAAGCATAAAATAATAATATATATAGCGTCGTTCAATAATTCGAAAGTTTGTGTGACATTATTGGACTATGTCGGAACTGAGGGACGATGTCCCTGAACCGAACCAAAAATTTCTAAGTCCACCGACGCTATCAGTTTCTTATCCGGCATCGCAGCATATGTTGTTCCGAAAGGGAAAGCTTGAAATCCACCGAATCCCTTTCGGTATCCCGTCGGACCGGATGAAACTTTCGGACGTCCGTACCCGCTTCCGCGGAGCGTCCCGACCCAGCATCGTCGGATAAAATATATGCGACAGATTCAGTTGATGCTGGGATGCTGCGATAAACTGTGCTATTAAGGAAAGCATGTCCGTTCCCGAGGCCTGTGCAGTAGCGGACTTACGATGCATTGCCGCTGGAAGCTCCGTGTACGTTGACTCCCGCATACTTCCTATGCGAACGTCCGGAGTCTGCAGGCCTCGAGTCCCCGGCTACCGACCCAGCGCTGTCGGATAATTCTCGATCCGACACCGTTTCTGTCGGCTGCTGGGATGCTGCGATAAGCTGTGCTATGTGCACAAGAATGTCCGGCGTCGAGACCTGCGGAGGCGCAGTCTATCGCTGCTTCGCCGAGGGCAGCTCCGCATTAGATGGCTCCCGCATACTTTCCTATGCGAACGTCCGGAGTCCATCGGTCTCGAATCCCTGGCTGCCGGATGGTGTGACCTGGTCGCCGAAGAATCATAGATCGGCGAAGCTGGTAATATATCGGCGGTCACGCAGCCAAGGTGCGGTCGTGTGCGCTGACGAGAAGAGGAAGCCTTAGCAGTCTCAGCGGACTGCCTATACAACGGAGCGTCCCGAGCGACGGACGTATGCTCTGCTAACGACACATTTGTACCACAACATCTGGGGCCAGATGTTGTTGAACGAGAGAGGGGCCTCTCTCGCTTGCCGTCCGGATGGACCGGAACGAGCTATGAACCGGACTAAAAGGCTTCCTCCGTTCTCCCTCCGATCCGCCGTCACTGGGTGTGCATTAAGTTAATTTTATAGTGCTCGCATCACCCCAAAATTCCTTCTAGACCGCAACGGACGAACCCGGCTGCCGAACCATTCGGTGAATGGACGCTACACCGGGCGAGCTAGCGGACGTCAAAGGCCGTCGAACCTACTAGGGTCCTCTTAGGCAATTGGCGTATTACATGAGCACTTTTCCGCTAGCCCTTCATTAATTGTGACGACGGAGGCACACTGTTGGAAGACATCACAGATACATCACCCTAATCTTGATCGTCTGAAATAGAAATTGATAAAGTAGAGTGACCCTGCGGGGAAAGGACCGGAGTGTCCAAATCCCCAACAACATACCGTGACATACGCTTCCCATATTGTCATCGAAATCATACGATACAGAACCGGAGTTAATGCGAGTACACTGACCACATATAGAATGATAATAAGGTCAGAGGAAGACTTCCTCTTAAAACAATTGATCAATATCCTTTCAATGTGAAAAGAAAACAAGTCCTGGTACTCGCACTAACCCCTGGCAATCAAAATACATAATAATAATATGATCCATTAATATAGAAAAAATAATTGAAATCAAAATATTTTGAAAAAAATATTTTTTCAGAACAGCCCAAGTTTCTGAAAAGTAACGTTGAGCCCCAATGGATCCCAAGCCTAAGTGTGGACAAAAATTTTAAAAATATTTTAAACAATTTATTCAACACTTACGAACAATAATAATGTATCTAGTTATGATTGAAATAACATAAAGATATTATTATTTAGAAATCCCCCCCTCACACAGAGGGCTGTTGTAAATGTAAACAATGAGTGTAAAAACACTAAAATAAGACTCCAGGCACCCAGGCCCGAAATCAGTTACCAAAAATACACCATCTGATGCAAAACAGAGACTTCCAGGGAAGAAACTGCAGAACATCAGATGGTAGATGCAGAACACAACGCCTAACCACCCGTAGGTGAAGACGTAAACATGGGGAAAGAACAGAATTCATTCTGTTATTCAGCTAAACTCCCAAGAAAATTTAGTAATAATAATTACAGAAATTATGCCAAAAGCATGGGAGAATAGCAAGGGGGAACTTAAAGGACAGGGAGAGAGGAAAAACACTTGAAAAAACAGTGTAACTAAATAATCAGAATGACAACAAAATGGCTGCTGCCTTGAAAATAGGTAACTTAACATAATTTCATTAAAAAATTTTAAGTTACAGCCCTGATAATATTCTGTCACACATTCTTTTCCTCTCCTCCTTTTCTATCCTCCTTAGAATCACCATTTCACTAATATTTATGTGTCTGGCATCATTTAAACTGAGATTTAAAAGCACAAAGATCAGTCAGATGTTAACTGATGAAGGGCCAAACTTAGAATGATAAATGGCGCCAATTTCGGAACGTCCTTGACACTGCGCATGCGCAGTAGGGGCGAAGTGTGGAGGGCCTCTCAGGACATGTTTTCTTTAGTTTTAGATGCAAATTTTGGGGATTGGGGGGCAAAATACACAGATAGGAATTAGCATCCGATGCTAAAACACTGATTAACTATGGCAACGCAGATAGGAATTAGTGCCCGATGCTATAACACTGATTAACCGTGGCAACACAGATAGGAATTAGTGATCAATGCTAAAACACTGATCAACTACGGCAACACAGATAGGAATTAGTGACCGATGCTAAAACACTGATTAACTATGGCAACACAGATAGGAATTAGTGACCGATGCTAAAACACTGATCAACTACGGCAACACAGATAGGAATTAGCATCTGATGCTAAAACACTGATTATCTACGGCAACACAGATAGGAATTAGTGAACGATGGTAAAACACTGATCAACTAAGGCAACACAGATAGGAATTAGTGTCCGATGCTAAAACACTGATTAACCGCAGTAACACAGATAGGAATTAGTGACCGATGCTAAAACACTGATTAACTGCGGCAACACAGATAGGAATTAGCGACCAATGCTAAAACACTGATCAACTACGGCAACACAGATAGGAATTAGTGACCGATGCTAAAACACTGATTAACTACAGAAACACAGATAGGAATTAGTGACCGATGCTAAAACACTGATCAACTATGGCAACATAGATAGGAATTAGTGACCGATGCTAAAACACTGATTAACTACGGTAACAGAGATAGGAAATAGTGACCGATGCTAAAACACTGATTAACTATGGCAACACAGATGGGAAATAGTGACCGATGCTGAAACACAGATTAACTACGGCAACACAGACAGGAAATAATGATCGATGCTAGGACGTGATGTGATGTTACATTCTTCAGAGTATATTTTTCGCACACCCTCGTAAACGTAATCGTTGTTGAACTGGATCACCCATGCCACCATGGAATTGTATTGTCAGTAAGTACTGTAATTTGTATGAATTACTACTTTTCATCTGGATTTCTCCTCATTGGTCTTTATTCTTTCTCTCCAAAAGTGAAAACATACATAAAAATATCTCTGTGAAAAACCTCAAAATATCCCTCAGATGCAACAAGATGGGGGTTTGGCGACCCCAGAATTAAAAATTTTCCTGACATGGGCCCAACCATGGTCTGCCTGAGGTAGCTATGTCTCTTGGTTGCCCCATTATGGCCTCATTTATTTTCCCTCCAGCGGAAATACTGCATTAGATTTGATACTGAGATTTGATACAGTGGAAACACTGCATTAGATTTGATACTGAGATTTGATACAGTGGAAACACTGCATTAGATTTGATACAGAGGAAACACTGCATTAGATTTGATACAGTGGAAACACTGCATTAGATTTGATACTAAGATTTGATACATAGGAAACACTGCATTAGATTTGATACTGAGATTTGATACAGCGGAAACAGTGCATTAGATTTGATACTGAGATTTGATACAGAGGAAACACTGCATTAGATTTGACACAGAGGAAACACTGCATTAGATTTGGAACTGAGATTTGATACAGAGGAAACACTGCATTAGATTTGATACTGAGATTTGATACAGCGGAAACAGTGCATTAGATTTGATACTGAGATTTGATACAGAGGAAACACTGCATTAGATTTGATACAGTGGAAATGCTGCATTAGATTTGATACTGAGATTTGATACAGTGGAAACACTGCATTAGATTTGATACTGAGATTTGATACAGTGGAAACACTGCATTAGATTTGATACTGAGATTTAATACAGACGAAACACTGCATTAGATTTGATACCGAGATTTGATACAGAGGAAACACTGCATTAGATTTGATACAGAGGAAACACTGCATTAGATTTGATACAGAGGAAACACTGCATTAGATTTGATACTGAGATTTGATACAGAGGAAACACTGCATTAGATTTGATACACAGGAAACACTGCATTAGATTTGATACAGAGGAAACACTGCATTAGATTTGATACTGAGATTTGATACAGATGAAACACTGCATTAGATTTGATACAGATGAAACACTGCATTAGATTTGATACAGAGGGAACACTGCATTAGATTTAATGCTGAGATTTGAAATAGAAGAAACACTGGATTAGATTTGATACCACGATTTGATACAGAGGAAACACTGCATTAGATTTGATACTGAGATTTGATACAGAGGAAACACTGCATTAGATTTGATACTGAGATTTGACAAAGAGGAAACACTGCATTAGATTGGATACAGAGGAAACACTGCATTAGATTTGATACAGGGAACACTGCATTAGATTTAATGCTGAGATTTGAAACAGAAGAAACACTGCATTAGACTTGATACCGAGATTTGATACAGAGGAAACACTGCATTAGATTTGATACTGAGATTTGATACAGAGGAAACACTGCATTAGATTTGATACCGAGATTTGATACAGTGGAAACTCCATTAGATTTAATACTGAGATTTGATACAGAGGAAACACTGCATCAGATTTGATACAGAGGAAACACTGCATTAGATTTGATACTGAGATTTGATACAGAGGAAACACTGCATTAGATTTGATACTGATATTTGATACAGAGGAAACACTGCATTACATTTGATACTGAGGAAACACTGCACTTGATTTGACACTGAGACTTGATACAGAGGAAACACTGCATTAGATTTGATACTGAGATTTGATACAGCAGAAACACTGCATTAGATTTGATACTGGGTTTTGATACAGAGGAAACACTGCATTAGATTTGATACTGAGATTTGATACAGCAGAAACACTGCACTTGATTTGATACTGAGATTTGATACAGAGGAAACACTGCATTAGATTTGATACTGAGATTTGATACAGAGGAAACACTGCATTAGATTTGATACAGAGGAAACACTGCATTAGATTTGATACTGAGATTTGATACAGAGGAAACACTGCATTAGATTTGATACTGAGATTTGATACAGAGGAAACACTGCATTAGATTTGATACAGAGGAAACACTGCATTAGATTTGATACTGAGATTTGATACAGAGGAAACACTGCATTAGATTTGATACAGTGGAAACACTGCATTAGATTTGATACTGAGATTTGATACAGCAGAAACACTGCATTAGATTTGATACTGAGATTTGATACAGAGGAAACATTGCATTAGATTTGATACTGAGATTTGATACAGAGGAAACACTGCATTAGATTTGATACTGAGATTTGATACAGTGGAAACACTGCATTAGATTTGATACTGAGATTTGATACAGAGGAAACACTGCATTAGATTTGATACAGAGGAAACACTGCATTAGATTTGATACAGCAGAAACACTGCATTAGATTTGATACTGAGATTTGATACACTGGAAACAGTGCATTAGATTTGATACTGAGATTTGATACAGAGGAAACACTGCATTAGATTTGATTGAGATTTGATACAGCAGAAACACTGCATTAGATTTGATATTGAGATTTGATACAGAGGAAACACTGCATTAGATTTGATACTGAGATTTGATACAGAGGAAACACTGCATTAGATTTGATTGAGATTTGATACAGCAGAAACACTGCATTAGATTTGATACTGAGATTTGATAGAGGAAACACTGCATTAGATTTGATACAGAGGAAACACTGCATTAGATTTGATACTGAGATTTGATACAGAGGAAACACTGCATTAGATTTGATACTGAGATTTGATACCGAGGAAACACTGCATTAGATTTCATACTGAGATTTGATACAGAGGAAACACTGCATTAGATTTGATACTGAGATTTGATACAGTGGAAACACTGCATTAGATATGATACTGAGATTTGATACAGAGGAAACACTGCATTAGATTTGATACTGAGATTTGGTACAGCAGAAACACTGCATTAGATTTGATACTAAGATTTGATACAGCGGAAACACTGAATTTGATTCGATACTGAGATTTGATACAGAGGAAACACTGCATTAGATTTGATACAGAGGAAACACTGCATTAGATTTGATACTGACATTTGATACTGAGGAAACACTGCATCAGATTTGATATTGAGATTTGATACAGAGGAAACACTGAATTAGATTTGCTACTGAGATTTGATACAGCGGAAACACTGCATTAGATTTGATACAGAGGAAACACTGCATTAGATTTGATACTGAGATCTGATACAGAGGAAACACTGCATTAGATTTGATACTGATATTTGATACAGTGGAAACACTGCATTAGATTTGATACAGCGGAAACACTGCATTAGATTTGATACTGAGATTTGATACATAGGAAACACTGCATTAGATTTGATACTGAGATTTGATACAGCGGAAACAGTGCATTAGATTTGATACTGAGATTTGATACAGAAGAAACACTGCATTAGATTTGATACAGTGGAAACACTGCATTAGATTTGAAACTGAGATTTGATACAGTGGAAACACTGCATTAGATTTGATACTGAGATTTGATAGAGGAAACACTGCATTAGATTTGATGCAGTGTAAACACTGCATTAGATTTGATACTGAGATTTGATACAGAGGAAACACTGCATTAGATTTGATACAGAGGAAACACTGCATTAGATTTGATACTGAGATTTGATACAGAGGAAACACTGCATTAGATTTCATACAGAGGAAACACTGCATTAGATTTGATACTGAGATTTGATACAGCAGAAACACTGCATTAGATTTGATACTGAGATTTGATACATAGGAAACACTGCATTAGATTTGATACTGAGATTTGATACAGCGGAAACAGTGCATTAGATTTGATACTGAGATTTGATACAGAGGAAACACTGCATTAGATTTGATACAGAGGAAACACTGCATTAGATTTGATACTGAGATTTGATACAGAGGAAACACTGCATTAGATTTGATACTGAGATTTGATACAGAGGAAACACTGCATTAGATTTGATACTGAGATTTGATACAGAGGAAACACTGCATTAGATTTGATGCAGTGGAAACACTACATTAGATTTGATACTGAGATTTGATACAGTGGAAACACTGCATTCGATTTGATACTGAGATTTGATACAGAGGAAACACTGCATTAGATTTGATACAGAGGAAACACTGCATTAGATTTGATACTGAGATTTGATACAGCGGAAAAACTGCATTAGATTTGATACTGAGATTTGATACATAGGAAACACTGCATTAGATTTGATACTGAGATTTGATACAGCGGAAACAGTGCATTAGATTTGATACTGAGATTTGATACAGAGAAAACACTGCATTAGATTTGATACAGAGGAAACACTGCATTAGATTTGATACCAAGATTTGATACAGAGGAAACACTGCATTAGATTTGATACTGAGATTTGATACAGAGGAAACACTGCATTAGAATTGATACTGAGATTTGATACAGAGGAAACACTGCATTAGATTTGATACTGAGATTTGATACAGAGGAAACACTGCATTAGATTTGATACCAAGATTTGATACAGTGGAAACACTGCTTTAGATTTAATACTGAGATTTGATACAGAGGAAACACTGCATTAGATTTGATACAGAGGAAACATTGCATTAGATTTTATACTGAGGAAACACTGTATTAGATTTGATACAGAGGATACAATGCATTAGATTTGATACAGCAGAAACACTGCATTAGATTTGACTGAGATTTGATACAGAGGAAACACTGCATTAGATTTCTTACTGAGATTTGATGCTGAGGAAACACTGCATTAGATTTGATACTGAGATTTGATACAGCAGAAACACTGCAGTAGATTTGATACAGCAGAACACTGCATTAGATTTGATACTGAGATTTGATACATTGGAAACACTGCATTAGATTTGATACAGAGGAAACACTGCATTAGATTTGATACAGAGGAAACACTGCATTAGACTTGATACTGAGATTTGATACACTGAAAACACTGCATTAGATTTGATACAGAGATTTGATACACTGGAAACACTGCATCAGGTTTGATACCGAGATTTGATACAGCAGAAACACTGCATTAGATTTGATACTGAGATTTGATACACAGGAGACACTGCATTAGATTTGATACTGAGATTTGATACAGAGGAAACACTGCATTAGATTTGATACTGAGATTTGATACAGCAGAAACACTGCATTAGATTTGATACAGAGGAAACACTGCATCAGATTTGATACTGAGATTTGATACAGAGGAAACACTGGATTAGATTTGATACAGAGGAAACACTGCATTAGGTTTGATACTGAGATTTGATACAGAAGAAACACTGCATTAGATTTGATACAGAGGAAACACTGCATTAGATTTGATACTGAGATTTGATACAGAGGAAACACTGCATTAGATTTGATACAGAGGAAACACTGCATTAGATTTGATACTGAGATTTGATACAGAGGAAACACTGCATTAGATTTGATACAGAGGAAACACTGCATTAGATTTGATACTGAGATTTGATACACTGGAAACACTGCATTAGATTTGATACAGAGGAAACACTGCATTAGATTTGATACTGAGATTTGATACAGCGGAAACACTGCATTAGATTTGATACTGAGATTTGATACAGATAATTTTTATTGTTCAAATTATCAATATAAAAATGTCTTCTATAATCTATTACTCCTGTTTTTAACGTTCTTCAGAGAATAAAAATGAGTTCCAATTTTCTTTGTTTTCTGTTCCCGTTCCAATTTTCGTCTCTAAAATGAGAAAAAGAAAATCACCAAAGCTGTTGAATGCTCCATGAATGTGATAAAAATAATGTATGTTAGTGGTTCAGGTTGTTAGGGACAGGGGAGAGAAATGACCATCAAACCTTGGCTACATAAGACAGTGTGTATATACAGAGGGGAAGAGTAGTATGTCTGTACCAGAAGCTACATGCAAAGCTGCAAAAGATCAAAAATAAGAGGCCTTGAGGGGCCTTAATCGCTCACCTGACAAAGTGGTTCAAAGAAGTATTTGAGGTCACATTCAGTTAGACATGGTACATCAACACTACAAAGGAATGAAGTGATGAATGGCAAATTGGATGGAAAAACACTAAGGAATGGATTTGACCAACTTGAACCTACCCTGCAACCCCCCACCACTCCAAAAGAGCTCAAATATTAAGCCAGGGAATCAAATTGAACAAACTTGAATCTGATGCCCCTGTTATATACCATATATGAAGGGCTGAAATCGTTACAGGATTTTCATAACTGGTTAACCACTTCCGATAACCGCAGTTAACTAATTAACCACGCTTATCCAAACAATTCCATTGGCGCATGTCTTTAGTGGGTTAACTGATGGTGCAATCAAACTGACAAATGGCAAGATCAGTCCTGGCAATGCACCCTTGGCAATTGGCAATGTCGAGGAAAATGCAGTGTAGCAATGCACGTCATCAGCAAAAAAAACTGCCAAGGTTGCAATGTTGTACAAAATCAGCCAGCAACTCCCCCTCCCCCCCCCCCCCCCCCAAAAAAAAAAACAAAAAAACAAATAACCTTTCAGGGTAATCCAACCAACCTTAAAAAGTTTAGAAAGTAAAAATCGCTCATATAGTTCACTGTAACCCTAAATTTCCATCAGACTTCAACTGTGAATTTGAAGCCGATTTTGGAGTTCAAGCTTTCAAAATTACATGGTGGAAAAAATCTACTGAACAGTATATATGGGGTGAGGTTCTCATCAGATTGCCGAAGTTAAGCAATGTCGAGCCAGGTTAGTCCATGGAGGGTGAGCGTCTTGAGTGATGGATTCGGACTCCCACATTGTGTCCTTGGGCAAAGCACTTAACTCTGATTGTCCACATGGGGGCATGATGACACCATGTACAACGGCATACTGCACATTGATGGTGCACGTGTCTTCAACCAATCTAACCCTGCCTGTGCCGCGGTGCAGAGTTACGATGTTGGGGAGCTGGCAGCTGCTCATCGTTGCTTGGTGGTTCTTTCCGGGTACACCAGCTTCCGCTACCCTAAAACTGTCACCGACACGATATGACCGTGCCTGGTAAAGTGTTGTTAAACCTCAATTTAAAAAAAATAATAAAAATATGGGGAGCAAGAGGCAAGTTCCAGTTCAGAAAAAGAAACAGCATTTGATAAACTGATGAACATTTCACACTGCTTCATCGTTGGTGTTGATAGTTCATGAATATTAATGATTATTGTGTTGAGTTTCACGTATTGGTACTGAAAGCCCCAAAGATTGTGGTAGTTCGATACTTGTTTTATTTCTGTCAGAAACCACGTGCTTTCAATATAATGCCAAATGGGAAGATTTTTATCACTGGTCATTTCAAGGAAAGTTTATTTAATATGCAAATACATTTATACTATGGAGCCCCCTCCCCACCCCCTCCCCACCCCCAAAAAGTTAAAAGAATAATTTTAATACACGGATAACCTCTTTGAACTGAATTTGAATTTCCTCAAAAATAAAACATGGTTAGTAAATTTTAGAATAGAATAAATACCAACAAGGGAAGCCTGTTATTATATTTAAAAACAAAACGTCGAAATATCTGCCGATGATCAGGGATTTGGGGACAATTTGAAACATTCTGTCAAAAGGGAACATTTTTGCCATCCCCACAAAAACAAGCACACTGTCCCCGAAAAGCCACCTGAAGGCTCCATTTGATGGCACATTTCAAGGCTCCATTTCAGAGCACACCACCCCCTCCTCCCAATTGCTACTATGCATATTTTTTGGCTGAGTGCAAATTACCAGAACTGCAAAATGGACACACAAACCTTGTATAACATTCTCAACTGATAATTTTCTGAATAAATTTCTCGTCAAGTTATCCTCGGTTGAAGTGATTATAATTTACGGAAAAGTAGCTGCCCAATGTATGTATCTTAGCTGTTTTGAGACTGTTAACATTGACCAAGCCGCCAAAACATCGCTGTGATGAAGAAATAGAATGTGTGCATTAGTTCAAATAGCGTATCCTGTAACAGTACTGATGTTTTTCATTTGTTTCTTCACAATCGTTAAAACAAGTTGGTATAGCTTCCAAAACATAGGTTATGACCCCCTCATTGGAACGAGCTCGACAAGCTCGTTCCAATGAGGGGTCATAACCTATGTTCTGGAAGCAATATATTATATGTGATGATGGTTAACTGGTTAAGGAAATCATAACTGGTTATGTCTGTGACTGGGTATTCACAGGTTAACCATTTCAGCCCTACAAATATGAAAGAATTCTGACTGGTGGATCTGAAGGTTTTTTTTAAAGAAATGTCTTCACATTGCTCGGAGTTAAAATTTGGGCTCCAACAGAAACCTAAATGAAAGTGTCAATGACACTGTGGCTTAACTAGACTGTGTGTTTTGTTTGATGAAAAGGATAATCTTCATTGTTTTTTAAAGGATTATGAAATAAGACAAGCCTTGTGATATTTATATATATTTATTGGTGTTTTAAGGTCACATATTTCTGCACAATGGCTAATCAGGACAGTTTTATGGGTGGAGGAAGCAGGAGTAACCGTAAAGAACCACCAAGCAATGGGAAGCAACTGTCAGTTCCCCAACATACTAACTCCAAGCAGGGTTAGCAGTGGTTGAAGACAAGTACACCATCGACATGCAGTATGCGTTAGTACACAATGCCCCCCCCCCCACCCCACCCCATGGGCAATGGGGTGAAGTGTCTTACAACGCGGTTGCCCCAGCTAGATTCGAACCGAGGATCTCTCAGGTTGCAGAATGCACCTCTACCTACTGAGCCAACTCTGCCCCAAAGAATTGTGATAATTGAGAATAAGTTAATTTCTGTTCCATGACAAATTCCACCCACATATATGGGACTTGATAATTATCGATAATTAGCTAATCTAATACATGGCTCCTTGATGGTGGGAAGAAATAACCTGTCATCTGACACTTGGCCACTTGATGCAGACCAGAAGTGGAATGCAGACTTGAGATTGAATGTTGATAGTATTATTCTCACCTATATTAACCCTTTACCCAACGTAACAACCAAAACCAGCCAGAGCTATTCTCATATTCTCAAAAATCGCCAATTAATTTACATTATTTTTTGTCTTAAAAACATAGGTTATGAACCCTCGCTGGAACGAGCCCGTCGGGCTCGTTCCAATGAGGGGCCATAACCTATGTTTTTGAGACATAAAATGAAAAAAATTAGTTATTCAAGAAGTTTTTTTGCAAGTGTCGTCTGCTTTTCATGTTAGGTAAAGGGTTAAATGAATTTAGTGATGTTTGTTTATTTTTTCTTGAAATGATACAAGCAATGCCAACAAGATCAACTGAGTATGAAGATAATTTGTCAGAAATAATCTGGTTTGGATTACCTCTGCTGATGATGGCCACTTGTTTCAATTCTCCCCTGATTTTAATGGCTTCAGTAGCAAATTGGTCAGAGCTGTGACAATGAGGTGTTGGTGACCTGACATGACAAAACAGAAGGTCTGTAGTCATTGTTCCTTTACAAGATTCAATTATACCTAAGTGAAGAATGAACAGTTTACATAGAATTTGGATTCTGACTGGTGGATCTGAAGAAGATTTTTATGAAATTTCCTCATATTGCATTAATTTAAAATTCAGACTACCATTGGGAGCCAGAATATTAATCCAAGGACCTGATTTGAACAAACTTGAATCTCACCCTCCTAGAGATGTTGTATACCCAAAATGAAAGGATTCTGAATGGTGAAGCTGAAGAAGTTTTTTATAGAAATTCCTTCATATTACAGTCAGTTTGAACTTGAATCTCACCCTCCTAGAGATGTTGTATACCAAATATAAAAGCATTCTGAATGGTGGATCTGAAGAAGATTTTTAAAGAAATTTCCTCATACTACACCAAGTTAATATTCGGGCTACCCTACAGAGCCCCAAATTAACGTGGTTTGAACAAATTTGAATCCCTCTCCCTCCTGAGATGTTGCATACCAAAAATGAAAGGGTTCTGATTGGTGAATCTGAAGAAGATTTTTATACAAATTCCTTCATATTGCAGTCAGTTAAAATTTGGGCTCCCTATAATATTAACCCAGACACTCGATTAGAAAAACTGTATACCATAATCAGTGAAGTATCATTCAAGAACCAATAAAAAGACACTCAAGTTATCAGGGGGTACCTACCATGCGTTATATACGATTATAAAACTGTTATTGCTGCTGAGCTATGATTTGGCTTATTGTGATACAATGTATGACATACTGAATAATGCAAGTTAAAATGCATCACTAATTGCAATTATCAAACACTGCACTCTAAGGATAAGTTATCTTGAGGGTGTTCCGTTTGATTAAATTTCTAATATGTTCACCCTGGTGAGATTGGCTGGCTGAGATGAGGAGCAAAGACAATTATGTGAAGTCAGGAACAGTTACAGATTTCAGCTGCAGGAACAATTCTGTACAACGATGTATCCAGATCTATTACGAAAACACCAATGACTCTTATTGCCATTGTAGGAAGTATGTAACACAAAACTACTAAACATTGAACCTGATTGAACTGCTAATTTATTTAAAACACATCTGAGAACAACAAAATCATGTACCAGACCTTCTAGGGCTGGACTTGAAATAAGTAATAAATCCTCTCCCCCAACCCAGCCATGCCCCACCCAAACCTTCGTCAAAAAAATAAACAATTTGTATGATATTTTACAAAGCTCTCTGAACTCTGTCGAATACCATATATATTGTTGGTTTCTACAACATGTCTGAACACATGGAGAGATAACTATAGGTAAAAAGTTAATGATATGACATTCAAGAGTGTTAATGAATTACAAAAGAACATGCCTTCAGAGACCGATGTCTTTGGAGACCATGTTTTATATGGACATACCTGGACATACCAGCTTTACTCTATATTTGATTTGTTATAGGAGACCATCTGCCTTAAGAGATTACTTTGGTCTGATAAAACGGATGTTCTTTCAAGACCTGTCCTACTGTACAAGGCCAATCACTCAATACTATATAAAATTGGTTATGGTGCAGTATGGTGGGAAGGATGATGCAGAAGCATGTATTTAGTAGGGGTGGGTGGTTCAGATAACTCCTCCGACCAGTCAAAAACAAAAAATCGGCATCGGTGTCTGCAAATTTGTTCCTAAACCCCCCCCCCCCCCCCCCCCCCCCGTCTGAAGAAGAAAATTTTAGACTATCCTCCATATTGTACAAAGTTAAAATTTGAGCTCTCGTATGAAGCCCAAATATTAACGACAGGACTTAATTTGAACAATCTTGAGTCTGACCCCAATAACAATGATGTATGCCAAACAATAACCCTTTACCTAACGTAACGGCCAAAACTGGCCAGCGCTATTCTAAAAAATCGCCAATTAATTTTCATTATTTTTTGTCTCAAAAACATAGGTTATGACCCCTCATTGGAACGAGCTCGTTGAGCTCGTTCCAACGAGGGGTCATAACCTATGTTTTTGAGACAAAAAATGAAAAAAATTAGTTATTCAAGAATTATTTTTGCAAGTGTCGTCTGCTTTTCAGGTTAGGTAAAGGGTTAAAAGATTCTGATTGGTGGTTTTAAAGAAGTTACAAATTTGAGCCCCTGTATCGAGACGAAATATGAACTAAGAGGCTTCATTTTAATAAACTTGTACCTGACCATCGATGGATGGTATATACTATAATATCGAAAGATTCTGATTTGTGGTTCTGGAGAGAATGTTTTTTTTAAATTTTTGCAAATGTGCTGACCCAATCTTCTTAGTTGAAGGGGTGATAACCTGGTAAAAATCATCACAGGTGGAGAGTTTGAAATATGCCTATGTTCACTCATTAGTTGCCACGTACAAAAAGTTTTATCAAAATCAGTTCAACAATGAAGGAGTTGTGGACACAAGAATCTCACTTAACCCTTTACCCAACACAGACGATATCAAAATTTAGTTTAAATACCATTTTTTCGACTTTTTCAAAAAAATTTCAATAAAACCAGATAATGTGACCCATCATTGGAACGAGCTCGATGAGCTCGTTCCAACGAGGGGTCACATGATATGGTTTTGTTGAAATTTTTTTAAAAATAATATTTTTTCAACTGCTGAATTTGCACATTACACGGGCGGATGCGACCGATTCGTTGGGTAAAGGGTTAAAAATCCATAATAAATCTAAGTTTAGGAGAGAGAACCTAAAATTGTTGGAGATGAAAAATGTTTGAATATGTGCATGTTCACTTGCACGTCAAAATCTTCGAGATATTTTCATCATAATTGGTTAATAATACAGGAGTAATTGCATACACAAGAATGTTTGGGTGGACAGACAGATGGATGGACACTCTGACGTACAGGGCATCAACAAAACAGAGAAGTTGGAGTATAGAAACATCAGATAAAGGCCACTATCAACCCCAACCTGTATTATGTGGTTATAGACCTTCGTACAGAATTTTGTTTGATTTCGAAACCTTATTCGGAACAGATGTACATACATACGCATGCACGTACACACAGACAAGGGGAACACTTAATGAAAGCCCCTTTGCTAAATTAGCGGGAGCACAAAAGTTCAACAAAATCATTTCATGTCCCCCCTCCCTGGTACAACCATGACAAGTTCATTCCAAGGAGGGGACACATGTTTTTGCTGAAACTTTTTGAAAGTAAAATTTTTTTCTTAACAGCCTGGCTTGTAAATTCAGTGAATGAATGCTGGCTTGTCATTCTGAGGCAGGCAATCGCCCAGGGCAGTAGTCGCCTGCCTGATTTCAAAATTCCACGGACGGTAAACGCCCGCCTAACCCCAATTTATGCGGCCCATTAATTCAGTTGAAGGCAACTCGAAATCAGCTATCTCAAATGGCAATTTTCGTGGATTTAAGGAGGTAACACAGCGCAATTTGTGAAGCTTGTAGTGTGTCAGTGACGCAGTCATCCAGAGACAGGAAGTAATTTTCCAAATATGGGCAAGAGGTCTGCCAATTCCAAAGTTGTAATTAGTTATTACATTGTACATCAGACTGTGACAACTCTGGTGTCACCCGCGATTATGGGACGTATCACCCCCAAGCCAGTTCGACCCCTGACGATTCGTCTGGGACATTTCATTCCAAAATCAAAGCCGGGATGAATCGTCCCCACTCACCCCCACAACCCAACATGGCTTGGTTATTTGGATGCAAGATAACTATAACACTCAGTGTTAGTGAGTGCCATGGGTAATCTGGTATCTTGCATCCAATTATTCAAGCCTGCATCTATACATTACCTGATGATGTACATCATAATTACACAAACCTTGTACCTTAAAATGATATTAGTTGTCTACCCAGCAGACTGAAACAAAATGGCCCCACAAACCATAATTGACCCTCCTGGGGGCATTTTAGATGAACCCAAAATGGCCCTCCTGCTATTATCAAAATGACAAGCCTATGAATGTGATCAAGTTGTTCGATAGAGGGTTAACATTTGTCTGATATATTTTTGTAGGTGAAAGATAGTGGCTATTGTGATGAATGTAGAACAAACCTGTTTACTAGTCAGTCTTGGGGTATCCTCTTCGGAATCCAAAGGCTCTCTTGATCGTCGTTTTCCTTTCTGAAATCCTTGATTAGATGGCGGTGGAGAGATAACTTCTACACAAGTCACATCTTCTCTCTCATTCAATTTATAAACAGAACCACTTTCTGCAAAATACAAACTTATTTAAGCAATGGAAAATAAACAATTTGAGCAAACAAAATATTACATTTTTTTTCTTTTTCAATCTTTGATTTGAACTGCAAAATTTCTAAACTGGTTGCTTTTTAGCCGTAGTTTTAAAACATAGTGTATCTCAATAATTTACTTTTACTTACATTTAAGTTTGAAAAAAAAATCAACAAATGAATTTAACTTGTTCAGTTTATCATGAATTTTCACTTTTCCATTCCAATGTGACTTTGTCAATTTTATCATGAAATTGTTTTTCCCATTCCAATGTGATTGTGTTGAGTTCACGAATTCCTTGTTGCCATTCTAATGAATGTGACTTTGTCAAGATTGCATGAATTCCTTGTTGCCATTCTAATGAATGTGACTTTGTCAAGATTGCATGAATTCCTTGTTGCCATTCTAATGAATGTGACTTTGTCAAGATTGCATGAATTCCTTGTTGCCATTCTAATGAATGTGACTTTGTCAAGATTGCATGAATTCCTTGTTGCCATTCTAATGAATGTGACTTTGTCAAGATTGCATGAATTCCTTGTTGCCATTAGAATGTGACTTTGTCAAGAGTACATGAATTCCTTGTTGCCATTCCATTGTGACTTTATTGAGATTATCATGAATTCCTTGTTGCCATTCTAATGAATGTGACTTTGTCGAGATTATCATGAATTCCTTGTTGCCATTCCAATGTTCCAAAAATTCCAATTAACAAATATTATTAAGCAACAGAATATGTCGTAATGCTATCTTGAACAATTTATTATCCCTTCAGGAAAAAAAACTCTTAGCGAGTGCCTCTTAAATTATGATATTGGCTATCAAATTCAGGTATTTTTTCTTTTTAAAAATCTGATTAGCAGTTTTTATCGCTGTCCTGGAAAATTGATTAGCAATTTCAACTTCAGCCCCCCCCCCCCCCACGCCCTCCCCCCAAATATTCCAATTTCTATAAGATACTGCCCTGCCTTGTTACTCGTGTCCCAGCTCATACTCTAGCATTACCCCATCCCTAACTTGACAAATGTGAGTTACCAAGCGGCCCCTCCGAGTCTAAGCACACCCTTCCACATGTACTTTTCAGTTTTTGAATAAAGACGATTTTAGTCACATGCACTGGTAATTACGACGAAAATAGGTAAGTAGTCATCTGATGATCGCGTCAACTAACCTTACCAAATACTTAAAAAGGTAGAGTACCCTTATCCCGTGGATGGCAATGAAAAATAAATACATCTTTGATTGAAACATGCTCTTGCAGTTCATGATTCGACTTCCACACTGCAAATTTCAAATCGATTCACCGAATGGAAAAAGTGGTGGAAGATGATTATGAAGAATGACTAGTGCACATCAAGGGAACTAATTTATAGGTATTGACATCATAGAAAACACTAGTGGAGTTTTGTTAACTGATTTGAAAACACTTGTAAAATGGTGGTTACGTTTACCATTTCGCATGACCAAATAAATTGGTGTATTGTTACACTGTTTATCTGTAATTTTACCATTTAAGATTTATTGGATGAGCACATAAAATTTTTAATCACACAATACGAACCAAATTTTGGTGATTGGAGCGCACATGGGAGATCTTGCTTCACAATCTGAGATGTGAACCTGAACAAAAAATACCCTGATATATATAAAACCTTGACTGACTCGGCAAACACCATTCAATACAACTCTCTAATATGACCCGGGGTTCATCTGTCATTTTTTCAACTTTCCTTTTTGATGCCGTGGCATTTGATGAGCATGGAATTTCTGATTAATCCCACAACCAAACCAAAACACTGCCAATCGACACTAGTATGAAGACGGCCAATCGACACTGGCCTACTACTAGAATGAACACCGCCAATTGACACTGGCCTACTATTATTTTAAACACTGCCAATCGACACTCGCCTACTAATAGTATGAACATCGCCAATCAACACTGGCCTACTACCAGTATGACCACTGCCAAACGACACTGGCCTACAACTAGTATGAACACCGCCAATCCAAACTGGCCTACTACTAGTATGAACACTACCAATCGACACTGGCCTACTACTAGTATGAACACCGCCAATCGACATTGGCCTACTACTAGTATGAACACTACCAACAGACACTGGCCTACTACTAGTATGAACACTGCCCTACTACTATTATGAACACCGCCAATCAACACTGGCCTACTACTAGTATGAACACCCCAAACGACACTGGCCTACTATTAGCATGAACACCGTCAATCAACACTGGCCTACTACTAGTATGAACACCGCCAAACGACACTGGCCTACTTCCAGAATGAACACTGCCAATCGACACTGGCCTACTAGTATGAACACCGCCAATCGACACTGGCCTACTACTAGTATTAACAATGCCAATCGACATCCTGACAGGTTTCTCTGGCCTATTACTAGTATTAACACCACCAATCGACACTGGCTTACTACGAGTATTAACACCACCAATCTAAACTGGCCTACTACTAGTATTAACACCACCAATTGACATGGGCCTACTACGAGTATTAACACCGCCAATCTACACTAGCCTACTACTAGTATTAACACCACCAATCGACATGGGCCTACTACGAGTATTAACACCGCCAATCGACACTGGCCTACTATGAGTATTAACACCGCCAATCTACACAGGCCTACTATGAGTATTAACATCGCCAATCGACACTGGCCTACTACTAGTATTAATACCGCCAATCGACACTGGCCTACTACTAGTATGAAAATCGCCAATCGGCACTGGCCTACTACTAGTATGAACACCGCCAATCGACACTGGCCTACTACTAGTATGAACACTACCAATCGACACTGGCCTACTACCAGAATGAACACCGCCAATCGACACTGGCCTACCAGTATGAAAACCGCCAATCCACACTGGCCTACTACTAGTATGAACACCGCCAATTGACACTAGCCTACTACTAGTATGAACACCGCCAATCAACACTGGCCTACTACTAGTATGAACACCACCGATCGACACTGGCCTACTGCTAGTATGACCACCACCAATCGACACTGGTCTACTACTAGCATGAACACCGCCAATCGACACTGGCCTACTACTAGTATAAACATTGCCAATCGACACTGGCCTACTACTAGTATTAACACCGCCAATCAACAATGGCCTACTACTAGTATTAACACCACCAATCGACACTGGCCTACTACTAGTATGAACACCGCCAATCCACACTGGCCTACTACTAGTATTAACACCGCCAATCGACACTGGCCTACTACTAGTATGAACACCACCAATCGACACTGGCCTACTGCTAGTATGACCACCACCAAACGACACTGGTCTACTACTAGTATGAACACCGCCAATCGACACTGGCCTACTACCAGTATAAACATTGCCAATCGACACTGGCCTTCTACTGGTATTAACACCGCCAATTGACACATTGACAGGCTTTTCTGGCCTACTACTAGTATTAACACCACCAATTGACACTGGCCTACTATGAGTATTAACACCGTCAATCGACACTGGCCTACTACTAGTACGAACACCGCCAATTGACACTGGCCTACTACTGGTATTAACACTGCCAACTGACAGCCTTTTTCAGGCCTACTACTAGTATTAACACCACCAATCGACAGACTGACAGGCTTTTTGATGGGTGTTTCTTACATCGACAGACTGACAGGCTTTTTCATGGGCTTTTCTGGTTTACTACTAGTATTAACACCACCAATCAACACTGGCCTACTATGAGTATTAACACCGCCAATCGACACTGGCTTACTACTAGTATTAACACCGCCAATCGACACTAGCCTACTACTAGTATCAACACCGCCAATCGACACTGGCCTACTACTGGTATTAACACCACCAATCGACACTGGCCTACTACTAGTATTAACACCACCAATCAACACTGACCTACTACTAGTATTAACACCGGCAATCAACACTGGCCTACTGTGAGTATTAACACCGCCAATCGACACTGGCCTACTACTAGTATTAACACTGCCAATCGACACTGGGCTACGACTAGTATTAACACCACCAATCAACACTGGCCTCTACTAGTATGAACACCGCTAATCGACACTGGCCTACCACTAGTATAACCTTCAATCGACGCTGGCCTACTACTAGTATTAACACCGCCAACTGACACATTGACAGGCTTTTCTGGCCTACTACTAGTATTAACACCACCAATCGACACTGGCCTACTACTAGTATTAACACCACCAATCGACACTGGCCTACTACTAGTATTAACACCACCAATCGACACTGGCTTACTACTAGTATGAACACCGCCAATCCACACTGGCCTACTACTAGTATTAACACCAACAACCGACACTGGCTTACTACTAGTATTAACACCACCAATCGACACTGGCTTACTACTAGCATTAACACCGCCAATCGACACTGGCCTACTACTAGTATTAACACCACCAATCGACACTGGCCTACTACTAGTATAAACACCACCAATCGACACTGGCCTACTACTAGTATTAACACCACCAATCGACACTGGCCTACTACTAGATTTAACACTGCCAATCGACACTGGCCTACTACTAGTATGAACACCGCCAATCCACACTGGCCTACTACTAGTATTAACACCGCCAATCGACACTGGCTTACTACTAGTATTAACTCTGCCAACCGACACTGGCCTACTACTAGTATTAACACCGCCAATCGACACTGGCCTACTACTAGTATTAACACCACCAATCGACACTGGCCTACTACTAGTATTAACACCACCAATCAACACTGGCCTACTACTAGTATTAACACCACCAATCGACACTGGCCTACTACTAGAACGAACACCGCCAATCCACACTGGCCTACTACTAGTATTAACACCGCCAATCGACACTGGCTTACTACTAGTATTAACACCACCAATCGACACTGGCTTACTACTAGTATTAACACCACCAATCGACACTGGCTTACTACTAGTATTAACACCACCAATCGACACTGGCCTACTACTAGTATTAACAACACCAATCGACACTGGCCTACTACTAGTATTAACACCGCCAATCGACACTTGCTTACTACTAGTATTAACACCACCAATCGACACTGGCTTACTACTAGTATTAACACCACCAATCGACACTGGCCTACTACTAGTATTAACACCACCAATCGACACTGGCCTACTACTAGTATTAACACCACCAATCGACACTGGCCTACTACTAGTATTAACACCACCAATCGACACTGGCTTACTACTAGTATTAACACCGCCAATCGACACTGGCTTACGTAATACTAGTATTAACACCACCAATCGACACTGGCTTACTACTAGTATTAACACCACCAATCGACACTGGCCTACTACTAGTACTAACACCGCCAATCGACACTGGCCTACTACTAGTATTAACACCACCAATCGACACTGGCTTACTACTAGTATTAACACTGCCAATCGACACTGGCCTACTACTAGTATTAACACCACCAATGACCCACTGACAGGCTTTTTCTGGCCTACTACTAGTATTAACACCACCAATCGACACTGGCTTACTACTAGTATTAACACCGCCAATCGACACTGGCCTACTACTAGTATTAACACCGCCAATCGACACTGGCCTACTACTAGTATTAACACCGCCAATGACCCACTGACAGGCTTTTTCTGGCCTACTACTGGTATTAACACCGCCAATCGACACTGGCCTATAACTAGTATTAACACCGCCAATCGACACTGGCCTACTACTAGTATTAACACTGCCAATCGACACTGGCCTACTGCTAGTATTAACACCACCAATCGACACTCGCTTACTACTAGTATTAACACCGCCAATCGACACTGGCCTACTACTAGTATTAACACCACCAATCGACACTGGCTTACTACTAGTATCAACACCACCAATCGACACTGGCCTACTACTAGTATTAACACCGCCAATCGACACTGGCCTACAACTAGTATTAACACCACCAATGACCCACTGACAGGCTTTTTCTGGCCTACTACTAGTATTAACACCACCAATCGACACTGCCTTACTACTAGTATTAACACCGCCAATCGACACTGGCCTACTACTAGTATTAACACCGCCAATCGACACTGGCCTACTACTAGTATTAATACCGCCAATGACCCACTGACAGGCTTTTTCTGGCCTACTACTGGTATTAACACCACCAATCGACACTGGCCTACTACTGGTATTAACACCGCCAACTGACACATTGACAGGCTTTTTCTGGCCTACTACTAGTATTAACACCACCAATCGACAGACTGACAGGCTTTTTGATGGGCATTTCTTACATCGACAGACTGACAGGCTTCTTGATGGGCGTTTCTTACATCTACTTATCGTTTGTGTCTCAGACTGTACAGAACTTTTTTTATTGATTGATTGTTTTGATCGCTTTTAAGTTGCTTTTTTTTTTATTGATTGTTCTGATCGCTTCTAAGTTGCTTTTTTGTAACCAATACAAACTTAAACAAGAGGTCTCAAGGAGCCTTAATTGCTCACCTGACAAAGTGGTTCAAAGATACAGGCTTCCCTCCAAGTACTGTAGATCTCTCCCAAATATTATAACAGGACAAATCAATACAGGCTATCCTCCACGTACTGTAGCTCTCTCCCAAATATCATAACAGGACAAATCAATACAGGCTACCCTCTACATACTGTATCTCTATCCCAAATGTTATAACAGGACAAATCAATACAGGCTACCATGCACGTACTGTAGATCTCTCCCAAATATTATAACAGAACAAATCAATAAGGCTACCCTCCACGTACAGTATCTCTCTCCCAAATATTATAACAGGACAAATCAATACAGGCTACCCTCCACGTACTGTAGCTCTCTCCCAAATGTTATAACAGGACAAATCAATATAGGTTACCATGCACGTACTGTAGATCTCTCCCAAATATTATAACAGGACAAATCAATACAGGCTACCCTCCACATACTGTAGCTCTCTCCCAAATATTATAACAGGACAAATCAATAAAGACTACCCTCCATGTACTGTAGCTCTCTCCCAAATATTTTAACAGGACAAATCAATACAGGCTATCCTCCATGTACTGTAGCTCTCTCCCAAATATTATAACAGGACAAATCAATACAGGCTACCCTCCATATACTGTAGATTTCTCCCAAATATTATAACAGGACAAATCAATACAGCCTACCCTCCACGTACTGTAGCTCTCTCCCAAATATTATAACAGGACAAATCAATACAGGATACCCTCCACGTACTGTAGATCTCTCCCAAATATTATAACAGGACAAATCAATACAGGCTACCCTCCACGTACTGTAGCTCTTTCCCAAATGTTATAACAGAACAAATCAATACAGGCTACCCTCCACGTACTGTAGCTCTCTCCCAAATATTATAACAGGACAAATCAATACACGCTGCTAAATTAGTTCACTTCAAAGATAATATGAAGCCCAGTTATAGAGTATGGTGCTTTTTTAGCAGTGGTATCTGGAAGCCATAGAGTATGGTGCTTTTTTAGCAGTGGTATCTGGAAGCCATAGAGTATGGTGCTTTTTTAGCAGTGGTATCTGGAAGCCATAGAGTATGGTGCTTTTTAGCAGTCGTACCTGCACTTCAGAATAAAGCCCAAATATGGGCTACCAGCATTCTAACAGTTGAATATTACTGTAATGGTCTTCCCTTAACCAAATCTACAATATTAACTCAACCCACTGTGTATTACTGTAATGGTCTTCACTAACCCAAATCTACAATATTAACTCAACCCACTGTGTATTACTGTAATGGTCTTCACTAACCCAAATCTACAATATTAACTCAACCCACTGTGTATTACTGTAATGGTCATCACTAAACCAAATCTACAATATTAACTCAACCCACTGTGTATTGCTGTAATGGTCATCACTAACCCAAATCTACAATATTAACTAAACCCACTGTAATGGTCTTCACTAACCCAAGCCTACAATATTAACTCAACACACTGTGTATTACTGTAATGGTCATCACTAACCCAAATCTACAATATTAACTCAACCCACTGTGTATTACTGTAATGGTCTTCACTAACCCAAGTCTACAATATTAACTCAACCCACTGTGTATTACTGTAATGGTCTTCACTAACCCAAATCTACAATATTAACTCAACCCACTGTGTTTTACTGTAATGGTCTTCACTAAACCAAATCTACAATATCAACTCAACCCACTGTGTTTTACTGTAATGGTCATCACTAGACCAAATCTACAATATTAACTCAATCCACTGTGTATTACTGTAATGGTCATCACTAACCCAAATCTACAATATTAACTCAACCCACTGTGTATTACTGTAATGGTCTTCACTAACCCAAGTCTACAATATTAACTCAACCCACTGTGTATTACTGTAATGGTCATCACTAACCCAAATCTACAATATTAACTCAACCCACTGTGTATTACTGTAATGGTCTTCACTAACCCAAGTCTACAATATTAACTCAACCCACTGTGTATTACTGTAATGGTCTTCACTAACCCAAGTCTACAATATTAACTCGACCCACTGTGTATTACTGTAATGGTCATCACTAACCCAAATCTACAATATTAACTCAACCCACTGTGTATTACTGTATTGGTCTTCACTAATCCCAAATCTACAATATTAACTCAACCCACTGTGTATTACTGTAATGGTCATCACTAACCCAAATCTACAATATTAACTCAACCCAGTGTGTATTACTGTTATGGTCTTCACTAAACCAAATCTACAATATTAACTCAACCCACTGTGTATTACTGTAATGGTCATCACTAACCCAAATCTACAATATTAACTCAACCCACTGTGTATTACTGTAATGGTCATCACTAAACCAAATCTACAATATTAACTCAACCCACTGTGTATTACTGTAATGGTCATCACTAAACCAAATCTACAATATTAACTCAACCCACTGTGTATTGCTGTAATGGTCATCACTAACCCAAATCTACAATATCAACTCAACACACTGTGTATTACTGTAATGGTCATCACTAACCCAAATCTACAATATTAACTAAACCCACTGTAATGGTCTTCACTAACCCAAGCCTACAATATTAACTCAACCCACTGTGTATTACTGTAATGGTCTTCACTAACCCAAATCTACAATATTAACTCAACCCACTGTGTATTACTGTAATGGTCTTCACTAACCCAAGTCTACAATATTAACTCAACCCACTGTGTATTACTGTAATGGTCTTCACTAACCCAAGTCTACAATATTAACTCAACCCACTGTGTATTACTGTAATGGTCTTCACTAACCCAAATCTACAATATTAACTCAACCCACTGTGTATTACTGTAATGGTCATCACTAAACCAAATCTACAATATTAACTCAACCCACTGTGTATTACTGTAATGGACATCACTAAACCAAATCTACAATATTAACTCAACCCACTGTGTATTACTGTAATGGTCATCACTAACCCAAGTCTACAATATTAACTCAACCCACTGTGTATTACTGTAATGGTCATCACTAACCCAAATCTACAATATTAACTCAACCCACTGTGTATTACTGTAATGGTCTTCACTAACCCAAGTCTACAATATTAACTCGACCCACTGTGTATTACTGTAATGGTCATCACTAACCCAAATCTAAAATATTAACTCAACCCACTGTGTATTACTGTATTGGTCTTCACTAATCCGAAATCTACAATATTAACTCAACCCACTGTGTATTACTGTAATGGTCATCACTAACCCAAATCTACAATATTAACTCAACCCACTGTGTATTACTGTAATGGTCATCACTAACCCAAATCTACAATATTAACTCAACCCACTGTGTATTACTGTAATGGTCTTCACTAACCCAAATCTACAATATTAACTCAACCCACTGTGTATTACTGTAATGGTCATCACTAACCCAAATCTACAATATTAACTCAACCCACTGTGTATTACTGTAATGGTCATCATTAAACCAAATCTACAATATTAACTCAACCCACTGTGTATTACTGTAATGGTCTTCACTAACCCAAGTCTACAATATTAACTCAACCCACTGTGTATTACTGTAATGGTCATCACTAAACCAAATCTACAATATTAACTCAACCCACTGTGTATTGCTGTAATGGTCATCACTAACCCAAATCTACAATATTAACTCAACCCACTGTGTATTACTGTAATGGTCATCACTAACCCAAATCTACAATATTAATTAAACCCACTGTAATGGTCTTCACTAACCCAAACCTACAATATTAACTCAACCCACTGTGTATTACTGTAATGGTCTTCACTAACCCAAATCTACAATATTAACTCAACCCACTGTGTATTACTGTAATGGTCTTCACTAACCCAAATCTACAATATTAACTCAACCCACTGTGTATTGCTGTAATGGTCTTCACTAAACCAAATCTACAATATTAACTCAACCCACTGTGTATTACTGTAATGGTCATCACTAACCCAAATCTACGATATTAACTCAACCCACTGTGTATTACTGTAATGGTCATCACTAACCCAAATCTACAATATTAACTCAACCCACTGTGTATTACTGTAATGGTCATCACTAACCCAAATCTACAATATTAACTCAACCCACTGTGTATTACTGTAATGGTCTTCACTAACCCAAATCTACAATATTAACTCAACCCACTGTGTATTACTGTAATGGTCTTCACTAACCCAAATCTACAATATTAACTCAACCCACTGTAATGGTCTTCACTAACCCAAATCTACAATATTAACTCAACCCACTGTGTATTACTGTAATGGTCTTCACTAACCCAAATCTACAATATTAACTCAACCCACTGTAATGGTCATCACTAACCCAAATCTACAATATTAACTCAACCCACTGTGTATTACTGTAATGGTCTTCACTAACCCAAATCTACAATATTAACTCAACCCACTGTGTATTACTGTAATGGTCTTCACTAACCCAAATCTACAATATTAACTCAACCCACTGTAATGGTCATCACTAACCCAAATCTACAATATTAACTCAACCCACTGTGTATTACTGTAATGGTCTTCACTAACCCAAATCTACAATATTAACTCAACCCACTGCGTATTACTGTAATGGTCTTCACTAACCCAAATCTACAATATTAACTCAACCCACTGGAATGGTCATCACTAACCCAAATCTACAATATTAACTCAACCCACTGTGTATTACTGTAATGGTCTTCACTAATCCAAATCTACAATATTAACTCAACCCACTGTGTATTACTGTAATGGTTTTCACTAACCCAAATCTACAATATTAACTCAACCCACTGTAATGGTCTTCACTAACCCAAATCTACAATATTAACTCAACCCACTGTGTATTACTGTAATGGTCTTCACTAACCCAAATCTACAATATTAACTCAACCCACTGTGTATTACTGTAATGGTCTTCACTAAAGCAAATCTACAATATTAACTCAACCCACTGTGTATTACTGTAATGGTCATCACTAACCCAAATCTACAATATTAACTCAACCCACTGTGTATTACTGTAATGGTCATCACTAAACCAAATCTACAATATTAACTCAACCCACTGTAATGGTCTTCACTAACCCAAATCTACAATATTAACTCAACCCACTGTGTATTACTGTAATGGTCATCACTAAACCAAATCTACAATATTAACTCAACCCACTGTGTATTACTGTAATGGTCATCACTAAACCAAATCTATAATATTAACTCAACCCACTGTGTATTACTGTAATGGTCTTCACTAACCCAAGTCTACAATATTAACTCAACCCATGACTATATTTGATAAATGAAAGTGTCAATGACACTAGCTCAACTTGTCAAGACAAAGACATGTACATGTATAGTATGTGACACAGCAATGACAAACATCTAGGTAATGACCTGATAACAAAGGTACATATAAAGTATTGTAACAGTCTGTACATAAATACTGACCGTTGCCTGTAACAAATGTATAGGTAAAGTATTGTAAAGGTGGGTGACAGTCAGATGCTAAACTAGAAAAAAATCTTTAAGTCGCAGAGTGGGTCTGACTGAACCCCAAAATATTTGTTCTCATAGCACAGTGATAACAAAGGCACCCCAAAACATGGGTTCAGTCAGACCCACTCTGGGACTGAATAAATCAAAGTTCATCTAATTTGCATAATTTCTGCATGAAAAAAAACCTCTTACAATATGTGATGTATTCCATGTTACTAAACATTCATACAAAAATTTATTCAAATCAGAACTTTCATACAGAAGTTCTGTACAAAAGACTGATTGCACTAATTTTGATACAAAATGGCTGCTGGTGGCCATCTTGAATTTCGGACCACACCCCAAAGACACTCGTTCCTGTCCCAAGGTGAAAACAAAGGTACCCAAGAAGTTTTATGAAGATCAGTTCATAAATACGAGCTGTATAGAACTTGTGACAAAAAACTGATTGGACCTAATATCGGTACAAAATGGCCACTGGCAGCCATCTTAAATTTTGGACCGCACCCAGAAACACTCATTCTCGTCCCAAGGTGATAACAAAGGTACCCAAGAAGTTTTGTGAAGATCGGTTCATAAATACAGCCTCTACCCTGAGCCGTATTGACATGTGTGCTTACATTGTGTAAGTAGCACTGAATAAATCAAAGTTCATCTAATTTGCATAATTTCTGCACGAAAAAAAACCCCTTACAATATGTGATGTATTCCATGTTACTAAACATTCATACAAAAATTTCTTCAAATCAGAACTTTCATACAGAAGTTCTGTACAAAAGACTGATTGCACTAATTTTGGTACAAAATGGCTGCTGGTGGCCATCTTGAATTTTGGACCACACCCAAAAACACTCGCTCTCATCCCATGTTGATAACAAAGGTACCCAAGAAGTTTCGTAATGATTGGTTCATAAATATGGCCTCTAGTCTGAGCCGTTTAGAAGGTGTGTACAAAAAACTGATTAGACCTAATTTTGGTACAAAATGGCCACTGGCAGCCATCTTGAATTTTAGACCGCACCCAGAAACACTCGTTCTCATCCCAAGGTGATAACAAAGGTACCCAAGACATTTCGTGAAGATCAGTTCATAAATACAGACTCTAGCCCAAGCCGTATTGGCATGTGTACTTACTGTGTGTAAGTCGCACTGAAAAAAATCGAAGTTCATCTAATTTGCATAATTTCTGCACGAGAAAAAAACCTGTATTATATGTGATGTATCCCATGGTACTAAACATTCACACAAAAAATTATTCAAATCAGCGCTTTCATATGGAAGTTCTGTGCAAAAATCTGATTGCACCTAATTTTTGTACAAAATGGCTGCCATTGGCCATCTTGAATTTCGGACCGGACCCAAAAACACTCGTTCTCGTCCCACAGTGATACCAAAGGTACCCAAGAAGTTTCGTAAAGATCGGTTCATAAATACGGCCTCTAGCCCAAGCCGTATTGGCATGCATTTGCACTTACAGTGCTGAAAGTAACACCAAAAAACATCAAAATTAGTCTAATTTGCACAATTTACGCACAAGAAAAAAACCTGTATTATATGTGATGTATCCCATGGTACTAAACATTCACACAAAAAAATTATTCAAATCAGAGCTTTCATATGGAGGTTCTGTACAAAAAACATATTTCTGCATCATCGGTACAAAATGGCGGCTGGCAGCCATCTTGAATTTCGGACCGCACCCAAAAACACTCGTTCTCGTCCCACGGTCATAACAAAAGTACCCAAGAAGTTTCGTAAAGATCGGTTCATAAATACGGCCTCTAGCCTGAGCCGTATCCAATTGTTGATGTACGGACAGACGGACAGACAGACAGACGGACGGCGGGCTATGACAAACGCTCAAATTTGGCTTCGCCAAAGTTGAGCTAAAAATGTGTATAAATTTAACTCAAGGAATACACAGTGGCAAAATTTATACAGCTGACAGGAGGAAAATTTGATTAGATGTACCAAAATTATACATATTTATACACACAGTACTTGGAGAGTGTATTATCACTAAAACACCCGCTGTGTGGAGATTCCATCCAACCAATAATTGCAAATTTGTTCCAAAGCATAACCAGCACAAGCAAAGTTTCCGCCAATGGACCTCCGGGTTAAACCCGGAGGTCCATTGGCTGAAACATTGCTTGTGTTTTTTGTCGATATGTTCAAAATTTGAAAGTTATAGCTTGGGTGATAACTCCACTCCTTGGGTGATTTAGTTACAATCCACTCTCCACATACGGTATTCAGTGGCAAGAGAAACCTTGTCCTGGGCGGGAATATTCACCAGCAGTGTGTAAGGAGTTAATAACTCAAAAGACATATAGAAACACATTTACAGTAACACAAATTTGTACAAATGTGTCAAGGTATTTCCAGAAAAATTTCAATGATTTTTCTATCATTTGTCTAAGGGCCAGAGATCAATGTGTATAAAAAAACATATAAAGACATCATGGTATTTTACAAAAAGTCCATGATTTTTCCACAATTTATCAATAGGATTCGTAACATAAATAAATACAAAGTTTTAATTTTAATATCCTTGTATTCACATACAATTCTGTTAATTATAACTTACCTGACATTTTAATATCCTTGTATTCACATACAATTCTGTCAATTATAACTTACCTGACATTTTGACTTGTGCTGAATTAATGTGTTTCTCACTAACTAAAAAACTGCCACTTGTGCTTGATACTTCAGCAAATCTACTCGACACATCTGGTAAGGTTCCTACTTCACTCAACTTCTCATTAATAGTGACTGATATATTTCTGTCTAAGTCATTGTTACAAGAAGATTGTTTGGTAACATTACTATTTCTCATTTTCCTCGGTTTTATTGTAACATTAAATTTTTTAGATTTAACAACTTTTTCCTGCCTATTCTTCACAACTGTTTCCTTTTTTGTTGGACTGATTTTCTTTTTAACTGGTTTTCTATCACTAGTTAGCTGGGGATCTTGTACATCTGTCAATAGCGTTTGGGAAAAATCTTTTTGTGGTACAGAATTTGTTTTAGATTGCCTATCATCCTGACCTCCATCACAAGCATTAGCAATAGTTCTATTACAAGAATCATTCTCAAAACTGTCTTCCTCCCCAACATCACAACTATTTACTTCCTCCCCAACATCACAATTATTTACTTTCTCCCCAACATCAGAACTACAATCTTCTTCCCCAATATCAGAACTACAATCTTCCTCCCCAACATCAGAACTACAATCTTCCTCCCCAACATCAGAACTATTAATTTCTTCCCTTTCTTCACTGCACTTCATCACCTTATCATCTTCACCAATGAATTGTGGTTCGACCCTAATCTTCGCCAGATTCTGTTTAACACCAACTATTTTGCTTGACTTTGATTTGAGAGATTCCAAATTGACGTCAACTGTTTTATTTTCAGCACCTTCTTTGTGTTGTTCCTGAAAAAAAAAAGCTGAAGTTGATGATTCAACAAATACAGATAATCTATCAGAGCATAAAATATCAAATATTTACAGTTCATCTGGATATAATATAGAAGACCGATTACCGTACAGCCATCATTAACAGGTCAAAATCTATGGGTTGGCATTTTTCCACACATATAATTCAGAGATAATCCGCTATGACACCTAGCAAAATTTCTACCATTAGTGGAATATGCCTTAGTACACAGTGTCATCGTGCCCCCATGTAGGCAACTGGAATAAAGTGCCTTGCCCAAGGACACAACACAGGTCATCCCGGACAGGGATCAAATTCAGGACCTCCAGCATAGAAGTCCAACAGTCTACAACTGAGCCAACCCACTCCCAAGTCAGAGTAAAAATGTCGGCTTTCAAGTTATCACATAAAGATTAACTCATAACACCCTGAGTATTTTCGAGTTGTCATCAAATCTAGTCATGGCTGCTGTGAAGCAGCCACAACTATATTTGATGAAAAATCCATCTAAATTTAACTGTAGAAATCATTTTGATAAAATTTGCACACATTATCCTTATTTCAGTGACAGAACTCCTGTATTGGGTGGCAATATTCAAATGCATAAAGTAACTGAAAGCATCAATGACACTGTAGCTCAACTTGACAAACTTGAGCTTGGTAAGTTATAAGTGAAATGGCAAAATTGAAGATCACTGGTTCCAATGTTATTTGGTGAAACTTCAATATAACAGCACTGCGTATGCACAATGTTAGTGCAATCCATAATGTTTACATGTAAACTGTAGGACAGGCTGAAGGTAGAATGCTGATACACAAATGCAGTAAGTATAAAGTTCATTGTGAAAGGCAATTTCTTTCACAGAAATGAAAACTAATTGATAGCAAGTCTCACCTAATGAGCACACCAAGTTCCAAAACAATCCTATGACAAATATACAATGTTGAAGAACGTTAATGCACAAATGCATTACATTCAAAGGTCGTTGCTAACAGCAACAGTTTTTGATGGAAATTGAAAGAAAATTGATGGCTCCTATCTAGGTCACCGTAAAAAAAGCATACCAAGTTTCAAAACAACCGAATAATGAATGCTCCCTCTAAGACAATGGAAAATATTAATGCACAAATGCAAAGTTTAAAGGTAGTTGCTAGTGGCAAAGACTTTTTCTTTTTTTTTGGATGGAAATTCATAAATATGCCCTGTAGAGAGTGCAAAAGAGAAGACCTGCAGCACAAATGCAGAGTTCAAAGGTTGGCATTTACGACATTTTTGATGCAAAAATCAATACCTCCCATCTGGAGGTCACCTCCAAATACCATTTCCCTGCAGTATAAATATCACAATGTATGTATTTTCGTTTGGCTATGTACAGTTAAAACTAGAAGTCCTGTCATGAGATGCGCACAAATAGCACGTTGATCTGCGCGGTAATCTACGCGTTGTGACCATAGTAAGGCTATCAAATTATATACATATCGCCTGTGCACAAGCAATGTTTCAGCCAATGGACCTCCGGGTAACCCGGAGGTCCATTGGCCGAAACATTGCCTGTGTTGGCTATGAGTAACCAGGAGAACCTGCCATGCTTTAGATGGCATTTGATATGGCAATTGCGCGCAATTCCTACGCGCAATTAAGCCTAGATAAGCGCGCATTTCGTGACAGGACTTCTAGTGTTAACTGTATTTCTATAATGCAAAATACCAAGTTTCAAAGCAATCTACTCATAAAAGTGCCCTATAGAGCATGCCAAATGAATATGTTGATGCACAAATGCACCAAGTTCAAAGGCAGTTACTACGGCAACATTTTTTGACAAACTTGAACCAAGTATCAAAGCAATCCATTCATGAATGTGCATTGTAGGGCAAGCCCAAGGGATAAAATGCACTAGTTTTAAATATCATTTCAAAGGGAATGGAACAAAATCGTAGGCTCACATCTAGAGGTTACCTCAAACATGCATACCAAGTTTCAAACTGATCTATTCATAAACTCACCCTACAGGGTGTGCCAACGGAAAATGCATACGCACAAATTCAGTGAGTTCAAAAGTCATTACTAATGGCAACATTTTTCAAGAGAAATGAGAGAAAATCAAAAGCTCCCATGTAGAAGTCGTTCCAAAAAAGCACACCATGTCTCAAAGCAATGAAAATTGTGAATGTGAACTCAGCGGTGTCCCAAAGGAAAATTGTTGACAGACAAAATGCCAAAGTTGAAGGACGTTGCTAATGGCATGATTTTTTGACAGAAATGGAAGACAATCTATAGCTCTCATCCAGAAGTCATCCAAAACAAGCATACCAAAGTTTCATCTAATCCATTCATAAATGCACCCTGAGGTGTGTGCCCAAGAAAAATGTTGTGCAAAAACAACAAAGTTCAAAGATCAATTGCAAACAGTAACGTTTCTCAACGGAAATGAGTGAAAACTAGAACTATCACTGAAGGTGATTAATACCCCCGCTTTGGGTTTTTAGAGGAATGCACTTCTGATCATGTAGGCGAAGGCCATAAGGAAATGTATACATAAAGATCATTTTTTGTTGTTGAAATTTGTATTTGCATGTGGCCTTCCACAGAACAGCACTGAATACTTAAAGAGCCCACACATATATGGTTTACATTTGGAAAAACACATTTACAATGTGCAACATGTATTCAAAATCGGTTCATTAATGTAGGAGGAGTTGCACACACAAGAATCCCATTTGAAAACCCATAATAAATCCAAGTTAAAGGGAGATAACCTGGTTAAAATTGTCGCAGATCAAAAATTTGGGAATATGCGTATGTTCACTTAGTTGTGATAATGTTTGAAAGGTTTCGTCAAAATTGATTGATAAATGTAGGAGGAGTTGCACGCACAAGAATTTCATGTAGAAACCCATAATAAATCCAAGTTAAAGGGAGATAACCTAGTTAAAATTGCCACAGCTCAAAAATTTTGGAATATGCGCATGTTCACTTAGTAGTGATGATGTCTGTAAACTTTCGTCCAAATTGATTGATAAATGTAGGAGGAGTTGCGCACACAAGAATTTCATGTAGAAACCCATATTAAATCAAAGTTCAAGAGAGATAACCTGGTTAAAATTGTCGGAGATTAAAAAGTTTGGAATATGCACATGTTCACTTAGTAGAGATGATGTTTGAAAGGTTTCATCAAAATCGGTTCATTAATGTAGGAGGAGTTGTGCACACAAGAATTTGTTCGAACGGAAAGACATAATAAATCTAAGTCAAAGGGAGATAACCTGGTTAAAATTGTCGCAGATCAAAAATCTTGGAATATGCGCATGTTCACTTAGTAGTGATGATGTCTGAAAAGTTTTGTCCAAATTGATTGATAAATGTAGGAGGAGTTGCGCACACAAGAATTTCATGTAGAAACCCATATTAAATCAAAGTTCAAGATAGATAACCTGGTTAAAATTGTCGCAGATTAAAAAGTTTGGAATATGCACATGTTCACTTAGTAGAGATGATGTTTGAAAGGTTTCATCAAAATCGGTTCATTAAGGTAGGAGGAGTTGCGCACACAAGAATTTGTTCGGATGGAAAGACACAATAAATCTAAGTCAAAGGGAGATAACCTGGTTAAAATTGTCGCAGATCAAAAATCTTGGAATATGCACATGTTCACTTAGTAGTGATGATGTCTGAAAAGTTTTGTCCAAATTGATTGATAAATGTAGGAGTTGCGCACACAAGAATTTCATATAGAAACCCATATTAAATCAAAGTTCAAGAGAGATAACCTGGTTAAAATTGTCGCAGATTAAAAAGTTTGGAATATGCACATGTTCACTTAGTAGAGATGAAGGTTTCATCAAAATCGGTTCATTAATGTAGGAGTTGCGCACACAAGAATTTGTCCGGACGGAAAGACGTACGGACGGACAGACGTACGGACGTACAGGGCGATTCCTATATAGCCCCCACTTCTTCGAAGCGGGGGTATAATGATAAATTTAAAGTAATTTGTATATTTTTTATACTTACCGATGGCCCAGACTTAGCTGGAGGCATCTCAATATTATCAAGGGCCAAACACAAATTTTGAACCCCCATTCCCCAAAATTTGCATACAATACCGAAAATTAGAAGTCCTATCTGGTCCTCCATACTTTTAGCACTTGCACATGCACAGTATTCAGAAAGAGGCCGGAATTGGTGCCAAGATCATTCTTTGTAGATGAGCCTACTAAAGTGACAACTTAGCGGGGAGGTATGAGTGCCCAATCATGGGAGGGTCATCCCCGCCTGGGCCATTGGTAAGTACAAAAAATATACAAATTACTTTAAATTTATCATATTTTTAAACTCCAACCAATGGCCCAGACTTAGCTGAATCGTAAAAAGGTGGAGGGCCTAGGACTTAAGAATTTGCAGACAAAATATAGCTCCCAAGCCTGCATTCCAAGGTGAAAAGGAGATTAAAGTTTCAAAGGAATTACATGTTATTTATTTATTTATTGGTGATTAAGGTCACATATGTATGCACAATGGCTAATCATGACCGCGACAGTTTTACGGGTGGAGGAAGCCGGAGTACCCGGAGAGAACCACCGAGCAACGACGAGCAGCTGCCAGCTCCCCAACATCGTAACTCCGAACTGCAGCACAGACAGGGTTAGATTGGTTGAAGACATGCGCACCATCGACGTGCAGTACGCCTTAGTACACGGCGTCATCGTGCCCCCACGCGGGCAATGGAGATGAAGTGTCTTGCCCAAGGACACAACGCGGTTGCCGCAGGTGGGATTCGAACCGAGGACCTCTCGGCTTGCAGCCTGCACCTCTACCTACTGAGCCACCGCGCTCCAAGGAATTACATGTATGTCTCTCTTTTCAATAATAGAGAAGACATATCATCAATAAGGAGCCATATCCAAGTAATGCCATATTCTTTGCATGAATGATTATGCTAATTCGGTGTAACAAGCCTCCAGAGTCAGAGACTAACCCCTACAAACACACACCATATATATATAATAAACAAGCTGTATCTAAGATCAGTCATAATCTACAGACAAAAACAGTTTCACTCATGGATACACACTTATCAAGCCAGAAGAGATGAAGAAAAATTCCCCCCCCCCCCCTTTTTTTGAAGGACTATTCAAAACAAAGGGGGAAGTGCTCAGGAATCAGTGAAAAGAGGTACCAAATAATCTATATATATTCACACAGCAGGCACCCAATTATTAATTATTATTAATTATTGGTGCTTAATGCCACTTCAGTAGCTAAGGCTATCGTGGCAATCCCGGTTATTAACAGCACAAGCTTCTAACATATGCCGGAGTCGGAATACATAGATAGGCCGAAAACCGGTGATATAATGTGTACAACCTTACACTTGTCCAACTGAATCCCAATGGAAAGTATCTGTTAGCGCAAACATGCTTCTGAGGCAACAACAGGTGACCCCATTCAGGTGTACAATTAATTCCAATAACGAAACTCCAACTGAACCGTGCGAATATACAAGAATGTGAATTCTCCTGTGTACTGTCTCTGGTAGATAGCTGGATTCAGAACATGGAACAGGCTATGATTAACAGATACGTCACGGACCCTCCCCCAAATAATTCATTGTTCCCTAGGTCCATTACAACCAATGACTGTTTGGAGAAAGAATATACAACTCCGAATAATGAGCCCAAAAATTGAGAATGTATGCATAGACGGCCAACTGGAAATTCCATAACTGATCCAAATAACCCCCAAAATCTCATGAGCTCTATAATTATAAGACGAGCAAGAATTTTATAGAATCTATTCAATAATTCGTCTGCCTAATACACATATACATATTATGCACACGAGCAACATAATCCAACATGTACTCGTCTGAATACAGCCTGTATCCATGGCATGACCGAGTGATACAAGTGTAACCAGGAAATGGAATGAATAATACAACGTTAATGCAGTTAAACTCATACGTCGTAAGAAAAGGGCAGACCACTCTGAGCAAAACTTTCCAGCCTCAGACAACTAAAAACAATACTGCTAAGGAAAGAACAAACTCTTCACTTGTAATGGTATCATGTCCGATAGGACAGTGGTCTCAGCCTGGCTGAAGCAGCTAAAGGTCTTCCTATTCATGAAGACAATTAAATGGCTGGTAACTGCAGCCCAAGAAGCTCACTAAAGGAGACTTACAATGCTAGTAGCTTATGATAGGGAAAAAACACTGCTCATAATTCTAGCTAGGCTACTATAGCGTCAACTATAAAACTAAAATTTGTGACACTACAGAAAACAACACCAAGAAGGAAAAAATGAACTCTTTCTTTTGCGGTTCTATTCCCAAAAGACAGTGGTCTCAGCCTTGCTGAGCAAGCTTAGAGGACTTCATCTTTGTGAAGACAGATATACCGGTATAATTTTTGTGACTAGACGGAGATTTACAATGTCAGTCACTCAAGTTAAGAGAAAAAGGGCCACACTTGATTCTAATAAGGTGTCAACAAAAGGACTAAAAGCCCCAGATGCCTAAGAATACAACACCGAGAAGGAAACAGCACACTCTTTCCTTTTAAAGACACAAATTCCAAAGAGACAGCAGTCTCAGATTAGCTAGCGCAGCTAAATAAGTCTTCATCCCTTGAAATAACCATGACAGATATCTCGGTGAAGCTTGCGACTTTGAAAGTTCACTACTTACAACATTGGTCGCTCAAGGTAAGGAATAAAGGATCGCTCTTCTAACGGCCATAATTCCAAGGAGACAATAGTCTCCACTTAGCTAATGCAGTTTATTAGTTTTCATCTCCATGAAGACAAAATATCTGTGAAACCTGCGGCCTTGGAAAGCTCACTAAATAGAGACTTACATTAGCCGCAATGCATAAGAAAAGAAAGGCTGTAAAATATATAAGACCATGACGCTAGCCGCTAATGATATATAAACGCAGATCGCTCTTAATTCACAAAAGCCAAACTAAGGCGACAACAGTAGGACTAATTACCTGTGACGCCTAGGAATACCACTCCGAGAAGAACGTTATCTTTCCTTTTTATGGCCTTATTCCAAAAAGATAACGGTCTAAGCATAGCTAACACAGTCTAAAAGTCATATATTGGTGAAGACAGATATCTGTGTATTACCCTGCGGCATTAGACAGCTCACTAAACGGAGACTTACGATGTTAGCCACTAATGTATAAGAAAAGACCACTCTAATAGTACATAAGGCTACTATGACATACACAATAGAACTAAATGCCTCCGACACCTAAGAATACAACACAGAGAAGGAAAAGACGTACTTATTCCTTCTAATGGCTCTATTCCAAACAAGTCATATTTGTCTCAGCCTATCTATGAGCTATCAATCTTATATTCGTAAGGAATAGATCATTGCCTTTCTTATACTATTGCTAAGCCAAGTAGTGGGGTAAAAATATGAAAAAAAAGGCCTTACCCCCAAAAAATTGCAATAAATTGTTTTTTGGTTTTATATGACTTATTGGGTCATAAACAACAAGAGAAAAAAAGTCTCCCGAGATTGGACCCCGGGAAAGGGGTTAATTCACATATTCAAAATGGCCGCCCCTAGAATTTCAACGTGCAGAAAAAAGTCAATGATTGGCCCCGCAAAACACATGATAAAAGTATTTTTTAATAATTAAATGGCTCACTCAATCATAAACAACACCAGAAAGAAAAACTCCCCAAATCTGACCCCAGGAAAGGGGTTAATTTGCATAATTTGAAATTCAAAATGGCCACCCCACAAAATCTGAATGCGCGGGAAACATTTTCCTGCTTCAAGCTTCACCCTGTAAATGTAAGACCGAAGAACAACGTGCACTGTGGACAATTTCATCACCAGTGTGTTCTGAGTACAACTTTTCTTTGCAAGATTTTAACCATACTACATTCACTACAAGTGAGCAACACAAAGAAGGCACAGCGGCCAGAATGAAGAGAGATCAGTCAGACTTGGCAAAGATTAGAGAAAAACTTGAATCCTGCAACCCATTTTCAGCTGATGATCCCAGTTTGCAAAATATTGTAACAGGAGTAGTGGCACGTGACAACGTCAATGTTGATGATTATGAAGTTGTAGGTTAGCGAATGACTGACAAACTTGTAGGGCAGCTAGTGTTTACTTACTCATTTAAATGAAAAGACAAAGCAAAAACACTTGGTGATGCATCAACAGTTAAAATAACACCTGAGAAATCGATTGATCCAGCGCTATTATTTCAGAGACTGATTGTGATTTCAGAAACTGAGGATCTTTCTTTGAAAGATGTTCTAGATTATGAATTGAGCCCATTTCCCCCAGCACTTTTTGAGGCAAACAGTGTATTCAGGAAAGCAGACAAACCACAACTTGCTAGAGCTGTCGATGAATATGCAAATGGTAAATCAGACGGGCTGTTACCAATGAGATTACCAAGACTGACAATTATGTATTAGATGGTGGTTCACTTATGCATAGAGTGCCCTGGAACAAAGGTAGTACATATGACACCATCGGCGATTTATATGTAGACTTCACCATGCGAAATTATGGAAAAGCAACGGTTGTCTTTGATGGCTACCAAGAGATTCCATCTATAAAAGACAGTCATCACAAGAGGCGTCAGCAGAGAGATCGTCCATTGGTTAGCGTCACCCCAGAGGCTGTGTTCAGTTGGAACAGAGAAGAATTTTTATCAGTGGGCAGCAACAAGCAAGGACTGATTAACATTATCAGTGCTAAATTATAGCAGAAATAGGGCTGTCACGATTTTTAAATTTGGGAATCGCTTAATCGTCGCAAATAATCGATGATAATCGATTAATCGTACCTAAATGCCCCCCCCCCCCCCCTCCCTCTCTTTGAAGTCGATAAAAATGAAGTTCAAGTCAGCTGACTTACTCCAAGGAAACAACGAAGACGATCCTTTTTAGGCACATTCAAGGCTTTGATGTTCTGAACTTTTGAACCGTCAGTTTAACAATCAAGACCGGTCAGCAGTTGCGAAGTTCGCAACTGCCGACCGGTCTTGATTATTACACTGACGGTTCAAAAGTTCAGAACACCAAAGCTTTGATGAATGTACCCGAAAGACAATTGCTTCCAACAGCTTCTTGGGGGTTTAACATTGATGTTCTTAACTCTTTACCTTTAGAAACAATAGTTTTTTCATCAAATTTTCATTTAATGATTAAACGTTTAAAACGGGATACAATTTACCGATTATTCAACAACGAAAAATACTAATCGATTTCGCCATGACCGATCAATAGTCGATTAATCGAATAATCGTGACAGCCCTAAGCAGAAAGGCTGTAGAGTAATAAATTGTAAGGGAGATGCTGACTGCAATATTGTGCATGCTGCTATTGCTGCTTCCGAGTATGAAACAACAACCCTAGTTGGAGAAGACACTGAATGGTTAATACTTCTTCTCTACCATATGAACCCAGACAACAAGGATTTATTCTTTCGTTCTGACAATAAATCCAAAACCCAGATTCGAGTTGATAATATTAATAAACTGAAACGACTGTTGGGTAAATATCTGCTCCCAGTTGCTGTTCATATACGCATTCACTGGGTGTGACACAACATCTAGAATTTTTGGAGTAGGGAAAAGGTCATTCTTCAACAGGTATGTCAAAGGTGACAAAGAAATAGAATCCTGTGCACTTTGCTTTACTCACCCTGGCCGAACAAGTGACATGATAGAGCAGTGTGGACACAAAGCCATGGTTTTTCTCTTTGGTGGAAAAATGATCTTGCCTCTCTAAGGCATTGTGTATTAAAAAGAAAAGTTGTTTCTGCCACATGTTTTGTGGCTCCAGAGCGGCTCCCCCCTACTGCATCAGCTACAAAATTCCATTCCTTGAGATGTTATTACCAAATTATGACATGGATGGGGGAGGAGACCAACTTGGACGCCACAGACTGGGGTTGGAAATGTGTAAATAATCAATACGAGCCGATTATGAGTGACATGTCTCCAGCACCAGATAGTCTCCTGAAGATTGTGCATTGCAACTGCACTACTGCATGCACCTCAGGTCATTGTACCTGCAGAGGATATGGATTGCCCTGTACCTTCGCTTGCGGATTGTGTCAGACAGAATCATGCGAAAACCCTTTCAACCAATCTCCAGATGTGGATTCTGAGGATGATGACACTGATGAATAACTATAGTCATTCTGATATCAATTTCATCTCGTACTTTGGATTTGACAGAATCCAAATTTTTCATATTACTGGCTCCTGGGCGGAGTAATCTTTATTTAAATACAAATACCTTAAACATGGCACTCATGAGATCAACATATAACAACAATGGTACATCATAGGTCACTGTGAAGTTGCTTTATTAAATTCTGACTGCTGGTAGTATATTATTACAGAACAAATTGAAACCGGTATACCTTTCTTGCACATTGAAGTTTTGGTGGTGGCCATTTTGAAAATATGCAAATTAACCCCTTTCCCAGGGTCAGATTTTGGGAGACTTTTTTCTGGTCTTGTTTATGACCCAACAAACTATTTGACAAAAAAAACCCTTTCATTGCATGCTTTTGGGACCAAATCATTGACTTCCTCCTGCTCATTGAAATTTTGTGGGCGGCCATTTTGAATTTTAAATTATGCAAATTAATCCCTTTCCCGGGGACAGATTTTGGGATTTTTTTTTCTGGTGTTGTTTATGATCGAGTACACCAATTAATTAAGAAAAAACACTTTTATTGTGTGTTTTGGGGAACCGATCATCAACTTTCCCCTAAACGTTGAAATTCTGGGGGTGGCCATTTTGAATATGCAAATTAACCACTTTCCCGGGGTCAGATTTTGGGAGACTTTTTTTCTGGTGTTGTTTATGACCCACTGAACAATATAAAACGAAGAAACAATTTATTGCAATTTTTTTAGGGTTAAATCATATATTGACCCGACTAAAGGGAGGCATCGTTAATCGGACCAAAAGCCTTCAACAGCTGAGCCGAAAGATCTGGGAAGGAAAGATCTTCACATTTCCTTTGCCCGGTACCTTAAGCTGTTTTTTGCCTAGCAAGCGCAGACTTTTGTTCAGATGGAACAAGATTCGAAGAGCATATGAATAAAAGTCAAAGTCTTAATGTGCCATTCCGTGAGGGATGGAGAATCAACCTCCATAGCCCTCTCACCATCTGAAAACATGGCCAACACCATCCGAATATACAGATGACTGGACCAACCCAGCACCGTCTGACAGCTCACTGCCGAAGACTGTTGATGGCAGAACCTGCGACTACTAGGATGCTGCAATGCACTGCGCAATCTGCGGCAGCAGGTCCTTGAACGAGGCTTGCAGAGCAGCAATTATCCGCATCGTCATCATATGCTGCTTACGGGACAGAGATCTTACTACAGATCTTTTGATGCATGTCCTGTATAAAAATACCTCGAACGACTAGCTACAGGTTAATCCAACTTCGGTGGTGAAGACTGGGAATATCTCCGTGGAACAGCATGAACATGCAATGTCGGATAGCTAGTCTGCGGTCTAACATGCTTCACCAATGAAGCAGAGGAAGAAGCCATAGCTGCAACCGGCCACGGCTGCAGTGTGGAAGGAACATCCCAAACCGCAAGCATGAATTGGTGTCCCAACTCACTAAAGTTTCTCAAATCGAAAACAGTCGACACCGACTGCTGACAAAACGGAGAGGGTTCTCCAGCTCTAGACCTCCCCGAGCGTTCCGTTTGGAAACTTGTAGGCTTCTACCCCTTAGCATGCTTATTCAAGGAAGAAGAGAAAGCCGCAACAACAGCCGACCCTGGCTGAGTGTGGAAGGAGCATCCCGTGTCGCACATTTTGGACGGGTGCTCCAACTCATTAAGTTTCTCATGACAAAAAACAGTCGACCCCGACTACTAATGCTCTCCACCTTGTGATCTGACCCCAGATCTCGCTGAGTATCCTGTTGAGAAACTTGTAGGCTAATCCACTTTGCTTGTGCTTCCATGTAAGAAGCAGCCATAAGTGCAGCCAACCCTGGCTGCAGTTTGGAAGGAACATCCCAACCCGTGTTCCGGCTCATTATAGATTATGGCAATGGACAAACAACCCAGACTGCTAACAGGATGGAAAAGGTTCTCCAACTCACGATCTGGCCCTAGATCTCGCCGAGTGTCCCGTAAGAAACTTTCCGGCTTCTTCTCCTTTTGCCATCATCACTGGGTGAGCATTTATATTATGAGAAACTCGCTCTACCCACATTATACTACTCGACCACAACAGACCTACACGGCACCCCAGCTCCCGTATAGAGACGACCACTTCACCAGTCAAGCTAGCTGCATGCAGAGAATTAAGCTTCTGACAGCTTTAATTCTGTGCAAATATCATGAGCACCTTGGCATCTAGCTCTGTTTACTCATCAGAGCAGGGCTCATCAGAGTGCGATGATGGCAGAACCTAACGGACAGGTGTCAAAGTACTATCAACATGTTCTTGTTCCTCTGAAAAAGAACTTCACCGCCCACAACACAGGTCGCCACCCGTTTCCAACGTTCGCATCCCATAGTACAAGTATTGAAGGAGTTCTGCGACTATCGGCAAACAACAAACCTTTAATCCTGAGGCTTCCTGAACATACATTAAGTACCAATTATTATATTAGATACAATAATACAGAATAAACATAAGTCCACTGCACTCCCAATAATAATACAGAATAAACATAAGTCCACTGCACTCCCAATAATAATACAGAATAAACATAAGTCCACTGCACTCCCAATAATAATACAGAATAAACATAAGTCTGCTGTACTCCCAATAATAATACAGAATAAACATAAGTCCACTGCACTCCCAATAATAATACAGAATAAACATAAGTCCACTGCACTCCCAATAATAATACAGAATAAACATAAGTCCACTGCACTCTCAATAATAATACAGAATAAACATAAGTCCACTGCACTCCCAATAATAATACAGAATAAACATAAGTCCACTGCACTCTCAATAATAATACAGAATAAACATAAGTCCACTGCACTCTCAATAATAATACAGAATAAACATAAGTCCACTGCACTCTCAATAATAATACAGAATAAACATAAGTCCACTGCACTCCCAATAATAATACAGAATAAACATAAGTCCACTGCACTCCCAATAATAATACAGAATAAACATAAGTCCACTGCACTCTCAATAATAATACAGAATAAACATAAGTCCACTGCACTCCCAATAATAATACAGAATAAACATAAGTCCACTGCACTCCCAATAATAATACAGAATAAACATAAGTCCGCTGCACTCCCAATAATAATACAGAATAAACATAAGTCCACTGCACTCCCAATAATAATACAGAATAAACATAAGTCCACTGCACTCCCAATAATAATACAGAATAAACATAAGTCCGCTGCACTCCCAATAATAATACAGAATAAACATAAGTCCACTGCACTCCCAATAATAATACAGAATAAACATAAGTCCACTGCACTCTCAATAATAATACAGAATAAACATAAGTCCGCTGCACTCCCAATAATAATACAGAATAAACATAAGTCCACTGCACTCCCAATAATAATACAGAATAAACATAAGTCCGCTGCACTCCCAATAATAATACAGAATAAACATAAGTCCACTGCACTCCCAATAATAATACAGAATAAACATAAGTCCACTGCACTCCCAATAATAATACAGAATAAACATAAGTCCACTGCACTCCCAATAATAATACAGAATAAACATAAGTCCGCTGCACTCTCAATAATAATACAGAATAAACATAAGTCCACTGCACTCCCAATAATAATACAGAATAAACATAAGTCCACTGCACTCTCAATAATAATACAGAATAAACAAGTCCACTGCACTCTCAATAATAATACAGAATAAACATAAGTCCACTGCACTCCCAATAATAATACAGAATAAACATAAGTCCGCTGCACTCCCAATAATAATACAGAATAAACATAAGACCGCTGCACTCCCAATAATAATACAGAATAAACATAAGTCCACTGCACTCCCAATAATAATACAGAATAAACATAAGTCCACTGCACTCCCAATAATAATACAGAATAAACATAAGTCCGCTGCACTCCCAATAATAATACAGAATAAACATAAGTCCACTGCACTCCCAATAATAATACAGAATAAACATAAGTCCACTGCACTCCCAATAATAATACAGAATAAACATAAGTCCGCTGCACTCCCAATAATAATACAGAATAAACATAAGACCGCTGCACTCCCAATAATAATACAGAATAAACATAAGTCCACTGCACTCCCAATAATAATACAGAATAAACATAAGTCCACTGCACTCCCAATAATAATACAGAATAAACATAAGTCCGCTGCACTCCCAATAATAATACAGAATAAACATAAGTCCACTGCACTCCCAATAATAATACAGAATAAACATAAGTCCACTGCACTCCCAATAATAATACAGAATAAACATAAGTCCGCTGCACTCCCAATAATAATACAGAATAAACATAAGACCGCTGCACTCCCAATAATAATACAGAATAAACATAAGTCCACTGCACTCCCAATAATAATACAGAATAAACATAAGTCCACTGCACTCCCAATAATAATACAGAATAAACATAAGTCCGCTGCACTCCCAATAATAATACAGAATAAACATAAGTCCACTGCACTCCCAATAATAATACAGAATAAACATAAGTCCACTGCACTCCCAATAATAATACAGAATAAACATAAGTCCGCTGCACTCCCAATAATAATACAGAATAAACATAAGACCGCTGCACTCCCAATAATAATACAGAATAAACATAAGTCCACTGCACTCCCAATAATAATACAGAATAAACATAAGTCCACTGCACTCCCAATAATAATACAGAATAAACATAAGTCCGCTGCACTCCCAATAATAATACAGAATAAACATAAGTCCACTGCACTCCCAATAATAATACAGAATAAACATAAGTCCACTGCACTCCCAATAATAATACAGAATAAACATAAGTCCGCTGCACTCCCAATAATAATACAGAATAAACATAAGTCCGCTGCACTCCCAATAATAATACAGAATAAACATAAGACCGCTGCACTCCCAATAATAATACAGAATAAACATAAGTCCACTGCACTCCCAATAATAATACAGAATAAACATAAGTCCACTGCACTCCCAATAATAATACAGAATAAACATAAGAATAAAAATTCTGAATGAAGCCAAAGTGCTCCAAGGGAACCTCATGATCCCAAGGGCATCCTATTAGAGCCTAAGTGTGGCCAAGCACTAACCAATTAAAGCTAAACTACCGGAATAAGATATAATATGCATACTAATAGAAAAAACAATAATTATTTTTAACTAAACACTGAATTAATATGAATCCAAAACATTATTGAACAGACAAAAAAGTCAAGAGGAAAAACCAGAAACTAACCAACAGCCAAAGTCAATACAGTGTTACATGGGGTAAAGCATGATAAGGCCCATTTGGGTGGTGTGCAATTCTACAGGTACGGTTGAGTAAAAGAGACATTATACTACAGTGACATCACAAAAGAGCCATGTGTACGAGTGTTGTTGTGACAAGAGGACGACTGTACACTGAACATGTTCCAGTCATTGTGACAATGGAGGTGTGTCTCTGTGTGTGTGTGTGTGTGTGTGGGGGGGGGGGGGTTATAGAGAGTAAAACAGGCTACGGAAAGAGCTCTTTGACGAGATCCTTACCCTCCACCCCCAATTACATAACTTCTGCAATAGTGATTCCGTATAAGAAATGTTTCGGTTCTATCATTTTCCTACAATAAAAAGCAATCAATCAGATTACTAAACTGTTACAGCAGATCATTTGTCTGTTTATTGAGGGTTACGACACTTTCGAAAGTCAGGGTCATATCGTGCCAAGCAGTTTTACAAATGGAGGAAGCCGAAGCCTACCTGGAGAGGATCATCGCACAGCGACAAGTAATGGCTAGACTCTCCAACATCCTTATAAGCCTGATGAGCATTGGTTGAATGCATGCGTGCCATCAACTTGCCGCACATCTAAGCTCACTTTGCGGCTGTGCCCCTAGGCTATGCGAGCAGTTAGGATTAAGGGACTTGTTCAGGGTCACAATGCATGTGGCATGGACCACTTTCGAACTGTCGACCTCTCGGTCATAAGTCCAACGCACCAGTCAAAGAGCCACCACGTCTCCCCGTTAGTTGTTTTTAAAGGATTACTATAACAGATCATTAATTGGTTGAAAAAGATAAGGCCCACTTAATCTGTTGCTGTATAACAAAATTAATAGTTGGTTATAACTGAATAAAAACTGTTAAAACAGGTTATTAGTTGGTTATAACACATTACTATTATACTAATCTGTTAAAACAAATTATGAATCTGTTGTAAAAGTTTATTAATCTGTTGCAACAGATAAATTAACTGGAGACGGGTTGGCACTAATATGCCACTGTTGAAAACAAATTTTGGCCTGACGATTTGCGGTGTGCAAAACTTTATAAGACAGTGCGCATGTCTAGAATAACGTTTATTCCTCCTCATGAGGTGGATTAACAGAATGCATTCCGAATACTATTCCAGAATACGTCCACTTGAACAAAACGATACGAATCGCATTCTGCCTTATCTGCGCATGTCCAGAATAACACTAGTATTCTCGAATGGTCCACGGAAACGTATCTCACATCATGTCATCCATTATCACTCTGCCTATCTCCACCTATCACTAGAGTTTCTTCCCTTTGCTATCTTGGGATCTTTAGTAGGATCATAGAGTTAACTCCCTTACTGTTCATTCACAGGCTATGAACTATAGAGTATTGACATTGTCAATGTACAAAACGAATACGTTAAACACCATTGCATATTTTTCATGAAAGAAAGAAAATCAATAGCTCCCATCTAGAGGTAATAGCAAACAAGCATAGCATGCCTGGCATTCTTAAAAATGCAGGAGGGCTAAAACCCGCCTGCGATCAGCTCTACTCAAGCTTACAAAAGCTATAATTGCAAAATGAAGTTTTACTGTTAATTAATTCTGCCAAGTGGGCTTTGTACATTTTATTTGGTGCTGCTAACAAGGTAGTCTCTGTGAGATGGCAACACTGCCTCTCCCACACCTCCAGGCCTTGGCAAGGCCCGGAGATGTGGGAGGGGCAGGGTGGCCGTCTTACAGAGACCACTAACATACATGTAGCAGAGATCTTAAAAGATGTGGGGTTTAGGCATGGGCGGTTATGGTAATCATTATTTTCTAAGGCCAGGAGGGCTAGTTTTTGGTCTTCTTAATTTTTTTAAGGCGAGCAGTAGGCAAGCGAATAAATCGCTCTCCTGAAAATGTCAGGTCTGGCATAGCAAGTTTCAAAGCAATCTGATCATAACTATGCCCTATAGGGCATGCCAAGGTATTAATCGTCTAACTAAACTAAGTTTAGAGGTCATTGCCAATGGCAACGTTTTTTGATGGAAATGGAACAAAATATATAGTTTCCATCTGGAGGTGACCCCAAACAAGCATACCAAGTTTCAAATCGCTTTAACCCTTAAGTCCTCAGATTAATTTTAAAGTATTTATGGCCTTTTTCTGCTTACATAGTTATTGATGACTTGGCAGTGGTTCTACATCACTGCTGGCTGCCTATACAGGCAGCCAGCAGTGATGTAGAACCACTTCAAGGAAAATTCTGTCTACACACAAGAGTAATAAGAAAGATTACACAAGGGAGCACCTGCTTCAATGCAATATAAAAGTGGCGGTTTGGGGCTATATGGGGGTTTAAGGGTTAATCATAAATGTGCCCTGAAGAGTGTACCAAAGGAGAAATATTGATGCAGAACTTCACTAAGTTCATAGGTCAATGCCACCAGCAATGTTTATTGGCAGAAATGGAAGAAAATCAATAGCTCCCATCTGGAGGTCACCCCAAACAAGCCTACTAAGTTTCAAAGTGATCTGATCATAAATGTGCCCTGTAGGGTGTGCCAAATGGCAATACTGATGCATAACTAAACAAAGTTTAATGGTCATTGCCAATGGTGATGTTTTTTGATCGAAATGGAAGAAAATTGATACCGCCCACCTAGACGTCATTGCAAACAAACATACCAAGTAATCGGATTATAAATGCGACCTTGTGGTGTGCCAAGGTACATGTGTATGGCCACAGATGACAAGTGACGGCAATAGATCAGCTTGACTTTATCAAGTTGAGCTAGAAATTCACTTAGGGTTCTGTGAATAATCAACAGCAATAGATCAGCTTGACTTATCAAGTTCAGCTAGAAATTCACTTAGGGTTTTGTGAATATTCAACAGCAATAGATCAACTTGACTTGGATGGGTCTTGGATGGATCTTTTCATTCCTTTATCAATTCACACTGAGTCGCTTTGCACTGAGACGTTTCATATTCATACAAACAAATTGGAGTAAGAGAGTAATGTTGTGACCGAGTTGATCGTGTGCTGATTTCTCAATCTGGAGGTTTCTGGTTTGATCTCTCATCAGTAGTGATTCTGAGATGACCAAACATTCTCTGCCAACATTAATTGTGGTATTGATGCTGCTACAATGTACAGCCCTATCATACTATAAATACAAATGTGGGTGGAATGCTGGATATAATGAAGACAGGCCTGAAAATAAGCAGCCTGACATTTTGCAGAACAAGGTCCCCATTTGATGATGCTATCCCATACAGCGGGCCACTTTATCCTCTGGGTATCTCTTTGTTTAGTTTTGAGACTCTGATTCAGATTGAGGCTGTGCAGGGTAGCATCACTAAATACACCCTTTGGGAACTACATTTTGCAGATGACAGTCTGCTTATTTTCTGGCTTGAATGAAGAACAGAACTACCCATCAGGGTACAATTTAATATACATCCAAAAAAACTACCTCCCCTCACACGCCTCCCTCCCACATTGTCTCATCTCAGGATATATCACAACAATGTTAAGTAATGCTAAGTAGGTGAACTTCTGCAAGTCTGTATAGCTCATGTTGTCCAGAAGCAGACATTGCTGTCACCGATTGCTGAGAACAGTAACTTGGCCTACACGTTTTTCCCCCATTGATGTTGCATATAGGTTGTACAAAAGCGTCTAATTTTAAGTACTAAGTATTTATTTATTTATTTATTTATTGTTCGAGAGCCAAGGTCACCTTGTGTTGGACAGTTTTATGGGTGTAGGAAGCCGGAGTACCTGGAGAGAACCACCGAGCATCGCTGAGCAACTGTCAGCTCCTCAACATTCTACCTCTGTTCATGCTCTGCTCAAGCAGTTTTGAGGCCGATTGTCTGGTTATCAATACAGTCTTCTATTTGTAGCCTACTGTTGTCCTTTTGAGTCCTACTGTCCGTTATCTATATAGTCTTCCATTTGTAGCCTATTGTTCCCCTTTTGAGTCCTTCTGTCCGGTTTACTATAGTCTTCTATTTGTAGCCTACTGTTTTCCTTTTGAGTCCTACTGTCCGTTATCTATATAGTCTTCCATTTGTAGCCTATTGTTCCCTTTTGAGTCCTACTGTCCAGTTATCGATATATAGTCTTCTATTTGTAGCCTACTGTTCTCCTTTTGAGTCCTACTGTCTGGTTATCTATATAGTCTTCTATTTGTAGCCTACTATTCTCCTTTTGAGTCCCTCTGTCCAGTTTACTATAGTCTTCTATTTGTAGCCTACCCTTCTCCTTTTGAGTCATACTGTCTGGTTATTTAAACAGTCTTCTACTTGTAGCCTACTGTTCTCCTTTTGAGTCATACTGTCCAGTTTACTATAGTCTTCTATTTGTAGCCTACTGTTCTCCTTTTGAGTCATACTGTCTGGTTATCTATATAGTCTTCTATTTGTAGCCTACTGTTCTCCTTTTGAGTCCTACTGTCTGGTTATCTATATAGTCTTCTATTTGTAGCCTACTATTCTCCTTTTGAGTCCTTCTGTCCAGTTTACTATAGTCTTCTATTTGTAGCCTACCCTTCTTCTTTTGAGCCATACTGTCTGGTTATTTAAACAGTCTTCTACTTGTAGCCTACCCTTCTCCTTTTGAGTCATACTGTCTGGTTATCTATACGGTCTTCTATTTGTAGCCTACTGTTCTTTTAATCATACAGATTTTACTTTAATAAGTCAGAATAATATCCCTCAATGATACTGTGTAAAGGTTTGTGGTATATTTTACCTCTGTTCCTGGTGGCTGTACGAAGTACGGAATTTTTCCTCTCTGCCAGTCATTCAAAACCATCTTAGCGACTGTGCTGATATCTGGCTCACCTTTCTGCAATAAATTGAAAAGAATTTTTTTTTTCTTATTTCATAACACAGCACAAAAATAGGGTTTTCATAAATTTACAGAACATTGCCACTATCAGTATCTGTATGATAATACAAGACAACATAACAAGGGGCCTGAGGTGCTCATCTCACCAAAGTTGTTTAAAGAAGGATTTAACTGGCAAATATTCTTGCCAGGACAGGATTTTTCTCTACACTGAAATATGTATAATTTAGGCAAATTTAATCAAATTTCCAACCTGTAAATTGAACAGAATTTTTTGAGAATGATTCCTTTTGTTAACCCTTTACCCAACGAATCGCCCGCACCCGCCCGCGTAATATGCAAATTCAGTAGCTGCAAAAATATTATATTTCGAAATATTTCAACAAAACCATATCATGTGACCCCTCTTTGGAACGAGCTCGTCGAGCTCGTTCCAAAGAGGGGTCACATGATATGGTTTTGTTGAAACTTTTGGAAAAAATTTAAAAAATGATATTTAAAATAATAAATTTTGAAATCGTCTGCGTTGGGTAAAGGGTTAAATATAGATGAATTTTTCAAAGCAGCCATGATTAGAGTTGATGTCTTAAAATATACTCAGCTGTTTATTTATTTATATATTAATTAGAATTTAAGGACTCTTTTGACAGCCAGTGTCACCTCGGGTCAGACAACTTTACAGGGGGAGAAAGCTGGAGTACCCAGAGTAAACCATCAAGCAACTTTGAGCCACTGCCACACTCCCCAACATACTAACTCCACATAAACAGGGTTAACAATGGTTAAAGTCAAGTGTACCACTGAGGTGCCCTACTCCCCAACATACTAACTCCACATAAACAGGGTTAACAATGGTTAAAGACAAGTGTACCACTGAGGTGCCCAACTCCCCAACTCCCCATAAACAGGGTTAGCAATGGTTAAAGTCAAGTGTACCACTGAGGTGCCCAACTCCCCAACGTACTAACTCCACATAAACAGGGTTAGCAATGGTTAAAGTCAAGTGTACCACTGAGGTGCCCAACTCCCCAACGTACTAACTCCACATAAACAGGATTAGCAATGGTTAAAGACAAGTGTACCACTGAGGTGCCCTACTCCCGAACGTACTAACTCCACATAAACAGGGTTAACAATGGTTAAAGTCAAGTGTACCACTGAGGTGCCCTACTCCCCAACATACTAACTCCCCATAAACAGGGTTAGCAATGGTTAACGTCAAGTGTACCACTGAGGTGCCCTACTCCCCAACATACTAACTCCACATAAACAGGGTTAGCAATGGTCAAAGTCAAGTGTACCACTGAGGTGCCCTACTCCCCAACATACTAACTCCACATAAACAGGGTTAGCAATGGTTAAAGACAAGTGTACCACTGAGGTGCCCTACTCCCCAACATACTAACTCCACATAAACAGGGTTAACAATGGTTAAAGTCAAGTGTACCACTGAGGTGCCCTACTCCCCAACATACTAACTCCACATAAACAGGGTTAACAATGGTTAAAGACAAGTGTACCACTGAGGTGCCCAACTCCCCAACGTACTAACTCCCCATAAACAGGGTTAGCAATGGTTAAAGTCAAGTGTACCACTGAGGTGCCCTACTCCCCAACATACTAACTCCACATAAACAGGGTTAGCAATGGTTAAAGTCAAGTGTACCACTGAGGTGCCCTACTCCCCAACATACTAACTCCACATAAACAGGGTTAACAATGGTTAAAGACAAGTGTACCACTGAGGTGCCCAACTCCTCATAAACAGGGTTAGCAATGGTTAAAGTCAAGTGTACCACTGAGGTGCCCAACTCCCCAACGTACTAACTCCACATAAACAGGGTTAGCAATGGTTAAAGACAAGTGTACCACTGAGGTGCCCTACTCCCCAACATACTAACTCCACATAAACAGGGTTAGCAATGGTTAAAGTCAAGTGTACCACTGAGGTGCCCTACTCCCCATAAACAGGGTTAGCAATGGTTAAAGTCAAGTGTACCACTGAGGTGCCCAACTCGCCATAAACAGGGTTAGCAATGGTTAAAGTCAAGTGTACCACTGAGGTGCCCTACTCCCCAACATACTAACTCCACATAAACAGGGTTAGCAATGGTTAAAGTCAAGTGTACCACTGAGGTGCCCAACTCCCCAACTCCCCATAAACAGGGTTAGCAATGGTTAAAGTCAAGGGTACCACTGAGGTGCCCTACTCCCCAACGTACTAACTCCACATAAACAGGGTTAGCAATGGTTAAAGTCAAGTGTACCACTGAGGTGCCCAACTCCCCAACATACTATCTCCACATAAACAGGGTTAGCAATGGTTAAAGTCAAGTGTACCACTGAGGTGCCCAACTCCCCAACTCCCCATAAACAGGGTTAGCAATGGTTAAAGTCAAGTGTACCACTGAGGTGCCCTACTCCCCAACATACTAACTCCACATAAACAGGGTTAGCAACGGTTAAAGTCAAGTGTACCACTGAGGTGCCCAACTCCCCAACATACTATCTCCACATAAACAGGGTTAGCAATGGTTAAAGACAAGTGTACCACTGAGGTGCCCTACTCCCCAACATACTATCTCCACATAAACAGGGTTAGCAATGGTTAAAGACAAGTGCACCACCGAGGTGCCCTACTCCCCAACATACTAACTCCACATAAACAGGGTTAGCAATGGTTAAAGTCAAGTGTACCACTGAGGTGCCCTACTCCCCCAACGTACTAACTCCACATAAACAGGGTTAACAATGGTTAAAGTCAAGTGTACCAATGAGGTGCCCGACTCCCCAACGTACTAACTCCACATAAACAGGGTTAGCAATGGTTAAAGTCAAGAGTACCACTGAGGTGCCCTACTCCCCAACATACTATCTCCACATAAACAGGGTTAACAATGGTTAAAGACAAGTGTACCACTGAGGTGCCCTACTCCCCAACGTACTAACTCCACATAAACAGGGTTAGCAATGGTTAAAGACAAGTGTACCACTGAGGTGCCCAACTCCCCAACGTACTAACTCCACATAAACAGGGTTAGCAATGGTTAAAGACAAGTGTACCACTGAGGTGCCCTACTCCCCAACATACTAACTCCACATAAACAGGGTTAACAATGGTTAAAGTCAAGTGTACCACTGAGGTGCCCAACTCCCCAACATACTAACTCCACATAAACAGGTTTAGCAATGGTTAAAGACAAGTGTACCACTGAGGTGCCCAACTCCCCAACTCCCCATAAACAGGGTTAGCAATGGTTAAAGTCAAGTGTACCACTGAGGTGCCCTACTCCCCCAACGTACTAACTCCACATAAACAGGGTTAACAATGGTTAAAGTCAAGTGTACCACTGAGGTGCCCTACTCCCCAACGTACTAACTCCACATAAACAGGGTTAGCAATGGTTAAAGACAAGTGTACCACTGAGGTGCCCTACTCCCCAACATACTAACTCCACATAAACAGGGTTAACATTGGTTAAAGACAAGTGTACCACCGAGGTGCCCAACTCCCCAACATACTAACTCCACATAAACAGGGTTAGCAATGGTTAAAGACAAGTGTACCACTGAGGTGCCCTACTCCCCAACATACTAACTCCACATAAACAGGGTTAGCAATGGTTAAAGTCAAGTGTACCACTGAGGTGCCCTACTCCCCCAACATACTAACTCCACATAAACAGGGTTAACAATGGTTAAAGTCAAGTGTACCACTGAGGTGCCCTACTCCCCAACGTACTAACTCCACATAAACAGGGTTAGCAATGGTTAAAGACAAGTGTACCACTGAGGTGCCCTACTCCCCAACATACTAACTCCACATAAACAGGGTTAACAATGGTTAAAGACAAGTGTACCACTGAGGTGCCCAACTCCCCAACTCCCCATAAACAGGGTTAGCAATGGTTAAAGTCAAGTGTACCACTGAGGTGCCCAACTCCCCAACATACTAACTCCACATAAACAGGGTTAGCAATGGTTAAAGACAAGTGTACCACTGAGGTGCCCAACTCCCCAACATACTAACTCCACATAAACAGGGTTAGCAATGGTTAAAGTCAAGTGTACCACTGAGGTGCCCAACTCCCCAACGTACTAACTCCACATAAACAGGGTTAACAATGGTTAAAGACAAGTGTACCACTGAGGTGCCCAACTCCCCAACATACTAACTCCACATAAACAGGGTTAACAATGGTTAAAGTCAAGTGTACCACTGAGGTGCCCTACTCCCCCAACGTACTAACTCCACATAAACAGGGTTAACAATGGTTAAAGTCAAGTGTACCACTGAGGTGCCCGACTCCCCAACGTACTAACTCCACATAAACAGGGTTAGCAATGGTTAAAGTCAAGAGTACCACTGAGATGCCCTACTCCCCAACATACTATCTCCACATAAACAGGGTTAACAATGGTTAAAGACAAGTTTACCACTGAGGTGCCCTACTCCCCAACGTACTAACTCCACATAAACAGGGTTAGCAATGGTTAAAGACAAGTGTACCACTGAGGTGCCCAACTCCCCAACGTACTAACTCCACATAAACAGGTTTAGCAATGGTTAAAGACAAGTGTACCACTGAGGTGCCCAACTCCCCATAAACAGGGTTAGCAATGGTTAAAGACAAGTGTACCACTGAGGTGCCCTACTCTCCAACATACTAACTCCACATAAACAGGGTTAACAATGGTTAAAGACAAGTGTACCACCGAGGTGCCCAACTCCCCAACATACTAACTCCACATAAACAGGGTTAGCAATGGTTAAAGTCAAGAGTACCACTGAGGTGCCCTACTCCCCAACATACTATCTCCACATAAACAGGGTTAACAATGGTTAAAGACAAGTGTACCACTGAGGTGCCCTACTCCCCAACATACTAACTCCACATAAACAGGGTTAGCAATGGTTAAAGTCAAGTGTACCACTGAGGTGCCCAACTCTCCAACGTACTAACTCCACATAAACAGGTTTAGCAATGGTTAAAGACAAGTGTACCACTGAGGTGCCCAACTCCCCATAAACAGGGTTAGCAATGGTTAAAGTCAAGTGTACCACTGAGGTGCCCTACTCCCCAACATACTAACTCCACATAAACAGGTTTAGCAATGGTTAAAGACAAGTGTACCACTGAGGTGCCCAACTCCCCAACTCCCCATAAACAGGGTTAGCAATGGTTAAAGTCAAGTGTACCACTGAGGTGCCTTACTCCCCCAACGTACTAACTCCACATAAACAGGGATAACAATGGTTAAAGTCAAGTGTACCACTGAGGTGCCCTACTCCTCCAACGTACTAACTCCACATAAACAGGGTTAGCAATGGTTAAAGTCAAGTGTACCACTGAGGTGCCCTACTCCCCATAAACAGGGTTAGCAATGGTTAAAGTCAAGTGTACCACTGAGGTGCCCTACTCCCCCAACGTACTAACTCCACATAAACAGGGTTAACAATGGTTAAAGTCAAGTGTACCACTGAGGTGCCCTACTCCCCCAACGTACTAACTCCACATAAACAGGGTTAACAATGGTTAAAGTCAAGTGTACCACTGAGGTGCCCTACTCCCCCAACGTACTAACTCCACATAAACAGGGTTAACAATGGTTAAAGTCAAGTGTACCACTGAGGTGCCCTACTCCCCAACATACTAACTCCACATAAACAGGTTTAGCAATGGTTAAAGACAAGTGTACCACTGAGGTGCCCAACTCCCCATAAACAGGGTTAGCAATGGTTAAAGTCAAGTGTACCACTGAGGTGCCCTACTCCCCAACATACTAACTCCACATAAACAGGTTTAGCAATGGTTAAAGTCAAGTGTACCACTGAGGTGCCCTACTCCCCAACGTACTAACTCCACATAAACAGGGTTAGCAATGGTTAAAGACAAGTGTACCACTGAGGTGCCCAACTCCCCAACTCCCCATAAACAGGGTTAGCAATGGTTAAAGTCAAGTGTACCACTGAGGTGCCCTACTCCCCCAACATACTAACTCCACATAAACAGGGTTAACAATGGTTAAAGTCAAGTGTACCACTGAGGTGCCCTACTCCCCAACGTACTAACTCCACATAAACAGGGTTAGCAATGGTTAAAGACAAGTGTACCACTGAGGTGCCCTACTCCCCAACATACTAACTCCACATAAACAGGGTTAACAATGGCTAAAGACAAGTGTACCACTGAGGTGCCCAACTCCTCAACTCCCCATAAACAGGGTTAGCAATGGTTAAAGTCAAGTGTACCACTGAGGTGCCCAACTCCCCAACGTACTAACTCCACATAAACAGGGTTAGCAATGGTTAAAGACAAGTGTACCACTGAGGTGCCCAACTCCCCAACATACTAACTCCACATAAACAGGGTTAGCAATGGTTAAAGACAAGTGTACCACTGAGGTGCCCAACTCCCCAACATACTAACTCCACATAAACAGGGTTAACAATGGTTAAAGTCAAGTGTACCACTGAGGTGCCCTACTCCCCAACATACTAACTCCACATAAACAGGGTTAACAATGGTTAAAGACAAGTGTACCACTGAGGTGCCCAACTCCCCAACATACTAACTCCACATAAACAGGGTTAGCAATGGTTAAAGACAAGTGTACCACTGAGGTGCCCAACTCCCCAACATACTAACTCCACATAAACAGGGTTAGCAATGGTTAAAGTCAAGTGTACCACTGAGGTGCCCAACTCCCCAACATACTAACTCCACATAAACAGGGTTAGCAATGGTTAAAGGCAAGTGTACCACTGAGGTGCCCAACTCCCCAACTCCCCATAAACAGGGTTAGCAATGGTTAAAGTCAAGTGTACCACTGAGGTGCCCAACTCCCCAACATACTAACTCCACATAAACAGGGTTAACAATGGTTAAAGTCAAGTGTACCACTGAGGTGCCCGACTCCCCAACGTACTAACTCCACATAAACAGGGTTAGCAATGGTTAAAGTCAAGAGTACCACTGAGGTGCCCTACTCCCCAACATACTATCTCCACATAAACAGGGTTAACAATGGTTAAAGACAAGTGTACCACTGAGGTGCCCTACTCCCCAACGTACTAACTCCACATAAACAGGTTTAGCAATGGTTAAAGACAAGTGTACCACTGAGGTGCCCTACTCCCCAACATACTAACTCCACATAAACAGGGTTAGCAATGGTTAAAGACAAGTGTACCACTGAGGTGCCCTACTCCCCAACGTACTAACTCCACATAAACAGGGTTAACAATGGTTAAAGACAAGTGTACCACTGAGGTGCCCAACTCCCCAACTCCCCATAAACAGGGTTAGCAATGGTTAAAGTCAAGTGTACCACTGAGGTGCCCTACTCCCCCAACGTACTAACTCCACATAAACAGGGTTAACAATGGTTAAAGACAAGTGTACCACTGAGGTGCCCAACTCCCCAACTCCCCATAAACAGGGTTAGCAATGGTTAAAGTCAAGTGTACCACTGAGGTGCCCAACTCCCCAACGTACTAACTCCACATAAACAGGGTTAGCAATGGTTAAAGTCAAGAGTACCACTGAGGTGCCCTACTCCCCAACATACTATCTCCACATAAACAGGGTTAACAATGGTTAAAGACAAGTGTACCACTGAGGTGCCCAACTCCCCAACGTACTAACTCCACATAAACAGGTTTAGCAATGGTTAAAGACAAGTGTACCACTGAGGTGCCCTACTCCCCAACATACTAACTCCACATAAACAGGGTTAACAATGGTTAAAGTCAAGTGTACCACTGAGGTGCCCAACTCCCCAACGTACTATCTCCACATAAACAGGTTTAGCAATGGTTAAAGACAAGTGTACCACTGAGGTGCCCAACTCCCCAACTCCCCATAAACAGGGTTAGCAATGGTTAAAGTCAAGTGTACCACTGAGGTGCCCTACTCCCCCAACGTACTAACTCCACATAAACAGGGTTAACAATGGTTAAAGTCAAGTGTACCACTGAGGTGCCCTACTCCCCAATGTACTAACTCCACATAAACAGGGTTAGCAATGGTTAAAGACAAGTTTACCACTGAGGTGCCCTACTCTCCAACATACTAACTCCACATAAACAGGGTTAACAATGGTTAAAGACAAGTGTACCACTGAGGTGCCCTACTCCCCAACATACTAACTCCACATAAACAGGTTTAGCAATGGTTAAAGACAAGTGTACCACCGAGGTGCCCAACTCCCCAACATACTAACTCCACATAAACAGGGTTAGCAATGGTTAAAGACAAGTGTACCACTGAGGTGCCCTACTCCCCAACATACTAACTCCACATAAACAGGGTTAGCAATGGTTAAAGTCAAGTGTACCACTGAGGTGCCCTACTCCCCCAACATACTAACTCCACATAAACAGGGTTAACAATGGTTAAAGTCAAGTGTACCACTGAGGTGCCCTACTCCCCAACGTACTAACTCCACATAAACAGGGTTAGCAATGGTTAAAGACAAGTGTACCACTGAGGTGCCCTACTCTCCAACATACTAACTCCACATAAACAGGGTTAACAATGGTTAAAGACAAGTGTACCACTGAGGTGCCCAACTCCCCATAAACAGGGTTAGCAATGGTTAAAGTCAAGTGTACCACTGAGGTGCCCAACTCCCCAACGTACTAACTCCACATAAACAGGGTTAGCAATGGTTAAAGACAAGTGTACCACTGAGGTGCCCAACTCCCCATAAACAAGGTTAGCAATGGTTAAAGTCAAGTGTACCACTGAGGTGCCCAACTCCCCAACGTACTAACTCCACATAAACAGGTTTAGCAATGGTTAAAGACAAGTGTACCACTGAGGTGCCCTACTCCCCAACATACTAACTCCACATAAACAGGGTTAGCAATGGTTAAAGACAAGTGTACCACTGAGGTGCCCTACTCCCCAACGTACTAACTCCACATAAACAGGGTTAACAATGGTTAAAGACAAGTGTACCACTGAGGTGCCCAACTCCCCGACTCCCCATAAACAGGGTTAGCAATGGTTAAAGTCAAGTGTACCACTGAGGTGCCCTACTCCCCCAACGTACTAACTCCACATAAACAGGGTTAACAATGGTTAAAGACAAGTGTACCACTGAGGTGCCCAACTCCCCAACTCCCCATAAACAGGGTTAGCAATGGTTAAAGTCAAGTGTACCACTGAGGTGCCCAACTCCCCAACGTACTAACTCCACATAAACAGGGTTAGCAATGGTTAAAGTCAAGAGTACCACTGAGGTGCCCTACTCCCCAACATACTATCTCCACATAAACAGGGTTAACAATGGTTAAAGACAAGTGTACCACTGAGGTGCCCAACTCCCCAACGTACTAACTCCACATAAACAGGTTTAGCAATGGTTAAAGACAAGTGTACCACTGAGGTGCCCTACTCCCCAACATACTAACTCCACATAAACAGGGTTAACAATGGTTAAAGTCAAGTGTACCACTGAGGTGCCCAACTCCCCAACGTACTAACTCCACATAAACAGGTTTAGCAATGGTTAAAGACAAGTGTACCAGTGAGGTGCCCAACTCCCCAACTCCCCATAAACAGGGTTAGCAATGGTTAAAGTCAAGTGTACCACTGAGGTGCCCTACTCCCCCAACGTACTAACTCCACATAAACAGGGTTAACAATGGTTAAAGTCAAGTGTACCACTGAGGTGCCCTACTCCCCAATGTACTAACTCCACATAAACAGGGTTAGCAATGGTTAAAGACAAGTTTACCACTGAGGTGCCCTACTCTCCAACATACTAACTCCACATAAACAGGGTTAACAATGGTTAAAGACAAGTGTACCACTGAGGTGCCCTACTCCCCAACATACTAACTCCACATAAACAGGTTTAGCAATGGTTAAAGACAAGTGTACCACCGAGGTGCCCAACTCCCCAACATACTAACTCCACATAAACAGGGTTAGCAATGGTTAAAGACAAGTGTACCACTGAGGTGCCCTACTCCCCAACATACTAACTCCACATAAACAGGGTTAGCAATGGTTAAAGTCAAGTGTACCACTGAGGTGCCCTACTCCCCCAACATACTAACTCCACATAAACAGGGTTAACAATGGTTAAAGTCAAGTGTACCACTGAGGTGCCCTACTCCCCAACGTACTAACTCCACATAAACAGGGTTAGCAATGGTTAAAGACAAGTGTACCACTGAGGTGCCCTACTCTCCAACATACTAACTCCACATAAACAGGGTTAACAATGGTTAAAGACAAGTGTACCACTGAGGTGCCCAACTCCCCATAAACAGGGTTAGCAATGGTTAAAGTCAAGTGTACCACTGAGGTGCCCAACTCCCCAACGTACTAACTCCACATAAACAGGGTTAGCAATGGTTAAAGACAAGTGTACCACTGAGGTGCCCAACTCCCCGTAAACAGGGTTAGCAATGGTTAAAGTCAAGTGTACCACTGAGGTGCCCAACTCCCCAACGTACTAACTCCACATAAACAGGGTTAACAATGGTTAAAGACAAGTGTACCACTGAGGTGCCCAACTCCCCATAAACAGGGTTAGCAATGGTTAAAGTCAAGTGTACCACTGAGGTGCCCAACTCCCCAACGTACTAACTCCACATAAACAGGGTTAGCAATGGTTAAAGTCAAGTGTACCACTGAGGTGCCCTACTCCCCCAACATACTAACTCCACATAAACAGGGTTAACAATGGTTAAAGACAAGTGTACCACCGAGGTGCCCAACTCCCCAACATACTAACTCCACATAAACAGGGTTAGCAATGGTTAAAGACAAGTGTACCACTGAGGTGCCCTACTCCCCAACATACTAACTCCACATAAACAGGGTTAGCAATGGTTAAAGTCAAGTGTACCACTGAGGTGCCCAACTCCCCAACGTACTAACTCCACATAAACAGGGTTAACAATGGTTAAAGACAAGTGTACCACTGAGGTGCCCAACTCCCCAACATACTAACTCCACATAAACAGGGTTAACAATGGTTAAAGACAAGTGTACCACTGAGGTGCCCAACTCCCCAACTCCCCATAAACAGGGTTAGCAATGGTTAAAGTCAAGTGTACCACTGAGGTGCCCAACTCCCCAACGTACTAACTCCACATAAACAGGGTTAGCAATGGTTAAAGACAAGTGTACCACTGAGGTGCCCTACTCCCCAACATACTAACTCCACATAAACAGGGTTAGCAATGGTTAAAGACAAGTGTACCACTGAGGTGCCCTACTCCCCAACTCCCCATAAACAGGGTTAGCAATGGTTAAAGTCAAGTGTACCACTGAGGTGCCCTACTCCCCCAACATACTAACTCCACATAAACAGGGTTAGCAATGGTTAAAGTCAAGTGTACCACTGAGGTGCCCTACTCCCCAACATACTAACTCCACATAAACAGGGTTAGCAATGGTTAAAGACAAGTGTACCACTGAGGTGCCCAACTCCCCAACATACTATCTCCACATAAACAGGGTTAGCAATGGTTAAAGTCAAGTGTACCACTGAGGTGCCCTACTCCCCAACGTACTAACTCCACATAAACAGGGTTAACAATGGTTAAAGACAAGTGTACCACTGAGGTGCCGGACTCCCCAACATACTAACTCCACATAAACAGGGTTAACAATGGTTAAAGACAAGTGTACCACTGATGTGCCCTACTCCCCAACAGACTAACTCCACATAAACAGGGTTTGCAATGGTTAAAGACAAGTGTACCACCGAGGTGCAGTACGCTTTAATACACAGTGCCACCGTTTCCCCACGAGGAATCGATTAAGTGTCTTGCCCAATAATACAATGCAGTTACCCCTGGCAGGTATAGAAATGTGTAACTTTCGGTTTGAAGTGAAATTCCGTGATCACTGAGCCACCGCACCACCACTCAGTGGGTTAAGAGTTCATTAATAATAATATTACACCGATTTATATAGCGCCAAAATTATAGTTCAATGGATAAAGTACCATATTCTGAGGCAAGCTGTACAGGTTACTGAGCTCGTGCAAATAAACAAACAGAATATATACAGTATTTTACAGTCCAGAACATCAATAAAAGGCATTTTGAAATAGATATGTTTTGAGATCTTTCTAGAAAATGTTGACATTTGACAAATGAGGACCAATAAATGACAGTGACCTATCCCCAAATGTCTTACAACTACCAGTCAATGACAATGACCTATCTCCAAATGTCTTACACCTACCATTAAATGACAATGACCTATCTCCAAACGTCTTACACCTACCAGTAAATGACAATCACCTATCTCCAAATGTCTTACACCTACCAGTAAATGACAATGACCTATCTCCAAATGTCTTACACCTATCAGTAAATGACAATGACCTATCTCCAATGTCTTACACCTATTTTTTGGAACATGTAGTAGCATTTTACCATCAGACCTGAGGTTGTACACACATTCTTGGTATTGACGAGTTCTTCGAAGTAGGCTGGTGACATGTTATTTTGTGCCTTGAAAACTAATAATAAAGTTTTGAAAACTGGAGGGAACTGTTTTAGTGAACTAAAACACATGTCTCCCCTTCGATTAGTTCCATGCTTCCAACTTATGACTAACAAAGATAAAACTAAAGGTCAAATGTCAAGATGATGGAAATTCAAGATAGAATGTGACACATCAGCCTGGCTGTTCCATTCATACGCCAAATATCATAAACCTAGCTGAACAATTCAATAATTTGACTTTGATGTCAAAAACCGAGGTCATCTGTCTTCATAACAGTACATGATACAATGTTGTCTTATGTTGATACACCCACATGTCATTTATCATAAGCCTAGGTCAAGAGATAAAAAAAAATCAATAATATGACCTGGAGGTCAAAGGTAAGGTCATATGTGGGTCATGATAGTACGCGACACATCGTCTCATGATGATACACCTACATGTCTAATATCATAAGCCAAGGTGAAAAGGTAAATAAGTTCTTGGCCGGACAAGTTTACTTGCCAAAAAATCAGTAATGTGACCTTGAGGTCAAAGGTCAAGGTGGATCATGATGGTATGTGACACATCACCTCATGGTGATACACCCACATGCCTAAAATCATAAAGCGAGGTGAACAGGTAAAAAAGTTCTTGCCCGGAAAAGCTTACATGCCAAAAAATCAGTAATTTAAACTTGAGGTCAAAGTCAATGTCATATATGGGTCATGAAGGTACGCGACACATCGTCTTATGGTGATACACTCGCATGTCAAATATCATAACCCAAGGTGAAAAGGTTAAGTAAGTTCTTTCCCAGACAAGCTAACTTGCCAAAAAATCAGGAATTTGACCTTGATCAAAGTTCAATGTTATATGTGGGTCATGATGGTACATCATCTCATGGTGATACACCAACATGCCAACATCATAAGTCCAGGTCAAAAAATTTAAAAAAATCAATAATTAGACCTTGAGGTCAAAGGTCAATGCCATATGTGGGTCATGATGGTACGCAACACATCGTCTCATGATGATACACCCACATGTCTAATATCATAAGCCAAGGTGAAAAGGTAAATACGTTCTGGCCCAGACAAGCTTACTTGTCAAAAAAAAGTTTTGGAAGCAAAAAGTGAAAATATAAAAAAAAATGAATGGCATTTTTTGTAGGTAAAAGATTAATACAATATAACCCACCCTAAATAGGACAGGTAACGAAAATTCTCCCTACTGAAATTATGCAAATGTGACCCAGTTGTATTTTTGTTTAGCCAATCAAATTGTCCAGTTTTGAAATTGACCAATGAAAGCTCCCAACTCTAATTATGCAAATTATGAAAATGTGGCCCAGTTTTATTTTGTTCAGCCAATCAAATTGTCTAGTTTTGAAATTGACCAATGAAACTGATGGAAGGCTTTATTTATCACTGATTAATATGAAAACAAAATATCAAATTTTTAAAGTGAACGAAACGGACGAGTCATATGATAACAGGAATTATCTCATGAGAGTGGATCTCAAAGTCGTATTTTTTCCGAATATTGCAAGGTTGAAAAATAATAGTTTCAGGTCGACAAAAAAAAAATTTATTCAAATCAGAACTTTCATACAGAAGTTGTGTACAAAAGACTGATTGCACTAATTTTGGTACAAAATGGCTGCTGGTGGCCATCTTGAATTTCAGACCACACCCAAAAACACTCGTTCTCATCCCACCGTGATAACAAAGGTACCCCAGAAGTTTTGTGAAGATCGGTTCATAAATTCAGCCTCTAGCCCGAGCCAAATTGGCATTTACATTTACAGTGCTGAAAGTAACACTGAATAAATTTAAGTTGGTCTAATTTGCATAATTTATGCACAAGAAAAAAACCTGTATTATATGTGATGTATCCCATGGTACTAAACATTCATACAAAAAATTATTCAAATCAGAGCTTTCATGTGGATGTTCTGCGCGAAAATCTGATTGCCCCTAATTTTGAACAAAATGGCTGCCAGTGGCCATCTTGAATTTCAGACTGGACCCAAAAACACTCGTTCTCATCCCATGGTGATAACAAAGGTACCCAAGAAGTTTTGTAAAGATCGGTTCATAAATGCGGCCTCTAGCCCAAGCCGTATTGGCATTTGCACTGACAGTGCTGAACAGACATGTTAACCTCCCAAAATTTTTTTCAGGGAGATTGAAGAAAATTTTCAGGGAGATGACATGATTTTCAGGGAGATTTTTTTTTTGCGCGTAGAAACCATGTGTGGATCGATCAATTTTAAATATAAATTAATACCAAATACCTCCTCCCCCCCCCCACACACACACATAACAGGAAACAGCCCAACAACAATACATCAAAGGAACATACGTCAACGTTGTACTTATTTATTTATTTATTTATTTATTGGTGTTTAAGGTCACATATTTATGCACAATGGCTAATCATGACCGTGACAGTTTTACGGGTGGAGGAAGCCGGAGTACCTGGAGAGAACCACCGAGCAACGACGAGCAGCTGTCAGCTCCCCAACATCGTAACTCGCGTTAGATTGGTCGGAGACATGCGCACCATCGACGTGTAGTACGCCATAGTACACGGCGTCATTGTGCCCCCACGCGGGCAATGGAGATGAAGTGTCTTGCCCAAGGACACAACGCGGTTGCCGCAGGTGGGATTCGAACCGAGGACCTCTCGGCTTGCAGCCTGCACCTCTACCTACTGAGCCACCGCGCTCCCCAACGTTCTACTAACTGGTGGTGAGTGACCCAGACCTGTTAACCTCTGGAGGTGACTGTCAGTGAGATTTTGATGAGCTCCCAGTGAGACTCGGATGCTTGTCAATGAGATTTTTGCACGTGGGCAGCACATCAATAATTTCCATGTTACCCCCCATCCCCCTCCCCCACACACACATACATTAAACATTCCACCCTAATGTGTTTTATTTGAACAATTTGTCCTTTCAAAAGCCAAACCATAGAAATATAGAGAAAACAGAAATCAGAAATATGGATGTGGTCATGTGCCAATATCTGAGCTTGTTCCAATGACATCCATATTTCAATGGTTTTATGTACAAAATGTTTGGAGATATTTTCGACCTTTTCAGCACTATATCAGTTATGGTGCTGTGTTGAAAGTTTTGGATCCATTTGGGTAATTATGGGTACTTGCGGCGAACTGCGGTAACCTGCGACGATCTGTGGTGTTTAGGCACACCCCAGAGCCCGGTTGTTGTGGTAATTCGATCTTCCAAAGCCCAGCACCCCACCACACCGGTTACTCACTGGAAGTAGTTGGTCATTTACGAAGGGGATTTGGAATGGGGTTATCATTTTTCAGTGAAATGTGAAAATTATGCCACAGCCAGCCCAGGACGAAACATCTCGGGGATATTTTGTTGTCCATTTATCACTACGAATGAAAAAACGTGCACGTGCCGTAAATTACCAACTTTTAAGAGATTTTTTTCACCAAAAACATAATTTTTTTCACAGCCTGCTTTATAAAACTGCGAATCGGAAATTTTTCCCAATATATTGAAAATTACAGCAACTCATATGTTTGAGCCGTTTGTCTCCAAAATTGGCTATAATTATCTGAAAGTGAAATCCAAAATGCACAATAAATTTGTGCGTATTTTTGCACATTTTTCGATTGGACAAGATTTTATACGTATGGAATTTATTTTTCGATTTGACTGCTACCTGTATACAAGCAAAGGTGTGCCTTTAATATATGATCAATTTCAGCAATTATCCTGCATCTCAAATTCATTTAATCCGCCTGTCAAACGTGTTGCAATAATCACAACACGGCCATTGACAGAAATGAGAATTGGTCATCAGTTCTTACGTAAGTGGTGACGTTTCACACAAACTTAATGACCTTGCCATTGAGAGTAGAGCACATGCTTTTGTATTTGTAAACAAAAGCTGGTGGATTCAGTTTTTGTCTGGTATGTCGACTTTCCGGGAGATTTTTTGTCCAAATTGACTCCCGGGCGGGAGGGCGGGAGGGGATAGCTAATTCCGGGAGAATCCCGGGCATTCTGGGAGAGTTAACATGTCTGGTGCTGAAAAGTAACACCAAATAAATCAAAGTTAGTCTAATTTGCATAATTTAAGCACGAGAAAAAAACCTGTATGATATGTAATGTATCTCATGGTACTAAACATTCATACAAAACATTATTCAAATCACAGCTTTCATATGGAAGTTCTGTACAAAAAACAGATTTCTGCATCGTCAGTACAAAATGGCGGCTGGCAGCCATCTAGAATTTCGGACCGCATCCAAAAACACTCGTTCTCGTCCCACAGTCATAACAAAGGTACCCAAGAAGTTTCGTAAATATTGGTTCATAAATACGACCTCTAGCTCGAGCCGTATTCAATTGTTGACGTAACGGACAGACGGATGACGGGCCATGACAAAAGCTCAAATTTGGCTTTGCCAAAGTTGAGCTAAAAATTATTCAAATCAGCACTTTCATATGGAAGTTCTGTGCAAAAATCTGATCGCACCTAATTTTGTACAAAAGGGCTGCCAGCAGCCATCTTGAATTTCAGACCGGCCCCCAAAACACTCGTTCTCGTCCCACCGTGATAACAAAGGTACCCAAGAAGTTTCGTTAAGATCGGTTCATAAATGTGGCCTCTAGCACGAGCCGTATTGGCATTTACAGTTACAGTGCTGAAAGTAACACTAAATAAATCAAAGTTAGTCTAATTTGCATAATTTACGCACAAGAAAAAACCCCGTATTATATGTGATGTATCCCATGGTACTAAACATTCATACAAAAAATTATTCAAATCAGAGCTTTCAAAAGGAAGTTCTGCGCAAAAATCGGATTGCACCTAATTTTGTACAAAATGGCTGCCAGTGGCCGTCTTGAATTTCGGACCGGACCCAAAAACACTTGTTCTCGTCTCACAATGATAACAAAGGTACCCAAGAAATTTTGTAAAGATCCGTTCATAAATACGGCCTCTAGCCCGAGTCGTGTGTAGGGCGTGACAGACGGACAGATGGCCAGACGGACGATGGGCCATGACAATACCACAAATTTGGCTTCGCCAAAGTTGAGCTAAAAATCAATAATCTTTAGTGGTGTGCAATAAAATTTATCTATTGGAATTTATTTCAAGCATTGTAATAATACGTGACCTGATCTCAATATTTTAAGGTCCTTAACATTTCCTCCAATACCCTTGATAGCCTTTTCAAGGGAAAAGGGCTAAAAGGAACATAAGGCCACACAAAGTCGATCTTCTGTTTCTCAGGCCATTATTTGTAAAATTGCATGCGGGCGAGTGGCTTTTATTTTATTTTTCATTTCTGTACTTATTTCTGAGCCATCAGAAGTTCATGCTCTTGGTTTGTGTCTTATGCCCCATAATCTACGGAATAGTATGGGTGGTGGTGTATTTCATGCCTTGACAGCCAGAAGGCTTTGCGATGCTAAAGCATTGCAAAGCCTTCTTGCACTCAAGGGACAAAATTTAGCAATTTTTTTTTAACTGATAATAAAATATCATACATAAACCATTTAATTTTTATTTTTTTATGTTTACATTTGTTATGAAAAGAGAGCATGCAGCAACCAAAAGGACAACGTGGGAGGGCTTGAGAAACAGACTTTTAATTTTGTAAGGCCTAACAGACCTTTCCTACATTATGCCATTCCATTTACATTAGGGGTATTCTTGCAGGATATTTGCCCCTAGTAAAACACAAATGCTACAAACAACAAAAATGTCAAGCCACCGATTTGTGTCTTCGGTTATGACTATTTTCTTAACAAGATTTTTAGAATAAGTGTAATGATAAATAAAAAAAAAACTAACACAACACAGAAACTGAGTTTCTGTTTTGAAAAATAGCATTTTTTTATATTTATTTATTGGTGCTTAATGCCACATCAGCATCTAAGACTACCTTGTGTTAACTAACAAAACCGTTTATATCTATTGACAACTTTAGAGGACTTAGACCCCAGGCATCTGTGACCAGGTCATATTTTACCTGGGAACTTGTTTACCACAGTAAACAAGCACTGCTCTACTTTCCGGGGTTTCCACGGGGAAGCATATCGACTAGCAGTTTCCAATTTCTAACCTCAGAAAGTGAATGAATCCCTTCATAAATATAACCTGTACACTTTGTTAATGGAATGTAGGTCACATGATTGTTCAGCGGTTATGGTTGACTGATCATGACCAAAATAGGAGAGTCTCATTTAGATATCATACCATGTTAACCTTCCAAGTTGCAATGAAATTCCTTCATAAAAACAAACTGTAAACAGTGCTAAAGGAATCAAGGTCAAGTGACTAGGTGGCGGTAACAGTGGACCTATCATGACTAAAATATCACAGTCTCATCTAGACATCATACCAAGCAATCCTTTCAAGTTACAATTAAATCGCTTTATAAATATGAACTGTAGACTTTGCTAAAGGTTTTTAAGTTTCGGGCCTGTGCAGCCATCACGGTTATTAACTGATTGCAACCAGAAGGGGATGTTCTCACTTGAAATTACATGGGGTCATTCTATTAAGTTACAATGAAATCCTTTCATAAATACAACCTGCAGACTGTTCTAAAGGTTTTCAGATTTTGGGCTCGCACAGCCATCATGGATGACCGATCGTAAACCTGCATATGAAATTTTGTGATGATCGGAAAAGAACTACAGGGTGTAGACTGTGCTAAAGAAAATGTGAACAGATTCAGACTTCCGCACACGTGATGGCAAAAGCTTATCTTGACTTTGTCAAGTTAAGCTAAAATGAGAAAAAATAGTGTTTGGAATAATAATTCTTTATATTGTCTGCTACTTGTGATGAATAGTTAATAATCTTGGAAGTTTAAAATTCCAGCTTTCTCACCTGTATTTCAATTAACTGTTGGAAATCTGATTTTGAAAGGCAATTCTTACTCACTAGCAAGCCTGAAAATAAGCAGACTGTCATCTGCAAAATGAGGTCCCCAGAGAGTGAATTTGGTGATGCTACCCTGCACAGCAGGGTAGCATCACAAAATTTACCCTCTGTGAACCTGAGTCTGAATCAAGGTCTCAAGCCAAAACAGAAAGATGTACCTAAAGGATAAATTGGCCCACTGTATGGGATAGCATCAGCAAATTCACCCTCTGGGGACCCCATTTTGCAAATGACAGGTTGCTTATAATCAGGCTTGCTCACTAGTGGTCTAGAATTTTCCACTTTGTATAACTGTTTTCGTAAAATCTTTAACTTGGGGTATATGGGATGGAATGGGGAGGGACACTCCTGAATACAAAGACCATCCCCCTCCCCTGACACATACACGCACATGCACACACAAACACACTCATACACACTCATACACACATCACATCGCTGCACATGTCCTCAAATCTCAAGTCATAATATACAAAGGTAACACGACAAAAGATGATTTGGAATTTGTTTCTTCAATCACCTCATCAATATTATCAATTATTTATTTATATTTATTTATTGGTGTTTAAGGTCACATACTTATGCACAATGGCTAATCGAGATCATGACAGTTTTACGGGTGGAAGAAGCCGGAGTACGTGGAGAGAACCACCGAGCATCGATGTGCAACTGTCAGCTTCTCAACATTCTAACTCTGTTCATGCTCCGCTCAAGCAGGGTTACAGCAGTTGAAGACATGCACCATCGACATGCAGAATGCCTTAGTACACGGCGTCATCGTGCCCCCATGTAGGCAACCAGGATAAAGTGCCTTGCCCAAGGACACAACGTGGGTCATCCCGGATGGGGATCGAACTCAGGACCTCTAGCATAGAAGTCCAACAGTCTACCACTGAGACACCATGCTCCCATATTATCAGTAAGTCTAACAATATGTATGCTATTTCCGATTCTTCTAGGTTACCCAATATGACTTTGAAAACTTTTTGAAGCGTCTTCACAGCTTGTCTTGTTAATGTTATTCAATAATTATGACATTTTGATGTTGCTATTACTTCCGTTTACATTTTACAAGTGGAAAATATCACAGATGAAAACCAATACTGCAAATGGAAGGGAGTAATGTAGGAAAGGTCTATTCTTTATTTTCAACTGTCGAGTGTAATAAAAATTTTGGAATGTTATCCTCTGGTGGTATTAAAGATTTTATTAATTCATCGTCAGATACCTTCAGTTTGGTAATTTTAAAAGGTCTTTTGGTTTTTGTTGGTTGATGTGCCATATGTATAATATAAATTGTTCATTGCTCTGGCTACCCCAACAAGAGGTACAGTTACCACTAAGCAATGAACCTACAAAGCTGCCAGTATTCCCACATACTTATACTAGGACTGTATATTCAGTCTGTGTAGATGCTAAAGCATGCCCTGGACTGATTGGTCAGTATGTGGAAGTGCCATGTCTTCATTTTACTGATTGGTCAGTGCGTGGAAGTGCCATGTCTTCATTGTACCGATTGGTAGTGCATGGAAGTGCCATGTCTTCATTGTACTGATTGGTCAGTGTGCGTGGAAGTGCCATGTCTTCATTGTACCGATTGGTAGTGCGTGGAAGTGCAATGTCATCATTGTACTGATTGGTCAGTTCATCAAAGTGCTATGTCTTCATTAGAGCCACCATATCTTCATTGTACTGATTGGTTAGTGTGTGGAAGTGCATGTCTTCATTGTACTGATTGGTCAGTATGAGGAAGTGCCATGTCTTCATTGTACTGATTGGTCAGTTCGTGGAAGTACCATGTCTTCATTGTACTGATTGGTCAGTATGTGGAAGTGCCATGTCTTCATTGTATTGATTGGTCAGTTTGTGGAAGTGCCATGTCTTCACTGTACTGATTGGTCAGTTTGTGGAAGTGCCATGTCTTCATTGTACTGATTGGTCAGTTTGTGGAAGTGCCATGTCTTCATTTATTTATTTATTAGGGTTCAAGGACACATTAACAGTCGAGGTCATATCATGTCAGGTACAGTTTTACAGGTGGAGAAAGCCGGAGTACCCAGAGAAAACCACCAAGCAACGACAAGCTGCTGCCAGCTCCCCAACATCCTCACTCTGCACTGCAGCACAGGCTGGGTTAGACTGATTGAAGACATGTGCACCATCGATGTGCAGTACAGATTAGTACACGGCGTCACCGTGCCCACATGTGGACAATCGGGGTAAAGTGCCTTGCCCAAAGACACGTGGGAGTCCAAATCGATCGCTCAAATGGTCACCCATCCGAGGACTAACCGGGCTTGGTGTTGCTTAACTTCAGTGATCTGACGAGAACCAGTTACCACTTTTTATGAAGGAATTTCTTTGTACTGATTAGTCAGTGTGAAGAAGTGCCATGTCTTCATTGTACTGATTGGTCAGTGCGCAGAAGTGCCAGGTCTTCATTGTACAATATGCAGTACGTGGAGAGTGGATTGTAACTAAACCACCCGCAGAGTGGAGTTATCACCCAAACTATAACTTTCAAATTTTGTACATATCGACAAAAAACACAAGCAATGTTTCAGCCAATGGACCTTCGGGTTTAACACAGAGGTCCATTGGCTGAAACTTTGCTGGTGCTGGTGATACTTTGCGACAAATTTGCAATTATTGCTTGGGTGGAATCTCCACTCTGCAGGTGATTTAGTGATAATACACTCTCCACTTAATGTATTGTAACCGAAATTTCCACTGTTAACTAATACCGACAGCGCAAGAAAACTATGTTTTAAGATTTAATAATTTTGATAAATCAGTACACAATGGCAATGATTGAAATGTTTAAAAAAAAATAACTGATGTCCCCTCTCCCCACCCCACCCTTCCATCCTTTCCTGGGCTCCCAATTGGCTAGAATTAGCTGATCTGATCAACCAATAACTCCTAAAGTTGGGACAAACCAGTGTATTTTACAGGTATCTCTGAAATGGAGTTTGCCCTAATGGGGCACTCTTTGTCCTCAATTACCAGGATGCCTTCCTCCAGGGTCTTCGGAATGCACCTCGCAGGAAAACAAGGCATCTGTGTTACCGGTCTGTACCATTTTGGTCTGCGGCTGCATATTTGGATATTCCACAGCAAACCTGCTCAATTGACCCTTTACCTAACATGAAAAGCAGACGACACTTGGAAAAAAAATTCTTGAATAACTAATTTTTTTCATTTTTTTGTCTCAAAAACATAGCTTATGAGCTCGTTCCAATGAGGGGTCATAACCTATGTTTTTGAGACAAAAAATGAAAAAAATATTGAAAATTAATTCGCGATTTTTGAGAATAGCGCTGGCCGGTTTTGGCCGTTACGTTGGGTAAAGGGTTAGGCAGGCCTTCCTCCATCAGCCACCTGAGAACCACATAGTCTGGTATGGTCAAAAAGTCCCCTTGCCCCCTCCCCCCACCCCAGGTTTATTAGAGCTTAATGGCACTTTCAACAGCAATGATCACCTTGTGTCAGACAGTTTTATGAGTGTAGAAGCCGGTATACCTGGAGAGAACCACCAAGCAGCGGCACACACCATAAGACTCCCCAACAGACTAACTCTCCATAGGAAGGGTTAGCATTTATTGAAGGCAAGAGCACAAACAAACTGTAAAACACTTTAGTATACAGTGCCACCATGCCCCATGTGGGAAATCAGAATTATGTGACTTGTCCAAACACACAATGCAGTTACTCTAACGGTGTTTGAACAGTGAATCTTTTGGTTTCAAGTCCAATGCCATACCCATTGAGACACCATGCTCCCTGTGTGATAATATTAATACTCCCCATGCTCCCTGTGTGATGATATTAATACTCACCTTGCTCTCTGTGTGATAATATTAATACTCACCATGCTCCCTGTGTGATGATATTAATACTCACCTTGCTCCCTGTGTGATAATATTAATACTCACCATGCTCCCTGTGTGATGATATTAATACTCACCTTGCTCCCTGTGTGATGATATTAATACTCACCTTGCTCCCTGTGTGATAATATTAATACTCACCATGCTCCCTGCATGATAATATCAATACACACCGTGCTCCCAGTGTGATACTAAAACTCACCAAGCTCCCTGTGTGATAATATTAATACTCACCATGCTCCCTGTGTGATACTAATACTCACCATGCTCCCTGTGTGATAATATTAATACTCACCTTGCTCCCTGTGTGATAATATTAATATTCACCATGCTCCCTGTGTGATAATATTAATACTCACCATGCTCCCTGTGTGATAATATTAATACTCACCATGCTCCCTGTGTGAGAATATTAATACTCACCATGCTCCCTGTGTGATAATATTAAAACTCACTTTCAGTAAACAATCCGATTTCCATGCTAATTCACACCTTCAGTAAATGACTAGACTTTGTGCGATAATTTTCACCTTTAGTAAATGACCAGCCTTCTGTACCATAAAATTAATTCTCACCTTTAGTAAACGACCAGATTTCCGTGCCAACTGCTCCAGAAAATCTTCTGCATTTTCCCAAGACTTTAGTTTGTATGTTTTTTGTAAATACTCTTTCTTGGCTCTTTCTAAAACTGTTGAAATATAATCCTCAGGTGTTTTAATATTTTCAACTCTCACCTGTAATGTAAATAGCATCTCTCTATTATCTATTAATATTAATTTTCTTTTTGGTAAAATGTGTTTCTTTTTACGGCTAATGAACCAACAATGTTCTTATTTAGCAGGGTTTTCACTAGACCGGCTGCAGGTCCGTCGCCCGGACCCATTCCCCCCACCGATCATACTATGATCAGTCAGAAAAGCTGGTGGTTAAAATGTCGAGTGCAATGCTGTATCATAACAACACTCAGGATCCTTTGTTTCCACGTAATATAGGCATAATTATGTTGTATACTATGCCTACTATTACTGGCAACAACCTGATACTTTATAACCCCCAGACGAGAAGGGGAGACAAAGTTCAAATCTTAAACATCGCCTATAAAATTTCGAACTCAAATTGTCGTGTTTGTTCCGATATCACTGGCTTTTATTTCGAGCGATAAATGATGTAATTGCACTTGCATAACGTCACATGTCCGCATCATGGTTCTTTTCAAATATTTCGTTCTCTCTGCATTTGCAATTATTTACATTGGCACGCATCGGGTTGTATAAAAAAAATTGAGGTCAAGCGTCGCAGTCACTGTCAGGATTCGTGGATTTTGTGTTGTTTTGGGTTTGTATTTTTATGAAACCTCCGACCAGTATTGTGTGTCTCGTACATATTTTCCACTTCAATTATTCAGCATTTTAGCAAAATATTCCTGGGGGAGAAACCAGACCTCCCTCTATATGCACGTATCTTTGGCACGTGCGGCAGATGGCTTCGGCATCTGAGTTTCACTTTCTTTAAACTACCGGACCCACAAATTTTCCCCTAGAAGAAACCCTGTATTTAGGTTTAGAAAATAGAATATAGACCAATGTAAATGTTCCCCAAAGCCTGGTCCTTAGAGTGAAAAACAAAATTTAAAAGATTAACCCTTTTAACTCTAGTGGTATCTTCCATTCCAGTTCAATGTCAGCAATTAGAAGAGTCCATATTCATTATTTGGGGTAGAACCTGCAGCCTCGGCACTGCATGTTGAAAATATTGCTTGGTCTACTCCACACATTTACTGAAGAGCCACCCGAAATAATGACGTATCATGCTCCTGACCGGAAAAAAAAGGCCACTAGGGTTCAAAGGATTAATCCCGTTTGCACAGCACACTAGTCTGACATTAATTTGACTGTCCAATCATCTCCCCTATAATCCACTTCCACTGGCCATGTGCACATCTTCCGTTGTTCATTAACAAAATAACACATATATGTTTGTCTCAAAGTGTTAATTTAGTAGTTATACAAGTTTCTACTAAAAAATAAATTTTGACACCCAAACTACCACACCAACACAACATGCTGAATAAACAAGAGCAATACGAAGTGAGACATATGCCCCGATGATTTCTTGCCATCACGGCCATATTGAATGGGTTATGTGTGATCCAAAACTGAAAAGAAGCTTCCACTGGACACCAATAATGTATAATTAAAACACAAAAATGATTCAAGCCAGCATTCATTAGTCATTAGACGGAAATCATCAAATTCAATATGGCTGCCATGGTGGCCATATTGAATTGCTAGCTGAATCAAAAAACAAATTAAGCACTGTGTAGTCATCCACAAGTTACCCTTAAAATTATGATTCGATCAAATAAGCAGTTCTTTAGTTACTGGATGGAAACCAAAAGTTAATGGACAGATGGACATGGTGAAAACATAATGCCACAAAGAGAGTCAGGGGCTTAATAATAGGAGGTGGCATGGCGGAAACCACATTCAAGATGGCCACAATGGAAGTCATAATGAATTGGCCTCTGGTGGCCATCTTGGTTCAGCTGACTTGTCCTACATTGAAAGAAAGCTTCCTCTAGACACCAACAATGCATAATTAAACCAGAGGCTCAAGCTAAAATGCTTACCTGGCTCAAGTTGTCAAAAGAGATGAGTGAATCAGTAAATGATCAGCAGCAAGAGCAAATTTTTGATTTGCAAGGACACAACCAAAGGAACTTTTTTTGCCAATTCATTTCTGCTGGCCCTAGGAAAGCTTCCTAGCAAGCTCTGTTCTGTGAAGTAATAAACAAGAGGCCCCAAGGGGCATGAGAGCGCTCAACTGACATGGTAGCCTAAATATCAACCCAGAGAATTGATTTCAACAAGTTGCATCTGCTCCTCCTAAGAAAAGCTTATACCAAATATCCAAAAATTCTGACCAGTGGATCTAAAAAAAAAGATTTTTAAAGAATATTCCTCATATTGAATCACACAGGGAGCCCATATATGAACCCAGGGACATGGCTTTAACAAACTTGAATATCACCCCCCTAAGGATGCTGCACACCAAATATCAAAACATTCTCACTGCTGGATCTGAAGAAGATGATTTTTAAAGAAACTGAAAAAATTTATAGTAATTTATATATTTTTTATACTTATCAATGACCCAGACATAGCTGGTGCTAACTCTTAAAAATATATGGCCAAACACAAATTTTGCCCCCCAATCCCCCAAATTTGCATCTAAAACCAAAGAAAACATGTCCTGAATGGCCCTCCATACTTCACCTCTATTGCGCATGCGCAGTGTCAAGGATGTCCCGAAATTGGAGCCATTAATCATTCTTACCATCAGTGCCTGGTAAGCGCTATGTCCTCAGCGGGGAGGTATGAGTTCCCAACTGCTGGGAGGGCCATCCCCGTCTGGGTCATTGGTAAGTATAAAAAATATATAAATTACTATAAATTTTTTAACATTTTTATACTGTACCAATGACCCAGACATAGCTGAATAGTAAAAAGGCTGGAGGGCCCAGGACATAGAGGAAAATCCAATAAGCTCAACTATATAAAATAGAGTCATCTCCTGGAGGAGAAAAGGAGAAATAGGCTTCACGTGTATCTTTCTTATTTATGACAAATTAGAAAGACACAATACCTTCTATAATTGAGCATCATAACATCCATGTTCTCTATTAATATCCAGTATAATTCTTATACTAATTATATTTAAAGTAAGCCAATAAATAAAGTTAGTCCAAAGAATTGAGACTCTTTTTATACTCTTTTAAAAGTGTCTGAGGATAGTATAATAACATCCGTTTGACACATAACATATTCAAATGCTATACTTTAAAACTATGACATGAATGAATTTAGAAACATAACTTTCACTTAAGAAACCATCCCAGTAACAGCTCAGAATACTAACTCCGGAGGAGGTATCCCCTTGTTTTCATAATAAAACAGGTGACCCAAGGGAACACCCTCCCTCCCCCCCCCCACCCTTTTTCTTGTCCTGGGTCAAATAGCCCAGAGCGAAGAGGGCAGCAGGACGGAGTCACTGCCGGAACATAAAGCCTACATAGCTATAGTTGCAATTGTTAAGTGATCGACTTCTGAGCAGCTGATAATGGACCTAAATAATGCAGGTCTCCAGAAATGGATACAATATTTCTGAGATAAAAATTTGTGAATGTGGATGGCTGAGACCAATATGCAGCCTACTTAATGTCTAATAGCAAAACTATACGTCAGCCCAAGATGTAGAAGAGCTCAGAGCTCTTACTTCATGAGCCGAAATCTTAAGCACAGACTGCTGAGTTAAGGATAGATTATCCTAAGCAGTACCGATAGTTAACTGAATGCATTAAGAAATAGAATGGACCGTAATGACCCTTCTATTAGGCATCAGAGCCAGAAGAAGTTTTACGTCCTACTGATAAACTGAGATCTGTTAATAAATACATAAAGGTCTATCCGGACAGAGTTAAGGCCTTTGCCCGCTCGAAGACGGAAGGACCTTAAAAACAATAGGTTCCGGATATCATTAGGAGCCTGATTCTTAACCAAAAATACAACATTAGTAGTAAAGGTAATAGAGTTTCCGATACTACGAAAGTGAGAATCGTCCACCGATAGTGCATGAAGCTCACTGACTCTTCAGCAGAAGAGAAGGCTAAGAGAATCGCTGCCTTAAAAGACCAGAATTGAAACTGCCGTCTCAAGGGTTCAAATGGTTGCTTTAGTTAATAAGAACCCAAGCTAAATTCCGAATAGGAATTAATCTAACGATTCTAGGTCTCTTATCGAAAAGTTTCAAACTAACTTAGATAAAGTGACATTAGGCTCCATTGTAAACTATCATGGTGTGCATAGGTATCAGATAACATAGACCTATAACCTTTAAAAGTAACTGGCTGCAGATGATCTCGTTAAACAAGTATACTAGAAAGTTTGCAATGTCTGGTATGGAGGGATCAAAAATATCAACATAAAGATCCCTACACCCACGACGGAAGACCCTCCACTTTAGCCGCATAGTATAGCGAAGAGGAGGTCCTTCTACAGTTAGGAATCGCGTCCACTGCTGGTCCTATACAGTGCTTGCCATGCAAGAAGGACCGCACAACGGAATACGTGAAGGTTGAGACCTTGCGGATTGTGATAGAGTTGACACGATTTCCCCAGCGAAAAAAGATCCTCTTGTGGAGGAAGTTTCCGCGGTAAGTCCCACAGTAGACATCTAAGTAAATTTATCCACCGTCTTTGTGGAGACAGAGATGCTACCAACAGAATTGTATTGTGAATGAATAATCCTAGCAATACTTGCTGAATCAACAGCGCTGGAGGATACGCATATCCTATCATCGCGTCCTACTAGATCGATAGAGCGTTAACTACATATGCTCAGGGATCCGGACACGGTGACACATACGTCTACAATTGATTGGAGAGTTGTGTCGCAAATAAATTTATCACTGGGCGCTCCCATTGATAGCAAATCTGATTGAATACTTGTTTGTTGATAGTCCATTCCGACGGCAACAAACCGACCCTTACGTGAAAGGGAGTCTGCTAATACGATCCGACGACCGAGAATATGACGAACCGAAACAGAACTTGGTGTTCTATAACAAACAGAAGGATTCTTTCCGTTAAAATCAATAACGGAACCAAATGAGTGCCTCCCTGGTTCCGGATATACGCAACTACTGTCGTATTATCGGACAGGATTGAACATGCGTTTCTGAATAAAATTCATCCAATGACGTAGTGCAAGCCAACATAATATTCTTCCTTGGAAGTAAAGAGCTTGCCTAAAAACTGCGGAACCCAAAGACCCTGGCACTTCGAATCCGTTGGGATCAAAATGTGTCCCAACCTGTTTGACTGGCATCCGTCATAATCGAAAAACTCGGATCCGGCAACTACAGTGGAACTCTTTGAGTCAACCACCGAATGTTTGCCCACGTCTGAATCTCTTGTTACACTTGATAGACAAGAGAACATGTATATCGAGGAATTCAAGATTGCTGAAAGGTTGCCGTCGAAGAGAAGCTTCTCGGAGACCGAAGCGACTCTGAGAGAGTTCTTCACCTTACTATCCACGCGCGTGGATGTAGCTAGGGCTGCGTCACGTCTAACCAACTCCAGGTTGCCACTGAAGGGTGGAGTTATATGTGGAAAACTACTGCCCCTGAAAGAAATCTCATTGAGGATCATATCCTGGAATTCTTTCTCTTGAAGACGTAATGATAACGTCTCAGTAAGGCGGTGTACGTATGATAAAGCGTCTAAGTTGAGTCTATTATACATCATTGTCGTTTCCAACATCATGGTTGGAATTGACATAGACGGCGAAAAAGATAATTGCAGTCTTCAGTCTCGCCGTCTTAGACGCAAAGGAACTCTCGGTAAGCCCAGTTCTGCCAATAAACAATTATTTCCTAGAATTCACGAAAGGCAGAATAGAGCATTGCGGACAAGAAACTAGACTAGCATGTTGATAGCAAGCTTATATATATATAGCGTCGTTCAATAATTTGAATGTTCTAAAGACATTATTGGACTGCGTCGGCAACTCAGGGACAATGTCCCTGAACCGATCCAAAACTCCGTGTCCAATGACGCTATTAGTCTCTTATCCAGCATCGCAGCAATGTAGTCCGACGGAACAACCTCTGGAAGATAATGCCGGAAGAAATGTATGGCAGCTTCTGTTGTTCCGAAAGGTAAAGCTCGAAATCATCCGAATCCCTTTCGCCATCTTGTCGGACCCTATGAAATATTCGGTCGTCCGTACCTGATGCAACAGCGGAGCGCACCGACCCAGCGCCGTCGGATTATTCCTGATCCGACCGAGAATCTGTCGTTTGCTGGGATGCTACGATAAGCTGTGCTATTTTGGATAGCACGTCCGTCACTGAGGCCTGTGGAGAAGTGGTCTTATGATGCATTGCCGCTGGAAGCTCCGTGTTCGTTACCCTGTGCATACTTCTATTATGCGAGCGACCGAAGTGTGTAGGCCTCGTGTCCCTTGGCTACCGGATGGCGTGACCTGTTCGCCATGGAATCACTGAATGACGAAGCTGGCCGGATATTCAAGGTCACGTAGCCAATGTGCGGTCGTGTGCGCTGCTGTGAGGATGAGGAAGCATTATCGACAGTCACTCGGACTGTCTATATAACGGAGCGTCCCGAGTGGCGGACATACGCTCCGGTGAAATGTCTGCACCACAACATCCGGTCCCATATGTTGTTGCACGAGAGAGGGACCTCTCTCGCTCGCCGCCCGGACGGGCCGGACGAGCTAGGAACCGGACTAACAGGCTTCCTTCGATCTCTCCTCTAATCCGTCGTCACTGGGTGTGTACTAAAGTCTATTATAGTGCTCGCATCACCCAAATCTCCTTCCTAGACCGCAACGGACGAACCCGACTGCCGAACCATTCGATGAATGAATGGACGCTACACTGGGTGAGCTAGCGAATGTCAACTCTGTCGATCCTACTAGGGACCTCTTAGGCGATTGACGTAATCCATGAGCACTAATTGCTGCTAGCTCTTCATTAATTATGACGACAGAGGCACACTTTTGAAAGACATCTCAGTAATTTTGCGAACAAGAAACCAGACATGCTTGTACATAGCAAGCATATAAAAAATATATATAGCGTCGTTCAATAAATCAAACGTATCTGAGACATAATTGGACTGTGTCGGAACTGAGGGACGATGTCCCTGAACCGAATCAAAAATTTCTAAGTCCACCGACGCTATCAGTTTCTTATCCGGTATCGCAGCATTCTGGTCCGACGAAGAACCTCTAGAAGATGAAGTCGGATGACATAAACAGCAGCATATGTTGTTCCGAAAGGGAAAGCTCGAAAACCTCCGAATCCCTTTCGGCATCCCGTCGGGCCGTATGAAATTTTCGGACGTCCGCACCTGATGCTTCCGCGGAGTGTCCCGACTCAGCGTCGTCAGATAATACATTATGCGACAGAGATTTTGTCGTTGCTGGGATGCTGCGATAAGTTGTGCTATTTGGGATAGCATGTCCGTCACCGAGGCCTGTGCAGACGCTGTCTTACGATGCTTTGCCGCTGGAAGCTCAGTGTACGTTGACTCCCGCATACTTCTTATGCGAACGTCCGGAGTCTCCAGGCCTCGTGTCCCTGGCTATCGGATGGCGTGACCTGGTCGCCGAGGATTCTCTGATTGGCGAAGTTGACTGGATATCGGAGGTCACGTAGCCAAGGTGCGGTCGTGTGCGCTGCCATGAGAATGAGGAAGCCTTATTGACAGTCTCTCCGGACTGTCTATATAACGGAGCGTCCCGAGCGGCGGACGTATGCTCCGAATGCAAGACATTTTGTACCACAACATCTGGGGCCAGATGTTGATGTACGAGAGAGGGGCCTCTCTCGCTCGCAGCCCGGATGGACCTGGACGAGCTATGAACCGGACTAAAAGGCTTCCTCCGTTCTCCCGTCTAATCCGCCGTCACTGGGTGTGCACTTGGTTATTTTATAGTGCTCGCATCACCCAAAACTCCTTTCTAGACCGCAACAGATGAACCCGGCTGCCGAACCATTTGATGAATGGACGCTACACCGGGCGAGCTAGCGGACGTCAAAGGCCGTCGAACCTACTAGGGTCCTCTTAGGCAATTGACGTATTACATGAGCACTTTTCCGCTAGCTCTTCATTAATTGTGACGACGGAGGCACACTTTTTTGGAAGACATCACGGATACATCACCCTGATCATGATCGTCTGAAATAGAGATTGATAAAGTAGAGTGACCCTGCGGGGGAAGGACCGGAATGGCCAATTCCCCACTAACATACCGTGACACACGCTTCCCATGTTGTCATCGAAATCAACATATACAGAACAGGAGTTAGTGCGAGTACACTGACTACATTATACAATGATTATGAAAGTCAGAGGAAGATTTCCTCTTATTACAAATGAACAATATCCTTTCATTGTGAAAAGAAAACAAAGTCCTAGTACTCGCACCAACCCCTGACAATCAAAATACATAATAACAAGATCCATTAACATAGAAAAAATAATTGAATCAAAAACTTTTGAAAAAATATTTTTTCAGAATAGCCCAAGTTTCTGAAAAGTAACGTTGAGCCCCAATGGATCCCAAGTCTAAGTGTGGACAAAAATTCTAAAAATATTTTAAACAATTTATGCAACACTTACGAACAATAATAATGTATCTAGTTATTTTCAAGAAATCCCCCCTCACACAGAGGGCTGTTGGAAATGTAAACAAGAAGTGTAAAAACACTAGATCAAGACTCCAGGCACCCTGGCCCGAAATCAGTTACCAATAATACACTATCTGATGCAAAACAGAGACTTCCAGGGAAGAAACTGCAGAACATCAGATGGTAGATGCAGAACACTATGCCTAACCACCCATAGGTGAAGACGTAAACATGGGGAAAAGAACAGAATTCATTCTGTTATCCAGCTAAAACTCCCAAGAAATTTTAGTAATAATACTACAGAAAATATGCCAAAAGCATGGGATAATAGCAAGAGGGGACTTAAAGGAAAGGGAGAGAGGAAAACACTGAATAAGCAGTGTAATCTAGATAACAAGAATGACCACAACAGGCTGTTGCCTCGAAAATAGGTAACTTAACATAATTTCATCAAAAAATTTTAAGTTACAGCCCTGATTATTTTCTGTCACTCATTTTTCCTCTCCTCCTTCTATATCCTCCTTAGAATCACCATTTCACTAATATTTATGTGTCTGGCATCATTTAAACTGAGATTTACAAGCACAAAGATCAGTCAGATGTTAACTGATGAAGGGCCAAACAAAGAATGATTAATGGCTCCAATTTCGGGACGTCCTTGACACTGCGCATGCGCAGTAGAGGTGAAGTATGGAGGGCCATTCAGGACATGTTTTCTTAGGTTTAAGATGCAAATTTTGGGGATTGGGGGGCAAAATTTGTGTTTGGCCCTATATTTTAAGAGTTAGCACCAGCTATGTCTGGGTCATTGGTACAGTATAAAAATATTCCTTATTTCGAACTAAGTTATCATTCGGGCTCCCACAGTGAGCCCAAATATAGACCTAGGGACATGGCTTGAACAAACTTTAATCTCACCCCCTTAAGGATGCAGCATACCAAATATCAAAACATTTCGACTGCTGGATCTGAAGAAGATTTTTAAAGAAAATTCCTCATTTTGAACTATGTTATAATTCGGGATACCACATTGAGCCCAAATATGAACCCACGGTCTTGGCTTGAACAAACTTGAATCTCACCCCTCTAAGCACGGTGCATACTCAATATCAAGAGATTCTGCCTGCTGGATCTTGAGAAGAAGATTTTCAAAGAAATTTGCCTGAAATGCACTAAGTTCAAATTTGGGCTCTATACAGAGTCCAAATATAAACCCAGGGAGCCGATTTGAACAAACTTGAACCAGATCCACCCCACAATGTTGCATACCAAATATCAAAAGATTCTGCCTGCTGGATCTGGAGAAGAAGATTTTTGAAGAAATTTGCCTGAAATGCACTAAGTTCGAATTCGGACTTCTGTAGTGAGCCCAAATATGAATCCAGGGGGCCGATTTGAACAAACGTGAATCAGATCCACCCCGCAATGTTGCATACCAAATATCAAAAGATTCTACCTGCTGCATCTGGAGAACAAGATTTTTGAAGAAATTTGCCTGAAATGCACTAAGTTCGAATTTGAGCTTCTATAGTGAGCCCAAATATGAATCTAGGGAGCCGATTTGAACAAACTTGAATCAGATCCACCCCACAATATTGCATACCAAATATCAAAGATTCTGCCCGCTGGATCTGGAGAAGAAGATTTTTCAAGAAATTTGCCTGAAATGCACTAAGTTCGAAATTGGGCTCCTATACTCAGCCCAAATATGAACTCAGGGGACCGATTCGAGCAAACTTGAATCAGATCCACCCTACAATGTTGCATACCAAATATCAAAAGATTCTGCCTGCTGGATCTGGAGAAGATTTTTTAAGAAATTTGCCTGAAATGCACTAAGTACGAAATCGGGCTCCTATACTGAGCCCAAATATGAACCCAGGGGGCCGATTTGAACAAACTTGAATCAGATCCACCCTACAACGTTGCATACCAAATATCAAAAGATTCTGCCTGCTGGATCTGGAGAAGATTTTTTAATGTTTTTCCCAATGCCTACAGTGTTAAAAAGTGCGGACTCAGCACTTTTTCAAAGTCTTGAAAAAAGTACCTTGTGATCAAACCGATAGGGATTTTTTTTAACCATTCTATTCTACTGGATAAAAGTAAGCTTTACACAAAATAAGAATTCTCTGTGCCGTGTAGTTTTGGAGATATGGCAGTTTTAAGGTTTTTCCTATTTTTAGCTCCCGAGGTTCCCACGGGGCAATGAGAAAATTTTTTTTTGCACCATTCAACTACTTATGACCCATTATCATCTCATATCAAATTTGGTTCAAATCGACCTCACGGTTCTGAAAATAGAAATTTTAGGCTTGACCAAAATTTTTGCCCCTCCCATAACGAAGGCAAATAATGCCCGACAAACTTCTCTTGAACAAATTTGATTCTAAACCTCAAAAGGACTCTGTATACCACATATCAAGTCTTGGCTACTGGTGGTTCATTAGAAGATTTTCAAAAAATTTGGCCATTTTTTCCCCACTCCTCTGCTCAATATGAGCCGAAACCTAATTTGCATAAAAATCAAAATGCCCCTATATAACCACTACTTACATGAAATTTAATTAAAATGTGGCCAGTGGTTTAGGAGAAAGAGGCTGCTCAAAAACCACCTTCACGCAGGATGACGGACGAAGAGTGATAAGAAAACCTCACCCTGACTTTCAGTTAAAAACAACCGAACAAAATTTTGGTTTTGTTTTCAACTACTGTGGTTCTCTCTACCCACACCCCCCCCCCCCCCTCCCCCCACCAAAAAAAAGAAAACGCCCCAAAATTCCGGCATAAATGAAATACTTATGATCTAGTTATATACTACATGGACAAATTTGACTCACATCTGCCCATTGGATATGAAAATAGAATTTTTGAGAAAAGCCCAAAATTCTGACTTACTGAGTTTCTTTGAAAAAAAGGTGAATCTGCATCACTAAAGTAAGTTCCAAATAAGAAATCTAAGTATTAATGCATGTGGCTTATAAAAAGAGGATTTTAAAAGCGTATTTGGCTTAGGGAGCATTAACTCAACCCCAAGGGATATAGTAATTGGGGGGGGGGGGGGGGGGGGGGCAGGTTTTCGTTAACAGTATTACATGAAATAAAATCTTTGGAACCCACATTGAAGACTTGAGAGGGTTAAATTAAAGACATTCATCCAGGAATCAGAGAAAGTTTTTCCAAGAAACCAGAAAAAACATATATGTGGACAGCACTGAAAAGGTTTGATCAAGGTATCAATAAAATCTTTGAAACCCACATTGAAGTCTTGAGTGGGTTAAATGAAAGATATTCATACAGGAATCAGATGTACACAGCATTGAAAGAGTTTGATCAGGGAATCAGAAAATTCACTGAACAATTTCATTTTCTGATTACAATAAGATTAACATGTGTACCAGCTGTGAAATACTACAGATTACCGGCTGTGAAATACTACAGGTTACCGGCTGTGAAATACTGCAGACTACCGGCTGTGAAATACTACAGACTGCCGGCTGTGAAATACTGCAGACTACCAGCTGTGAAATACTACAGACTACCGGTTGTGAAATACTACAGACTACCAGCTGTGAAATACTGCAGACTACCGGTTGTGAAATACAACAGACTACCGGCTGTGAAATACTGCAGATTACCGGCTGTGAAATACTGCAGACTACCGGCTGTGGAATACTACAGATTACCGGGTGTGAAATACTGCAGACTACCGGCTGTGAAATATTACAGACTACCAGCCGTGAAATACTGCAGACAACCGGCTGTGAAATACTGCAGACTACCGGCCGTGAAATACAACAGACTACTGGCTGTGAAATACAACAGATTACCGGCTGTGAAATACTGCAGACTACCGGCTGTGAAATACAACAGACTACCGGCTGTGAAATACTGCAGACTACCGGCTGTGGAATACTACAGATTACTGGCTGTGAAATACTGCAGAATACCAGCTGTGAAATACAACAGACTACTGGCTGTGAAATACTGCAGACTACCGGCTGTGAAATACTGTAGACTACCGGCTATGAAATACTGCAGACTACCAGCTGTGAAATACTACAGATTACCAGGTGTGAAATACTGCAGACTACCGGCTGTGAAATACTGCAGACTACCGCCTGTGAAATACTGCAGACTACTGGCTGTGAAATACTACAGCTTACCGGCTGTGAAATACTGCAGACTACCGGCCGTGAAATACAACAGACTACTGGCTGTGAAATACAACAGATTACCGGCTGTGAAATACTGCAGACTACCGGCTGTGAAATACTGCAGACTACCTGCTGTGAAATACTACAGACTACCGGCTGTGAAATACTACAGATTACCGGCTGTGAAATACTGCAGACTACCGGCTGTGAAATACTGCAGACTACCGGCTGTGGAATACTGCAGATTACCGGCTGTGAAATACTGCAGAATACCGGCTGTGAAATACAACAGACTACCGGCTGTGAAATACTGCAGACTACCGGCTGTGAAATACTGCAGACTACCGGCTGTGAAATACAACAGACAACTGGCTGTGAAATACTGCAGACTACCGGCTGTGAACTACTACAAACTACCAGCTGTGAAATACTACAGACTATCGGCTGTGAAATACTACAGACTACTGGCTGTGAAATACTACAGACTACCAGCTGTGAAATACTACAAACTACCAGCTGTGAAATACTACAGACTACCGGCTGTGAAATACTACAGACCACCGGCTGTGAAATACTACAGACTATCGGCTGTGAAATACTACAAACTACAAGCTGTGAAATACTACAGACTACCGGCTGTGAAATACTACAGACTATCGGCTGTGAAATACTACAGACTACCAGCTGTGAAATACTACAGACTACCGGCTGAACACATTGTATTTATTTGTTATGTACTCAGAGTAATGTTGTGCAGCACCATGGTCGAAGGTCAGTGATTTCGATCAGCCCTAAAATGGCACCAATCTCATGCCATTGCATCCGATAAATCCTGTAAAATCTCAGCAGTACAGATTCTTATATTCTGCTATGCACTACATATGTTCTTAATGGACAAACTTCATTGAAATGGCCAGACATCAGATAAATATTTAATAGTCAGTGTCAAATATAAAATAATCTGAAAATGCCGTGTTTTAACTGCCGATTGTCATAATTAGCCAATGCCCCAAAAATGGATAGTTTCGAACGCCGATTCCGATTATAGGTTCATCACTAGTATTGAGCATGATAAAAAATAGGATGACTTGTTTCAAGTGATAAGCAATGACACTGTGTCCCTAACATAGCAAACTGGGATTAAGTGCCCCCACGTGGACAACTGGGATTAAGTGTCTTGCCCAGAACACAACACAGTGGGATTTGAACCGAGGACCTCGCGGCTCACAGCCTGCATCTCTACCTACCGAGCCACCACGCCCTCGTTAAAACTGAAGGCTTACAGCCTGCATCTCTACCTACAGAGCCACCACGCTCCCGTTAAAACTAAAGGTTTACAGCCTGCATCTCTACCTACAGAGCCACGACGCTCCCGTTAAAACTGAAGGCTTACAGCCTTCATCTCTACCTACTGAGCCACCACGCTCCCGTTAAAACTGAAGGCTTACAGCCTGCATCTCTACCTACTGAGCCACCACGCTCCAGTTAAAACTGAAGGCTTACAGCCTGCATCTCTACCTACTGAGCCACCACGCCCAGTTAAAACTGAAGGCTTACAGCCTGCATCTCTACCTACTGAGCCACCACGCTCCCGTTAAAACTGAAGGCTTACAGCCTGCATCTCGACCTACTGAGCCACCACGCTCCCGTTAAAACTGAAGGCTTACAGCCTGCATCTCTACCTACTGAGCCACCACGCTCACGTTAAAACTGAAGGCTTACAGCCTGCATCTCTACCTACTAAGCCACAACGCTCCCGTTAAAACAGAAGACTCACATCCTGCATCTTTACCTACTAAGCCACCACGCTCCCGTTAAAACTGAAGGCTTACAGCCTGCATCTCTACCTACTGAGCCACCACGCTCCCGTTAAAACTGAAGGCTTACAGCCTGCATCTCTACCTACTGAGCCACCACGCTCCCGTTAAAACTGAAGGCTTACAGCCTGCATCTCTACCTACTGAGCCACCACACTCCCGTTAAAACTGAAGGCTTACAGCCTATATCTCTACCTACTGAGCCACCACGCTCCTGTGGGATTGGAACCGAAGACCTCGTGCCTTACAGCCTGCATCTCTACCTACTGAGCCACCACACTCCCGTTAAAACTGAAGGCTTACAGCCTGCATCTCTACATACTGAGCCACAACGCTCCCGTTAAAACTGAAGGCTTACAGCCTGCATCTCTACCTACTGAGCCACCACGCTCCTGTGGGATTGGAACCGAGGACCTCGTGCCTTACAGCCTGCATCTCTACCTACTGAGCCACCACACTCCCGTTAAAACTGAAGGCTTACAGCCTATATCTCTACCTACTGAGCCACCACGCTCCTGTGGGATTGGAACCGAGGACCTCGTGCCTTACAGCCTGCATCTCTACCTACTGAGCCACAACGCTCCCGTTAAAACTGAAGGCTTACAGCCTGCATCTCTACCTACTGAGCCACAATGCTCCCGTTAAAACTGAAGGCTTACAGCCTGCATCTCTACCTACTGAGCCACAATGCTCCCGTTAAAACTGAAGGCTTACAGCCTGCATCTCTACCTACTGAGCCACAACGCTCCCGTTAAAACTGAAGGCTTACAGCCTGCATCTCTACCTACTGAGCCACCACACTCCCGTTAAAACTGAAGGCTTACAGCCTGCATCTCTACCTACTGAGCCACAACGCTCCCGTTAAAACTGAAGGCTTACAGCCTGCATTCCTACCTACAGAGCCACCATGCTCCCATTAAAACTGAAGGCTTACAGCCTACATCTCTATCTACTGAGCCACAATGCTCCCGTTAAAACTGAAGGCTTACAGCCAGCATCTCTACCTACTGAGCCACAATGCTCCTGTTAAAACTGAAGGCTTACAGCCTGCATCCCTACCTGAGCCACAACGCTCCCGTTAAAACTGAAGGCTTACAGCCTGCATCTCTAACTACTGAGCCACCATGCTCCCATTAAAACTGAAGGCTTACAGCCTGCATCTCTACCTACTGAGCCACAACGCTCCTGTTAAAACTGAAGGCTTACAGCCTGCATCTCTACCTACTGAGCCACTACACTCCCGTTAAAACTGAAGGCTTACAGCCTGCATCTCTACCTACTGAGCCACCACACTCCCGTTAAAACTGAAGGCTTACAGCCTGCATCTCTACCTACTGAGCCACCACGCTCCCGTTAAAACTGAAGGCTTACAGCCTGCATCTCTACCTACTGAGCCACCACGCTCCCGTTAATACTGAAGGCTTACAGCCTGCATCTCTACCTACTGAGCCACCACGCTCCCGTTAAAACTGAAGGCTTACAGCCTGCATCTCTACCTACTGAGCCACCACGCTCCCGTTAAAACTGAAGGCTTACAGCCTGCATCTCTACCTACTGAGCCACCACGCTCCCGTTAAAACTGAAGGCTTACAGCCTGCATCTCTATCTACTGAGCCACAACGCTCCCGTTAAAACTGAAGGTTTACAGCCTGCATCTCTACCTACTGAGCCACAACGCTCCCGTTAAAACGGAAGGCTTACAGCCTGCATCTCTACCTACTGAGCCACAACGCTCCCGTTAAAACTGAAGGCTTACAGCCTGCATCTCTATCTACTGAGCCACTACACTCCCGTTAAAACTGAAGGCCTACAGCCTGCATCCCTACCTACTGAGCCACAATGCTCCCGTTAAAACTGAAGGCTTACAGCCTGCATCTCTACCTACAGAGCCACCATGCTCCCATTAAAACTGAAGGCTTACAGCCTACATCTCTACCTACTGAGCCACCACGCTTTTGTGGGATTCGAACCGAGGACCTCGCGCCTTACAGCCTGCATCTCTACCTACTGAGCCACCATGCTCCCGTTAAAACTAAAGGCTTACAGCCTGCATCTCTACCTACTGAGCCACTACGCTCCCGTTAAAACTGAAGGCTTACAGCCTGCATCTCTACCTACTGAGCCACCACGCTCCCGTTAAAACTGAAGGCTTACAGCCTGAATCTCTACCTATAGAGCCACCACGCTCCTGTTAAAACTGAAGGCTTACAGCCTACATCTCTACCTACTGAGCCACCACGCTCCTGTGGGATTGGAACCGAGGACCTCATGCCTTACAGCCTGCATCTCTACCTACTGAGCCACTACGCTCCCGTTAAAACTGAAGGCTTACAGCCTGCATCTCTACCTACTGAGCCACCACGCTCCCGTTAAAACTGAAGGCTTACAGCCTGCATCTCTACCTACTGAGCCACCAAGCTCCCATTAAAACTGAAGGCTTACAGCCTGCATCTCTACCTACTAGGCCACCACACTCCCGTTAAAACTGAAGGCTTACAGCCTGCATCTCTACCTACTGAGGCACCACGCTCCCGTTAAAACTGAAGGCTTACAGCCTGCATCTCCACAACACTCCCATTAAAACTGAAGGCTTACAGCCTGCATCTCTACCTACAGAGCCACAACACTACTGTTAAAACTGAAGGCTTACAGCCTGCATCTCTACCTACTGAGCCACAACGCTCCCGTTAAAACTGAAGGCTTACAGCTTACATCTCTACCTACTGAGCCACAATGCTCCCGTTAAAACTGAAGGCTTACAGCCTGCATCTCTACCTATTGAGCCACCACGCTCCCGTTAAAACTGAAGGCTTACAGTCTGCATCTCTACCTACTGAGCCACTACACTCCCGTTAAAACTGAAGGCTTACAGCCTGTATCTCTACCTACTGAGCCACAACATTCCCGTTAAAACTGAAGGCTTACAGTCTGCATCTCTACCTACAGAGCCACCATGCTCCCGTTAAAACTGAAGGCTTACAGTCTGCATCTCTACCTACAGAGCCACCACGCTCCCGTTAAAACTGAAGGCTTACAGCCTGCATCTCTACCTACTGAGCCACAATGCTCCCATTAAAACTGAAGGCTTACAGCCTGCATCTCTACCTACTAAGCCACTATGCTCCTGTTAAAACTGAAGGCTTACAGCCTGCATCTCAACCTACTTAGCCACAATGCTCCCGTTAAAACTGAAGGCTTACAGCCTGCATCTCTACCTACTGAGCCACCACACTCCCGTTAAAACTGAAGGCTTACAGCCTGCATCTCAACCTACTTAGCCACAATGCTCCCGTGAAAAATGAAGGCTTACAGTCTGCATCTCTACCTACTGAGCCACTACACTCCAGTTAAAACTGAAGGCTTACAGCCTGCATCTCTACCTACTGAGCCACCACGTTCCCGTTAAAACTGAAGGCTTACAGCCTGCATCTCTACCTACTGAGCCACCACACTCCCGTTAAAACTGAAGGCTTACAGCCTGCATCTCTACCTACTGAGCCACTATGCTCCCGTTAAAACTGAAGGCTTACAGACTGCATCTCTACCTACTGAGCCACCACGCTCCTGTTAAAACTGAAGGCTTACAGCCTGCATCTCTACCTACTGAGCCACAATGCTCCCGTTAAAACTGAAGGCTTACAGCCTGCATCTCTACCTACTGAGCCACCACACTCCCGTTAAAACTGAAGGCTTACAGCCTGCATCTCTACCTACTGAGCCACCACGTTCCCGTTAAAACTGAAGGCTTACAGCCTGCATCTCTACCTACTGAGCCACAATGCTCCCGTTAAAACTGAAGGCTTACAGCCTGCATCTCTACCTACTGAGCCACTACGCTCCCCGTTAAAACTGAAGGCTTACAGCCTGCATCTCTACCTGAGCCACTACGCTCCCGTTAAAACTGAAGGCTTACAGCCAGCATCTCTACCTACTGAGCCACCACGCTCCAGTTAAAACTGAAGGCTTACAGCCTGCATCTCTACCTACTGAGCCACCACGCTACTGTTAAAACTGAAGGCTTACAGCCTGCATCTCTACCTACAGAGCCACCATGTTCCCGTTAAAACTGAAGGCTTACAGCCTGCATCTTTACCTACTGAGCCACAATGCTCCTGTTAAAACTGAAGCCTTACAGCCTGCATCTCTACCTACTGAGCCACCACACTCCCATTAAAACTGAAGGCTTACAGCCTGCATCTCTACCTACTGAGCCACCACGCTACTGTTAAAACTGAAGGCTTACAGCCTGCATCTCTACCTACAGAGCCACCATGTTCCCGTTAAAACTGAAGGCTTACAGCCTGCATCTCTACCTACTGAGCCACAATGCTCCTGTTAAAACTGAAGCCTTACAGCCTGCATCTCTACCTACTGAGCCACCACACTCCCATTAAAACTGAAGGCTTACAGCCTGCATCTCTACCTACTGAGCCACAATGCTCCCGTTAAAACTGAAGGCTTACAGCCTGCATCTCTACCTACTGAGCCACCACACTCCCGTTAAAACTGAAGGCTTACAGCCTGCATCTCTACCTACTGAGCCACCACGCTCCCGTTAAAACTGAAGGCTTACAGCCTGCATCTCTATCTACTGAGCCACCACACTCCCGTTAAAACTGAAGGCTTACAGCCTGCATCTCTACCTACTGAGCCACTACGCTCCCGTTAAAACTGAAGGCTTACAGCCTACATCTCTACCTACAGAGCCACCATGCTCCCTTTAAAACTGAAGGCTTACAGCCTGCATCTCTACCTACTAAGCCACTACGCTCCTGTTAAAACTGAAGGCTTACAGCCTGCATCCCTACCTGAGCCACCACACTCCCGTTAAAACTGAAGGCTTACAGCCTACATCTCTACCTACAGAGCCACCACGCTCCCGTTAAAACTGAAGGCTTACAGCCTGCATCTCTACCTACTAAGCCACTACGCTCCTGTTAAAACTGAAGGCTTACAGCCTGCATCTCAACCTACTTAGCCACAATGCTCCCGTTAAAACTGAAGGCTTACAGCCTGCATCTCTACCTACTGAGCCACCACACTCCCGTTAAAACTGAAGGCTTACAGCCTGCATCTCTACCTACTGAGCCACCACGCTCCAGTTAAAACTGAAAGCTTACAGCCTGCATTTCTACCTACTGAGCCACCACGTTCCCGTTAAAACTGAAGGCTTACAGCCTGCATCTCTACCTACAGAGCCACCACGCTCCCGTTAAAACTGAAGGCTTACAGCCTGCATCTCTACCTATTTAGCCACAATGCTCCCATTAAAACTGAAGGCTTACAGCCAGCATCTCTACCTACTGAGCCACCACGCTCCAGTTAAAACTGAAGGCTTACAGCCTGCATCTCTACCTACTGAGCCACCACGTTCCCGTTAAAACTGAAGGCTTACAGCCTGCATCTCTACCTACAGAGCCACCACGCTCCCGTTAAAACTGAAGGCTTACAGCCTGCATCTCAACCTACTTAGCCACAATGCTCCCGTTAAAACTGAAGGCTTACAGCCTGCATCTCTACCTACTTAGCCACCACACTCCCGTTAAAACTGAAGGCTTACAGCCTGCATCTCCACAACACTCCCGTTAAAACTGAAGGCTTACAGCCTGCATCTCTACCTACTGAGCCACCACACTACTGTTAAAACTGAAGGCCTACAGCCGGCATCTCTACCTACTGAGCCACAATGCTCCCGTTAAAACTGAAAGCTTACAGCCTGCATCTCTACCTACTGAGCCACAACGCTCCCGTTAAAACTGAAGGCTTACAGCCTGCATCTCTACCTACTGAGACACTACGCTCCTGTTAAAACTGAAGGCTTACAGCCTGCATCTCAACCTACAGAGCCACCACGCTCCCGTTAAAACTGAAGGCTTAAACCTACTGAGCCACTATGCTCCAGTTAAAATTGAAGGCTTACAGCCTGCATCTCTACCTACTGAGCCACCACGCTCCTGTTAAAACTGAAGGCTTACAACCTGCATCTCTACCTACAGAGCCACCACGCTCCCGTTAAAACTGAAGGCTTACAGCCTGCATCTCTACCTACTGAGCCACTACGCTCCAGTTAAAACTGAAGGCTTACAGCCTGCATCTCTACCTACTGAGCCATCACGCTCCCGTTAAAACTGAAGGCTTACAGCCTGCATCTCTACCTACTGAGCCACTACGCTCCTGTTAAAACTGAAGGCTTACAGACTGCATCTCTACCTGAGCCACTACGCTCCCGTTAAAACTGAAGGCTTACAGCCTGCATCTCTACCTACTGAGCAACCACGCTCCTGTTAAAACTGAAGGCTTACAGCCTGCATCTCTACCTACTGAGCCACTACGCTCCCGTTAAAACTGAAGGCTTACAGCCTGCATCTCTACCTACTGAGCCACTATGCTCCCGTTAAAACTGAATGCTTACAGCCTGCATCTCTACCTACTGAGCCACCATGCTCCCGTTAAAACTGAAGGCTTACAGCCTGCATCTCTACCTACTGAGCCACAACGCTCCCGTTAAAACTGAAGGCTTACAGCCTGCATCTCTATCTACTGAGCCACAACACTCCCGTTAAAACTGAAGGCTTACAGCCTGCATCTCTACCTACTGAGCCACCACGCTCCCGTTAAAACTGAAGGCTTACAGCCTGCATCTCTACCTACAGAGTCACCACGCTCCCATTAAAACTGAAGGCTTACAGCCTGCATCTCTACCTACTGAGCCACCACGCTCCCGATAAAACTGAAGGCTTACAGCCTGCATCTCTACCTACTGAGCCACCACGCTCCCGTTAAAACTGAAGGCTTACAGCCTGCATCCCTACCTGAACCACTACGATCCCGTTAAAACTGAAGGCTTACAGCCTGCATCTCTACCTACTGAGCCACCACGCTCCCGTTAAAACTGAAGGCTTACAGCCTGCATCTTTACCTACTGAGCCACAATGCTCCTGTTAAAACTGAAGCCTTACAGCCTGCATCTCTACCTACTGAGCCACCACACTCCCATTAAAACTGAAGGCTTACAGCCTGCATCTCTACCTACTGAGCCACCACGCTACTGTTAAAACTGAAGGCTTACAGCCTGCATCTCTACCTACAGAGCCACCATGTTCCCGTTAAAACTGAAGGCTTACAGCCTGCATCTCTACCTACTGAGCCACAATGCTCCTGTTAAAACTGAAGCCTTACAGCCTGCATCTCTACCTACTGAGCCACCACACTCCCATTAAAACTGAAGGCTTACAGCCTGCATCTCTACCTACTGAGCCACAATGCTCCCGTTAAAACTGAAGGCTTACAGCCTGCATCTCTACCTACTGAGCCACCACACTCCCGTTAAAACTGAAGGCTTACAGCCTGCATCTCTACCTACTGAGCCACCACGCTCCCGTTAAAACTGAAGGCTTACAGCCTGCATCTCGATCTACTGAGCCACCACACTCCCGTTAAAACTGAAGGCTTACAGCCTGCATCTCTACCTACTGAGCCACTACGCTCCCGTTAAAACTGAAGGCTTACAGCCTACATCTCTACCTACAGAGCCACCATGCTCCCTTTAAAACTGAAGGCTTACAGCCTGCATCTCTACCTACTAAGCCACTACGCTCCTGTTAAAACTGAAGGCTTACAGCCTGCATCCCTACCTGAGCCACTACACTCCCGTTAAAACTGAAGGCTTACAGCCTACATCTCTACCTACAGAGCCACCACGCTCCCGTTAAAACTGAAGGCTTACAGCCTGCATCTCTACCTACTAAGCCACTACGCTCCTGTTAAAACTGAAGGCTTACAGCCTGCATCTCAACCTACTTAGCCACAATGCTCCCGTTAAAACTGAAGGCTTACAGCCTGCATCTCTACCTACTGAGCCACCACACTCCCGTTAAAACTGAAGGCTTACAGCCTGCATCTCTACCTACTGAGCCACCACGCTCCAGTTAAAACTGAAAGCTTACAGCCTGCATTTCTACCTACTGAGCCACCACGTTCCCGTTAAAACTGAAGGCTTACAGCCTGCATCTCTACCTACAGAGCCACCACGCTCCCGTTAAAACTGAAGGCTTACAGCCTGCATCTCTACCTATTTAGCCACAATGCTCCCATTAAAACTGAAGGCTTACAGCCTGCATCTCTACCTACTGAGCCACCACGCTCCAGTTAAAACTGAAGGCTTACAGCCTGCATCTCTACCTACTGAGCCACCACGTTCCCGTTAAAACTGAAGGCTTACAGCCTGCATCTCTACCTACAGAGCCACCACGCTCCCGTTAAAACTGAAGGCTTACAGCCTGCATCTCAACCTACTTAGCCACAATGCTCCCGTTAAAACTGAAGGCTTACAGCCTGCATCTCTACCTACTTAGCCACCACACTCCCGTTAAAACTGAAGGCTTACAGCCTGCATCTCCACAACACTCCCGTTAAAACTGAAGGCTTACAGCCTGCATCTCTACCTACTGAGCCACCACACTACTGTTAAAACTGAAGGCCTACAGCCGGCATCTCTACCTACTGAGCCACAATGTTCCCGTTAAAACTGAAAGCTTACAGCCTGCATCTCTACCTACTGAGCCACAACGCTCCCGTTAAAACTGAAGGCTTACAGCCTGCATCTCTACCTACTGAGACACTACGCTCCTGTTAAAACTGAAGGCTTACAGCCTGCATCTCAACCTACAGAGCCACCACGCTCCCGTTAAAACTGAAGGCTTAAACCTACTGAGCCACTATGCTCCAGTTAAAATTGAAGGCTTACAGCCTGCATCTCTACCTACTGAGCCACCACGCTCCTGTTAAAACTGAAGCCTTCAGGCTGTACGCTCCCGTTAAAATTGAAGGCTTACAGCCTGCATCTCTACCTACTGAGCCACCACGCTCCTGTTAAAACTGAAGCCTTCAGGCTGTACGCTCCCGTTAAAACTGAAGGCTTACAGCCTGCATCTCTACCTACTGAGCAACCACGCTCCTGTTAAAACTGAAGGCTTACAGCCTGCATCTCTACCTACTGAGCCACTACGCTCCCGTTAAAACTGAAGGCTTACAGCCTGCATCTCTACCTACTGAGCCACTATGCTCCCGTTAAAACTGAATGCTTACAGCCTGCATCTCTACCTACTGAGCCACCATGCTCCCGTTAAAACTGAAGGCTTACAGCCTGCATCTCTACCTACTGAGCCACAATGCTCCCGTTAAAACTGAAGGCTTACAGCCTGCATCTCTATCTACTGAGCCACAACACTCCCATTAAAACTGAAGGCTTACAGCCTGCATCTCTACCTACTGAGCCACCACGCTCCCGTTAAAACTGAAGGCTTACAGCCTGCATCTCTACCTACAGAGTCACCACGCTCCCATTAAAACTGAAGGCTTACAGCCTGCATCTCTACCTACTGAGCCACCACGCTCCCGATAAAACTGAAGGCTTACAGCCTGCATCTCTACCTACTGAGCCACCACGCTCCCGTTAAAACTGAAGGCTTACAGCCTGCATCCCTACCTGAGCCACTACGCTCCCGTTAAAACTGAAGGCTTACAGCCTGCATCTCTACCTACTGAGCCACCACGCTCCCGTTAAAACTGAAGGCTTACAGCCTGCATCTCTACCTACTGAGCCACCATGCTCCCGTTAAAACTGAAGGCTTACAGCCTGCATCTCTACCTACTGAGCCACAACGCTCCCGTGAAAACTGAAGGCTTACAGCCTGCATCTCTACCTACTGAGCCACTACGTTCCCGTTAAAACTGAAGGCTTACAGCCTGCATCTCTACCTATTGAGCCACCATGCTCCTGTTAAAACTGAAGGCTTACAGCCTGCATCTCTACCTACTGAGCCACTACACTCCCGTTAAAACTGAAAAAGAACATAATATAAATATTAACACTCTGCAGACTGATATCAAAATACTGAAATTTTAAACAGCAATTTTTTCCCATAATGCAAATGAATAAATTCAATCTTGTTCAACAGAGCTGAATGAGTTGTCAAACGAAACAGAATTGATTCAATTTCTTAATGCTTAATGTAAGAATTTGCTTCTTGATATTTAGATATCAGAATAGAAAAGGTTAAGTTCTGTTAATATAAATCTGGTAACAAGGGCTACACAAAGCGTGGGCCACTGCCCCCAACCTGTACCATACATCTGGTAACAAGGGCTGCACAAAGCGTGGTCCACTGCCCCGACACACACCATAAATCTGGTAACAAGGGCTGCACAAAGCGTGGGTCATTGCCCCAACCTGTACTATAAATCTCATAACAAGGGCTACACAAAGTGTGAGCCACTGCCCCCAACCTGTACCATAAATCTGGTAACAAGGGCTACACAAAGCGTGGGCCACTGCCCCCAACCTGTACCATAAATTTGGTAACAAGGGCTACACAAAGCATGAGCCACCGCCCCCAACCTGTAACATAAATCTGGTAACAAGGGCTACACAAAGCTTGGGCCTCTGCCCTGACCCATACTATAAATCTGTAACAAGGGCTACACAAAGCATGGGTCACTACCCCAACCTGTACCATAAACCTGGTAACAAGGGCTACACAAAGCGTGGGCCACTGCCCCCAACCTGTACCATATATTTGGTAACAAGGGCTACACAAAGCATGGGCCACTGTCCCCAACCTGTACCATAAATCTCATAACAAGGGCTACACAAAGCATGAGCCACTGCCCCAACCCATACCATAAATCTGGTAACAAGGGCTACACAAAGCATGGGTCACTGCCCCCAACCTGTACCATAAATCTGATAACAAGGGCTACACAAAGCGTGGGCAACTGTCCCCAACCGGTACCATAAATCTGATAACAAGGGCTACACAAAGCATGAGCCACTGCCCCGACCCACACTATAAATCTGGTAACAAGGGCTACACAAAGCATGGGTCACTGCCCTCAACCTGTACCATAAATCTGATAACAAGGGCTACACAAAGCATGAGCCACTGCCCCAACCCATACCATAAATCTGGTAACAAGGGCTACACAAAGCAGGGGTCACTGCCCCCAACCTGTACCATAAATTTGATAACAAAGGCTACACAAAGCATGAGCCACTGCCCCCAACCTGTACCATAAATCTGGTAACAAGGGTTACACAAAGCATGAGCCACTGCCCCGACCCATACCATAAATCTGGTAACAAGGGCTACACAAAGCATGGGTCACTGCCCCCAACCTGTACCATAAATCTGGTAACAAGGGCTACACAAAGCATGGGCCACTTCCCCCAACCTGTACCATAAATCTGGTAACAAGGGCTACACAAAGCGTGGGCCACTGCCCCCAACCCATACCATAAATCTGGTAACAAGGGCTACACAAAGCGTGGGCCACTGCCCCCAACCTGTACCATGAATCTGGTAACAAGGGCTACACAAAGCATGGGTCACTGCCACCAACTTTTACCTTAAATCTGGTAACAAGGGCTACACAAAGCATGGGTCACTGCCCCCAACCTGTACCATAAATCTGGTAACAAGGGTGACATAAAGCATGGACCACTGCCCCCAACCTGTACCGTGAATCTAGTAACAAGGGATACACAAAGCATGAGCCACTGCCCTGACCCATACCATAAATCTGGTAACAAGGGCTACACAAAGCATGGGTCACTGCCCCCAACCTGTACCATAAATCTGGTAACAAGGGCTACACAAAACATGGGTCACTGCCCCCAATCTGTACCATAAATCTGGTAACAAAGGCAACACAAAGCATGGACCACTGCCCCCAACCTGTACCATGAATCTGGTAACAAGGGCTACACAAAGCGTGGGCCACTGCCCCCAACCCGTACCATAAATCTGGTAACAAGGGCTACACAAAGCGTGGGCCACTGCCCCCAACCCGTACCATAAATCTGGTAACAAGGGCTACACAAAGCGTGGGCCACTGCACCCAACAGCACCATAAATCTGGTAACAAGGGCTACACAAAATATGGGCCACTGCCCCCAACCTGTACCATAAATCTGATAAGGGCTACACAAAGCATGGCCAATGCCCCCAATCTGTACCATGAATCTGGTAACAAGGGCTACATAAAGCGTGGGCCACTGCCCCCAACCTGTACCATAAATCTGGTAACAAGGGCTGCACAAATCGTGGGCCACTGCCCCCAACTTGTACCATAAATCTGGTAACAAGGGCTACACAAAGTGTGGGCCACTGCCCCCAACCTGTACCATGAATCTGGTAACAAGGGCTACATAAAGTGTGGGCCACTGCCCCCAACCTGTACCATAAATCTGGTAACAAGGGCTACACAAAGCAAGAACAACTGCACCGACCCATACCATAAATCTGGTAACAAGGGCTACACAAAGTATGGGCCACTGCCTCCAACCTGTACCATAAATCTGGTAACAATGGCTATGCAAAATGCAGGCCACTGTACCCAACCCTTATGCATGTTTAAAGCCGCCTCAAAGGTATTGTAGGACAGAAGTTTTCAAAGTTAAAAGAATGAAAAAAGGCCTTAAATCAGGGAAAAAGTATTGGACGGAACCCACTCCTTGTGAAAATCTGTTACCCTGCATACCAAATGTGGATACAAATCTGACTGATGGCTTTGAAATTACAATCCAAAACATTTGTACAGACAGAAGATATAAGAAAGAGTGGATAAAACCTGCAATATTTGGATATCCTTTCTCCCCATGTTGGCCTCCTATCACACCAAAAGCCATCAAAATCCGATAAACTGGAACTTGTAAAATGTTGTAACTGAAGTAATTGTATACCGGATCCATCCAATCATTTTGGCATTTTACTTTCGCTGTGACATGCTTTATAGCACAGGTACTCAGCACAAGCTGGGAAATCGAAAGAAAAATGATATTTGATACCATTTTTGAATCAATGCTGACATGCCCCTATAATGGTATATAAATATTAACAAGGCATACAACTCGCTTTTCGAAAACGATAGCACACATCTTCGTTATACCCCCCTCAAATTTGATTCACACAACGCATCCAGCAGTTCCCGGTATCAGTGGAAAGGGGAATAAATGAGCTTTACAGTGGTGTATTACACGACCGTTGGGTGCTCTTGGGTTGTTCATGATAACTGGAAGAAGATGCAGAAAAGGCCGAAAACAGTCGGACAAGATAGTGCACAGTGAAATGTGGATTACGAGCGATAATTATCCGATTTATTATAATAATTCGAGGTCTCATTGTCTATGGAGGGCAGATTCAAATATTAACCAGGAAGGGTGGGAGCAGGAAGAGAAATCACTCTGGACCTAACCACTGGGCAACTGTGCTCTCTGGATGGGAGCAAGAAGGGAGATCACTCTAGACCTAACCACTGGGCAACTATGGTCTAAGGATGGGAGAAGGAAGAGAAATCACTCTGGACCTAACCACTGGGCAACTATGCTCTCAGGATGGGAGCAGGAAGAGAAATCACTCTGGACCTAACCACTGGGCAACTGTGCTCTCTGGATGGGAGCAGGAAGGGAGATCACTCTTGACCTAACCACTGGGCAACTATGCTCTTAGGATGGGAGCAGGAATCGAAATCACTCTGGACCTTACCACTGAGCAACTGTGCTCTCTGGGTGGGAGCAGGAAGGGAGATAACTCTGGACCTAACCACTGGGCAACTATGCTCTCAGGATGGGAGCAGGAAGAGAAATCACTCTGGACCTAACCACTGGGCAACTGTGCTCTCTGGATGACAGCAGGAAGGGAGATCACTCTGGACCTAACCACTGGGCAACTATGCTCTCAGAATGGGAGCAGGACCTAACCACTGGGCAAGTGTGCTCTCTGGATGGGAGCAGGAAGGGAGATCACTCTGGACCTAACCACTGGGCAACTATGCTCTCAGGATGGGAGCAGGAAGAGAAATCACTTTGGACCTAACCACTGGGCAACTGTGCTCTCTGGATGGGAGCAGGAAGGGAGGTCACTCTGGATCTCCCCACTGAGCTACTGTGATTCCTAGATGGGAGCAGGAAGGGAGGTCACTCTGGATCTAACCACTGAGCTACTGTGCCCCATGGATGGGAGCAGGAAGGGAGATCACTCTAGATCTAACCACTGAGAAACAATGCCTCGTGGATGGGAGCAGGAAAGAAGATCACTCTGGACCGAACCACTGTGCTCCCTAGATGGGAGAAGGAAAGGCAATCACTTTGGACCTTACCACTGAGCCACCTCTGGCCACTGTGTTCTCTGGATCGGAGCAGGAAAGGTGATCACTCTGGATCTAACAACTGAGCAACTGTGCTCCCTGGATGGGAACAGGAATGAATATCACTCTGGACTCTAAGCATGTCTATTTTGAGCACTAGGCCTGGACATCATCCATGTTTTGACCCTCTAGTAACTTGATCTGATAGTTATAATCCTACATCTTGTAGTGACTTTAAAACTGGCAGAAAAGTGATGATACTTAATTTATAGGGCCTTGTAAATCTTCAAATTCAATTCCAATTTTCAAATCATTTGTCAGATTCCATTCAATTCCATTTTTGGATATCTGACTCCCAAATACTGAAATCGAATATCCCGATGATGATCACAGAAACATATGTGCTTTTTTTGTTATGTGCACATTGTACTTTTATCATGATGAGACTCGTTTTTGGTGACATAGCTATGAGGCACGCTTCTGAAACGAGTAGCTATACCTTCCCAAAAACTAGTCGAGTCGCGATAAAAGACTGTATGCAAGCATAATGAGTGCATACATGTAACATTTATCTTTTCAATTCTCTCACCCCGACGACGTCATGTGAAGAAACTCCTTCAGCATGAATGAAATTGTACATTGTGAAAAAAAATAATCAAACTCTGGAAATACAAAAGAGAGTTACTTGCTCTTGTCACATGCACAACGGCAATTGGTGATCACCATGTGTGCAAAATTTGAACAATATAGCATGTAAAATGTTGAAGGAGTAGGCGACACAATATTGTAATGTTTTAAGTACTAAAAGGGGGCATAACTCTGGAAATACAAAATGGCGTTACCTGCACTTGTCATATGCACAATGGCAATTACTGATCAGCATATGTGCAAAGTTTGAACAATGTAGCATGTAAACTTTTGGAGGAGTAGGCGACACAAAAATTGTTTACGGATGGACAGACAGACACAGACAGACAGACAATGCCATAACATAATACTCCCGTTTTTTTTCAAAACGAGCATATGAAAAGCTTATAATAAAAAGAAAATCTAGTGTTTTTGAGAGGATACCAAAAATGATCTCACTCGTGACTAGAGACAAATGGCAATTTATCATTTATCGGTCACTCATGAGATAATTTTCGGTATCCACTCAAAACCCCTAGATATCCTCTATATACTCACAACTCCTTTCAAAACAATATCTGTTGGGGTAGCTCCAATCGGGTAGACAACACCAGGACAATCTACCAAATAAATCCTTCTCATTAGTGTTACATACTGCCACACCTTTAATAAATAAACACATTTTATCAATCTACTAAATCCATATTATTAAGATCACATAATGACAGCATCACAGAACTGTAGGGCAATAGCACTTACGTCATGACATACTGCCACACATTAAATAAATAATCAATCACATCTTAACTTTTAATCTCCTGCTGAATTCCGATTAGACCACTGCCTGTTGGCTAAGCTGGGAATTTTAGTTTAGGCAGCCCAGACTTGACTAGAAACCAGTGTCCAGATAATATGCCCATTGTCAGTAGAACCTCTCCACGATGGTATATTAAAAGCACCTGTTCAAAGTGTCCAGATAATATGTTTATTGTCAGTAGAACCTCTCCATGATGGTATATTAAAAGCACCTGTTCAAAGTGTCCAGATAATATATCCATTGTCAGTAGAACCTCTCCACGATGGTATATTAAAAGCACCTGTTCAAAGTGTCCAGATAATATGTCCATTGTCAGTAGAACCTCTCCATGATGGTATATTAAAAGCACATGTTCAAAGTGTCCAGATAATATGTTCATTGTCAGTAGAACCTCTCCATGATGGTATATTAAAAGCACCTGTTCAAAGTGTCCAGATAATATGTCCATTTTCAGTAGAACCTCTCCATGATGGTATATTAAAAGCACCTGTTCAAAGTGTCCAAATATGTCCATTGTCAGCAGAACCTCTCCATGATGGTGTATTAAAAGCACCTGTTCAAAGTGTCCAGATAATATATCCATTGCCAGTAGAACCTCTCCACGATGGTATATTAAAAGCACCTGTTCAAAGTGTCCAGATAATATGTCCATTGTCAGCAGAAACTCTCCATGATGGTATATTAAAAGCACCTGTTCAAAGTGTCCAGATAATATGTCCATTGTCAGCAGAAACTCCCCATGATGGTATATTAAAAGCACCTGTTCAAAGTGTCCAGATAATATGTCCATTGTCAGTAGAACCTCTCCATGATGGTATATTAAAAGCAACTTTTCAAAGTGTCCAGATAATATGTTTATTGTCAGCAGAACCTCTCCATGATGGTATATTAAAAGCACATGTTCAAAGTGTCCAGATAATATGTCCATTGTCAGCAGAACCTCTCCATGATGGTATATTAAAAGCACATGTTCAAAGTGTCCAGATAATATGTCCATTGTCAGTAGAACCTCCCCATGATGGTATATTAAAAGCACATGTTCAAAGTGTCCAGATAATATGTCCATTGTCAGTAGAACCTCTCCATGATGGTATATTAAAAGCAACTTTTCAAAGTGTCCAGATAATATGTTTATTGTCAGCAGAACCTCTCCATGATGGTATATTAAAAGCACATGTTCAAAGTGTCCAGATAATATGTCCATTGTCAGTAGAACCTCTCCATGATGGTATATTAAAAGCACATGTTCAAAGTGTCCAGATAATATGTCCATTGTCAGTAGAACCTCTCCATGATGGTATTTTAAAAGCACATGTTCAAAGTGTCCAGATAATATGTCCATTGTCAGTAGAACCTCCCCATGATGGTATATTAAAAGCACATGTTCAAAGTGTCCAGATAATATGTCCATTGTCAGTAGAACCTCCCCATGATGGTATATTAAAAGCACATGTTCAAAGTGTCCAGATAATATGTCCATTGTCAGTAGAACCTCTCCATGATGGTATATTAAAAGCACATGTTCAAAGTGTCCAGATAATATGTCCATTGTCAGTAGAACCTCCCCATGATGGTATATTAAAAGCACATGTTCAAAGTGTCCAGATAATATGTCCATTGTCAGTAGAACCTCCCCATGATGGTATATTAAAAGCACATGTTCAAAGTGTCCAGATAATATGTCCATTGTCAGTAGAACCTCCCCATGATGGTATATTAAAAGCACATGTTCAAAGTGTCCAGATAATATATCCATTGTCAGTAGAACCTCCCCATGATGGTATATTAAAAGCACATGTTCAAAGTGTCCAGATAATATGTCCATTGTCAGTAGAACCTCCCCATGATGGTATATTAAAAGCACATGTTCAAAGTGTCCAGATAATCAGGGCTCGATTTAACTGGATTAGCATAGCACTTTGCTCTCCAATTTCTGAATTTTGCTATTCAAGATTTATTAGTTTCAAGTGCTTTTGGATCAACTGCTAATCAATTTTCCAGGATGAATAGTAAATTGCTATTCAAAATTTTCAGATTAAATCAAGCCCTGCAGATAATATGTCTATTGTCAGTAGAACCTCCCCATGATGGTATATTAAAAGCACATGTTCAAAGTGTCCAGATAATATGTCCATTGTCAGTAGAACCTCCCCATGATGGTATATTATCCCTTTGAGACTTTAATTATCCTGACGTTCAAACGTCACTGGGAATTCAGTTTCTTCAACGTTTTTCAAAATGCGACGTCAAATGTCGGAAAGTACCAATAACCAGATATTTTTCACATTAGTGATTATCTGGTTGAGGGATAGATTATTTTTGGAGGTCTGAATTTGATATTCAAAAATGGGAATTGAGGTTAAAACTTTAAAAAATCCAAAAATAATAATAAAACAAAAAACCATAATGTATCAACGCGCTGTTTGTTTTCGTATGTCATAAGACATACAAAGTATCAAAGGGATGAAAGCACCTGTTCAAAGTGTCCAGATAATATGTTCATTGTCAGCAGAATCTACCCATGATGGTATATTAAAAGCACCTGTTCAAAGTGTCCAGATAATATGTCCATTGTCAGTAGAACCTCTCCATGATGGTATATTAAAAGCACATGTTCAAAGTGTCCAGATAATATGTCTCTTGTCAGCAGAACCTCTCCATGATGGTATATTAAAAGCACCTGTTCAAAGTGTCCAGATAATATGTCCATTGTCAGTAGAACCTCCCCATGATGGTATATTAAAAGCACCTGTTCAAGGTGTCCAGATAATATGTCTATTGTCAGTAGAACCTCTCCATGATGGTATATTAAAAGCACCTGTTCAAAGTGTCCAGATAAGATGTCCATTGTCAGCAGAATCTCCCCATGATGGTATATTAAAAGCACCTGTTCAAAGTGTCCAGAATAAATATGTCTTTGGTTCAGTAGAATCTCCCCTTGACGGTGAATAATATGTCTATTGTCAGTACAACCTCCCCATGATGGTATATTAAAAGCACATGTTCAAAGTGTCCAGATAATATGTCTATTGTCAGTAGAACCTCCACATGATGGTATATTAAAAGCACCTGTTCAAAGTGTCCAGATAATATATCCATTGTCAGTAGAACCTCTCCATGATGGTATATTAAAAGCACCTGTTCAAAGTGTCCAGAAAATATGTCTATTGTCAGTAGAACCTCTTCATGGTGGTATATTAAAAGCATCTGTTCAAAGTGTCCAGATAATATGTCTATTGTCAGTAGAACCTCTCCATGATATTATATTAAAAGCACCTGTTCAAAGAGTACAGATTTTTTTATGAAAGACATGGTGTTCGAAAACAAAAAGTGTCTGAAAATTTAGATGAAATACGGTATGTAAATATCATTTTACATTTACTAACTTTAATTTTAACACTGCATTGAATGTAAGCATTATTTTTTATTCAACTGTAATAATCGGTAAATCAGATTGGAATCGGCCGATTATTTAGCCTCAATAATAGGTAATCGGCACACAGGTAAAAAGGATTGCTGGCCCATCACTAATTTCATGTATTTATCAAAAATAAAATACTTTCTGGGATTTCATGTCTGTATTTATTGGTGTTAAAGGTCATAAGTTTTCTGCACAATGGCTAATTATGACTGTAGCATGGGTATTGTAAAGTTCGTCAAACGTTTATACCCATGCTGCTGACAGAGGACTTCCACCCTTAGCATTGTGAATGGGTGCTATTTTATCAGTAAAACAGACTTTGTTTACCAACAGTAAGCAATCACTGCTTCACATCCTAGGGTTCACACAAGAGATAATAAAAAAAACCACTTGGTTATCCTATAAAACCATCACAAACGTGTCAATAGTATCTCATCTTAGTTTCACGTTCTATTGCAGCCACATTACAGACTGGGGGAGCAGTGGCTCATTTGGTAGAGGTGCAGGCTGAAAGCCAAAGAGGTCCTCGGTTTGAATCCCACCTGTGGCAACTGTGTTGTGTCCTTGGGCAAGACACTTCACCCTCAATGACCATGTGGGGGCACAGTGACGTTGTGTACTAAGGCGTACTGTACTGCCATTGGTTGTGCACTTGTCTTCAACAAATGCTAACCCTGCTTGTGTGGAGTTAGTATGTTGGGGAGTCTGACAGTTGCATGCCATTGCTCAGTGGTTCTCCCAGGGTACCCCGGCTTCCTTCACACATAAAACTGTCTGACACAAGGTGACCTTGGCTGTTGAAAGTGTCATTAAACCCTTATAAATAACATTACAGATTTCCTTAAATCCCAATGCATTTATGACACAAAACCCATTTATTTATTTATTTATTTATTTATTTATTTATTTATTTGGGTTTAACAACACTTTTGACAGCAAGGATCACCAAGTGTCAAACAGTTTTATGCATTGAGGAAGCCAGAGTTCCCAGAGAGAATCGAGCAATTGCCCGACTCCCAAATATAGTAACTCTACAAAAGCAGGGTTAGCACTAGTTCAACACAAGTGCATCATTTATGTCAGTATGCCACAGAACACAGCCAATTCCCCCCCCCCCCCCCTCCCTCACGGGCATTTGCGATTAAGTGCCTTGCCTATGGATACAATGCAGTTACCACTGGTGGGAAAAGAACAGTTGACCTGTCGGTTTGAAGTCCAATGCCGTAACCAATGGGCCACAATGCTCCAGACAAAACTGATTAGGATCGTCTATAAAACCATCACATATTATCTCACCTTAGTTTCACATGCCAACAATTCCAACTCTTGCCAACATTAACCTCCTCCACACTGATGTCAAAATATCTAAATTTCCGTTAGAAAACATTTCCCATAATGCAACTAGAAATTTAACCAATTCAATCTTGTTTGACAGAGCTCATTGAGCTCTGTCAAACAAGATTGAATTGGTTAAATTTCTAGATGCATTATGGGAAAAAACAGCTTCCTGAAATTTTGGTATTTTGACATCAGAGTGAAGGGGATTAAGATAGCCTACAAAACTACAGCTGTCACGATTTTTTAATTTCGGAATCGATTAATCGTCACAAATAATCAACGATTAATCGTACCTAAATGACCCCCCCCCTCCTCCCCCTCTCTTTGAAGTCGATAAAAATGAAGTTCAAGTCAGTTGACTTACCTCAAGGAAACAACAAAGACAATCCTTTTTTGGTGCATTCAAAGCTTTGATGTTCTGAACTTTTGAACTGTCAGTGTAATAATCAAGACCGGTCGGCAGTTGCGAACTTTGCAACTGCCGACCGGTCTTGATTATTACACTGACGGTTCAAAAGTTCAGAACATCAAAGCTTCGATGAATGTACCTGGAAGTTTATTGCTTCCAACAGCGTCTTGTGGTTTAACATCGATGTTCTTAACTCTTTACCTTTAGAAACAATAGTTTTTTCATCAAATGTTCTTTTAATTAATAAACGTCTAAAACGGCATACAATTTACCGATTATTCGACAACGAAAAATCCTAATCGATTTCGCCGTGACCGATCAATAGTCAATTAATCGATTAATCGTGACAGCCCTATACAAAACCTTCTCAGATAGAGTAATATTAACTCATCTTAGTTTCTTCTGCTATTACAGTAACAATATAGACTTTTGTGGATTTCAATACATTATTTATAGAACTCTTGCCAACATTAGGATTGCCAAAAAAACCTTCACAGATCTAATATTATCTCATCTTAGTTTCTCCTGCTATTGGAGCAACATTAGGCCTAAAAAAATATAAAAAATCTGTTTCTCAGGCCCTCCCGCATGGTCCTTTTGGCTGCCGCATGCTCTCTTTTTATAACAAACTTAAACTTAAAAAAAATTAAAATTAAATGGTTTATGTCTGATATTTTACTCAAGTTAAAAAAATTGATGAATTTGTCCCTTGAGTGCAAGAAGACTTTGCAAAGCTTTAGCATTGCAAAGCCTTCTTGCTCTCAAGGGATGAAATACACCACCACACATGCTATTCTGTAGATTATGAGGCCTAAAACTTGAACCAAGAACATGAACTTTTGATGGCAAAGAAGTAATTACAGAAATAAAAAATAAAATAAAAAAATGCTCGCCTGCATGCAATTTCACAAATGATCTGAGAAACAGAAGATCTACTTTGTGTGGCCTTATAGACATTTTTGAGCCTCAAAGCTTTGATTAAATAACTCTTGCTAATCTTATAATAACCCATAAGGTACCAAAGAACTAAATATTTTCCCATAGGCTACTATTAAAACATTCAGGTGAAAAAGATATGATTGCATTAATTTAATTTTGGCATTCAAATATCTTTGTCAAGTATAGTCCTTCAGACAACTTTTTTCGGACCAGAAAACAGGGGGTCATGCAACAAAGAAAGAGAGAAAAACTGACAGGAAGGGAAGTACCAATCACACGCACATATTTTTCAGGCAATTCTAAAACAAAAATACACCAAAAGTCAATTGCATTTTCTAGGTTCCAAAGTCACCAAATCACGCTCTTTATTTATCAAGCATATTTAACAATAATACAAGATGTCAACAGAATGTTTTAAATGTTTATTGAAACAATATAGTTTCACAATGGAGATTATTTTTTCCGAGTGCAACATTTCAATGTGGGTAAGTCTAATTCAAATATTTAGTTCAGTGATACCATAAAACCTTGACAGATATCTCAATATTTTCTCACCTTTGTTTCTCCAGCTATTGGAGCAACATTACAACTTTCTTTGATTTCAATGCATTAATTATAGAACTCCTGTCAACATTAGGAAAGCCTATAAACCATGACAGATATCGTAATATTATCTCACCTTTGTTTCTCCCGCTATTGGAGCAACATTACAGACTTTCTTGGATTTCAATGCATTAATTATAGAACTCTTCCCAACATTAGGATAACCTATAAAGCCAACACTTATCTGTTTCTTGTCTGCGTGGAGCTGAAATAAAGTTCACATTATATTTCAAGATACCTACCGGTATATACAAGTGCTACAATCCTTGTTAAGACTGTATGTCATTATATTTCAAGATACCTGTATACAAGTGTTACAATCCTTCTTGTTAGACTGTATGTCATTATATTTAAAGATACCTATATACAAGTATTACAATCCTTCTTGTTAAGACTGTATGTCATTATATTTCAAGATACCTGTATACAAGTGTTACAATCCTTCTTGTTAAGACTGTATATCATTATATTTCAAGATACCTATATACAAGTATTACAATCCTTCTTGTTAGACTGTATGTCATTATATTTCAAGATACCTGTATACAAGTGTTACAATCCTTCTTGTTAAGACTGTATATCATTATATTTCAAGATACCTGTATACAAGTGTTACAATCCTTCTTGTTAAGACTGTATGTCATTATATTTCAAGATACCTGTATACAAGTGTTACAATCCTTCTTGTTAAGACTGTATATCATTATATTTCAAGATACCTATATACAAGTATTACAATCCTTCTTGTTAGACTGTATGTCATTATATTTCAAGATACCTGTATACAAGTGTTACAATCCTTCTTGTTAAGACTGTATATCATTATATTTCAAGATACCTGTATACAAGTGTTACAATCCTTCTTGTTAAGACTGTATGTCATTATATTTCAAGATACCTGTATACAAGTGTTACAATCCTTCTTGTTAAGACTGTATGTCATTATATTTCAAGATACCTGTATACAAGTGTTACAATCCTTCTTGTTAAGACTGTATATCATTATATTTCAAGATACCTATATACAAGTATTACAATCCTTCTTGTTAGACTGTATGTCATTATATTTCAAGATACCTGTATACAAGTGTTACAATCCTTCTTGTTAAGACTGTATATCATTATATTTCAAGATACCTGTATACAAGTGTTACAATCCTTCTTGTTAAGACTGTATGTCATTATATTTCAAGATACCTGTATACAAGTGTTACAATCCTTCTTGTTAAGACTGTATGTCATTATATTTCAAGATACCTGTATACAAGTGTTACAATCCTTCTTGTTAAGACTGTATATCATTATATTTCAAGATACCTATATACAAGTATTACAATCCTTCTTGTTAGACTGTATGTCATTATATTTCAAGATACCTGTATACAAGTGTTACAATCCTTCTTGTTAAGACTGTATATCATTATATTTCAAGATACCTGTATACAAGTGTTACAATCCTTCTTGTTAAGACTGTATGTCATTATATTTCAAGATACCTGTATACAAGTGTTACAATCCTTCTTGTTAAGACTGTATGTCATTATATTTCAAGATACCTGTATACAAGTGTTACAATCCTTCTTGTTAAGACTGTATGTCATTATATTTCAAGATACCTGTATACAAGTATTACAATCTTTCTTGTTAAGACTGTATGTCATTATATTTCAAGATACCTGTATACAAGTATTACAATCTTTCTTGTTAAGACTGTATGTCATTATATTTCAAGATACCTGTAATACAAGTGTTACAATCCTTCTTGTTAAGACTGTATGTCATTATATTTCAAGATACCTGTATACAAGTATTACAATCTTTCTTGTTAAGACTGTATGTCATTATATTTCAAGATACCTGTATACAAGTGTTACAATCCTTCTTGTTAGACTGTATGTCATTATATTTCAAGATACCTGTATACAAGTGTTACAATCCTTCTTGTTAAGACTGTATATCATTATATTTCAAGATACCTATATACAAGTATTACAATCTTTCTTGTTAAGACTGTATGTCATTATATTTCAAGATACCTGTATACAAGTGTTACAATCCTTCTTGTTAAGACTGTATATCATTATATTTCAAGATACCTATATACAAGTATTACAATCTTTCTTGTTAAGACTGTATGTCATTATATTTCAAGATACCTGTATACAAGTGTTACAATCCTTCTTGTTAAGACTGTATGTCATTATATTTCAAGATACCTGTATACAAGTATTACAATCTTTCTTGTTAAGACTGTATGTCATTATATTTCAAGATACCTGTATACAAGTATTACAATCTTTCTTGTTAAGACTGTATGTCATTATATTTCAAGATACCTGTATACAAGTATTACAATCTTTCTTGTTAAGACTGTATGTCATTATATTTCAAGATACCTGTATACAAGTATTACAATCCTTCTTGTTAGACTGTATGTCATTATATTTCAAGATACCTGTATACAAGTGTTACAATCCTTCTTGTTAGACTGTATGTCATTATATTTCAAGATACCTGTATACAAGTGTTACAATCCTTCTTGTTAAGACTGTATATCATTATATTTCAAGAAACCTGTAATACAAGTGTTACAATCTTTCTTGTTAAGACTGTATGTCATTATATTTCAAGATACCTGTAATACAAGTATTACAATCCTTCTTGTTAGACTGTATGTCATTATATTTCAAGATACCTGTATACAAGTGTTACAATCCTTCTTGTTAGACTGTATGTCATTATATTTCAAGATACCTGTATACAAGTGTTACAATCCTTCTTGTTAGACTGTATGTCATTATATTTCAAGATACCTGTAATACAAGTGTTACAATCCTTCTTGTTAGACTGTATGTCATTATATTTCAAGATACCTGTATACAAGTGTTACAATCTTTCTTGTTAAGACTGTATGTCATTATATTTCAAGATACCTGTATACAAGTATTACAATCCTTCTTGTTAAGACTGTATATCATTATATTTCAAGAAACCTGTAATACAAGTGTTACAATCTTTCTTGTCAAGACTGTATGTCATTATATTTCAAGATACCTGTAATACAAGTATTACAATCCTTCTTGTTAGACTGTATGTCATTATATTTCAAGATACCTGTATACAAGTGTTACAATCCTTCTTGTTAGACTGTATGTCATTATATTTCAAGATACCTGTAATACAAGTGTTACAATCCTTCTTGTTAAGACTGTATATCATTATATTTCAAGATACCTGTATACAAGTATTACAATCCTTCTTGTTAGACTGTATGTCATTATATTTCAAGATACCTGTATACAAGACTGTATGTCATTATATTTCAAGATACCTGTATACAAGTGTTACAATCCTTCTTGTTAGACTGTATGTCATTATATTTCAAGATACCTGTATACAAGACTGTATGTCATTATATTTCAAGATACCTGTATACAAGTATTACAATCCTTCTTGTTAAGACTGTATGTCATTATATTTCAAGATACCTGTATACAATTGTTACAATCCTTCTTGTTAGACTGTATGTCATTATATTTCAAGATACCTGTATACAAGACTGTATGTCATTATATTTCAAGATACCTGGAAACAAGTGTTAATTTGTTTTGATTCTTCACAATTAAATATAAAATATATAAAGTAAGAGTTTACCTTGCCAAATTGCCTAAGAAGGTTGATTAAGGCACCTTTTCCAAAGGGATTTGTCAGACTAGCATGGAAAGCCATTGTCGGATGTTCTGATGATAAAATTGCCACCCACTTTTGCTACAAACATAAGAAATGTAGAAATGTGAAAACATAAGGTCAAACTACATTTCCTATGAGATCCTGCGCTGTATTATAACAATTCATGTTCAACAACACATCATAATCAGTCTACAAAAACATAAGAATAGAACAAATTAGCTGCAGTTTTTCCACTACCATGGCTGAAGGTCCGTCAACCGGACCCATTCTCCCTGCCGATCATTTACTTATAAAGCATAAAATCCGGTCCAAAATAGAAAATAAAAACATGACGCCGTAAATTTCTATTCAAGACCTGGCCATTCTCCCAACAAAGTTGGCATATTTTAGGAGCACAGTTTCCAGAATTGGCATTTTGCCACGTAAAATTGTTGAGTGTTATTCGGAAACTATCACTATTTTACACTGTTTGCCGATTAGGTAAGATGTCACATGCCGACTGCAGCTAAGAAACGTGGTAGCATTGGATGTTTCCCCAAAGATTTGACATAATTATTCTCACGAAATCGTTCACACTAAAACATAATTGCCATTTCAAATGCAAGGAAATTGGCTTCTTGCAGTATTGAATTCTAAACTTTTCTTTGCTCGCAGCAGGCGATCAGTGATTTTCCCCTCCTACTGGATCCAATAATTTACTCCTAGCGGAAATGATGTAGCTTTTCTATAACTTCTAGGGCTATACTATGACAACATATAAGTACTCCCATCACTTTGATATATGTTAACCCAGCAGCCTTGCCATGGGGGGAACAGGAGACTCGAGGTATTGGTCATTGCAAGGAAGAGAAGATCTTTCCCCTCTCCTAATCAGACAGTGGATGTCAAGAGCTCATGTATTGCTGAAGCAATACATTAATTATACAAATGTTATAACCCAGATGTGATCAGCATGAATTCCGTTGAAGCGTTTCCAAAAATAGTCAGAAAAACTGATATTTTGGTACTTTTCCATATTTCCAAGGGCCATAACTCACACAAGAATAATGCAATCAACATGAAACTCAAACTTGATCTGTAAGTCATCATTCTATAGTAGGTTACCAAGAATGAAATCATTCCGTTGAAGCGTTTCCAAAAAAAGTCCGGAAAACTAAAGTGTGAATGACAGACTGATGGATGGACAGAGTACAAATGAAACTTGATCTGTAAGTCATCATTCTATAGTAGGTTACCAAAAATGAAATCATTCCATTGAAGCGTTTCCAAAAAAGTCCGGAAAGTTAAAAAATTTATAGTAATTTATATATTTTTTATACTTACCAATGACCCAGACTTAGCTGGTGCTAACTCTAACAAAACCAGGGCCAAACACAAATTTTGCCCCCCAATCCCCAAAATTTGCATCCAAAACAAAAAGAAATCATGTCCTAAAGGACCTCCATACTACGCCTCTACTGCGCATGCGCAGTGACGCAGTCGTCCCGAAATTGGCGCCAATTATCATTCTTACTGGCAGTGCCTGGTCAGCGCTATGTATTCAGCGGGGAGGCAAGAGTTCCCAACTCCAGGGAGGGCCATCCCCGTCTGGGTCATTGGTAAGTATAAAAAATATATAAATTACTATAAATTTTTTAACATTTTTATACTGTACCAATGACCCAGACTTAGCTGAATAGTAAACAGGCTGGAGGGCCTAGGACATAGAGGAAAATCCAATAAGCTCAACTATATAGTAAACAGGTAACCCCTTAAGGAGAAAAGGAGTATTAGGCTTTACATGTATCTTTCTTATTTAATATTAAATTAGAAAGATACACTACCCTTAATAATTGAGCACAATAACATTCATGTTCTCTATTAACATCCAGTATAACCCTTATACTAATTATTTTTAAAGCAAGCCAATAAATAAAGTAGTCCAGAGAATTGAGACTCTTTATAATCATTTAAAAGTGTCCGAGTATTGTATATTAAAGCCCGTTTGACACTTGACATATACAAATGCTTCACACTGAGCTACACTTTAAAAATAAGACATCAATGAATTTAAACATTAATATTACACTTTAAAACCATCCCGGAAGCGACTCAGAAATACTGACTTGGAGGAGGCATTCCCTTGCTTTTCACTATAAAGCAGGTGACCTAAGGGAACACCCCCCCCCCCCCCCCCCCCCTTCCCCTTGCCCTGGGTCAAATAGCCCAGAGCGAAGAGGGCAGCCGGACGGAGTCACTGCCGGAACAGAAAGCCTGCATAACTATAGTTGCAACTGTTTAGTGGACGACATTCTGAGCAACAGATAACGGACCTAAACAATGCAGGTCTCCAGAAATGGACTCAATATTTCTGAGATAAAAATTCATAAATGTGGATGGCTGAGACCAATAAGCAGCCTTCATTAAATCTGTAATAGCAACACTATTAGCATAAGCCCAGGAAGTAGAAAGAGCTCTTACTTCATGAGCAGAAATCTTAAGCACAGACTGCTGAGAAGAAGATAAATCTTCATAAGCAGTACGGATAGTTAACTGAATCCATCTAGCAATAGAATGGACTGAAATGTCCTTTCTATCAGGCATCAAAGACAGAAAGAAACGTTTCCGTCCCTTTCTGATAAACTGAGATCTCTGTTTATAGATACGTAGTGCTCTAACAGGACAGAGTAAAGGCCTACGCCCGTCTGAAGACGGAAGAGCCTTAATAACAATAGGTTCCGGATATTTATTAGGAGCCTGATTCTTAGCTAAAAAACCCACATTAGTAGTGAAGGTGATAGTGTTCCCAACACTACGATAATGAGAATCATCCACCGATAGTGCATGAAGCTCACTGACTCTTCTGGCAGAAGAGAAAGCTAAGAGAAAAGCTGTCTTATAAGATAAGAATTTGAAATCTACTGTCCCAAGAGGTTCAAATGGCTTTTCCTTCAATTTAAGGAGAACCCAAGCTAAATTCCACTTAGGAATTAATCTAAGAGTTCTGGGTCTATTTATCGAAAAGTTTCTAACCAACTTCGATAAAGAGACATTAGATCCAATTTGTAAACTATCATGATGTGCATAGGTATCAGATAACATAGATCTATAACCCTTTATAGTAACAGGCTGCAGTTTGATTTCGTCAAACAAGTATACTAGAAAGTTTGCAATGTCTGGTATAGAGGGATCAAATATATCTACAGAATGATCCCTACATCCACTTAGCCGCATAGTTTAGCGAAGAGGAGGTCCTCCTACAGTTAGAAATCGCGTCCACTGCTCGTCCTGTAAAGTGCTTGCCATGCAAGAAGGACCGCACAACGGAAAAACGTGAAGGTTGAGACCTTGCGGGTTGTGATGGAGTTGGCGCGATTTCCCCTGTGAAAGAAGATCCTCTCGTGGAGGAAGCTTCCGCGGTAGGTCCCACAACAGACACCTGAGTAGATTTATCCACGGTCTCTGTGGCGACAGAGATGCTACCAACAGAATCTTGCATTGAGATTGTTTTATCTTTAGCAATACTTGTTGAATTAACGGCGCTGGAGGATACACATATCCTATCATTCCGTCCCAAGGGATCGACAGAGCGTCTACTGCAAATGCTCTTGGATCCGGACACGGAGACACATACGTCTGCAACTGATTGTTGAGATGTGTCGCAAATAAGTCTATCATTGGCCGTTCCCATTGGTAGCAAATCTGAGTGAATACTTGTTTGTTGAGAGTCCACTCCGACGGCAACAAGCGACCCTTTCGTGAAAGGGAGTCTGCTAGCACATTCAGACGACCCGGTATGTGACGGACCGAAAGAAGAACGTGATGTTCTAACGCAAACAGAACAACGGAACTGAATGAGTGCCTCCCTGATTCTGTATATACGCCACTACTGTCGTATTGTCGGATAGGATTTGGACATGAGCATCGTGAATAATGTCCATCCAGTGACGTAACGCAAGCCAAATTGACATCATTTCCTTGATGTTTATGTGCTTGCACAGGAATTGCGGATCCCAAAGACCCTGGCATCTCGAATCCATTGGGATTAATGATGCACCCCAACCTGTTTGACTGGCATCCGTCATAACGGTAAAACTCGGATCCGGCAACTGCAGCGGAACTCCTTGAGTTAACCACTGAATGTTTGCCCAAGTCTGAATCTCTCGTTTCACTTGATCTGACAAGAGAACGTCTACATCGAGCGAATGAATTTTCACACTCCAATTCTGAGTCAGGAAAATTTGAAGAGGACGTGTGCGTAGCCGCCCCATCGGAATGAGATCCGCGGCGGCTCCGCACAGACCTATCAGTCTCATAAATTCTCTCGCTGTGACTTTGTCTGCGTGCAGACAATAGCGAGCGTAACAACTGACTAATTTCGCTCTGGTTAACGGCAGACGAACGAGATTGTTGTGCGTCTCGAAGCTCATTCCCAGATGAGTGAATGACTTGGACGGCACCAGATCCGACTTCTCCTCGTTTACTATAAAACCGAGACGTCGGAGCAATAGAAGAAGATTCTGAACATCGTTCTGAAGCGTTAACTCGTTGCCGTACCTCTGAAGAATGTCGTCCAGGTAGGCCGACGTTACCGCAGACGAATGAGCTCGGAAGTAGATCATTACCGAGTTCATTACCCGAGTGAAAGCCCAGGGTGCTAGATTCAATCCGAAGCACATCGCCCGGAATTGATACACCACTCCCAGGACTGCAAAGCGTAGATACTTTCAGAATGTCGGATGTACCATGACGTGAAAGTACGCATCTTTGAGATCTATGCTCGTTGCATAATCGTTCACCCGAATACTCGCTCTGACCGATCGATTCGTCTCCATATAAAACTTCGGAGCGACGATCAGCTTGTTTATCCAGCTCAAATCTATGACTGGACGGAACGAGCCGTCTGGTTTCGGAACCAGAAACAGATGGCTGTAGAATCCCAGAGATTCCTGGTTTTCTACGACCTCTACCGCGTTCTTCATTAAAAGAGACTGCACCTCTGATAACAGAGCGTCTCTTTTCTGTGGATTTGACGGAAGATGAGTCCACTTTGGACTTCGAGTTAGTGGAGGCTTTCGTTTGAAGGATATCTTTAGACCTTCCGAAGTCACTCCTCTCACCCAAGGGTCGTCCGTAATCGACGCCCACTCTTGTGAAAAACTCGACAACCTTCCGCCAACCGGAACGCGATAGAGGTTTAAGCCATCACCTCCTGGACCTGCGAGGCCTGCGGTAGGAGAAACCACGTCTTCCACGACCCGCACCTCGCCTCGTCGACCTCGGGGCGTCCGATCGATTGTCCCGGCCTGAAGGACGTCCCGAACGAGAGTCGCTATCCTGACGGTCTCTCGAATAAGACTAAGAGGACGCACCGGAACCTCTATAGGAACCTCTCTTGGGCGCATTAGACCCAGAAGTGCCTGTCTTATTCGTGTCTGCTGTATCCGACTTCTTAGGAGCCGATCTGAACAACAGAGAATCATTAGCTTTCTTTTTAATTTTATCATAAATAGCGGAAAGCTTGCCGTCAAAGAGAAGTTCTCCTGAGACCGAAGCGACTCTAAGAGAGTTCTTCACCTTAGAATCCACTAGTGTGGATGTAGCTAGGGCTGCGTCACGTCTAACCAACTCCAGATTTGCCACTGAAAGGGCGGAGTTACATGTGGAATAAGTTACTGCCCTTGAAAGAAGTCTTAAAGAGGATTGTATATCCTGAAACTCTTCCCCTTGAAGGCGCAGTGATAACGCCTTAGTAAGGTGATCTGCGTAAGATACGGCATCTAAATTGGCTCTGTTAGACGCAATAGCTGTTTCCAACACCACGGTTGGAATAGAAGCTGACGACGGTAATGATAGCTCTAAGTCTTCCGCCTCGTCGTCCATACGCAGAGGAACTCTCGGTATACCCTGTCCTGCCGTATCGAATTTATTCCTTGCATTAATGAAAGGCAGGTTGAGAGTATTAGCGGACAAGAAACCTGCTTTCCCCGTCCTGGAAGCAAGTTTAAATATAGCGTCGTTCAATAATTCAAATGTTCTAGCAACATTATTGGACTGCGACGGAAACTCGGGAGCGATGTCCCTGAACCGCTCAAAAAATTCAGAGTCCAATGACGCTATAATTCTCTTGTCCGGAAGCGCAGCAGTCTGGCCCGATGGAACAACTTGAGGGAGAAAGAGCCGGATGAAGTCCACGGCAGCTTTATGTTGTTCCGAAAGGGATAGCTCCAAGTCATCCGTATCCCTTTCACCATCCGGTCGGACCTCACGATGTTCCCGGTCGTCTGCCCCCGATGCTTCGGCGGAGCGTACCGACCCAGCGCCGTCGGATAATTCTCGATCCGACACCGTTTCTGTCGGCTGCTGGGATGCTGAGATAAGCTGTGCTATCTGCACAAGAATGTCCGGCGTCGAGACCTGCGGAGGCGCAGTCTTTCGCTGCTTCGCCGAGGGCAGCTCCGCATCAGATGGCTCCCGCATACTTTTCCTATGCGAACGTCCGGAGTCCATCGGTCTCGAATCCCTGGCTGCCGGATGGTGTGACCTGGTCGCCGAAGAATCCTTCATCGGCGAAGCTGGTAATATATCGGCGGTCATGCAACCAAGGTGCGGTCGTGTGCGCTGACGAGAAGAGGAAGCCTCAACAGTCTCTGCGGACTGCTTATACAACGGAGCGTCCCGAGCGACGGACGTATGCTCCGCTAAAGACACATTTTGTACCACAACATCTGGTCCCAGATGTTGTTGTACGAGAGAGGGACCTCTCTCGCTCGCGGCCCGGCTGGACCTGGACGAGCTAGGAACCGGACTAAAAGGCTTCCTCCGTTCTCGCTTACTATCCGCCGTCACTGGGTGTGCATCTACTATGTTTATAGTGCTCGCATCACCCAAAATTTCCTCTTGGACCGCATCGGACGAACCCGGCTGCCGAACCATTCGGTGAATGGACGCTACACCGGGCGAGCTAGCAGACGACATTTGTCTAATCTCCATGAGCACTTTTGCCACTAGCTCTGAATTCATTTGTGACGACGGACGCACACTTGAAGAAGATAACATGGAAACATCACCCTGTTCTGGTTCCTCTGAAATAGAAACTGAGAGAGTAGAGTGACCTTGCGGAGAAAGAGCCGGCATCGCTCTTTCTCCAGAAACAACATATCGTGACACACGTTTCCAATGTTTCTCATCCCAATGTTCACATATAGGACAGGGATTAATGCGAGAACACTGACTACAATTAATACAATGATCATGAAAGTCAGAGGAAGATTTCTTCCTATTACAATTTGAACAACGTCCCTTCATTGTGAAAGAACAACAATAAGTCCAAGTTACTCGCAAAAACCCCTGACACAAAGATACATAATAACATGATCCATTAATAAATGAAAAAACAATTGCAAAACAAAATAATTTTGAAAAAATATTTTTTCAGAGAAGCCCAAGTTGCTGAAAAGTAACGTTGAGCCCCGATGGATCCGATGGCAAAGTGTGGTCAAAAATTTTAAATTTATATAAAATAATTAATGAGACACTTTCGGATAATATAAATGTATCTTATAATGAGATAAACTACCACAAAGGCAAACAGCCCCCCTCAAAAAAGGCTGTTGCCAATGAAAACAAACAGTGTAAACACACTAGAAAACATGACTCCAGGCACTGAAAAAACTGGCCCGGAATCAGTCATCAATTACACTCTATCTGATGCAAAACAGAGACTCCCAGGGGAGAATCTGTAGAACATCAGATGGAAGATGCAGAACACAAACGTTATACACCCATGGGTGAAAACGTAACTATGGGGAAAATAACAGAAAATATTCTGTAACCAAGCAACTCTCCCAGGAAATTTTAGAAATGAAATTTCTCAAAAATATGCCAAAAGCATGGGAGAATTGCCAGGGGGGGACTTTAGAAGGCTAGGGGAGAGGAAACACTGAATAACCAGTGCAACAATTAGCAAGAATGACAACAAGGGGCCCATGCCTCGAAAATAGGCAACTTAACATAATTTCATCAAAAAATTTTAAGTACAGCCCTGATTATTTTTTGCCACTTCTTTTTCCTCTCCTCCTTCTATCCTCCTTAGAATCACATTTTCTCCAAAAATTACGTGTCTGGCATCCTTTAAACTGAGATTTACAAGCACAAAGATCAGTGAGATGTTGACTGATGAAGGGCCAAACAGAGAATGATAATTGGCGCCAATTTCGGGACGACTGCGTCACTGCGCATGCGCAGTAGAGGCGTAGTATGGAGGTCCTTTAGGACATGATTTCTTTTGGTTTTGGATGCAAATTTTGGGGATTGGGGGGCAAAATTTGTGTTTGGCCCTGGTTTTGTTAGAGTTAGCACCAGCTAAGTCTGGGTCATTGGTACAGTATAAAAATACTGATATTTTGGGCTTTTCCATATTTTCAAGGGCCATGGCTCACACAACAATAATGCAATCAGCATGAAACTCAAAAGATCTGTAAGTCATTGTTCTATAGTAGTTTACAAAAATGAAATCATTCCGTTGAAGCGTTTCCAAAAAAAGTCTGGAAAACTGATATGTTGGTACTTTTCCGTATTTCCAAGGGCCATAACTCACACAAAAATAATGCAATCAGCATGAAACTCAAACTTGATCTGTAAGTCATCGTTCTATAGTAGGTTACCAAAAATGAAATCATTCAATTGAAGCATTTCCAAAAAAGTCTGGAAAACTAAAGTGTGACTGACAGAGTGCAAACCTATAGTACCCTCCAGCGATGCCTGTAGGGAGCTAATTAGTAAAACTTGCTACTGGCAACTCAGAAAGCTGAGTAAACTCTGTTCAATCCTCAGTGGTAGAGCTTTGGAGCAACTGGTTCACTCGTTCATAACCTCTCTTTTGTATTATTGCAATTCTCTTTTCCTTGGTCTGCCACATACAATGCAGAGAATCCGGAATGTTGCTGCTCGTAATAACAGCGGTGCTAAACGGTTTGACCATATCACTCCCATCTTGAAGAATCTACATTGGCTTCCAGTCCAAAGTCGAGTGCACTTAAAAATTATCATGCTGGTATTTAAATGCATTCATGATCTTGCACCTGTGTGAGCTTCTCTCTCGCCACATACCTATGCACAGTCTTCATTCTTCGGATCATCTGTCAATGACCGGACCTTTTACGCATCTGCATTGGCGAGGAAGTGGAGTTTTCTCGGTTGCTGGTCCGAGACTCTGGAATGCATTGCCACCACATCTTCGGTCACAACCAAGTTTACTTGCTTTCAAGAAACAGATTAAAACTAATTTATTCAAATCATTTATTTTGTATCTTGTGCTCTACAATCTGTAAAGCATTTTAGAGCATCCTTGTGGTGGTTTTGTGCTATATAAAAATAATTATTATAATTATTTTCATGCACATGTACACATCATACTCATACTGCACACCAAGTTTCATAGAAATCCAATAAAAAATGTAGGAGTCAAGTGGACAAGCCTTTGTGCAGGGACCAGCCGTGAGGGCGACTAGGGCGATTAAGTCGCCCTTCTAAGCCCAAAGTCGCCTAGAAAAATAGTCGGGGCGATTACAAGTCGCCCTCTAAAAATTGGCCAAAATGAGAAAAGGCTGAACTGAGTGATGCGAGGTTTACATGAAAACGAGTATTTTCAAAAATCAAATGTGCTCGAGTGTGATAAATGGGCATTTTAATTCGTCAAATAAACGTCCATTTATTTGAAATCACACGACAAGCATTTGTCCATTGTCGCTTTCGGCAGATTTTTTTTATTTCTATTTTGTTGCGTTCCAGTCGGAGCTTCAAGTGTCGAAACGAAAATAAGTGACTTACGCGACTCAACAAAACAACCCAGTTTGAAAGTATGTTACGTCACTTAGGATGCCGAAAATGTATACACAACGGACGTATTTTATAACACATTATTTTCATTTCGATTTGCTGACGACTGTTAACTGTTGGGCTGTCTATTCCCAGAAAAACACGAATGGAATTGAAACACATGAAAAAAAGCTCTAGTGATGTCAAGAAAAGCTTTGTACAGGACACAAGTGTGCATGTGGACGATCTTGAAAAAGGGTCCTCCTAAACATCGGAATGACATGAAATGACGCGGAATGACACCGGAATGCCATAAAAATGATGCGGAATGACATTTCTTTTACAAAATACTCGACCCCAGAATGTATTTTGTTTATTAACTAACAAAGTACCTCCCAAACAACCTTCTTACATCTGGTCCTGTTCACACTTTCAGACTTAGGAAATTATTAGCTTAGTAGACTTTGTTGAAAGGCAACCACAGGAGGGTGATGGGGGATGGGCACGAAGAAGAGGTGAGGGGTCATGAAGGAGAAGGTAGCAGTGGGGGATTTTCAGTCAATAATTACATTGTGATTTTTTAACCTGGCACAGATGCATCATAGACAACTGGACCTGGATTATTTGTACGTTAATGGAGGACCATAAATTGAAAATATGAAGGGGCGGCGGGGGTGGTACATGAATATTCTTAATTTTCCCCACTTGCCTATGAAGTCTCCCTACATGACTCTGCAGTCTCCCTATTTTTTCTGGAGGGAGACTTGAAGTCTCCCTAAAATTCCCCCCTAGGCTGGTCCCTGCCTGTGATGAAAATTTTGCTATTTCCAAGGCTTAAAATTTGTCTGGCATCGCGAGAATCTAACATGATTCTCGCGAAATACATTCGTGCGAATCCATTTAGGCCATAACATGAAATTCTGCAAACACAAGCTGAACTTTGCTGGGGAGATCATGACATAACATGTTAACATTTCCACCCATGGTTTACCACATGCTTCACATTTTCTTGATTTTGGTATCAAATCAAGTCATGGCTGCTAATAGCAGCCATGACTTGATTTTATACCAAACTCAAGAAAATGTGAATAGGCAGTTTCTCATAATTTAGTATCTAATGATACACCCCGATCAGAACGTCATTGTGAATCAAAAGCATCTTACATAAAGCTAATCCAAGCAGTAAACTGACGCGAATCCACTTAGATTCGCGCAAGTGCAGATAGCCAGAATCATTACGAGAATCGATTCGCGGCTTCACGTGTAATTTTAAGCCTTGTATTTCCAAGGGCTGTAACCACTCAAAATTTGTCACATCAAAAAGTCCTGACCACATGCACATCTACACTTGAAACTGATACTTCATACCAAGTTTCATAAAAATCCAATAAAAGAGTTAAGCAGACAAGCATTTCTGATGGAAATTTTCCTATTTCCAAGGGCCTTAACCACGCAAAATGTGTCGCATCTAAAATTCCTGACAACATGCACATCTATATTTGATACTGATACTGCAGACCCAAGTTTTGTAAAAATACGTTAAAACTGTAGGAGAGGGTCAGGCGGACAGTTAGTAATGGTAGGCAGACTGATGGACAGAGGAACACCATTTCAATATCCCCCTCCCAACCTTGTCGGCAGGGGATAACTTGATGATGTTGTGCAAAGCATTAAGAAGGGCCAATGAAATGTCGAATTGAAAAGTGATTGACGTGAACTTTTGTGACACACTTTTCTGTTTACCAATTGTATTCTTGCAGAAATTACATGTTTTTCATTCAAATACACAGTTATTCTATTTTTCTGTTTATGCCGAAATTAAATTATAAGAAATAACTGTCATTTTCTTTCTTTCTATGTTTCACCACTGATGGAGGCTAATAAAGCCAAAGGCTATGGTACTAAAGAACATTATAAATTTACAGTAATTTGTATATTTTTATACTTACTAATGGCCCAGACTTAGCTAGTGCTAACTCCAAAATATCGAGGGCCAAACACAAGAAAATTAGAAGTCCTATCTGGCCCTCTATGCATTTCCTCTCTGCACAGATGCATACGCCAGGAAGTGACCGGAATTGGCGCAAACATCATTCTTTGTAAAAGACAGTATTACATAATAATTCAGCGGGGAGGTATGAGTGCCTACTCATGGGAGGGCCATGCCCGTCTGGGCCATTGGTAAGTATAAAAATATACAAATTACCATAAATTTATAATATTTTTACACTGTAAACCAATGGCCCATACTTAGTTGAATTGTAAAAAGGTGGAGGGCCCGTGATGAAAGGAAATTAGAATAATTAGTAAAATACATACATGTCTCTCTATACAGTAACAGAGGAGACATATCCTAAATAAGGGGCCTAATTTAAGTAATTTCTTATTCTAAGTATGAAGACAATGCTAATTAGGATGTAAGGCATTCCTAATTTTTAAGGCTAGTCCAGACTAAGCCCCCCAAAGATTAGGATGGCATATCTGAGAATGAGAGAAAATCCCCCACAAACAGACGCCATATAATAACACTTCAGCTGTATGCAGGACAGTATTATGGATAAAACAGCTTCCTTCATGGTTACTTACCCATTAAGCCAGAGAAGAGGTAAAAATCCCCTCCCCCCCTTTCTTTTGAAGGAATCTTCAAAAGAAATAGGGGAGAGCTCTGGAATCAATAAGAGCGGTACCAAAAAACAATATAAAAAATGCCGCTCAGGATCACAGATCCAATGTCGAGTTGTGACCTTGACCTTTGACCTGGCAAGTCCAAGGTCAATAGGGTTCTTCCTCGCACCAAGGCCAACACACCTATGAAGTTTCATGAATCTAGGTTGAACCACTATCAAGTTCTCATCCGGAAACCAACTGTTGCGATATGCTATGTTCAAGGTCACTGTGACCTTGACCTTTGACCTGGTGAGTCCAACATCAATAGGGTTCTTCCTCGCAACAAGGCCAACACGCCTGTAAAGTTTCATGGCTCTAGGTTGAACCACTATCAAGTTATCATCCGGAAACCAATTGTTGGGATATACTATGTTCAAGGTCACTGTGACCTTGACCTTTGACCTGGTGAGTCCAAGATCAATAGGGTTCTTCCTCGCACCAAGGCCAACATACCTATGAAGTTTCATGACTCTAGGTTGAACCACTATCAAGTTATCATCCGGAAACCAATTGTTGCGATATACTATGTTCAAGGTCACTGTGACCTTGACCTTTGACCTGGTGAGTCCAAGATCAATAGGGTTCTTCCTCGCACCAAGGCCAACACACCTATAAAGTTTCATGACTCTAGGTTGAACCACTATCAAGTTATCATCCGGAAACCAATTGTTGCGATATACTATGTTCAAGGTCACTGTGACCTTGACCTTTGACCTGGTGAGTCCAAGATCAATAGGGTTCTTCCTCGCACCAAGGCCAACACACCTATGAAGTTTCATGACTCTAGGTTGAACCACTATCAAGTTATCATCCGGAAACCAATTGTTGCGATATACTATGTTAAAGGTCACTGTGACCTTGACCTTTGACGTAGCGAGTCCAAAATCAATAGGGTTCTTCCCCTCACCAAGGCCAATCTACCTATGAAGTTTCATGAATGTGAGTTGAACCATTATCAAGTTATCATCCGGAAACCAATTGTTTAAGATTTACTATGTTCAAGGTCACTGTGACCTTGACCTTCGACGTAGCATGTCCAAAATCAATAGGGTTCTTCCTCCCACCAAGACCAACCTATGTATGAAGTTTAATGAATGTGAGTTGAACCACTATCAAGTTATCATCCGGAAACCAATTGTTTACGCCCGCCCGCCCGCCCGCCCGCCCGCCCATCCGCCCGCCCGCCCGCCCGCCCGCCCATCCGCCCGCCCGCCCCGCCCGCCCGCCCGCCCGCCATTCACCAAACTATAAGTCGAGTTTGACTTCGTCACAACTCGACTAATAATCATTGAACAGGCACTCAGGTATTAATGCCTGATTAATAAATGGTGCTTAACGCCACTTCAGAAGTTAAGGCTACAGCGATGATCCTGGTAATTAATATTGCCCACTATATAAAGTACACTGCAGACGGCGTACGGAGATACGTCGAAAACCGGTGATATAAAATATAACATACACATGTCCAATCGAGCCACACTCTTAAACGATCCCTGAAGAGAAAACACACTTCCTAGGTAATCCACAGACAGCCTCTGTACAATAAATTCTCGTAACAACACTCTCCAACGTGTACTATCTGATATCTACGATCGTAAACACATGAGAATGTGCGAATTGAGTACTGACATAATAGAAACCCGGATCTAGAAAAGGAAGTAGGTATGATTAACAGGCTCCGACACGGACCGTCCCCGAAATAGATTATAATTTCAAGGTCCACAAAATACAATGAAGTGTTAGCCTAATAATATAATGTGCGAGAGCATTTATATTTAGCATGTAATCATCTGAATACCAATTAACTGGTTATGCAGTCTGCGAGGTACTCAAAGAGTAACAATGATTTGATAATTATGATTTTTAATATAATTGCTCATATATAACACATCAACAAATAATCACAGAAAACTAATCCAACTAAAATGCGGATGTGCCCATGAGGTCATCATGGAACACCTGAACTTGCAGATGTCTGGACCAACACAGCACCATCTGACAGCTCAGGTTCTGAGACTGCCGTCGGCTGTTTCTGCACTTGCTGGGATGCTGCGATGAGCTGCACAATCTGCGACAGCAATCCGTTATGGAGGCCTGAGGAGCAGCAGTCTTCTATTCTGGCGGCCGGTTGCTCCCGGGACAGTGTGTCCGAGATGGCTCTTTTCTCCGGACGTCCCGATAAATGAGGCCTCGTCTCATAGCTACTGAATGGTGCTACTATCGAGCGGTCGCAGCATTCTGATTTTCAGGAACGAGCCAGAACTAGTGGGAGTACATCGACTACAAGCAAGGCAACCAACACGTAAATCAGAGGAAAGGCTTCCTCGCCTTGCTAACTGAGCAATATGCTTTCATAATGAAGCAAAATAAGTGAACCGTACTCCCACCAACTCCACATCAAATATTATAAAAAAGATACATAACAAATAACATTCAAAATATAAATTGAAAAATATTTTACACAAAAAAAAAAATTTGACAAGAGCCCAAGTTCCCAAAGGGAACGATGTGCCCAAATGTATCCCGATAGAGCCCAAGTGTGGACAAAAATTATTTTTCTATCCAAAAAATTAACTGATCCAAAAAATTAACTGCTACACTACCGGAATATTTAATGTATCTTACAACAGTCCTACCATATAGTAAAAAGGAAACTACATATATAAATAGAGCATTGTCAATGTAAACATCAGAATGAAAACCGGAAACAAGACCCCAGGCAACACGGCCCGAAGTCAGTAACAGATTTTTGAACTGCCGTATTTACTCTATGTATTGGGACACTCTATGATTTCGGACACACATTTTTTCCAGAAAACTATATTTTTTTTACGCTCCAAAGTTTGGGACATTCAGGAGATTTGTTTCCAGCTGGCCCGTCGCTAGTAGCAGACGACACTCATAAAAAAAATTCTTGGGTAACTAAAAATTTTCATTTTTTGCTTCCAAAACATAGTTTATGGAATACGCTCGTTCCAATGAGGGATCATAAGCTATGTTTTGGAAGCAAAAAATGAAAATATAAAAAAAAATTGGACAGCGATTTTCGTTTTTAGTGATGGAAAGCGAATCACACACAACTTTATTCAGCATCAAATCAAGACCAAGCTCTGTTCTTTCACCATTTTCTAAGAATTGGGACACCTGGGAAATAATTATTTTTAGCTGTCCCAATACATAGAGTAAATACAGTATCCAATGTAAAGCAAGATCTTCATAAGAAAAAACAATACATCGGATGTATGACCAAAACGCCTAAACATCCCAAGGGTGAGGACGTAACCATGGGGATATACAGAATAAACATTCTGTGTAACACGTTAAACTCCCAAGAAATTTTATAAAAAAATTTCAATAAAACAAGCCAAAAAGCTTGGGAGTTTAACTGGGAGGCTTCAAGGAAGGGTAGGGAAGGAATACTTAGCAAACACTGGAAAAATCATTATCAATAATGATGATGATGTCAGGCCCATGTCCCTAAATTGGGGAACATGAACTAATTTTTATAAATATTATAAAGTTACAGCCCTGAACGTTTCAAACCACCGTTTCTTCCTTCCTTCATCCAGTTGTGTCCTTGGATCCACCAAATTAACCATTGATTTGTGTCTGGCATCATTATAAACTGAGATTTAAAAGCACCGAAGTCAGTTTGTTATTTGATTGAGGGCCAAACAAAGAATGATGTTGGCGCCAATTCCGGCCACTTCCTGGCGTCTGCGCATGTGCTTAGAGTAAATGTATGGAGGGCCAGATAGGACTTCTAATTTTCGGTTTTGCATGCAAATTTTGGAGATTGGTGGGGTGCAAAATTTGTGCTTGGCCCTCGATATTTTGGAGTTAGCACCAGCTAAGCCTGTACCATTGGTTTACAGTGTAAAAATACTGTTTTTTCGGAATCCAAGTATAGTTATTTATTTATTTATTTATTGGTGTTTAAGGTCACATACTTATGCACAATGGCTAATCGTGACCGTGACAGTTTTACGGGTGGAGGAAGCCGGAGTACCCGGAGAGAACCACCGAGCAACGACGAGCAGCTGTCAGCTCTCCAACATCGTAACTCTGAACTCTGCACCGCAGCACAGGCAGGGTTAGATTGGTTGAAGACATGCGCACCATCGACGTACAGTACGCCTCAGTACACAGCGTCATCGTGCCCCCATTTAGGCAATCGGGGTGAAGTGTCTTGCCCAAGGACACAACGCGGTTGACGCAGGTGGGATTCGAACCGAGGACCTCTCGGCTTGCAGCCTGCACCTCTACCAATTGAGCCACCGCGCCCCCCATCCAAGTATAGTCTGCCAGTCAACTCTTAGTGTGTATCAGAGACATGGTCAATTGACTCTTGTCAGTTTGAGTTCAGTTTTGAAATTTGTTAAGCTGTGAGTGATACAAATCCTCATAGGTGTGTCCGTATGTCAATTAGTACTGAAATGGTTAACCAGATAATCGGTTTGAAACCACTTAGCTACCTAACCAATTAGAAAAAATGTCACCCAGTTATCCAAAATATTGATAGTGATCGTCATTCCATGTTTAAAGCATGGTAAATATGCCGCTTCACCTTTGTGATATATTACACATTGAAGCCGCGTTGTATATATTGAAAAGTAATTGACATTGGCATTTAAGACTTCGTTAATGACCGGCAGTTTCCGTGAGTAATAAGTAAACGCAGAAACTATTCTGTAGTGTGTATACAAATGAACGTTGTCAAGTACTCAACAACGTTCGTTTATATACACACTAGGGAATAGTTTGAGAATACTGCTTTCCTATTCCTATAGTTTTAAACCCATATTCGGTGAAATAATGGCCAAGCATAACCGGATATTATTCGGTTATAGCTCTTGGTTAGTCGGTTACAAAAATAGGCCAACCGCTTCAGCCCTAATGTCAATCAGAAAAGCATCATCACCTATCAGGTATTTTCAGTTTTGATTCTGGCATTTTCTCATGCAGAGATCTGCTGAGCGTGAACAGGTTAAAATATATTGTGTTAGGCCACACAAAGTAGAAGTTGTTTCTCAGGCCAAGTTTTGTAAAATTACATGCAGGCGGGTGTGTTTTTTATTTTATATTTTATTTTTGTAATTATTTCTTTGCCATCAGAAGTTCATATTCTTGGATTGTTTTATGTTTTAGGCCTCATAATCTACAGAATAGCAAGGGTGATGGTGTATTTCGTCCCTTGGATGCAACAAGGCTTTGCAATGCTAAAGCATTGCAAAGCCTTGTTGCACTCAAGGGACAAATTTATCAATTTTATTAATGTTGCACTCAAGGGACAAATTCATCAATTTTATTAACTTGTGTAAAATATCAGACATAAACCATTTAATTTTTATTTTTTCAAGTTTGCATTGGTCATAAAAAGAGAGCATGCGGCAGCCAAAAGGACCATGCGGGAGGGCCTGAGAAACAGATTTTTAATTTTATTAAGCCTTATGATTTCAGAATTCATAGGAAAAGACCCGGCCCAAATCTATGTGAAACTGAAAATTATGTTTATATGCAAGGTTTTATTGGGTAATTAGAAGTTTGTACAAATCTGGGTCAAATTACTACCACATTAATTGATATTACCCATGAAATTTCCCGGTTCCAGTTTCTGAGAGTAAATTCATTCCCATTCCAGGTTCCTAGAAAACCAGAGAATATATTAAACCCTAATCAAAGGACATTAAAATACAATAACCAATGGTCGAGTTATAATGCAAGACATTCATAGGGATAGGTTTAAGTATAACAAGGGACATAACTCTGGTATTTATTTGACAACAAGAATGTATTTGCCCCAATAAAAGTAAAGCTGGCTAAACAAATACAAATCTGTATCTTATGAGGGTAGCAACTGCAATTGTTATCATTTGATTTAGAAAATGTTTTTACCTGCACTCAATGGACATTGTGTTATCACACATGTTGAGGTGAATGTTTTTATAACACTAATTAAATGATACATAAATCTTCAGCACAATGAAATTCATTAGACTAAATCATTGTTGGCCATGATGACATATTTATATAGGCTTACCATGTGTTAAACATGATGACTTATTTATTTATTTATTGGTGTTTTTAAGGTCACATATTTCTGCACAATGGCTAACCATGACCGTGACAGTTTTATGGGTGGAGGAAGCCGGAGTACCCGGAGAGAACCACCGAGCAACGGCGAGCAACTGTCAGCTCCCCAACATACCAACTCCACACAAGCAGGGTTAGCATTGGTTGGAGACAGGTGCACCATCGACGTGCAGTACGTCTTAGTACACAGCATCACCGTGCCCCCACGTGGGCAATGGTGGTGAAGTGTCTTGCCCAAACATGATGACATATTTACATAGGCTTACCATGTGTTAAACATGATGACATATTTTTATGGGCTTACCATGTGTTAAACATGATGACATATTTACATAGGCTTACCATGTGTTAAACATGATAAATAAAAAAAAAAGAAACCCACAGCTGAGATACTACTGTAAACTACAGCAGTTATAGTAGAAGTAGAACAATGAATGGGGACTACGTCATGCACAGCAAAACAATGCAACACCATGACATCAAGATCTTCATTCATAAACAAGAGGTCCCACTGGGCCTGAAGCACTCATCTTAAACACAACACAATTTAAACAGAGTCCAAGAATGAGTCTACATTAAGCAAGCCATCTCCATAGGCTACACTGTCAATCCTTGAGTCCCTCAGGAGTGACAAAAATAATCTGGGCATCATGCCTTTTCTTCAGTTGATCATAAAGTAAAATGTAGAGCTCCCCTATGAAGCCCCTTGATACAACCTATGTGGATTAATCTTAGTTACACACCTCTAGAGGGTACTGAATACAAAATTTTTAATTCTTCAGCAAAATGGCCAATTCCGGCTCCCATAGAGAGCCCAAATATTAACCCAAGCTCTTGATTTGAACACAGTTGAATCTGACTTCCCTAGAGATGTTGTGTACCAAATATAAAAGCATTCTGACTGTTGGATCTGAAGAAAAGAAATTGTAAAGAAATTTCTTCGAACTGCACAAAGTTCAAATTTGGGCTACCATAGCGAGCTCAAATATTAACCTATGGATCCAATTTGAACAAACTTGAATCTGAATGAAGAATATTCCCCACATTACCCTATGTTAAAACTTCGGGCTCCTGTAGAGAGCCCAAATATGAACCAATGAGCTTTATTTCAACAAACTTTTATCTGACCCCCTCCCCCCCCCCCCCCCCCCCCCCCCCCCCCCCCCCCCATGAATGCTGTATACCAAATATCAAAAGATTCTGATGATTGATTCTGGAGAAAAGATTTTTAAAAATTTCTGCAAATATGCTGACTCAGCATTTTTTTGATGCCCAATACAGAACACCCTAACAAAACTGATGGCAATTTTTTTTACCATTCAATTCTACTGGTTCTAAGGATACTTCATACCAAATAACAGCTCTCTGTTCCGTGTGGTTTGAGAAATATGGGCATTTGAAAATATTTCTATTTTTAGCTCCCAGGGTTCCCATGTGGATGCAGGAATTTTTTTATTTTTTTTTTGCATGGGTCAAGTACTTATGACCCAATAATACCACAAACCAAATTTGGTTCATACTGGACCATCGGTTCAGAAAATAGAAATTTTGGGCGGGGCCAAAAATCTTACCCCTCCTATTACAAAGCCAAATATTACTTCACGAACTTCGTTTGAACAAATTTGATTCTACACCTCATATGGAAGCTCCATAGCAAATATCAAGTCATTGTGCACACTGGTTCTTGAGAAGATTTTAAAAATATTTTGGAGCATTTTCCCCCACTCCCTCCCTATGGGGCTGGGCATGCTGAGTTGAACAAAAATGAAATGCCCCTTTGGGACCGTCACTCACACAAACTTTCATTTGAATTAGCCCAGTGGCTTTGGAGGAGAAGACCAAAACATGGTGTTGACGGACGACAGAGAGCGATGAGATTAGCTCGGCTTGACTTTGTCAAGATGAGCTAAAAATCAATTAATACATTACATGGAGAGTGGATTGTAACTAAATCACCCATGGAGTGGAGTTATCATTATCCAGTTTAACCCAGAGGTCCATTGGCTGGATGGAACTTTGCTTGTGATTGTTATACTTTGCAACAAATTTGTAATTATTGTTTGGGTGGAATGTCCACTCTGCAGGTGATTTAGTGATAATACACTCTCCACATACATGTAGATGATGAATGGTTGCCAAAACAGATGCCTTTAAAAATCCAACACAGTCCCTTCAATACGAGAACAAGTCGACAAAGGGGTGAATATTGTATAATACAGCTGGTTTCAGAGGAGTCCACTTAATTGTATATCTTTTAATTGAATAACCCTGTTAATTGAATATAATTTCCCAACACAAAACCATTTACCATACCTCCAGTACAAATTTGACCTGTTAATTGAATATAGATACTAGAGTAAACTCCTGTTAATTGAACAAACAAGAGGCCCCAAGGGGCCTTAATCACTGACCGGCCAAAGTAGTTCTAGGAAGTATTTAGGCTCACATTCAGTTAGACATGGTTTATCAACACTACAAAGGAATGAAGTCATGAGAAGCAAATTTTGAACAAACCTGAACCCAACATGTCCCCCTGCCATATATTAAGCCAAGGCGTCAAATTCAGCAAACTTGAATCTGATCTCCTATTGAGATGTCATATACAAAATAGGAAAGAATTCTGACTGATAGATATGAAGAAGTTTTTTTTAAAGAAATCACCTCACATTGCACTAAGTTGAATTTTGGGTGCAAACAATGAGCCAAAACATTAACTCAGGGTCCCAATCTGAGCAAACTTGAATCTGACCCACCTCGAGATGTTGTATACCAAATATGAAAGGATTCTGATGGGTGTATCTGAAGAAAAAGATTTTTAAAGAAATTCCCTCATATTGCACTTAGTTAAAATTCCAACTCATTCAGGTAGCCCAAATTAATGCCCCAGGGACCAGATTTGAACAAACTTGAGTCTTACCTTCCAAGAGATGATGAATACCAAATACAAAAGGATTCTGACTGGTGGATCTGAAGAAGATTTTTAAAGAAATTTCCTAATATTGTACTAAGTTAAAATTTCGGCTTCCACAGGGAGCCCAAATATCAAGCCAGGGACTAGGATTGAACAAACTTGAATCTAACCCTCCTAGAGATGTTGCATACCAAATCTGAAAGCTTTCTGACTACAGGGTCTAAAAAAAATTCTAAAAAACAAGACGGAACAGGACCCAAAATTTACGGGGTATAACTTTTTTCCATTTCAAAATTGAACTTAATGCATAAAGAGTCCGCCCAAAATGTCCTAATTTTTGGTCTACAATTTTGGACTCTGATCTGAACCAGGCTAAAAAAATTGGGAAGGGTGGGGGGGACCTCAAAATTGAACAAAACGCGTAAAAAGACCAAAAAAAAATTTTCAAGTCTGAACCTGACCCAAAATTTTCAGGCTAATTTTTGTTGTTTTTTTTCATCTCAAAATTGAACAAAATGCATGAAAATCAAAGAAAAAAAAAAAATTCTGAACCACACCCAAAATTTTCAGGCTAAAAATCTGGGGGATTGGGGGGTTGGGGGATTTGGGAGGGGGTTACTCTCAAAATTGAACAAAAAGCATTAAAAATTTTAATTTTGATAACAAATTTCTATGTCCAAACCAGAACCAAATTTTCAACCCAGGGACCTGATTTGAACAGACATGAATCTGACCCCTCCTAGAGATGATGTATACCAAATGTTAAAGGATTCTGACTGGTGGATCTGAAGAAGATTTTTAAAGAAATTTTCTCATATTGAACCAAGTTAAAATTCGGGCTCCGACAGGGAACCCAAATATTAACCGAGAAACTCGATTTGAACAAACTTAAATCCCCCCCCCCCCCCCCCCCCCCCTCCTAGAGATAATGTATACCAAATATGAGAGGATTCTGATTGGTGAATATGAAGAAGAAAATTTTTAAAGAATATTCCATGTATTGCACAGAGTTAAAATTTGGGCTCCCATATGGAGCCCAAATATTAACTCATCGACTCGATTTGAACAAACTTGAAACTGACCCCCCTGTAGATGTTGTATACCAAATATGAAAGCATTCTGACTGGTGGATCTGAAGAAGAAAAGTTTTAAAGAAATTTCCTCATATTTCACCAAGTTAAAATTTGGGCTCCTACAGGGAGCCCAATTATTAACCCAGGGACTTGATTTGAACAAACTTTAATCTGACCCCCCTAAAGATGTTGTGTAACAAATATGAAAGATTCTGACTGGTGGATCTGAAGTGCCCCTAGTGGGCACGGCAAGTTTATTTGTACAAACTTGAATTGACATATGATAAGGAATATGCACACCAAATTTGGGGCAATTTGGTCCAGTAGTTTGTGAGGAGAAGTTGATAATGTAAAGTTCATGACGGACGACAAGTGATAAGTTAAGCTCCCTTCGGTGAGCGAAAAATGTTGTAACTTGTCAAGAAATTACCCTGAATCTCCCCAGTTTTCCTTTGTTTATAGACTTGTTTAGCCTCAGTACATCCAATACAGGCATTTAATCTATTATATCTTGTTTGACAGAATTCTGGCTAAGTTGATATCTGGAATACAGGAAAGTGACACAATCCCTGTTAATTGAATAATCCTGTTAACTGAATTACTTTTCATTGGCAAGGTTGCTATTCAATTAACAGGGTTCCATTCTATTACCATCAAGTGGGATTCTGTGTGTTGAAGTCTAGATGTTTATGTACTGTCTCATCCTCAGGGCTCTCAAGGAATGGCGAGTGATCACTCACACTCGTCTGATAATCGTCTGAATGTCTAAAGTGGCGAGCGATTGATCACTCGTCCCTTACTGGTTGAGAGCTGGAGGCCACAGCACTGGCTTTTGTCTTCAGCAGTTATTTTACAGCAATATTAAAATGCCCTTTGTTCATAAATAAAAAATTGTTTCAGTTTACTGGAGAATGCCTAGAGGCATTCTCCAGTAAACTGAAACAATTTAATACATGTAGTTATAAACTATATGCCTCATAATGTCCAGACTTGGTACAAAGGTAAAATAGAGGTAAAAATAATCTAGTCCACTACCAGTTAAGTGCCTAGATATGTCAAAATCTTCATATCATGCATAACAGTAAATTCAAAGAAATGAACATGCAGTTACTATCACTCGTCATCACTCGCCTGATCTTAATTACAGATGAGTGACATATCACTCGCCACCGATTTGCTCCTCGAGAGGCCTGCATCCTAATTTAATTAGATTTGTTGATATATGCTCAGAGATGTACTGACTCATCCTAATTTAATTAGACTTGTTGATATATACTCAGAGATGAGATTAATTAGACTTGTTGATATATGCTCAGAATTGAGATCAATTAGACTTGACGATATATGCTCAGAGATGAGATTAATTAGACTTGTTGATATATGCTCAGAGATGAGATTAATTAGACTTGTTGATATATGCTCAGAATTGAGATTAATTAGACTTGTTGATATATGCTCTGAATTGAGAGTAGACTTGTTGATATATGCTCTGAATTGAGATTAATTAGACTTGATGATATATGCTCAGAGACGAGATTAATTAGACTTGTTGATATATGCTAAGAGAAGAGATTAATTAGACTTGTTGATATATGCTCAGAATTGAGATTAATTAGACTTGTTGATATGTGCTCAGAATTGAGATTAATTAGACTTGATATATGCTCAGAATTGAGATTAATTAGACTTGTTGATATATGCTCAGAATTGAGATTAATTAGACTTGTTGATATATGCTCAGAATTGAGATTAATTAGACTTGATGATATATGCTCAGAATTGAGATTAATTAGACTTGTTGATATATGCTCAGAATTGAGATTAATTAGACTTGCTGATATATGCTCAGAATTGAGATTAATTAGACTTGCTGATATATGCTCAGAATTGAGATTAATTAGACTTGCTATATTCTCAGAGATGAGATTAATTAGACTTGTTGATGCTCAGAATTGAGATTAATTAGACTTTTTGATATATGCTCAGAGATGTACTGACTCATCCTAATTTAATTCAACTTGTTGATGTATGCTCAGAGATGAGATTAATTAGACTTGTTGATATATGCTCAGAAGTGAGATTAATTAGACTTGTTGATATATGCTCAGAGATGTACTGACTCATCCTAATTAAATTAGACTTGTTGATATATGCTCAGAAATGAGATTAATTAGACTTGTTGATGTATGCTCAGAGATGAGATTAATTAGACTTGATGATATATGCTCAGAATTGAGATTAATTAGACTTGCTGATATATGCTCAGAGATGAGATTAATTAGACTTGTTGATATATCCTCAGAATTGAGATTAATTAAACTTGTTGATATATGCTCAGAGATGAGATGTTGACTTCAATACACTTCTCAGACACAAACATTATAAGTTATTGCGATGAAATGACAGTTACATGGTCTGAGGTTTGTGGCTCGAAGCTTATGTTCCACTGAGATGTGAAGCGTCGAGGTTGAACATACGCTCTGAGTCGCAAATATCAGACCACGTTACGTATATGTTCCAATAGGACTGTACCCATAGGCCAAACCTTTATTGTGAAATGAACACGGTAACTTGAATGAACGAGGCAACTTTAACGATAACAAATTTAGTAAATAAACTTCTTGTACACCCTACAAAGTCATTGGACAACAGAAAATCAATAACTGAGATAAAGGTCGAAGCTACTCCAACAAGTTCATGATTTGAACGGAGATGAAGTAACCTCAACCATTTTTAAAAAGTGGTTTGTGCATCGGTGTATATTCATAGAATGATCACTAGCCTCAAAAAATATGATTTAAAAGGCAGTATATGCTTTGAATCTCCTTCCATTTTAACCCTTTACCCAACGCAGACGATATCAAAATTTATTATTTTAAATATCATTTTTTTAAATTTTTCAAAAAATTTCAACAAAACCATATCATGTGAACCATACCATGTGACCCCTCGTTGGAACAAGCTCGACGAGCTCGTTCCAATGAGGGGTCACATGACATGGTTTTGTTGAAATTTTTTGAAAAATAATATTTTTTCAACTGCTGAATTTGCATATTACGCGGGCGGATGCGGGCGATTCATTGGGTAAAGGGTTAAACATCTTTTCAAATATTTCACTTGGCGACGTCAGAAGGAACATTTGCCACTGGATCCGTAAACATAGAAAAAACTGAATGAGCTCACTTCCAATCAGAGGGAGAGGATTTTCGAGGGCCAAAACTCTGGTAGGTATGCATGGACAATAACCCTCAAAATGTGGTTGTCCTTCCCCATCGTTCCAATGAGGTGTCACATGACATGTACGGTTTAGATGAAACTTAAAATAAAAAATAATGGACAATGGAATACAATTGTTGTGTATGCATTAGGTAAAGGCTTACAACTTACTGTTTGTATTTATTTATTATGGTTTAGTGACTCTTTAACAGCCAGGGTCATATCGTGTCGGTGACAGTTTTACGGGTGAAGGAAGTCAGGAGTACCCGGCAAGAACCATGGAGCAACGACGAGCAGTTGTCAGCTCCCCAACATTGTAACTCTGCAGAGCAGCACAGACAAGGTTAGATTGCTTGAAGAAATGCGCACCATCGACGTGCAGTGAGCCTTAGTACATGGCATCATTGTGCTCCCATGTGGACAATCGGGGTTAAGTGCCTTGCCCAAGGACACAACAAGGGAATCAGAATCACCCATCCAAGGACTAACCGGGCTCGACATTGCTTAACTTCAGTGATCTGATGAGATCTGGTTATCGCAACACCACCGTGCCCCCCATCATACCGCTTTTGCCAAACCTAAACATCCTACAGTACAATATCAATGCCTAAAGACAACAGACTTTTTAGAACTTGAGCAGGACTAAAAACTATACATGTATGACTTCACATTAGGCAAACTAAAAATTAGAAAAACTGTGAGCACTACTCACTAAATGATACCACCCACTCCCACCAAGAAACATTTTACAACAGTAAAAGTGTGTTTAATGTAGAGAGCACAAACACCGACACCAAAGTTTGAAGGTTTCATTGAAATCCATTCACCAGTTTAAAAGAGGTTGTGGATAGCAAATGTAAACACCCCACCACACAAGCTTGAATTGACAAAGCCCATTTTTAAATATGAGAAACCCTAAAAATGAAAATATCTGAAAACGAACAGGAGGTGCACATCTTCAATATATGTAAAAGAATGTCTGAAAGTTTCAATGTACAGAATGTCAATTGAATTTGACAAAGTTCATTTTTCAATATAGGAAATTGTAAAAAAAGAAAATATCTGAAAAGAAAATAGGAGGTGCACATCTTCAATGTATGTAAAAGAATGTCTGAGAGTTTCAATGAAATCCGTTCACTGGTTTAAGAGGAATTGCGGATAGCAAATGTGTACCCCCAAAGCGTCACGGACGTACGGACGTACGGAAGTACGTAAGTACGGACACCATGAATGCTATATACCGCCCACTTTTCAAGTGGGTGGTATAACTACATTCATAGTACACAGGTTTTTTATCTGTCTGATTGTCCATAATTCAAAAGCATCCCCCCCCCCCTCCCCAACTCCCAGTCAATCCATAACCTGAAAAATCCATTTTGGCCAAAATTATTATGGCTCTTTTTTTTTTGTTCAAAAATCTTTTGACCCTTTACCTAAACTAACGGACAAAACCGGCCAGCGCTATTCACAAAAATCGCCAATTAATTTTCATTATTTTTTGTCTCAAAAACATAGGTTATGATCCCTCTTTGGAATTAGCTCGATGAGGAATCATAACCTATGGTTTTTGAGACAAAAAATGAAAAAAATTATTTCTTCAAGAATTTTGTTAGTGTCGTCTGTTCTTCAAGTTAGGTAAAGGGTTAACGTAATATGAATATAAAGTATAACTAACTGTCATCCAGACAGGAATTAAATCAACTTTGTTAAGTATAACTAACCGTCATCCAGACAGGAATTAAATCAACTTTGTTAAGTATAACTAACCGTCATCCAGACAGGAATTAAATCAACTTTGTTAAGAACAAATATTATATGTTTGTGAGATTTTTCTTTCTTGATATATTGTTCAACTTGATAACATCTAGTTCCTAATGGATCTCGTGCATCAAGAACTTGTACTACCACATCTGATGAATCAATAACCTGTAATTATACAAATTACAGAAAAACAATTAGCAAGTCAGCAGACAGTGTTGATTGTACAAATTACAGTAAAACAATTAGCAAGTCAGTAGACAGTGTTGATTGTACAAATTACAGTAAAACAATTAGCAAGTCAGCAGACAGTGTTGATTGTACAAATTACAATAAAACAATTAGCAAGTCAGTAGACAGTGTTGATTGTACAAATTACAATAAAACAATTAGTAAGAACTTGTACTACTACATCTGATGAATTAATAACCTGAAATTATACAAATTACAGAAAAACAGTTAGCAAGTCAGCTGAGTGTTGATTGTACAAATTACAGAAAAACAGCAAGTCAGTAGACAGTCTGACCTCCTAGAGATCTCGTATATCGAATATGAAAGCATTCTGACTGGTAGATCTGAAGAAGATATTTTAAAATTATCCCCCATATTGCACCAAGTTAAAATTTGGGCTTCCAAAGTAAGACCAAATATTTACCTAGGGACTTGGTTTGAACAATCTGGGATCTGACTCTCATAACAAAGATGTATACCAAACATTAAAAGATTCTGACTAGTGGTGGTTCTCTAGATTTTAAAACATTATTCCCCATATTTCCCTAAGTTATAAATTGGGGCTCCAGTATTGAACCCAAATATTAACAAAGCAGTATCTGACCACCCCCCCTCCCCTCCCCCCCCCCCCCCCCCCACCTAAAAAGATTCTGACCACTGGTTCTGTAGAAAAACTGATTGGATTGGATTGGACTCAATTGGACTGGACTCGATTGGATTGGACTTGACTCGACTCGAATGGGATTGGATTGGATTGGATTTTATTCGCCAGTACACATAAACACAACACAATTTACATGTAATCAGGGTTTTATCCAGCTATTTTGAGAGTATGGCCGGGTCCCTACAGACTGGGAAAACACACAGCATAAAGCCGAATTGGGAATTTTTCTAGATACACAATCATATGTGTTGTGAACCTTTTTTCTGTTGTACTTTGCATTGTGTGACATTTTTAAAACGATAAAAATCCACAGAAGAAACCCTTTTTCTGATGGCGTCGTCTGCTGATTGTCAAAACTGCTGATGGGCGGTAACCATGGTGATACTGAAAGTAAACCAAGTGAAGTGTGTGCCGGTCACACCAAAATGAAACCGCAAATAGGAGCGATCGTGCTTAGCATTAAGAATCTAATTTTGGTGATTAAATTTAGAATGTCACAACCAGACATTAGGTATATATTACTTACACCTTACAACATGGGGAAAAAATTCATTTTTGTACCCTAGCTTCTACAATTTATTTGTTGTCTTATGCGGTTACATTCTCCACTTGGGGTGTATTTTTAGTATGGCCGGGTTGTGTAAAAGATAGATTGCCGCTAAGAAAATTTTTGTAACGTGGTCGATTCTTTCTGAAGCAGGGGTTCATTTGAAATAACACAAACAGGAACTTTTTTCTTGTCTTGTTTGAACCATTATTTCATTTAGTTTCATTTTGTAGAAATATTGTTGGTCAGCGATTGGGAATTTATCTTTGGAAATTGGGAAATTTATTTATTTATTAGGGTTTAACGACACATTAACAGCCAGGTTCATATCATGTCGGTGACAGTTTTATGGGTGGAGGAAGCCGGAGTACCCAGAGAGAACAACCGAGCAACGACGAGCAGCTGTCAGCTCTCCAACATCGTAACCCTGAACTCTGCACCGCGGCACAGGCAGGGTTAGATTGGTTGAAGACATGCGCACCATTGACGTGCAGTATGCCTTAGTACACAGCATCATTGTGCCCCCATGTAGGCAATCGGGGTTAAGTGCCTTGCCCAAGGACACAACGCGGGAGCACGAATCAGTCGCTGAAATGGTCACCCATCCAACTACTAACCGCGCTCGACATTGCTTAACTTCGGTGATCTGACGAGTACCGGTTACCGCGACACCACCGCGCCTCCGGAAATTGGGAAAAAAGAGTCCTTTTCCGATTGAGAATGGGGCCGAATTTCGGCCCCTGGTGCTGCCTAAATAAAACCCTGATAATGCACATATTTACAACATATATGTTTGCAATATACATGACAAAAAGCATTAAATTCCTTTTCTGTGTTATTGTAAAGATGCCCCAACAGAACACCCTGAAATTACCGATGGTAATTTTGTTTTACCATTCAATTCTACTGGCCCTAAGGATGCTTCATGCCAAATAACAGTTTTCTGTTCCGTGTGGTTTGGGAAATATGGGACTTTGAAAATATTTCTATTGTTAGCTCCTGGGTTCCCACGGGGACACGGTAAAAAAATTATTTTGCATGAGTCACAAGTACTTATGACCCAATGATACCACATACCAAATTTCGTTCAAATCGGGCCATCGGTTCTGAAAATAGAAATTTTGGGTTGGGCCAAAAATCTTGCGCCTCAGATTACAAAAGGCAAATATTGCTTCACGAACTTCGTTTGAACAAACTTGACTCTACTTCTCAAAACAAAGCTCCATACCAAATATCAAGTCATTGTATCAACTGGTTCATGAGAAGATTTTAAAAATATTTTGGAGCATTTCCCCACACCCTCCTTACAGGGCTGGGCATGTTGAGTTGAACAGAAATGCAATGCCCCTTTGGTGCCAGCCTTCACACAAACTTTCACATGAATTGGCCCATTGGTTTAGAAGACCAAAACATGGTGTTGACAGAAGACAGACGACGGACGGAGAGCAATTAACAAAGCACAGCTTGACTTGGTCAAGGTGAGCTAAAAAAAACCGAAAGAAATAAATCACAACCAAAACAAGGAGTCAGACACCATACAGGTATGGTGCACAGATCACAAAGTTCAAGTCCAAAAAAACAAATCGGAGGACTCTTATGATTTGTGACCTTTTAACCCCGAAATCCAAAGTGCCATCCTTTTCCCTAAGTTCATCTCTCAACAGATCTCCATTGTATACGTCAACTAGGCATAATCATCTCCTCAATTCTCCCAATGTATACTACAACTAGGCATATTCATCTCGCATCACTTCTTCCAACGTATACTACAACTAGGGATGTTCATCTCTCATCAATTCTCAAAATGTATACTACAACTAGGGATGTTCATCTCTCATCAATTCTCCCAATGTATACTACAACTAGGGATGTTCATCTCTCATCAATTCTACCAATGTATACTACAACTAGGGATGTTCATCTCTCATCAATTCTCCCAATGTATACTACGACTAGGAATGTTCATCTCTGATCAATTTTCCCAATGTATACTACAACTAGGGATGTTCATCTCTCATCAATTCTCCCAATGTATACTACAACTAGGGATGTTCATCTCTAATCAATTCTCCCAATGTATACTACGACTAGGAATGTTCATCTCTGATCAATTTTCCCAATGTATACTAAATCTAGGGATGTTCATCTCTTATCAATTCTACCAATGTATACTACAACTAGGGATGTTCATCTCTAATACATTCTCCAAATGTATACTACGACTAGGGATGTTCATCTCTGATCAATTTTCCCAATGTATACTACAACTAGGGATGTTCATCTCTAATACATTCTCCAAATGTATACTACAACTAGGAATGTTCATCTCTCATCAATTCTACCAATGTATACTACAACTAGGGATGTTCATCTCTCATCAATTCTACCAATGTATACTACAACTAGGGATGTTCATCTCTCATCAATTCTACCAATGTATACTACAACTAGGGATGTTCATCTCTCATCAATTCTACCAATGTATACTACAACTAGGGATGTTCATCTATCATCGGTTCTCACAATGTATACTACAACTAGGGATGTTCATCTCTAATCAATTTTCCCAATGTATACTACAACTAGGGATGTTCATCTCTCATCAATTCTACCAATGTATACTACAACTAGGGATGTTCATCTCTCATCAATTCTCAAAATGTATACTACAACTAGGGATGTTCATCTCTCATCAATTCTCCCAATGTATACTAAATCTAGGCATATTCATCCCTCATCAATTCTCCCAATGTATACTACAACTAGGGATGTTCATCTCTCATCAATTCTCACAATGTATACTACAACTAGGGATGTTCATCTACCATCAATTCTCCCAATGTATACAACTAGGCATGTTCACCTCTCATCACTTCTTCCAACGTATACTACAACTAGGGATGTTCATCTCTCATCAATTCTACCAATGTATACTACAACTAGGGATGTTCATCTTTCATCAATTCTCCCAATGTATACTACAACTAGGGATGTTCATCTCTCATCAATTCTCAAAATGTATACTACAACTAGGGATGTTCATCTCTCATCAATTCTCCCAATGTATACTAAATCTAGGGATATTCATCCCTCATCAATTCTCCCAATGTATACTACAACTAGGGATGTTCATCTCTAATCAATTCTCCCAATGTATACTACAACTAGGGATGTTCATCTCTCATCAATTCTCCCAATGTATACAACTAGGCATGTTCACCTCTCATCACTTCTTCCAACGTATACTACAACTAGGGATGTTCATCTTTCATCAATTCTCCCAATGTATACTACAACTAGGGATGTTCATCTCTCATCAATTCTCGCAATGTATACTACAACTAGGGATGTTCATCTCTCATCAATTCTCAAAATGTATACTACAACTAGGGATGTTCATCTCTCATCAATTCTCCCAATGTATACTAAATCTAGGGATATTCATCCCTCATCAATTCTCCCAATGTATACTACAACTAGGGATGTTCATCTCTCATCAATTCTCACAATGTATACTACAACTAGGGATGTTCATCTACCATCAATTCTCCCAATGTATACAACTAGGCATGTTCACCTCTCATCACTTCTTCCAACGTATACTACAACTAGGGATGTTCATCTCTCATCAATTCTCAAAATGTATACTACAACTAGGGATGTTCATCTCTCATCAATTCTCAAAATGTATACTACAACTAGGGATGTTCATCTCTCATCAATTCTCCCAATGTATACTAAATCTAGGGATATTCATCCCTCATCAATTCTCCCAATGTATACTACAACTAGGGATGTTCATCTCTCATCAATTCTCCCAATGTATAATACAACTAGGGATATTCATCTCTCATTTATTCGACCAGCATATACTGAATCTAGGGATGTTCATCTCATTAATTCGACCAAATTATACTACAACTGGAGAGGTTCATCTCTCATCAATTCTCCCAATGTATACTACAACTAGGGATGTTCACTTTTCATCAATTCTCCCAAAGTATAATACAACTAGGCATATTCATCTCGCATCACTGCTTCCAACATATACTACAACTAGGGATGTTCATCTTTCATCAATTCTCCCAATGTATACTACAACTAGGGATGTTCATCTATCATCAATTCTCCCAATGTATACAACTAGGCATGTTCACCTCTCACCAATTCTCCCAATGTATACTACAACTAGGGATGTTCATCTATCATCAATTCTCCCAATGTATACAACTAGGCATGTTCACCTCTCACCAATTCTCCCAATGTATACTACAGCTAGGGATGTTCATCTATCATCGGTTCTCACAATGTATACTACAACTAGGGATGTTCATCTACCATCAATTCTCCCAATGTATACAACTAGGCATGTTCACATCTCATCACTTCTTCCAACGTATACTACAACTAGGGATGTTCATCTCTCATCAATTCTCAAAATGTATACTACAACTAGGGATGTTCATCTCTCATCAATTCTCCAAAGGTATACTACAAATAGGGATGTTCATCTCATATCAATTCTCCCAATGTATACTACGACTAGGGATGTTCATCTCTCGTCAGTTCTCCCAATGTATACAACTAGGGATGTTCATCTCTCATCAATTCTGCCAATATATAATACAACTAGGGATATTCATCTCTCATCAATTCTCCCAATATATAATACAACTAGGGATATTCATCTCTCATCAATTCTCCCAATATATAATACAACTAGGGATATTCATCTCTCATCAATTCTCCCAATATATAATACAACTAGGGATATTCATTTCTCATCACTTCTCCCAATATATAATACAACTAGGGATATTCATCTCTCATCAATTCTCCCAATATATAATACAACTAGGGATATTCATCTCTCATCAATTCTCCCAATATATAATACAACTAGGGATATTCATTTCTCATCAATTCTCCCAATATATAATACAACTAGGGATATTCATCTCTCATCAATTCTCCCAATATATAATACAACTAGGGATATTCATTTCTCATCAATTCTGCCAATGTATAATATAACTAGGGATATTCATCTATCAATGCTCCCAATATATAATACAACTAGGGATATTCATTTCTCATCAATTCTGCCAATGTATAATATAACTAGGGATATTCATTTCTTATCAATGCTCCCAATGTATACAACTTGGCATGTTCCTCTCGCATCAATGCTCCCAATGTGTTCATCTCGCATCAATTCATCCAATGCATAATACAACCAGGGATATTCATCTCTCAACATTTCTTCAAATTTTGGAATAGCATAGATATGTTGCAGACTGTCAGATCTAAAAACGATCAGTACAAAAACAACACCTTTTGACGTGCATTTTTTGCAGTTTGAAGAGAGATGGGCCAATTTAACTACAAACGTGTGTTCAAACAGGTCTCAGATGTATATGTCACTTAAAAGAATACCCACAGTTCCAAAATTCACATATTCAATGAAGCTGATTTGTTAACGTTGCTAACTGATAGAGTGTGACCCATAGTTGTTTTGCTTCCTAATTCTATATAAGCCACTGCATAACTTCTCCTAAAGCAGCCAACACACTCCTCCTAATCAGCCACCATGCTCATACTTATATACCAGCCACCATGCTCATACTTATATACCAGCCACCATGGTCATACTTATATACCAGCCACCATGCTCATACTTATATACCAGCCACCATGCTCATACTTATATACCAGCCACCATGCTCATACTTATATACCAGCCACCATGCTCCCACTCAACCAGCCACCACATCTTACTCATAAATCCTGCATGCACAATAATCCTTAGCCACCATGTTCCTACTCCAAAGTAAGCCACTATCCTCCTACTCATAAATCAGTCACTGTGCCCCTCATCCTAAATCAGCCTTCATGCTCTTCCACCTAAATCAGCTGCCATGCTCTAAATCCTAAATCAGCTACTGCACTCCTTCAAAAGCTACTAATCTAAACCAGCCATCATGCTCATATTCCTAAATCAGCCACTATGCACCTCCCAAATCAGCCATCATGCTTCTATTCCTAGATCAGCCACCATGCCCCACTCCTAAATCAACCACTGCATTCCTAATCCCAATTCAGTCATCACAACACTCCTCTTGAATCAGCCATGCTCCTACTTTTAAATCAGCTACTGTGTTTCTACTTCACCCACTAAACTTCTACTCTTAAAGCAGCCACTGTGCTCCCATAGCACCCATTACACTGCTACTCCCAAAACAGCCAACAGGCTCCTACTCCTGAATAGCACCATGCTAATTCCTAAATCAGCCACTGTTCTATTTCTAAATCAGTCACAGCGTTTCTACTTCACCCACTGAACGTCTACTCTTAAAGCAGCCACTGTGCTCGTACATCACCCACGGCACTCCTACTCCTAAATCAGCCGCTGCACTCCTATGGCCTAAATCAGCCACTGCACTCCTATGACCTAAATCAGCCACCACACTTCTACATCGGCTACCATACTCCTATTTATTTATTTATTTATTTATTTATTTATTTATTTATTTATTGGTATTTTCTGCACAATGGCTAATCATGACCATGACAGTTTTATGGGTGAAGAAAGTGCCCAGAGAGAACCATTGACAGTTTTATGGGTGGAGAAAATACCCAGAGAGAACCATTGACAGTTTTATGGGTGGAGAAAGTACCCAGAGAGAACCATTGACAGTTTTATGGGTGGAGAAAGTACCCAGAGAGAACCACAGAGCAACAGCAAGCAATTGACAGCTCCCAAGCATACTAACTCCACACAAGGAGGGTTAGCAATGGTTGAAGACAGGTGCACCATCAATGTGCAGTATGCCTTAGAACAAGTCACCATGCCCCCACATGGGCAATGGAGTTGAAGTCTCTTTCCCAAGGACACAATGCAGTTGCCACAGGCGGGATTTGAACAGTGGACCTCTTGGTTTGCAGCCTGCACCTCTACCTAATGAGCCACTGTGTCCCCACTCCTATTCCTATATGAGCCGCCATCTCCTACTCTTAAATCAGCCATCATGCCCCTCTTCTAAGTCAGACACCCAAATCCTGCTACTGGTTCTAGATTCTAAACTTAAGGCTAATGAAATACACATTGTACTAGAATGTATGTTGGTAAGCAATATCTGATATTTAAAACTACAAACAAGAAATTTTATGAAACAAATATGTTTTCACTCTTCAACACTGGAAAATGACTATAAAATTTAATAGTGATCAGAAGAAAGCTAACCAATATTCACACTAAAATGACTATAAACCAATATTCACACTAAAATGACTATAAAATTTAATAGTGATCAGAAGAAAGCTAACCAATATTCACACTAAAATGACTATAAAATTTAATAGTGATCAGAAGAAAGCTAACCAATATTCACACTAAAATGACTATAAACCAATATTCACACTAAAATGACTATAAAGTTTAACAGTGATCAGAGGAAAGCTAACCAATATCCACACTAAAATGACTAAAATTTAATAGTGATCAGAAGAAAGCTAACCAATATTCACACTAAAATGACTATAAACCAATATTCACACTAAAATGACTATCAAATTTAATAGTGATCAGAAGAAAGCTAACCAATATTCACACTAAAATGACTATAAACCAATATTCACACTAAAATGACTATAAAGTTTAACAGTGATCAGAGGAAAGCTAACCAATATCCACACTAAAATGACTATAAAATTTAATAGTGATCAGAAGAAAGCTAACCAATATTCACACTAAAATGACTATAAACCAATATTCACACTAAAATGACTATAAAGTTTAACAGTGATCAGAGGAAAGCTAACCAATATCCACACTAAAATGACTATAAAATTTAACAGTGATCAGAAGAAAGCTAACAAATATTCACACTAAAATGACTATAAAATTTAATAGTGATCAGAAGAAAGCTAACCAATATTCACACTAAAATGACTATAAACCAATATTCACACTAAAATGACTATAAAGTTTAACAGTGATCAGAGGAAAGCTAACCAATATCCACACTAAAATGACTAAAATTTAATAGTGATCAGAAGAAAGCTAACCAATATTCACACTAAAATGACTATAAACCAATATTCACACTAAAATGACTATCAAATTTAATAGTGATCAGAAGAAAGCTAACCAATATTCACACTAAAATGACTATAAAATTTAATAGTGATCAGAAGAAAGCTAACCAATATTCACACTAAAATGACTATAAACCAATATTCACACTAAAATGACTATAAAATTAAATAGTGATCAGAAGAAAGCTAACCAATATTCACACCAAAATGACTATAAAATTTAATAGTGATCAAAAGAAAGCTAACCAATATTCACACTAAAATGACTATAAAATTTAATAGTGATCAGAAGAAAGCTAACCAATATTCACACTAAAATGACTATAAACCAATATTCACACTAAAATGACTATAAAATTTAATAGTGATCAGAAGAAAGCTAACCAATATTCACACTAAAATGACTATAAAATTTAATAGTGATCAGAAGAAAGCTAACCAATATTCACACTAAAATGACTATAAAATTTAATAGCGATCAGAAGAAAGCTAACCAATATTCACACTAAAATGACTATAAACCAATATTCACACTAAAATGACTATAAAATTTAATAGTGATCAGAAGAAAGCTAACCAATATTCACACTAAAATGACTATAAACCAATATTCACACTAAAATGACTATAAAATTTAATAGTGATCAGAAGAAAGCTAACCAATATTCACACTAAAATGACTATAAATTTTAATAGTGATCAGAAGAAAACTAACCAATATTCACACTAAAATGACTATAAAATTTAATAGTGATCAGAAGAAGGCTAACCAATATTCACACTAAAATGACTATAAAATTCAATAGTGATCATAAGAAAGATACCAATACCGGTATTCAAACTGAAGTGACTAAAATTTAACTGGTAGAGTGCTGGAAGCCCATATTTGGGCTTTACTCTGAAGTGAATGTACTGCAACTTGAAGGCTTCATACTCGGTGGATGTGCTTTGTATTATCTTTGGTGTAATATTATTTAGTCTGTAAGGACTTGTCTTGTTATAATTTATGGGAGAGTGCCTGTAGGCACTCTCCCATAAATTGTAACAAGGCAAAGATATGTGAACAAATTTTGATGGCCAAAAATAATTTAGCACTCTACCACTTAATAGTTATCATAAGAAAGAAAACGATATTCAAACAATGAAAGAGTCAATGACACTGTAGCTTAACTTGACTGTGTGTTGTGTTTGATGAAAAGAATAATGTTCAATGTCTATGAAAGGATTATGAAATAAGACAAGAATTGGGATAGTTGGGAATATGTTAATTTCTGTACCCTGTATGCTATGTTTTCATTAAAAATAATTTGAGGTGTAGACTGTACTACTTGTGGGGTGGGTTAATGTGGCCCTCACAGTTAATGTATGTGTTCCTCACAGTTAATATATGTCAACCAAAGTTACCAAGTTTCAGTGAAATTATTCCAAAACGAGTCATCCTATCAAGTTACCATGAAATCACTTCATAAATACGGCCTGTAGACTGAGTTAATGCTTTTCAGGCTTCGGGCCTGTGTAGCCAACACGGTTGACTGATCGCAACCAAAATAGGAGGTCCTCATCTAGACATTATACGGAGTCATTCTACCAAGTTACAATGAAATACCATCATAAATACAACCTGTAGTCTGTGATAAAGGTTATCAGGTTTTTGGCTCGGGCAGCCATCACAGCTGAATGATCACGACCAAAAGGGGACGTACTCATCCAGACATTATCCGGAGTCATCCTACCAAGTTACAATAAAATCCCTTCATAAATATGACCTGTAGACTGTGCTAAATGTTTTCGGGCTTCGGGCCCCTGTACCCATCACAGTTGACCAATCATGAGCAAATGGTGATGTTTTCATCCACACATTACATGGAGTCATCCTACCAGGGTACAATGAAATCCCTCCATAAATATGACATGTAGACTGTGCTGAAGGTTTTCGGGTTTGGGGCTCAGGCAATCGTCACAGTTGACAGATCGTGACCAAATGAGGGAGTTCTCATCTAGACATCAAACGGAGTCATTCTACCAAGTTACAATGAGATCCCACCATATTAAATATGACCTGTAGACTGTGCTAAAAGTTTTTGGGTTTCGGGCTTGGGCAGCCGTCATGTTTGACAGATCATGACCAAAGATGACGTTCTCATCTAGATACTTACCATGAAATCCCTTCATAAATACGACCTGTAGACTGTGGTAAAGGTTTTTGGGTTTTGGGCTCGGGCAGCCTTCACGGTTGACCTATCGCAGAACGTTCTCATCTAGACATGACCTCAAACCTGCATATGAAAACGTGAACAGACTCACGGACTTCCGCACAGGGGATGGCAATAGCTTATCTTGACGTTGTCAAGTTAAGCTAAAAATGACAATAAAATTTAATAGTGATCATAAGAAAGCCACCAATATTCACACTAAGATGACTAAAATCTAATAGTCATCATAAGAAAGCAACCAATATTCAAACAAAAATGACTATAAAATTTATTAGTTATAAAAAAATAACCAATATTCACACTAACATGATCATAAAATTTAAGTTATAAGAAAGCAAGCCATACAGTTAAAACTAGAAGTCCTGTCACGAATAGTGCGCTTATCTAGGCTTAATTGCACGTTGGAATTGCTCACAATTGCCATATCGAATGGCATCCAAAGCACGACAGGTTCTCCTGGTTACTCATAGCAAACACATGCAATGTTTCTGCTGATGGACCTCCGGGTTACCCGGAGGTCCATTGGCTGAAACATTGCTTGTGCACAGACTATATGTACAGAATTTGATAGCTTTACTGGGGCCATAACGCGTACATTAACGCGCATATCAACGTGCTATTTGAGCGCATTTCATGACAGGACTTCTAGTTTTAACTGTATTCACACTAAAATGACTATAATATTTAATAGTTATAAGAAAGCCAGCGATATTCACACTACCTTATATAATTCATTCCATATTCTCTTGGACTGACCAGCTTTAAATACCATCTCTAGAGCCTCATCTCTCTCTCCGATGTCTTCTCGTATCAAACTACGATCTTTGTCATGGCTGTACTTTTCTACAGACGATTCAGCTTTTGACACAAAATCCTGCATTGTAAGACAAACATTCAAATAAGCCTTTACTGACTACACATGATGTCAAACTTTGTTATATTAAGTCATTAAACAAAGTTGTAACGGCTTACAGCAATTATGAATCTATTTTTAGCTCACCTGACTGAAAGTCAGTTGGAGCTATTGCCACCAGTGGTCATAGTGCATTGTCCCTTAATTTTTGAAACTTGTCTTCTTCAAAACCACTGGGCCAAATTCAAACATATTTGACACAGACCATCTTCAGAGTATATACATTTCTACTTTGTTCAAATGAAGTTGCTGGCATCTTCAGGCAGTGGTTAACAACCAAAAAGCCTAAAAATCTTCTCATGGACCACCTGAGAGAATGCCTTGATATTTAGAATGGACTTTGGCATTGAAGATCAAATTTTGACCAAAGGAAGTTTGTGGGTCACTATTTGGGCTCTCTGTGGTAGTATGCCCATTTTGTATTTCAAGAACTGATTGGCTGATTTGAACCAAATTTGGAATGTACTTTAAATGGATCCCAAGTACTTGATACCCAGAAATTATGTTTTGCAGTACCATGGGAACTCCAGGGGCTAAAAGTTGAAAAAAATTCAAATGCCCATATTTAAAATGAAAGTGTAAATGACATTGTAGCTTAACGTGTCTGTGGGTTATGTTTGATGAAAATTATAATGTTCATTGTTTATGAAAGGATTATGAAAGAAGACAAGATATGTAATAATTGGGATTATGTTAATTTCTGTTCCCTGTATTCTATGTTTTCAATAAAAATAATTTGAGGTGTAGACTGCACTAAAAAATTGAGGGGTGGGTTAATGTGGCCCTCACAGTTAATGTATGTCAACGAAAGTTACCAAGTTACAGTGGAATTATTCCAAAATGAGTCAACCTATCAAGTTACAATGAAATCCGTCCATAAATATGATCTGTAGACTGCTAAAGGTTTTCGGGGTTCAGGACTGTGTAGCGATCACAGTGGATCGATCACAACCAAAAGGGAATGTCCTCATACGTCATACAGAGTCATCCAACTAAGCAATGTCCTCATCAGGACATCATACAGATTCATCCAACCAAGTTACAATGTCCTCATCAGAACATCATACAGAGTCATCCAACCAAGTTACAATGTCCTCATCAGGACATCATACAGAGTCATCCAACTAAGCAATGTCCTCATCAGGACATCATACAGAGTCATCCAACCAAGTTACAATGTCCTCATCAGGACATAATACAGAGTCATCCAACCAAGTTACAATGTCCTCATCAGGACATCATACAGAGTCATCCAACCAAGTTACAATGTCCTCATCAGAACATCATACAGAGTCATCCAACCAAGTTACAATGTCCTCATCAGGACATCATACAGAGTCATCCAACTAAGCAATGTCCTCATCAGGACATCATACAGAGACATCCAACCAAGTTACAATGTCCTCATCAGGTCATCATACAGAGTCATCCAACTAAGCAATGTCCTCATCAGGACATCATACAGAGTCATCCAACCAAGTTACAATGTCCTCATCAGGACATCATGCAGAGTCATCCAATCAAGTTACAATGTCCTCATCAGGACATCATACAGAGTCATCCAACCAAGTTACACTGTCCTCATCAGGACATCATACAGAGTCATCCAATCAAGTTACAATGTCCTCATCAGGACATCATACAGAGTCATCCAACTAAGCAATGTCCTCATCAGGACATCATACAGAGTCATCCAACCAAGTTACAATGTCCTCATCAGGACATCATACAGAGTCATCCAACTAAGCAATGTCCTCATCAGGACATCATACAGAGTCATCCAACCAAGTTACAATGGCCTCATCAGAACATCATACAGAGTCATCCAATCAAGTTACAATGTCCTCATCAGGACATCATACAGAGTCAACCAACCAAGTTACAATGTCCTCATCAGGACATCATACAGAGTCATCCAACCAAGTTACAATGTCCTCATCAGGACATCATACAGAGTCATCCAACCAAGTTACAATGTCCTCATCAGGTCATCATACAGAGTCATCCAATCAAGTTACAATGTCCTCATCAGGTCATCATACAGAGTCATCCAATCAAGTTACAATGTCCTCATCAGGACATCATGCAGAGTCATCCGATCAAGTTACAATGTCCTTATCAGGACATCATACAGAGACATCCAACCAAGTTACAATGTCCTCATCAGGACATCATACAGAGTCATCCAATCAAGTTACAATGTCCTCATCAGGACATCATACAGAGTCATCCAACCAAGTTACAATGTCCTCATCAGGACATCATACAGAGTCATCCAACCAAGTTACAATGTCCTCATCAGGACATCATACAGAGTCATCCGATCAAGTTACAATGTCCTTATCAGGACATCATACAGAGTCATCCAACCAAGTTACAATGTCCTCATCAGGACATCATACAGAGTCATCCAACCAAGTTACAATGTCCTCATCAGGACATCATACAGAGTCATCCAACCAAGTTACAATGTCCTCATCAGGACATCATACAGAGTCATCCGATCAAGTTACAATGTCCTTATCAGGACATCATACAGAGACATCCAACCAAGTTACAATGTCCTCATCAGGACATCATACAGAGTCATCCAATCAAGTTACAATGTCCTCATCAGGACGTCATACAGAGTCATCCAACCAAGTTACAATGTCCTCATCAGGACATCATACAGAGTCATCCAATCAAGTTACAATGTCCTCATCAGGACATCATACAGAGTCATCCAACCAAGTTACAATGTCCTCATCAGGACATCATACAGAGTCATCCAACTAAGCAATGTCCTCATCAGGACATCATACAGAGTCATCCAATCAAGTTACAATGTCCTCATCAGGTCATCATACAGAGTCATCCAATCAAGTTACAATGTCCTCATCAGGACATCATACAGAGTCATCCAACCAAGTTACAATGTCCTCATCAGGACATCATACAGAGTCATCCAACCAAGTTACAATGTCCTCATCAGGACATCATACAGAGTCATCCAATCAAGTTACAATGTCCTCATCAGGACGTCATACAGAGTCATCCAACCAAGTTACAATGTCCTCATCAGGACATCATACAGAGTCATCCAATCAAGTTACAATGTCCTCATCAGGACATCATACAGAGTCATCCAACCAAGTTACAATGTCCTCATCAGGTCATGATACAGAGTCATCCAACCAAGCAATGTCCTCATCAGGACATCATACAGAGTCATCCAATCAAGTTACAATGTCCTCATCAGGACATCATACAGAGTCATCCAACCAAGTTACAATGTCCTCATCAGGACATCATACAGAGTCATCCAACCAAGTTACAATGTCCTCATCAGGTCATGATACAGAGTCATCCAACCAAGCAATGTCCTCATCAGGACATCATACAGAGTCATCCAACCAAGTTACAATGTCCTCATCAGAACATCATACAGAGTCATCCAACCAAGTTACAATGTCCTCATCAGGACATCATACAGAGTCATCCAACTAAGCAATGTCCTCATCAGGACATCATACAGAGTCATCCAACCAAGTTACAATGTCCTCATCAGGACATCATACAGAGTCATCCAACCAAGTTACAATGTCCTCATCAGGACATCATACAGAGTCATCCAATCAAGTTACAATGTCCTCATCAGGACATCATACAGAGTCATCCAACCAAGCAATGTCCTCATCAGGACATCATACAGAGTCATCCAACCAAGTTACAATGTCCTCATCAGAACATCATACAGAGTCATCCAACCAAGTTACAATGTCCTCATCAGGTCATGATACAGAGTCATCCAACCAAGCAATGTCCTCAACAGGACATCATACAGAGTCATCCAACCAAGTTACAATGTCCTCATCAGGACATCATACAGAGTCATCCAACCAAGTTACAATGTCCTCATCAGGACATCATACAGAGTCATCCAACCAAGTTACAATGTCCTCATCAGGACATCATACAGAGTCATCCAATCAAGTTACAATGTCCTCATCAGGACATCATACAGAGTCAACCAACCAAGTTACAATGTCCTCATCAGGACATCATACAGAGTCATCCAACCAAGTTACAATGTCCTCATCAGGACATCATACAGAGTCATCCAACCAAGTTACAATGTCCTCATCAGGACATCATACAGAGTCATCCAATCAAGTTACAATGTCCTCATCAGGACATAATACAGAGTCATCCAACCAAGTTACAATGTCCTCATAAGGACATCATACAGAGTCATCCAACCAAGTTACAATGTCCTCATCAGGACATCATACAGAGTCATCCAACTAAGCAATGTCCTTATCAGGACATCATACAGAGTCATCCAATCAAGTTACAATGTCCTCATCAGGACATCATACAGAGTCATCCAACCAAGTTACAATGTCCTCATCAGGACATCATACAGAGTCATCCAACTAAGCAATGTCCTTATCAGGACATCATACAGAGTCATCCAATCAAGTTACAATGTCCTCATCAGGACATCATACAGAGTCATCCAATCAAGTTACAATGTCCTCATCAGGACATCAAACAGAGTCATCCAACCAAGTTACAATGTCCTCATCAGGACATCATACAGAGTCATCCAACCAAGTTACAATGTCCACATCAGGACATCATACAGAGTCATCCAATCAAGTTACAATGTCCTCATCAGGACATCATACAGAGTCATCCAACCAAGTTACAATGTCCTCATCAGGACATCATACAGAGTCATCCAACCAAGTTACAATGTCCTCATCAGGTCATGATACAGAGTCATCCAACCAAGCAATGTCCTCATCAGGACATCATACAGAGTCATCCAACCAAGTTACAATGTCCTCATCAGAACATCATACAGAGTCATCCAACCAAGTTACAATGTCCTCATCAGGACATCATACAGAGTCATCCAACTAAGCAATGTCCTCATCAGGACATCATACAGAGTCATCCAACCAAGTTACAATGTCCTCATCAGGACATCATACAGAGTCATCCAACCAAGTTACAATGTCCTCATCAGGACATCATACAGAGTCATCCAATCAAGTTACAATGTCCTCATCAGGACATCATACAGAGTCATCCAACCAAGCAATGTCCTCATCAGGACATCATACAGAGTCATCCAACCAAGTTACAATGTCCTCATCAGAACATCATACAGAGTCATCCAACCAAGTTACAATGTCCTCATCAGGTCATGATACAGAGTCATCCAACCAAGCAATGTCCTCAACAGGACATCATACAGAGTCATCCAACCAAGTTACAATGTCCTCATCAGGACATCATACAGAGTCATCCAACCAAGTTACAATGTCCTCATCAGGACATCATACAGAGTCATCCAATCAAGTTACAATGTCCTCATCAGGACATCATACAGAGTCATCCAACCAAGTTACAATGTCCTCATCAGGACATCATACAGAGTCATCCAACCAAGTTACAATGTCCTCATCAGGTCATGATACAGAGTCATCCAACCAAGCAATGTCCTCATCAGGACATCATACAGAGTCATCCAATCAAGTTACAATGTCCTCATCAGGACATCATACAGAGTCATCCAACTAAGCAATGTCCTAATCAGGACATCATACAGAGTCATCCAATCAAGTTACAATGTCATCATCAGGACATCATACAGAGTCATCCAACTAAGCAATGTCCTCATCAGGACATCATACAGAGTCATCCAACCAAGTTACAATGTCCTCATCAGGACATCATACAGAGTCATCCAACTAAGCAATGTCCTCATCAGGACATCATACAGAGTCATCCAATCAAGTTACAATGTCCTCATCATGTCATCATACAGAGTCATCCATCCAAGTTACAAAGTCCTCATCAGGACATCATACAGAGTCATCCAACTAAGCAATGTCCTCATCAGGACATCATACAGAGTCATCCAACCAAGTTACAATGTCCTCATCAGGTCATCATACAGAGTCATCCAACTAAGCAATGTCCTCATCAGGACATCATACAGAGTCATCCAACCAAGTTACAATGTCCTCATCAGGACATCATACAGAGTCATCCAATCAAGTTACAATGTCCTCATCAGGACATCATGCAGAGTCATCCAATCAAGTTACAATGTCCTCATCAGGACATCATACAGAGTCATCCAACCAAGTTACAATGTCCTCATCAGGACATCATACAGAGTCATCCAACCAAGTTACAATGTCCTCATCAGGACATCATACAGAGTCATCCAATCAAGATACAATGTCCTCATCAGGACATCATGCAGAGTCATCCAACCAAGCAATGTCCTCATCAGGACATCATACAGAGTCATCCAACCAAGTTACAATGTCCTCATCAGGACGTCATACAGAGTCATCCAATCAAGTTACAAAGTCCTCATCAGGACACCATACACAGACATCCAACCAAGCAATGTCCTCATCAGGACATCATACAGAGTCATCCAACCAAATTACAATGTCCTCATCAGGACATCATACAGAGTCATCCAACCAAGTTACAATGTCCTCCTCAGGACATCATACAGAGTCATCCAACCAAGTTACAATGTCCTCATCACGACATAATACAGAGTCATCCAACCAAGTTACAATGTCCTCATCATGTCATCATACAGAGTCATCCATCCAAGTTACAAAGTCCTCATCAGGACATCATACAGAGTCATCCAACCAAGCAATGTCCTCATCAGGACATCATACAGAGTCATCCAACCAAGTTACAATGTCCTCATCAGGACATCATACAGAGTCATCCAACCAAGTTACAATGTCCTCATTAGGACATAATACAGTCATCCAACCAAGTTACAATGTCCTGATCATGTCATCATACAGAGTCATCCAACCAAGTTACAAAGTCCTCATCAGGACATCATACAGAGTCATCCAACCAAGCAATGTCCTCATCAGGACATCATACAGAGTCATCCAACCAAGTTACAATGTCCTCATCAGGACATCATACAGAGTCATCCAACCAAGTTACAATGTCCTCATCAGGACATCATACAGAGTCATCCAATCAAGTTACAATGTCCTCATCAGGACATCATACAGAGTCATCCAACCAAGCAATGTCCTCATCAGGACATCATACAGAGTCATCCAACCAAGTTACAATGTCCTCATCAGAACATCATACAGAGTCATCCAACCAAGTTACAATGTCCTCATCAGGTCATGATACAGAGTCATCCAACCAAGCAATGTCCTCAACAGGACATCATACAGAGTCATCCAACCAAGTTACAATGTCCTCATCAGGACATCATACAGAGTCATCCAACCAAGTTACAATGTCCTCATCAGGACATCATACAGAGTCATCCAATCAAGTTACAATGTCCTCATCAGGACATCATACAGAGTCATCCAACCAAGTTACAATGTCCTCATCAGGACATCATACAGAGTCATCCAACCAAGTTACAATGTCCTCATCAGGTCATGATACAGAGTCATCCAACCAAGCAATGTCCTCATCAGGACATCATACAGAGTCATCCAATCAAGTTACAATGTCCTCATCAGGACATCATACAGAGTCATCCAACTAAGCAATGTCCTAATCAGGACATCATACAGAGTCATCCAATCAAGTTACAATGTCATCATCAGGACATCATACAGAGTCATCCAACTAAGCAATGTCCTCATCAGGACATCATACAGAGTCATCCAACCAAGTTACAATGTCCTCATCAGGACATCATACAGAGTCATCCAACTAAGCAATGTCCTCATCAGGACATCATACAGAGTCATCCAATCAAGTTACAATGTCCTCATCATGTCATCATACAGAGTCATCCATCCAAGTTACAAAGTCCTCATCAGGACATCATACAGAGTCATCCAACTAAGCAATGTCCTCATCAGGACATCATACAGAGTCATCCAACCAAGTTACAATGTCCTCATCAGGTCATCATACAGAGTCATCCAACTAAGCAATGTCCTCATCAGGACATCATACAGAGTCATCCAACCAAGTTACAATGTCCTCATCAGGACATCATACAGAGTCATCCAATCAAGTTACAATGTCCTCATCAGGACATCATGCAGAGTCATCCAATCAAGTTACAATGTCCTCATCAGGACATCATACAGAGTCATCCAACCAAGTTACAATGTCCTCATCAGGACATCATACAGAGTCATCCAACCAAGTTACAATGTCCTCATCAGGACATCATACAGAGTCATCCAATCAAGATACAATGTCCTCATCAGGACATCATGCAGAGTCATCCAACCAAGCAATGTCCTCATCAGGACATCATACAGAGTCATCCAACCAAGTTACAATGTCCTCATCAGGACGTCATACAGAGTCATCCAATCAAGTTACAAAGTCCTCATCAGGACACCATACACAGACATCCAACCAAGCAATGTCCTCATCAGGACATCATACAGAGTCATCCAACCAAATTACAATGTCCTCATCAGGACATCATACAGAGTCATCCAACCAAGTTACAATGTCCTCCTCAGGACATCATACAGAGTCATCCAACCAAGTTACAATGTCCTCATCACGACATAATACAGAGTCATCCAACCAAGTTACAATGTCCTCATCATGTCATCATACAGAGTCATCCATCCAAGTTACAAAGTCCTCATCAGGACATCATACAGAGTCATCCAACCAAGCAATGTCCTCATCAGGACATCATACAGAGTCATCCAACCAAGTTACAATGTCCTCATCAGGACATCATACAGAGTCATCCAACCAAGTTACAATGTCCTCATTAGGACATAATACAGTCATCCAACCAAGTTACAATGTCCTGATCATGTCATCATACAGAGTCATCCAACCAAGTTACAAAGTCCTCATCAGGACATCATACAGAGTCATCCAACCAAGCAATGTCCTCATCAGGACATCATACAGAGTCATCCAACCAAGTTACAATGTCCTCATCAGAACATCATACAGAGTCATCCAACCAAGTTACAATGTCCTCATCAGGACATCATACAGAGTCATCCAACTAAGCAATGTCCTCATCAGGACATCTTACAGAGTCATCCAACCAAGTTACAATGTCCTCATCAGGACATAATACAGAGTCATCCAACCAAGTTACAATGTCCTCATCAGGACATCATACAGTCATCCAACTAAGCAATGTCCTCATCAGGACATCATACAGAGACATCCAACCAAGTTACAATGTCCTCATCAGGACATCATACAGAGTCATCCAACTAAGCAATGTCCTCATCAGGACATCATACAGAGTCATCCAACCAAGTTACAATGTCCTCATCAGGACATCATACAGAGTCATCCAATCAAGTTACAATGTCCTCATCAGGACATCATACAGAGTCATCCAATCAAGTTACAATGTCCTCATCAGGACATCATGCAGAGTCATCCAATCAAGTTACAATGTCCTCATCAGGACATCATACAGAGTCATCCAACCAAGTTACAATGTCCTCATCAGGACATCATACAGAGTCATCCAACCAAGTTACAATGTCCTCATCAGGACATCATACAGAGTCATCCAACCAAGTTACAATGTCCTCATCAGGACATCATACAGAGTCATCCAATCAAGTTACAATGTCCTCATCAGGACATCATACAGAGTCATCCAACTAAGCAATGTCCTCATCAGGACATCATACAGAGTCATCCAACCAAGTTACAATGTCCTCATCAGGACATCATACAGAGTCATCCAACTAAGCAATGTCCTCATCAGGACATCATACAGAGTCATCCAACCAAGTTACAATGTCCTCATCAGGACATCATAGAGAGTCAACCAACCAAGCAATGTCCTCATCAGGACATCATACAGAGTCATCCAACCAAGTTACAATGTCCTCATCAGGACATCATACAGAGTCATCCAACTAAGCAATGTCCTCATCAGGACATCGTACAGTCATCCAACCAAGTTACAATGTCCTCATCAGGACATCATACAGAGTCATCCAACCAAGTTACAATGTCCTCATCAGGACATCATACAGAGTCATCCAATCAAGTTACAATGTCCTCATCATGTCATCATACAGAGTCATCCAACCAAGTTACAATGTCCTCATCAGGACATCATGCACAGTCATCCAATCAAGTTACAATGTCCTCATCAGAACATCATACAGAGTCATCCAACCAAGTTACAATGTCCTCATCAGGACATCATACAGAGTCATCCAACCAAGTTACAATGTCCTCATCAGAACATCATACAGAGTCATCCAACCAAGTTACAATGTCCTCATCAGGACATCATACAGAGTCATCCAACCAAGTTACAATGTCCTCATCAGGACATCATACAGAGTCATCCAACCAAGTTACAATGTCCTCATCAGAACATCATACAGAGTCATCCAACCAAGTTACAATGTCCTCATCAGGACATCATACAGAGTCATCCAACCAAGTTACAATGTCCTCATCAGAACATCATACAGAGTCATCCAACCAAGTTACAATGTCCTCATCAGGACATCATACAGAGTCATCCAATCAAGTTACAATGTCCTCATCAGAACATCATACAGAGTCATCCAACCAAGTTACAATGTCCTTATCAGGACATCATACAGAGTCATCCAATCAAGTTACAATGTCCTCATCAGGACATCATACAGAGTCATCCAATCAAGTTACAATGTCCTCATCAGGACATCATGCAGAGTCATCCGATCAAGTTACAATGTCCTTATCAGGACATCATACAGAGTCATCCAATCAAGTTACAATGTCCTCATCAGGACATCATACAGAGTGATCCAATCAAGTTACAATGTCCTCATCAGGACATCATACAGAGTCATCCAACCAAGTTACAATGTCCTCATCAGGTCATCATACAGAGTCATCCAACCAAGTTACAATGTCCTCATCAGGACATCATACAGAGTCATCCAATCAAGTTACAATGTCCTCATCAGGACATCATGCAGAGTCATCCGATCAAGTTACAATGTCCTCATCAGGACATCATACATAGTCATCCAACCAAGTTACAATGTCCTTATCAGGACATCATACAGAGTCATCCAACCAAGTTACAAAGTCCTCATCAGGACATCATACAGAGTCATCCAATCAAGTTACAATGTCCTCATCAGGACATCATACAGAGTCATCCAACCAAGTTACAATGTCCTCATCAGGACATCATACAGAGTCATCCAACCAAGTTACAATGTCCTCATCAGGACATCATACAGAGTCATCCAACCAAGTTACAATGTCCTCATCAGGACATCATACAGAGTCAACCAACCAAGTTACAATGTCCTCATCAGGACATCATACAGAGTCATCCAACTAAGGAATGTCCTTATCAGGACATCATACAGAGTCATCCAATCAAGTTACAATGTCCTCATCAGGACATCATACAGAGTCATCCAACCAAGTTACTATGTCCTCATCAGGACATCATCCAGAGTCATCCAACTAAGCAATGTCCTCATCAGGACATCATACAGAGTCATCCAATCAAGTTACAATGTCCTCATCAGGACATCATACAGAGTCATCCAACCAAGTTACAATGTCCTCATCAGGACATCATACAGAGCCATCCAACCAAGTTAGAATGTCCTCATCACGACATCATACAGAGTCATCCAATCAAGTTACAAAGTCCTCATCACGACATCATACAGAGTGATCCAACCAAGTTACAATGTCCTCATCAGGACATCATACAGAGTCATCCAATCAAGTTACAATGTCCTCATCAGGACATCATACAGAGTCATCCAATCAAGTTACAATGTCCTTATCAGGACATCATACAGAGTCATCCAACCAAGTTACAATGTCCTCATCAGGACATCATACAGAGTCATCCAATCAAGTTACAATGTCCTCATCAGGACATCATACAGAGTCATCCAATCAAGTTACAATGTCCTCATCATGTCATCATACAGAGTCATCCAACCAAGTTACAATGTCCTCATCAGGACATCATGCACAGTCATCCAATCAAGTTACAATGTCCTCATCAGAACATCATACAGAGTCATCCAACCAAGTTACAATGTCCTCATCAGGACATCATACAGAGTCATCCAACCAAGTTACAATGTCCTCATCAGAACATCATACAGAGTCATCCAACCAAGTTACAATGTCCTCATCAGGACATCATACAGAGTCATCCAACCAAGTTACAATGTCCTCATCAGGACATCATACAGAGTCATCCAACCAAGTTACAATGTCCTCATCAGAACATCATACAGAGTCATCCAACCAAGTTACAATGTCCTCATCAGGACATCATACAGAGTCATCCAACCAAGTTACAATGTCCTCATCAGAACATCATACAGAGTCATCCAACCAAGTTACAATGTCCTCATCAGGACATCATACAGAGTCATCCAATCAAGTTACAATGTCCTCATCAGAACATCATACAGAGTCATCCAACCAAGTTACAATGTCCTTATCAGGACATCATACAGAGTCATCCAATCAAGTTACAATGTCCTCATCAGGACATCATACAGAGTCATCCAATCAAGTTACAATGTCCTCATCAGGACATCATGCAGAGTCATCCGATCAAGTTACAATGTCCTTATCAGGACATCATACAGAGTCATCCAATCAAGTTACAATGTCCTCATCAGGACATCATACAGAGTGATCCAATCAAGTTACAATGTCCTCATCAGGACATCATACAGAGTCATCCAACCAAGTTACAATGTCCTCATCAGGTCATCATACAGAGTCATCCAACCAAGTTACAATGTCCTCATCAGGACATCATACAGAGTCATCCAATCAAGTTACAATGTCCTCATCAGGACATCATGCAGAGTCATCCGATCAAGTTACAATGTCCTCATCAGGACATCATACATAGTCATCCAACCAAGTTACAATGTCCTTATCAGGACATCATACAGAGTCATCCAACCAAGTTACAAAGTCCTCATCAGGACATCATACAGAGTCATCCAATCAAGTTACAATGTCCTCATCAGGACATCATACAGAGTCATCCAACCAAGTTACAATGTCCTCATCAGGACATCATACAGAGTCATCCAACCAAGTTACAATGTCCTCATCAGGACATCATACAGAGTCATCCAACCAAGTTACAATGTCCTCATCAGGACATCATACAGAGTCAACCAACCAAGTTACAATGTCCTCATCAGGACATCATACAGAGTCATCCAACTAAGGAATGTCCTTATCAGGACATCATACAGAGTCATCCAATCAAGTTACAATGTCCTCATCAGGACATCATACAGAGTCATCCAACCAAGTTACTATGTCCTCATCAGGACATCATCCAGAGTCATCCAACTAAGCAATGTCCTCATCAGGACATCATACAGAGTCATCCAATCAAGTTACAATGTCCTCATCAGGACATCATACAGAGTCATCCAACCAAGTTACAATGTCCTCATCAGGACATCATACAGAGCCATCCAACCAAGTTAGAATGTCCTCATCACGACATCATACAGAGTCATCCAATCAAGTTACAAAGTCCTCATCACGACATCATACAGAGTGATCCAACCAAGTTACAATGTCCTCATCAGGACATCATACAGAGTCATCCAATCAAGTTACAATGTCCTCATCAGGACATCATACAGAGTCATCCAATCAAGTTACAATGTCCTTATCAGGACATCATACAGAGTCATCCAACCAAGTTACAATGTCCTCATCAGGACATCATACAGAGTCATCCAATCAAGTTACAATGTCCTCATCAGGACATCATACAGAGTCATCCAACCAAGTTACAATGTCCTCATCAGGACATCATACAGAGTCATCCAATCAAGTTACAATGTCCTCATCAGGACATCATACAGAGTCATCCAATCAAGTTACAATGTCCTCATCAGGTCATCATACAGAGTCATCCAACCAAGTTACAATGTCCTCATCAGGACATCATACAGAGTCATCCAATCAAGTTACAATGTCCTTATCAGGACATCATACAGAGTCATCCAACCAAGTTACAATGTCCTTATCAGGACATCATACAGAGTCATCCAACCAAGTTACAATGTCCTCATCAGGACATCATACAGAGTCATCCAACTAAGCAATGTCCTCATCAGGACATCATACAGAGTCATCCAATCAAGTTACAATGTCCTCATCAGGACATCATACAGAGACATCCAATCAAGTTACAATGTCCTCATCAGGACATCATACAGAGTCATCCAACTAAGCAATGTCCTCATCAGGACATCATACAGAGTCATCCAATCAAGTTACAATGTCCTCATCAGAACATCATACAGAGTCATCCAATCAAGTTACAATGTCCTTATCAGGACATCATACAGAGTCATCCAACTAAGCAATGTCCTCATTAGGACATCATACAGAGTCATCCAATCAAGTTACAATGTCCTCATCAGGACATCATACAGAGTCATCCAACTAAGCAATGTCCTCATCAGGACATCATACAGAGTCATCCAATCAAGTTACAATGTCCTCATCAGGACATCATACAGAGTCATCCAACCAAGTTACAATGTCCTCATCAGGACATCATACAGAGTCATCCAACTAAGCAATGTCCTCATCAGGACATCATACAGAGTCATCCAACCAAGTTACAATGTCCTCATCAGGACATCATACAGAGTCATCCAACTAAGCAATGTCCTCATCAGGACATCATACAGAGTCATCCAACCAAGTTACAATGTCCTCATCAGGACATCATACAGAGTCAACCAACCAAGTTACAATGTCCTCATCAGGACATCATACAGAGTCATCCAACTAAGGAATGTCCTTATCAGGACATCATACAGAGTCATCCAATCAAGTTACAATGTCCTCATCAGGACATCATACAGAGTCATCCAACCAAGTTACTATGTCCTCATCAGGACATCATCCAGAGTCATCCAACTAAGCAATGTCCTCATCAGGACATCATACAGAGTCATCCAATCAAGTTACAATGTCCTCATCAGGACATCATACAGAGTCATCCAACCAAGTTACAATGTCCTCATCAGGACATCATACAGAGCCATCCAACCAAGTTAGAATGTCCTCATCACGACATCATACAGAGTCATCCAATCAAGTTACAAAGTCCTCATCAGGACATCATACAGAGTCATCCAATCAAGTTACAATGTCCTCATCAGGACATCATACAGAGTCATCCAATCAAGTTACAATGTCCTCATCAGGACATCATACAGAGTCATCCAACTAAGCAATGTCCTCATCAGGACATCATACAGAGTCATCCAATCAAGTTACAATGTCCTTATCAGGACATCATACAGAGTCATCCAACCAAGTTACAATGTCCTTATCAGGACATCATACAGAGTCATCCAACCAAGTTACAATGTCCTCATCAGGACATCATACAGAGTCATCCAACTAAGCAATGTCCTCATCAGGACATCATACAGAGTCATCCAATCAAGTTACAATGTCCTCATCAGAACATCATACAGAGTCATCCAATCAAGTTACAATGTCCTCATCAGGACATCATACAGAGTCATCCAATCAAGTTACAATGTCCTTATCAGGACATCATACAGAGTCATCCAACTAAGCAATGTCCTCATCAGGACATCATACAGAGTCATCCAACCAAGTTACAATGTCCTCATCAGGACATCATACAGAGTCATCCAATCAAGTTACAATGTCCTCATCAGGACGTCATACAGAGTCATCCAACTAAGCAATGTCCTCATCAGGACATCATACAGAGTCATCCAATCAAGTTACAATGTCCTCATCAGGACATCATACAGAGTCATCCAATCAAGTTACAATGTCCTCATCAGGACGTCATACAGAGTCATCCAACTAAGCAATGTCCTCATCAGGACATCATACAGAGTCATCCAACCAAGTTACAATGTCCTTATCAGGACATCATACAGAGTCATCCAATCAAGTTACAATGTCCTCATCAGGACGTCATACAGAGTCATCCAACCAAGTTACAATGTCCTCATCAGGACATCATACAGAGTCATCCAATCAAGTTACAATGTCCTCATCAGGACATCATACAGAGTCATCCAATCAAGTTACAATGTCCTTATCAGGACATCATACAGAGTCATCCAACTAAGCAATGTCCTCATCAGGACATCATACAGAGTCATCCAATCAAGTTACAATGTCCTCATCAGGACATCATACAGAGTCATCCAACTAAGCAATGTCCTCATCAGGACATCATACAGAGTCATCCAATCAAGTTACAATGTCCTCATCAGGACATCATACAGAGTCATCCAACTAAGCAATGTCCTCATCAGGACATCGTACAGTCATCCAACCAAGTTACAATGTCCTCATCAGGACATCATAGAGAGTCAACCAACCAAGCAATGTCCTCATCAGGACATCATACAGAGTCATCCAATCAAGTTACAATGTCCTCATCAGGACATCATACAGAGTCATCCAATCAAGTTACAATGTCCTTATCAGGACATCATACAGAGTCATCCAATCAAGTTACAATGTCCTTATCAGGACATCATACAGAGTCATCCAACTAAGCAATGTCCTCATCAGGACATCATACAGAGTCATCCAATCAAGTTACAATGTCCTCATGAGGACATCATGCAGAGTCATCCAACCAAGTTACAATGTCCTCATCAGAACATCATACAGAGTCATCCAACCAAGTTACAATGTCCTCATCAGGACATCATACAGAGTCATCCAACCAAGTTACAATGTCCTCATCAGGACATCATACAGAGTCATCCAACCAAGTTACAATGTCCTCATCAGGACATCATACAGAGTCATCCAATCAAGTTACAATGTCCTCATCAGGACATCATACAGAGTCATCCAATCAAGTTACAATGTCCTTATCAGGACATCATACAGAGTCATCCAACTAAGCAATGTCCTCATCAGGACATCATACAGAGTCATCCAACTAAGCAATGTCCTCATCAGGACATCATACAGAGTCATCCAACTAAGCAATGTCCTCATCAGGACATCATACAGAGTCATCCAACCAAGTTACAAAGTCCTCATCAGGACATCAAGCAGAGTCATCCAATCAAGTTACAATGTCCTCATCAGGACATCATACAGAGTCATCCAACCAAGTTACAATGTCCTCATCAGGACATCATACAGAGTCATCCAATCAAGTTACAAAGTCCTTATCAGGACATCATACAGAGTCATCCAACCAAGTTACAATGTCCTCATCAGGACATCATACAGAGTCATCCAACTAAGCAATGTCCTCATCAGGACATCATACAGAGTCATCCAATCAAGTTACAATGTCCTCATCAGGACATCATACAGAGTCATCCAACCAAGTTACAATGTCCTCATCAGGACATCATACAGAGTCATCCAACTAAGCAATGTCCTCATCAGGACATCATACAGAGTCATCCAACCAAGTTACAATGTCCTCATCAGAACACTATACAGAGTCATCCAACCAAGTTACAATGTCCTCATCAGGACATAATACAGAGTCATCCAACCAAGTTACAATGTCCTCATAAGGACATCATACAGTCATCCAACCAAGTTTCAATGAAATCCCTCCTTATTATTTATATTATTTATTTATTGGTTTTTAAGGTCACATATTTATGCACAATGGCTAATCATGACCGTGACAGTTTTATGGGCGGAGAAAGTTGGAGTACCCAGAGAGAACCACCGAGCATCGATGAGTAACTGTAAGCTCCTCACTATTCTGACTCTGTTCAAGCTCCGCTCAAGCAGGGTTACAGTGGCTGAAGACATGTGCACCATCGATGTGCAGTACGCCTTAGTATACGGTGCCATGTAGGCAACTAGGATAAAATGCCTTGCAAAAGGACACAATGTGGGTTGTCCCGGATGGGCATCGAATCCGGGACCTCTAGCATAGAAGTTCAACAGTCTACCACTGAGCCACCACGCTCACCCCTCCATATTCAATATGACCTGTAGAATGTGCTAAAAAATTTTGGGTTTCGGGCTTGGAAAGCCATCACAGTTGACAGATCATGACCATAAGGGGACATTCTCATCTAGATATTATATAGAGTCATCCTACCAAGTTACCATGAAATCCCTTCAAAAATACAACCTATAGACTGTGCTAAAGGTTTTCAGGTTTTGGGCTCGGGCAGCCATCATGGCTGAATGATCGCAACCAAAAGGGGATGCTCTCATCTAGACGTTATCTGGAGGCATCCAACCACGTTATGATGAAATCCCTTCATAAAATATGACCTGTAGTCTGTGCTAAAGGTTTTTGGGCTTCGGGCCCCTGTAGTCAACATAGTTGACCAATCACAACCAAAAGGGGACGTTCTCATCTAGACATTATATGGAGTCATCCTACCAAGTTACAATGAAATCCCTCCATGAATACGATCTGTAGACTGTGCTAAAGGTTTTCGGGTTTTGGGCTTGGGCAGTAGTCACGGCTGACAGATGGTGACCAAAAGGGAAAGTTCCATCTAGACATCATAATGAGTCATCCTACCAAGTTACAATGAAATCCTTCCATATTAAATATGATCTGTAGACTGTGCTACAAGTTTTTGGGTTTCTGGCTTGGGCAGCCATCATGGTTGACAAATCATGACCAAAAGGGGACGTTCTCATCTAGATATTATACAGAGTCATCCTACCAAGTTACCATGAAATCCCTTCATAAATACGACTTGCAGACTATGCTAAAGGTTTTGGGGTTTTGGGGCAGCCACCACAGCTGACTGATCGTGACCAAAAGGAGATGTTCTCATCTAGACATGACCTCGAACCTGCATATGAAATTTTGTGATGATTGGATAAGATCTACGAGGTGCAGCCTGGGTTAAAGGATAATGTGAACAGACTCACAGACGAACAGACTTCCGCACGTGGGATGGCAATAGCATATCTTGATTTTGTCAAGTTAAGCTAAAAATGCAGAGACCTGAATATGTTTTTTGGTATGTAGCTTCATTAGGACTAGTGAAAACAGATGAATCAAAAAATTGTTGGGCACCGTATGGGGATGCACATTTTAACACTGTTGGCAATGGGAAAATACTGAATTGTCATCTTTCTTGTGCTCAATGAACTAAGTATTCTTCTTCAAAACCTTTATGCAAAATCTAAACTAATTTAGTACAAAGCATCTTGGTGGAGTATACTCTTTTGAGTTTTCTTTCCCCAAAAAGCTGCCACTTCCCTTGCGACTGGGGTTAATGCCCCAAAATACTAAAAATCTTTAAGAATCTTCTTTAAAAACTAAGAAAGAGAATGCCTTGATATTTGGCGTGGAAGTTCCTTTAGTGTTTAAGATTAAAGTTTGTCCAAAGGAAGTTTGAAGGACAATATCTGGGCTCTCTGTGGGAGCATGTCCATTTTGAACTTCACCCAAAATTTATATTTCATGAACTGATTAGCTGATTGAACCAAATTTGGCATGTAGTATAACTGTTTCAAAACCACTTTGTTTATGGCTGAATTTTTTTTTTTTGCACCTTGGGAACCCCACGAGCAAAAAATAGATAAAAAAAAATTCCAAATGCCTATATTTCAAAAACTGCATTAGTTATGTTTGCTACAGCTGTGGAGAATTGTACGAAATACAGTAAATAGATATACATGCTACAGACACGGAAAACTGTACGATATACAGTAAATTAATTAGATATGCATGCTGCAGATAGAGAACTGTACGATATACAGTAATTATTCAGGTGTGCATGCTACAGACATGGAGAACTGTACGATATACAGTAATTAGATATGTATACTACAGCCACAGAGAACTGTACGATATACAGTAATTAATTAAATATGCATGCTACATACAGAGAACGGTACGATATACAGTAATTAATTAGATATGCATGCTATAGACATGGAGAACTGTACGATATACAGTAATTAATTACATGTGCATGCTACAGCCACAGAGAACTGTATGATATACAGTAGTTAATTAGATATGCATGCTACATACAGAGAACTGTATGATATACAGTAATTAATTAGATATGAATGCTATAGGGAACTGTACGATATACAGTAATTAATTAGATATGCATGCTACATGTTTGTTTGTTTGTTGGTGGTTAACGTCACATATTTATGCACTATGGCTAATCGTGACACAACATGGAGATGAAGTCAAGTTTTGTCAATCGTTGATCAACATGTTGCCCATTTTAGAAGACTTTCACCCCAAGCACTGGTGACTGGGTCCTATTTTACTAGTAAAGCGGAACTGGTTTACCACAGTAAACAAGTGCTGCTTACTTCCCGGGGTTCCCACGGGGATGCATGCTACATACAGTGAACTGTACGATATACAGTAGTTAATTAGATATGCATGCAACTGACACTAAGAACTGTACAATATACAGTAATTAGATATGCATGCGACATACAGAGAACTGTATGATATACAGTAATTAGATATGCATGCTACATACAGAGAACTGTACAATATACAGTAATTAAATATGCATGCTATAGGGAACTGTACGATATACAGTAATTAATTAGATATGCATGCTATAGGGAACTGTACGAAATACAGTAATTAATCAGATATGCATGCTATAGGGAACTGTACGATATACAGTAATTAATTACATATGCATGCTACATACAGAGAACTGTACGATATACAGTAATTAGATATGCATGCTATAGGGAACTGTATGATATACAGTAATTAATTAGATTTGCATGCTACAGACACGGAGAACTGTACGATATACCGTAGTTAATTAGATATGAATGCTACAGATGTGACAAACAAAACAGCAGCCCCTCACCTTTAACAAAGTTGAATTTAGAACAAAACCAGTCATTTATATTACTCAAAATAGACTTTGCCGATGAGGTGAATGAATTTAACACAGAATAGCATAGAATTGGGAATCCTCTTTCCCCAAAACTGTACATGTTTTTAGAATTTAAATAATAATAGAGTATATGTAGAAACTATGTAATAAAAATAGTATTAATACTAACTCAACACTCTAGATACAAACCTGTAAATCTGCTACTTTTAGATTAGGTCTTTTCCTCAGCTTCTTAGGGCCAAATGTTGTTTCAAAGGATTCAGTGTCTAGGAGATGAACTCTAGAATACTGAAAAAAATTAAAAAAATAAATTTGGTTTCTCAAGTAATTTATTTATAAAATTAATCAGGGAGAGAGGGAGGTTTTTATTTTCATTTTATTTGTCTGGACATCATTCTTAAATTTTCACTTTGAGTGTTACCATAAAGTTCTGTGAATTTGAGCTATCATTTGCAGGTACCCTAACTTTGATATTCTCTACATGCAGTTAACATTATCTTTGGGGGCACGGTGACTCAGTTGGTAGAGGTGCAGGCTGCAAGCTGAGATGTCCTCGGTTCAAATCCCACAACCGCATGGTGTCCTTGGGCAAGACACTTCACCTCCATTGCCCATGTGGGGACACGGTGACGCTGTGTACTAAGGTGTACTCAGGCCTGGAAATAATTTTTTTGGTGCATCGGTCATAATGACCGGCTCCATGATGATCAGATTGGTCATACAGTAACCCGGGTCAGTCAGATTTTTTGGCTTCCAAATCAAACGTTAACTAGGGCAATACCCATGTAAATTATGTTGGGCTAACGTCGTAACGTTATACAAAATATTAGGGCATACCTGCGTTCAATTTTATTGAAATGACACTTAACTTTTATAACAATAAACTGCATGACAGGGATATCTTCAGTCCGCAAATCATTTTTTTTTTCTTAAAACGTAACAACTGGACTCCAATGCGACAATTTCGTTGAAATTGAATGCTGAGCATATCCGCACCTTGAGCCTGGACGTCTCATCACTGGGAAATCTGGCACCTGGTCAAAACCAACCCCATCATTTTTGGCACAAGGTAACCTCGGCACCAAATAAAATCAGCACTTGCACATCTGTCACCTGAGTTAAAACTGGTTATATTTTTCTGGAAGTATTACAGAATTACTGTAAAGCTTTCTGGAAATTATGACAAATTCTGCTCACAATCTTCAAAGAAAGCATATTACACAAAGGAAAGGAAAGAGGAGGGGATCATATGGTTGGATTTCCGAAGAACATACGTGGAAAAAATAGAGTACAAATGAGTTTCAGTTTCGTTTGCAAAAGGAGCGTCTCTCATTTATAAATTTGTGTTGTGTTTTGCGATTTTATATTTGTATTTATTTTAGAGAATATATTCGAATGAGGAAATTATTCACCATCAACAGCCATAATTAATGATTCAAAACACACGCTCTCATGTGAAAAATGAATATACTTGGGAGAAAAATGTGTGGGTCATTGATGACCGGTTGGATACAGTTAGCACCGGTAACATCAACGTTTTGGGGTGGTCACTGTCCGTGACCGACCACTTATTTCCAGGCCTGGCATACTGCACGTCGATGGTTCACCTGTCTTCAACCAATGCTAACCCTGCTTGTGTGGAGTTAGTATGTTGGGGAGCTGACAGTTGCTCGCCGTTGCTCGGTGGTTCTGTCCGGGTACTCCGGTTTCCTCCACCCGTAAAACTGTCATGGTCATGATTAGCCATTGTGCAGAAATATGTGACCTTAAACACCAATAAATAAATAAATAAATAAATAATATTATCTTTGAAGTGAATACATTTCTTCTGTATGGAATGACCTTGTTATAATTTATAGATATTTGCCTTCATTTTCTAATAAATTGTAACAAACTTTAGACAAATACATGCGAACCAATTTTGGCAACCAGGGAAAATTTAGCCCTCTATAAGTTAAAACACTTAATTGGATATCTCCTATAACTGAATAACTTGTTGAGAAATTACTCTGAATCTCCCCAGTTTTCCTTTGTTTATAGACCTATTTAGCATCAGTACATTCAATACATACATTTAATCTATTCTATCTTGTTTGGCAGAGCTCATGGAGCTCTGTCAAACAATATATGATAGAATAAATGCTACGGTTAAAACCAGAAGTCCTGTCATGAATAGTGCGCTTATCTAGGCTTAATTGCGCATTGGAATTGCGCGCAATTGCCACATCGAATTGCATCCAAAGCACGGCAGTTTCTCCTGGTTACCCATAGCAATCACATGCAATGTTTCTGCCAATGGACCTCCGGGTTACGCGGAGGTCCATTGGCTGAAACATTGCTTGTGCACAGGCCATATGTACAGAATTTGATAGCTTTACTTGGGCCATAACGCGTACATTAATGCGCATATCAACGTGCTATTTGTGCGCATTTCATGACAGGACTTCTAGTTTTAACTGTAAGTGACACAATCCCTGTTAAATGAATAGTCCTGTTAATTGAATAATTTTCATTGGCAGAGTGGCTATTCAATTAACAGGGTTGCACTGTACCATCCACCAAATATTTGATATATTTCTTTTACAGAACAAATTGAGTATTTACATAATAATGATAATAAACAAACACATTATTTTAATCATGTTTTACTGTAGAGATCTGTAAACAAACACATTATTTTAATCATGTTTTACTGTAGAGATCTGTAAACAAACACATTATTTTAATCATGTTTTACTGTAGAGATCTGTAAACAAACACATTATTTTAATCATGTTTTACTGTAGAGATCTGTAAACAAATACATTATTTTGATCATGTTTTACTGCAGAGATATGTAAACAAACACATTATTTTAATCATGTTTTACTGTAGAGATCTGTAAACAAACACATTATTTTAATCATGTTTTACTGTAGAGATCTGTAAACAAACACATTATTTTAATCATGTTTTACTGTAGAGATCTGTAAACAAACACATTATTTTGATCATGTTTTACTGCAGAGATCTGTAAACAAACACATTATTTTAATCATGTTTTACTGTAGAGATCTGTAAACAAACACATTATTTTAATCATGTTTTACTGTAGAGATCTGTAAACAAACACATTATTTTAATCATGTTTTACTGTAGAGATCTGTAAACAAACACATTATTTTAATCATGTTTTACTGTAGAGATCTGTAAACAAACACATTATTTTGATCATGTTTTACTGCAGAGATCTGTAAACAAACACATTATTTTGATCATGTTTTACTGTAGAGATCTGTAAACAAACACATTATTTTGATAATGTTTTACTGTAGAGATCTGTAAACAAACACATTATTTTAATCATGTTTTACTGTAGAGATCTGTAAACAAACACATTATTTTAATCATGTTTTACTGTAGAGATCTGTAAACAAACACATTATTTTGATCATGTTTTACTGCAGAGATATGTAAACAAACACATTATTTTGATCATGTTTTACTGTAGAGATCTGTAAACAAACACATTATTTTGATCATGTTTTACTGCAGAGATCTGTAAACAAACACATTATTTTAATCATGTTTTACTGTAGAGATCTGTAAACAAACACATTATTTTAATCATGTTTTACTGTAGAGATCTGTAAACAAACACATTATTTTAATCATGTTTTACTGTAGAGATATGTAAACAAACACATTATTTTAATCACGTTTTACTGTAGAGATCTGTAAACAAACACATTATTTTAATCATGTTTTACTGTAGAGATCTGTAAATGAATACATTATTTTAATCATGTTTTACTGTAGAGATCTGTAAACAAACACATTATTTTAATCATGTTTTACTGTAGAGATCTGTAAACAAACACATTATTTTAATCATGTTTTACTGTAGAGATCTGTAAACAAACACATTATTTTGATCATGTTTTACTGGAGAGATCTGTAAACAAACACATTATTTTGATCATGTTTTACTGCAGAGATCTGTAAACAAACACATTATTTTAATCATGTTTTACTGTAGAGATCTCTAAACAAACACATTATTTTAATCATGTTTTACTCTAGAGATCTGTAAACAAACACATTATTTTGATCATGTTTTACTGTAGAGATCTGTAAACAAACACATTATTTTGATCATGTTTTACTGTAGAGATCTGTAAACAAACACATTATTTTGATCATGTTTTACTGTAGAGATCTGTAAACAAACACATTATTTTAATCATGTTTTACTGTAGAGATCTGTAAACAAACACATTATTTTAATCATGTTTTACTGTAGAAATCTGTAATCAAACACATTATTTTGATCATGTTTTACTGTAGAGATCTGTAAACAAACACATTATTTTGATCATGATTTACTGTAGAGATCTGTAAACAAACACATTATTTTAATCATGTTTTACTGTAGAGATCTGTAAACAAACATTATTTTAATCATGTTTTACAGTAGAGATCTGTGAACAAACACATTATTTTAATCATGTTTTACTGTAGAGATCTGTGAACAAACACATTATTTTAATCATGTTTTACTGTAGAGATATGTAAACAAACACATTATTTTAATCATGTTTTACTGTAGAGATCTGTAAACAAACACATTATTTTGATCATGTTTTACTGTAGAGATCTGTAAACAAACACATTATTTTAATCATGTTTTATTGTAGAGATCTGTAAACAAACACATTATTTTAATCATGTTTTACTGTAGAGATCTGTAAACAAACACATTATTTTAATCATGTTTTACTGTAGAGATCTGTAAACAAACACATTATTTTGATCATGTTTTACTGCAGAGATCTGTAAACAAACACATTATTTTGATCATGTTTTACTGTAGAGATCTGTAAACAAACACATTATTTTAATAATTATTTACTGTAGAGATCTGTAAACAAATACATTATTTTGATCATGTTTTACTGTAGAGATCTGTAAACAAACACATTATTTTGATCATGTTTTACTGTAGAGATCTGTAAACAAACACATTATTTTGATCATGTTTTACTGTAGAGATCTGTAAACAAACACATTATTTTGATCATGTTTTACTGTAGAGATCTGCAAACAAACACATTATTTTAATCATGTTTTATTGTAGAGATCTGTAAACAAACACATTATTTTAATCATGTTTTACTGTAGAGATCTGTAAACAAACACATTATTTTAATCATGATTTACTGTAGAGATCTGTAAACAAACACATTATTTTGATCATGTTTTACTGTAGAGATCTGTAAACAAACACATTATTTTGATCATGTTTTACTGTAGAGATTGTAAACAAACACATTATTTTGATCATGTTTTACTGTAGAGATCTGTAAACAAACACATTATTTTGATCATGTTTTACTGCAGAGATCTGTAAACAAACATTATTTTAATCATGTTTTACTGCAGAGATCTGTAAACAAACACATTATTTTGATCATGTTTTACTGTAGAGATATGTAAACAAACACATTATTTTGATCATGATTTACTGTAGAAATCTGTAAACAAACACATTATTTTAATCATGTTTTACTGTAGAGATCTGTAAATGAATACAAATCAATCAAAAAAGTAAAATATTAACGACTCTCAACTAATTTTTGAAGACAAAAAATTCTAGAGTTTCAAATCAACTTACAGTTAAAACTATTAGTCCTGTCACGAACTGTGTGCTTATCTAGGCTAAATTGTGCGTAGGAATTGCGCGCAATTGCCATATCGAATGACACCAAAAGCATGGCAGGTTATCCTTGTTACCCATAGCAAACACAAGCAAAGTTTCAGCCAATGGACCTCCGGGTTACCCGGAGCTCCATTGGCTGAAACTTTGCTTGTGCACAGGTCGTATGTGTAGAATTTGATAGCCTTACCATTGTCATAACGCGTAGATTAACGCGCAAATCAACGTGCTATTTGTGCGCATTTCCGGACAGGACTTCTAGTTTTAACTGTATAAAATATAATAAAAATAAAGAATATCTAGTGTTTTTGAGTGGATACCGAAAATTATCTCATGAGTGACCAAGACAAATGTTTATTTTTTGCAAGCGCTTGCGTGAGCGAAAATAACCATTTGTCTCGGTCACAAGTGGGATAATTTTTGGTGTCCACTCAAAAACACTAGTATTTTCTTTTAATTATATGCTTTTTATAAGAATCTGATAATTCCACTCGTTTCAACCATGAATTGATGCATAAAAGTAAACAGCGCATTGAATCATTGAAATGCGCAAATGATTTGATCAATACTCGGAACAGATACAGTTAAAACTAGAAGTCCTGTTGCGAATAGTGCGCTTATCTAGGCTTAATTGCGCGTTGGAATTGCGCACAAGTGCCATATCGAATGGCATCAAAAGCACGACAGGTTCTCCTGGTTACTCATAGCAAACACATGCAATGTTTCTGCCAATGGACCTCCGGATTACCCGGAGGTCCATTGGCTGAAACATTGCTTGTGCACATGCCATATGTACAGAATTTGATAGCTTTACTTGGGCCATAACGCGTACATTAACGCGCATATCAACGTGCTATTTGTGCGCATTTCATGACAGGACTTCTAGTTTTAACTGTAGAGTCTTGCAGTCTGATTCAGCTGGTGGGTTTCTAGTCCAAACATGGCCTGAAAGTCTGTAATATAAGTTTTTGGTTTGGTACGTCATTTAAAAGGACGTACCAAACCAAAAACTTATATTTCAGACTTTCAGGCCATGTTTGGACTAGCGGGTTCCAGGCATCAGGGTGAATACGTGTTGAATTGTTGCTGGAAATGATGGGTATCCAATCAAAAACACTAGATTTACTTTTCATTATACGTTTTTAGAACAAATTGATCATTTTCAGTGATAATTTGACTCGTATTCACCTTGAAGTGATGCTTAGAAAGACGCCATTTTGATTCATACCATGAAAGTGAAAATTTCTATATCTTCACAGTGGGGAATACAATTTCTATCTTTCCGCAATTTCTTCGATAATCTATCGTTTGGCGCATAATAAAATATATTATAAAATGCTACAGTACGTGGAGAGTGGATTGTAACTAAATCACCCACGGAGTGGAGTTATCACCCAAGCTATAAATTTCAAATCGTGTACATGTCGACAAAAAACACAAGCAATGTTTCACCTAATGGACCTCCGGGTTTAACCCGGAGGTCCATTGGCTGAAACTTCGCTTGTGCTGGTTATGCTTTGCAACAAATTTGCAATTATTGCTTGGGTGGAATCTCCACTCTGTGGGTGATTTAATGATAATACACCCTCCACGTACTGTATACTATTAAAATTGAAAGTGTCCATGACACTGTAGCTCAACTTGTCAAGACATGTACATGTATAGTATGTGACACAGCAATGACAAACATCTAGGTAATGACCTGATAACAAATGTACATACAAGTAATGTAACTGTCTGTACATAAATACTGGCCGTAGCCTGTAACAAATGTATAGGTAAAATATTGTAAAGGTGGGTGACAGTCAGATGCTAAATAGAAAAGAAATCTTTGAGTCCCAGAGTGAGTCTGCCTGAACCCCAAAATATTCGTTCTCATAGCACAGTGATAACAAAGGCACCCCAAAACACACTCATTCCTGTCCCAAGGTGAAAACAAAGGTACCCAAGAAGTTTCGTGAAGATCAGTTCATAAATACGAGCTGTATAGAAGTTGTGACAAAAAACTGATTGGACCTAATTTCGGTACAAAATGGCCACTGGCAGCCATCTTGAATTTTGAACCGCACTCAGAAACACCCAGAAACACCCAAGAAGTTTCGTGAAGATCAGTTGATAAATACAGCCTCTAGCCCGAGCCGTACTGACATGTGCACTTACTGTGTGTAAGTAGCACTGAAAAAATCAAAGTTCATCTAATTTGCATAATTTCTGCACGAGAAAAAAACCTGTATTATATGTGATGTATCCCATGGTACTAAACATTCACACAAAAAATTATTCAAGTCAGCACTTTCATATGGAAGTTCTGTGCCAAAATCTGATTGCACCTAATTTTGTACAAAATGGCTGCCATCGGCCATCTTGAATTTCGGACCGGACCCAAAAACACTCGTTCTCGTCCCACGGTGATACCAAAGGTACCCAAGAAGTTTCGTAAAGACCAGTTTATAAATACGGCCTCTAGCCCAAGCCGTATTGGCATTTGCACTTACAGTGCTAAAAGTAACACTAAATACATCAAAGTTAGTCTAATTTGCATAATTTACGTACGAGAAAAAAACCTGTATTATATGTGATGTATCCCATGGTACTAAACATTCCTACAAAAAATTATTCAAATCAGCGCTTTCATATAGAAGTTCTGTACAAAAAACAGATTTCTGCATCGTCGGTACAAAATGGCGGCTGGCAGCCAACTTGAATTTCGGATCGGACCTAAAAACACTCGTTCTCGTCCCACAGTCATAACAAAGGTATCCAAGAAGTTTCGTAAAGATCGGTTCATAAATACGGCCTCTAGCCCGAGCCGTATTGAATTGTTGACGGACAGACGGACGGACGGACAGACGGACAGATGGACGACGGACAACTGGCCATGGCATAAGCTGAAATTTGGCTTTGCCAAAGTTGAGGTAAAAAGTAGGGGATATCCAAACTGATGGTGATATTTTCCAAGAATGGTATTGGATACGCATGATTGGACACATCAATATGTTACCAAGTTTAGTGTGGATCATGAATGACACTGGCTCACTAAAACTTTGTGCAGGTTTTTCACACGAGTGCCGCGTTAATGTCTACATTTTTGGGGTACATTTTGAAATATTCATTTGTACTGGATGAGCTTTTTCGAAGGTCTCATCGTTCTGTTCCTTGTATAAACTTGTTCATCGATGGTTTCTGGTCGAAATGTAACTTTTGAGGAATGCAAAGACTAACACGTGATGAACGTTTATGTGCCGTTGGCATGTTGGAAGCGGGCAACAGACAGACTGCAGTGGATCAAATTCTCAACGTTACTCAAATGGTGATTAGCAGGTTGTGGTCATGCTACTATCTGAAGGCAATGTTGATGACAGACATCGGTCAGGTCGTCCTCGAGTCAACAACTTCCACCCAGGATTGTTTTGCCCAACCACAGCATTATGTAACTGCCATTAAATTGGCACAGAAACTGGACAAAATCGGTACCATCGACATATGTGCTAGTCAGTAGTCAGACTATCCGAAATCACACAGCCGGAATTTGTACGCTCGACCTTGAATAATTCCACGTTTATCTGAACGTCACCTCGCAGCAAGGCATAATTGGTGTGGAGCACGATAGCGGCAGGACAATCATCGGTGGAGCAAAGTCATGTTTTCCAATGAATTGAGGTTTACTCTCGACTTCCATGGCAAGCGTAACAGAGTGTGGTGGCAGCGGAATGAACAATACCATGACGTAACCATTAAGCAGCACGATCGCTTTGGTAGTTAATCAGTTATGGTATGGTGAGGCATAACCATGACGAGCAGAACAGCATTACATGTCATCCAAGGGCGTGTCACAGGGCAGTACTACCATGACAACATGTTAGCAGCTCCTGTGGTGCCATTTGCGTGACAGCACGACCGTCGATTCATTTTCCAAGATGACAATGTAAGAGCAAACAGGGTCTGTGTCGCTACAGAGTTCCTCCAATAGCAGAACATCACTACACTGCCTTGGGCAGCACTAAGTCCAGACCATTCACCAATCGAGCACATCTGAGATATGCTTGGCAAGCACCTATGACAATGCCAACAACCCCCCTACAAATTCTCTGACTGACCATCCATGTCTTCTACAGCTCTGAGCAGGGAATGTGTGCTTGTCAGACACCCAACTATCAGTGAAATCATTAACCAGATGTCACAGTGCAATGCCTCAACTGTCTTTTTGATGAAAATATAAATATATTTCTTAATATATCTCACTTTTATCAAATATCCCCTACTTTATTTTAAGAGAATATAATATAAAATATATGTGAAATATAATATAAAATGTATATAAATAGACAATATACCTATAGTGTTTTTTTATATCTGCTTTATACAATGAGTTGATATATACAGTAGAACCTGTCTTGAGAATAAATAGCTTGTGCAACCCGAGAATGTCAAACTGAATGGGTGACCCGACGATTTTCTTTGTTATGTTGTGCTAGAGAGCCTGGGTTATTGAGAAAACATGCTAGTTTTTGTCTTCAGACATTTTGAAAAAATGCCAAGATTAACCGAAAATCAGAGGTTGCGTGCCATTGGTATGCATGAGGCTGGGATATCTACAGATGAGCTCGCTGCTGACTTCAGAGTCACTGTGGCCACTGTTTACGGTCTCATTGGAAGGTATAAAACCACTGGATCTACTGCCGACCGTCCGCATTCAGGTCGATGACCCCAGCACAAGACCGACACATCAGGACGTCTCACTTGCGGAATCGCTTCCTTCCGGCGATGAGAACAGCAGCAATTACTTCTGGTAGAACTAACAATAGAATCAGTGCACAAACTGTCCGCAACAGACTCGCTGACCATGGCAAGTAGGTGTTCATACCACAGACCAATCCTTACCCAAAGTCATCGTACTGTCAGAATGGAATGGGTACGTCAGCGTGTTCGCTGAACTTAGCAGCATTGGAGCACAGTTCCTTTTAGTGATGAATGATGATTTTGTCTATGGTGCGCTGATGGTAGGGCAAGAGTGTATCACCAATGACGAGAAGGTTTTTCTGATGCTTGCGTGCGGGAATGCAACCGTTTCAGCAGGGGTAGTGTAATGGTTTGGGCAGGAATTTCCTTGCACCATCAAACACAGTTGATATTTATCAATGGTAATCTGAATGGACAGCGATATGGGGACGAAATTCTTAACACTGTTGTTCAATGCTAATGTAGGATTGCAGTTATTCCAGCAAGACAATGCCCGATGTATCTGTCGAGACTTTCTTGAGGAGCAGAGCATCAAACTTCTTCCCTGGAAAACCACTTTCGCCAGATTTGTCAGCAACCGAGAATCTTTGGGATCAATGGGACCGACGGATACGACTTCCGACGTTCGGTGATTTACATAATGTTCTAAGGCAGGAGTGGAATGCAATACAACAGGGTGACATCCAGAGACTTATCAGGTCCATGAGTTGTCGATGTCTTGCCATCCAAGAGGCAAACGGTGGACATACACGCTATTGACTGTATGTGTGAGCTTTTCATTTCATCCCATGTCTGAATTGTGACGTCCTGACGTGACACTGCCATCAGTAAGAACATGAAATTATGCAAATTCATACAGTTAGACTTGAAATATGAATTTACAACAATTTGTTTGGGATTGAAGTCGATAATACTCAGGCCTGGCATTTTCATCAGAGCGATTTATTCACTCGCCTTAAAAAAAATTAACGATGACAAAAACTAGCCCTTCTGGCCTCATCGGCCATAACAGCTTATTCTTAAAACACACATCTTTTCAGATCTCTGATATTTTAGTGGTCTCTGTAAGACGGACACACTGCCCTTCCCTCACCTCTGGGCGTTAACAAGGCCCAGAGGTTTGGAAGGTGCCGTGTAGCTGTCACTCCAAGACTACCTTGTTAACAGCAACAAATAAAACGTACAACGCCCACTAGGCAGAATTCATTATTAGTAAAACTTCATTTGACTACTTGTAACTTCTGTAAGCTGGAGAAGTCATGCGAAGGGAGCAAATTTGAGCCTTCCTGCATTTTTAAGAATGCCAGGCCTGAATACTAAAAAAAATTGCTCCTCAAAGTTTAATATACTTTCTTTTTTGACTCGGTATGTATATATATATATATAAATGAGGTTTCGTTTTTACTATGGATTTTGCACTGGTTTGCATTCACAAGTCCGACAAGGATATGATAACACTCTCAAATTCTAAATTAACAAGAGGCCCCAAGGAGCCTTAATCGCTCACCGGCCAAAGTGGTTCAAAGAAGTATTTGGGGGTCACATTCAGTTAGACATGGTTCATCAACACAACAAAGGAATGAAGTCATGAGAGACAAATTTTATGGAACTAGGGCCATGGCTTGAACAAACTTGAATCTTACCCCCCGTAAGGATGTTGCATACCAAATATTAAAAGCATTCATCTGCTGGATCTGAAGAAGAAGATTTTTAAAGAAAATTCCTCATTTTGAACTAAGTTATCATTCGGGCTCCTACAGTGAGCCCAAATATGAACCTAGCGACATGGCTTGAACAAACTTGAATCTCACCTTCCTAAGGATGCTGCATACCAAATATCAAAACATTCCGACTGCTGGATCTGAAGAAGAAGATTTTTAAAGAAAATTCCTCATTTTGAACTAAGTTATCATTTGGGCTCCCACAGTGAGCCCAAATATGGACCTAGGGACATGGCTTGAACAAACTTGAATCTCACCCCCCTAAGGATGCTGCATACCAAATATCAAAACATTCCGACTGCTGGATCTGAAGAAGAAGATTTTTAAAGAAAATTCCTCATTTTGAACTAAGTTATAATTTGGGCTACCACAGTGAGCCCAAATATGAACCCAGGGACTTGGCTTGAACAAACTTGAATCTCACCCCCCTAAGCATGCTGCATACCCAATATCAAAAGATTCTGCCATCTGGATCTTGAGAAGAAAATTTTTAAAGAAATTTGCCTGAATGCACTAAGTTCAAATTGGGCTCCTATACTGAGCCCAAATATAAACCCAGGGGGTCCGATTTGAACAAACTTGAATCAGATCCACCCCACAAAGTTGCATACCAAATATCAAAAGATTCTGCCTGCTGGATCTGGAGAAGAAGATTTTTTAAGAAATTTGCCTGAAATGCACTAAGTTCGAATTCGAGCTTTTATAGTGAGCCCAAATATGAATCCAGGGGGCCGATTTGAACAAACTTGAATCAGATCCACCCCACAATGTTGCATACCAAATATCAAAAGATTCTGCCTGCTGGATCTTGAGAAGAAGATTTTTTAAGAAATTTGCCTGAAATGCACTAAGTTCGAATTCAGGCTTCTATACTGAGCCCAAATATGAATCCAGGGGGTCGATTTGAACACACTTGAATCAGATCCACCCCACAATGTTGCATACCAAATATCAAAAGATTCTGCCTGCTGGATCTGGAGAAGAAGATTTTTTTTAGAAATTTGCCTGAAATGCACTAAGTTCGAATTCGGGCTTCTATACTGAGCCCAAATGTCAATCCAGGGGGCCGGTTTGAACAAAGTTGAATCAGATCCACCCCACAATGTTGCATACCGAGTATCAAAAGATACTGCCTGCTGGATCTGGAGAAGAAGATTTTTTAAGAAATTTGCCTGAAATGCACTAAGTTCGAATTTGGGCTTCCATAGTGAGCCCAAATATGAATCCAGGGGGGAATTTGAACAATCTTGAATCAGACCCATACCAAAATGCTGCATACCAAGTATCAAAAGATTCTGCCCACTGGTTCTGGAGAAGAAGATTTTTTAATAATTTTTCTATAATTCATATGGTGCTATCAGAGTTATGCCCCTTATGGAGCCCCAAGTGAGCATGTCCAATTCATTTGAACAAACTTGAATTGACATATGGTAATAAACATCCATACCAAGTTCCGGGCAAATCGACCTAGCGGTTTCAGAGGAGAAGTCGTTTGAAAAATGTTCACGACGACGGCGGACGACGGGCGGCAAGTGATAAGTTGAGCTCCCTTTGGTGAGCTAAAAACTGAAAACTGATTCCAGCAGTAGGAGTTCAGGGAAACAAAACTGATTCTTGCAAATGGGGTGAATTTTAAGGCATACCCGCCAGTTAATAAGATTAGGGCTGCACGGTATACCGGTAAACCGGTATTGAGAATGATACTGGATGAATGCCGGTATTGTTTTAAAAGTATCGGTATATCATTAGAAACGGTATTGGATCAAATTAGCGAAGTTGAAGTCGATATATTATTAGGGAAAAACTGACAACTCCTGTGATAAAGTACATGTCAATCAATCTTCATTCGACCAGTGAAAACACAGTTTGCAGTGCACTTGAGCTGTGTAAGTTACAAGTAAGTATACACGTACCAGCTATTTGAAACTGAAACTGAAAGTTGAATATTTTGGGAGTGCGTCGAATTCAGGGAATGAATACTTTGACACATTTGTGTATGTATTCTCACGTTTCCCTGTGTAGGTAATAAAATTACTCACAAAATCATTATAGGGAGTGTTTGTTTTATTTATTCTATTCCTCTCTAAAACAGATAAAACCTGAAGCCATGTTAATCAACATTTCCATCAACACTCTCATTGTGAACTTTGAACTTATGAATATTCATAAGTTGTTTAATGGCATTGAAGGTGTGGGTTGGACGTCCCTGTCACTTTTCGTCCCAGTTTTAAAACGACAACCAGCAATCTAAAACTTAACTATTTTTTTGTAACTTGGTATGGTACAGATGTTATACCAGAAATTAATAATGAATTCAAATACAGTATTTATATCTTAACCCTTTAAGAACTGTGTTAACCACGCATCACATTAGGTGAAGTTTTGGGGGTATGGACATACACAGTACAGACACAAAGGGAAAGGGAAGCCTGCTCAATAATAATGCATTCAGACATTAATAATTGCCGCTCACGTGGACATTAATTACTAACACAAACACACCACTCACCATATCTATCAATACTTAAAATACAATACAGTTAAAACTAGAAGTACTGTCACAAAATGTGCGCATATCTAGGCTTAATTGCGCGTAGGAATTGCGCGCAAGTGCCATATCAAATGGCATCCAAAGCATGGCAGATTCTCCTGGTTACTCTAGCAAACACAGGCAATGTTTCGGCCAATGGACCTCCGGGTTACCTGGAGGTCCATTGGCTGAAACATTGCTTGTGCACAGGCCATATGTACAGAATTTGATAGCCTTACTATGGTCATAACGCGTAGATTAACGCGCAGATCAATGTGCTATTTGTGCGCATTTCATGACAGGACTTCTAGTTTTAACTGTAGGTCATAAGAAGAAATAAACAATGGAGAGGAAAATGCAGGGTGTGAAATGCATGCACTCCATAAAACAGCTGTATTAATTAATATTCATGAACAAAGGAAAAATAAACACTACAGTCAGCTTCAGTGACAAATTGTGGGATATTCTTTTCGAACAGAAAAGTCATGACACTTCATTGTTTTCCCTCGTGGGCAACCGGTTGACAATGGCAACGGCTCCTGGAACATCGGTTCAACCGATTGTTGCCAAGCATTTTGTGATGATTCATTAACTGCATTTTATTATCTTCTGCAATTGTTCAATTGTTAATGTAAAATGATGTCAATGATATGATTCAATAAAGTTGAGAAACAACCACAATGTGTATTCTTAATCTCTTTAGACACCCGTTTACGGGATATACAAGTTAAACAACATGTAAAAACTTACAACTGAGCGCACTTGTGGCAATCGCCAATTCATACCGGAAAAGTGAAGGTTTCACTTCACTGACTCAGGTCGCAGTAAAATTACCAGTCGCACACACTTGGCGGAAAACATGGCTCTGAGAGCCACGTTTACCGCTCAAGTGTGCACGACTGGTACTTTAATGTAGTTCTTTCGAGCCTCGACTTGTCTAGCAGTGCACGGTATTACAATCGGAATCGGCATCAAAATCGGCCGATTGTGAGCTCAAATAACCGGTAATTGGTCAGTGACCATTTTTGGTAATCGGTTCAACACCAAAAAAAGTGCTTTCTTAAAGATATTTGGTTCAGCTGAACATAAGGTAACGAGTACAGTGAATTTTATTCAATTGTTAACCGTCCAAATTTATAACTGTATTGTCAACTGTTTACGAACTCAGTTCCCCAGAACAACGCCCAAGTTTTTCACCCTTTGAACTGGTCTTCGATATACCGGTATACCACATTATTTTTTTCAATACCGATACCAGTATTGAAATTTGAATACCGTGCAGCCCAAGGTAAGATGATCTGTAACTTGGCCGGACACATGGTTTCCTTTTATTAATCTCATTCTCGACTGTGTGTGAATATACAGTTAAAACTAGAAGTCCTGTCACGAATAGTGCGCTTATCTAGGCTTAATTGCGCGTTGGAATTGCGCGCAATTGCCATATCGAATGGCATCCAAAGCACGGCAGGTTCTCCTGGTTACTCATAGCAAACACATGCAATGTTTCTGCCAATGGACCTCCGGGTTACCCGGAGGTCCATTGGCTGAAACATTGCCTGTGCACAGGCCATATATACAGAATATGATAGCTTATAACGTGCACATCAACGTGCTATTTGTGCGCATTTCATGACAGGACTTCTAGTTTTAACTGTAACTTTTCCGGACACATGGTTTCCTTTTATTAATCTCATTCTCGACTGTGTGTGAATATATAAAGAAGCCTAATTTGTTGGACTTACCTCTGTAACTTGGCCGGACACATGGTTTCCTTTTATTAATCTCATTCTCGACTGTGTGTGAATATATAAAGAAGCCTAATTTGTTGGACTTACCTCTGTAACTTGGCCGGACACATGGTTTCCTTTTATTAATCTCATTCTCGACTGTGTGTGAATATATAAAGAAGTCTAATTTGTTGGACTTACCTCTGTAACTTGGCCGGACACATGGTTTCCTTTTATTAATCTAATTCTCGACTGTGTGTGAATATATAAAGAAGTCTAATTTGGTGGACTTACCTTTGACACTTCATTTAATAATGTAATTGGTAATTTCGTCTGTCGCATGATGACCTTATAAGGATCTTGTTTTATTTTGGACATTTCATCTTGGAAAGCTTGCAAAGCATTCTGTGTTACAACTCTTGTGTTCCCTAAGAATGCAAGTAAAAACTCCTTCAATCTGTTGTTAATAATATCCAATAGTTTAGGCCACACAAAGTAGATCTTCCGTTTCTCAGGTCATGTTTTGTAAAATTGCATGTGGGCGGGTGGGCAGTCTTTTAATTTATTTTTTATTTTTGTAATTATTTCTTTGCCATCAGAAGTTCATATTCTTGGTTTGTTTTGTTTTAGGCCTCATAATCTACAGAATAGCATGGGTGATGGCCTCATAATCTACAGAATAGCATGGGTGTTGGTGTATTTCGTCCTTTGAGTGCAATAAGGCTTTGCAAAGCTAAAACATTGCCAAGAATTGTTGCACTCAAGGGACAAATTTATCAATTTTATAAACTTGGGTAAAATATCATACATAAAACCATTTAATTTTTATTTTTTCAAGTTTGTATTCGTTATAAAAGAGAGTATGTGGCAGCCAAAAGGACCATGTGGGAGGGCCTGAGAAACATATTTTTAACTTTTTTAGGCCTTAATGATAACACTTGATTGTGCAATTATTAACCCTTTATCCATTGTAATGGCCAAAACTGGCCTGTGTTATTCACAAAAATTGCCATTTAATTTTCAATATTTTTTTTTCCTTTTTTGTCTCAAAAACATAGGTGATGACCCCTCTTTGGAACGAGCTTGAGAAAAAATAGTTATTCAAGAATTTTTTTTGCAAATGTCATTTGCTTTTCAAGTTAGGTAAAGGGTTAATACTTGAAATGTAAAGCAAAAAAAGTGGAAGGCATAGCAAACACCATCACAAGTTAACCTGCCCATGTTTGGAAGATATGATGCACAAAACAATTGGCAGATGATATCACAACTCCATCTAACAGTCAACAAGAGCACCGCTGGGTATTGCATAATGTGCAACTAGTGACCCACATCTCAATCTGAACATTCAACAAGAGCACCGCTGGGTATTGTATAATGTGCAACTAGTGACCCACATCTCAATCTGAACATTCAACAAGAGCACCGCTGGGTATTGTATAATGTGCAACTAGTGACCCACATCTCAATCTGAACATTCAACAAGAGCACCGCTGGGTATTGTATAATGTGCAACTAGTGACCCACATCTCAATCTGAACATTCAACAAGAGCACTGCTGGGTATTGCATAATGTGCAACTAGTGACCCACATCTCAATCTGAACATTCAACAAGAGCACCGCTGGGTATTGTATAATGTGCAACTAGTGACCCACATCTCAATCTGAACATTCAACAAGAGCACCGCTGGGTATTGTATAATGTGCAACTAGTGACCCACATCTCAATCTGAACATTCAACAAGAGCACCGCTGGGTATTGTATAATGTGCAACTAGTGACCCACATCTCAATCTGAACATTCAACAAGAGCACCGCTGGGTATTGCATAATGTGCAACTAGTGACCCACATCTCAATCTGAACATTCAACAAGAGCACCGCTGGGTATTGTATAATGTGCAACTAGTGACCCACATCTCAATCTGAACATTCAACAAGAGCACCGCTGGGTATTGTATAATGTGCAACTAGTGACCCACATCTCAATCTGAACATTCAACAAGAGCACCGCTGGGTATTGTATAATGTGCAACTAGTGACCCACATCTCAATCTGAACATTCAACAAGAGCACCGCTGGGTATTGTATAATGTGCAACTAGTGACCCACATCTCAATCTGAACATTCAACAAGAGCACCGCTGGGTATTGTATAATGTGCAACTAGTGACCCACATCTCAATCTGAACATTCAACAAGAGCACCGCTGGGTATTGTATAATGTGCAACTAGTGACCCACATCTCAATCTGAACATTCAACAAGAGCACCGCTGGGTATTGTATAATGTGCAACTAGTGACCCACATCTCAATCTGAACATTCAACAAGAGCACCGCTGGGTATTGTATAATGTGCAACTAGTGACCCACATCTCAATCTGAACATTCAACAAGAGCACTGCTGGGTATTGTATAATGTGCAACTAGTGACCCACATCTCAATCTGAACATTCAACAAGAGCACCGCTGGGTATTGTATAATGTGCAACTAGTGACCCACATCTCAATCTGAACATTCAACAAGAGCACCGCTGGGTATTGTATAATGTGCAACTAGTGACCCACATCTCAATCTGAACATTCAACAAGAGCACCGCTGGGTATTGCATAATGTGCAACTAGTGACCCACATCTCAATCTGAACATTCAACAAGAGCACTGCTGGGTATTGTATAATGTGCAACTAGTGATACACATCTCAATCTGAACATTCAACAAGAGCACTGCAGGGTATTGTATAATGTGCAACTAGTGATACACATCTCAATCTGAACATTCAACAAGAGCACTGCTGGGTATTGTATAATACACCACTAGTGATCCACATCTCAATCTGAACATTCAACAAGAGCACTGCTGGGTATTGCATAATGCACCACTAGTGATCCACATCTCAATCTGAACATTCAACAAGAGCACTGCTGGGTATTGCATAATACCCCACTAGTGATCCACATCTCAATCTGAACATTCAACAAGAGCACTGCTGGGTATTGTATAATGTGCAACTAGTGATACACATCTCAATCTGAACATTCAACAAGAGCACTGCTGGGTATTGTATAATACACAACTAGTGATCCACATCTCAATCTGAACATTCAACAAGAGCACTGCTGGGTATTGCATAATGCACCACTAGTGATCCACATCTCAATCTGAACATTCAACAAGAGCACTGCTGGGTATTGCATAATACCCCACTAGTGATCCACATCTCAATCCGAACATTCAACAAGAGCACTGCTGGGTATTGTATAATGCACAACTAGTGATCCACATCTCAATCTGAACATTCAACAAGAGCACTGCTGGGTATTGTATAATACACAACTAGTGATCCACATCTCAATCTAACATTCAACAAGAGCACTGCTGGGTATTGTATAATGCACAACTAGTGATCCACATCTCAATCTGAACATTCAACAAGAGCACTGCTGGGTATTGTATAATACACCACTAGTGATCCACATCTCAATCCGAACATTCAACAAGAGCACTGCTGGGTATTGTATAATACACCACTAGTGATCCACATCTCAATCTAACATCCAACAAGAGCACTGCTGGGTATTGCATAATACCCCACTAGTGATCCACATCTCAATCTGTACATTCAACAAGAGCACTGCTGGGTATTGTATAATGTGCAACTAGTGATGCACATCTCAATCTGAACATTCAACAAGAGCACTGCAGGGTATTGTATAATGTGCAACTAGTGATACACATCTCAATCTGAACATTCAACAAGAGCACTGCTGGGTATTGTATAATACACAACTAGTGATCCACATCTCAATCTAACATTCAACAAGAGCACTGCTGGGTATTGTATAATGCACAACTAGTGATCCACATCTCAATCTGAACATTCAACAAGAGCACTGCTGGGTATTGTATAATACACAACTAGTGATCCACATCTCAATCTAACATTCAACAAGAGCACTGCTGGGTATTGTACAATGCACAACTAGTGATCCACTAGTGATCCACATCTCAATCTAACATCCAACAAGAGCACTGCTGGGTATTGCATAATGCGCAACTAGTGATCCACATCTCAATCTGAACATTCAACAAGAGCACTGCTGGGTATTGTATAATACACCACTAGTGATCCACATCTCAATCCGAACATTCAACAAGAGCACTGCTGGGTATTGTATAATACACCACTAGTGATCCACATCTCAATCTAACATCCAACAAGAGCACTGCTGGGTATTGCATAATACCCCACTAGTGATCCACATCTCAATCTGTACATTCAACAAGAGCACTGCTGGGTATTGTATAATACACCACTAGTGATCCACATCTCAATCCGAACATTCAACAAGAGCACTGCTGGGTATTGTATAATACACCACTAGTGATCCACATCTCAATCCGAACATTCAACAAGAGCACTGCTGGGTATTGTATAATACACCACTAGTGATCCACATCTCAATCTGAACATTCAACAAGAGCACTGTTGGGTATTGCATAATACACCACTAGTGATCCACATCTCAATCTGAACATTCAACAAGAGCACTGCTGGGTATTGTATAATGCACAACTAGTGATCCACATCTCAATCTGAACATTCAACAAGAGCACTGCTGGGTATTGCATAATACACCACTAGTGATCCACATCTCAATCTGAACATTCAACAAGACCACTGCTGGGTATTGTATAATACACCACTAGTGATCCACATCTCAATCTGAACATTCAACAAGAGCACTGCTGGGTATTGCATAATGCACAACTAGTGATCCACATCTCAATCTGAACATTCAACAAGAGCACTGCTGGGTATTGTATAATACACCACTAGTGATCCACATCTCAATCTGAACATTCAACAAGAGCACTGCTGGGTATTGCATAATGCACAACTAGTGATCCACATCTCAATCTGAACATTCAACAAGAGCACTGCTGGGTATTGTATAATACACCACTAGTGATCCACATCTCAATCTGAACATTCAACAAGAGCACTGCTGGGTATTGCATAATGCACAACTAGTGATCCACATCTCAATCTGAACATTCAACAAGAGCACTGCTGGGTATTGTATAATGCACAACTAGTGATCCACATCTCAATCTGAACATTCAACAAGAGCACTGCTGGGTATTGTATAATACACCACTAGTGATCCACATCTCAATCTGAACATTCAACAAGAGCACTGCTGGGTATTGCATAATGCACAACTAGTGATCCACATCTCAATCTGAACATTCAACAAGAGCACTGCTGGGTATTGCATAATGCACAACTAGTGATCCACATCTCAATCTGAACATTCAACAAGAGCACTGCTGGGTATTGTATAATACACCACTAGTGATCCACATCTCAATCTGAACATTCAACAAGAGCACTGCTGGGTATTGTATAATGCACCACTAGTGATCCACATCTCAATCTGAACATTCAACAAGAGCACTGCTGGGTATTGTATAATACACCACTAGTGATCCACATCTCAATCTGAACATTCAACAAGAGCACTGCTGGGTATTGCATAATACACCACTAGTGATCCACATCTCAATCTGAACATTCAACAAGAGCACTGCTGGGTATTGTATAATACACCACTAGTGATCCACATCTCAATCTGAACATTCAACAAGAGCACTGCTGGGTATTGCATAATGCACCACTAGTGATCCACATCTCAATCTAACATCCAACAAGAGCACTGCTGGGTATTGCATAATGCGCAACTAGTGATCCACATCTCAATCTGAACATTCAACAAGAGCACTGCTGGGTATTGTATAATACACCACTAGTGATCCACATCTCAATCTGAACATTCAACAAGAGCACTGCTGGGTATTGCATAATGCACAACTAGTGATCCACATCTCAATCTGAACAATCAACAAGAGCACTGCTGGGTATTGTATAATACACCACTAGTGATCCACATCTCAATCTAACATTCAACAAGAGCACTGCTGGGTATTGTATAATGCACAACTAGTGATCCACTAGTGATTCACATCTCAATCTGAACATTCAACAAGAGCACTGCTGGGTATTGCATAATGCGCAACTAGTGATCCACATCTCAATCTGAAAATTCAACAAGAGCACTGCTGGGTATTGCATAATACACCACTAGTGATCCACATCTCAATCTGAAAATTCAACAAGAGCACTGCTGGGTATTGTATAATGCACCACTAGTGATCCACATCTCAATCTAACATCCAACAAGAGCACTGCTGGGCATTGTATAATGCACCACTAGTGATCCACATCTCAATCTGGACATTCAACAAGAGCACCGCTGGGTATTGCATAACGTGCAACTAGTGATCCACATCTCAATCTGAACATTCAACAAGAGCACTGCTGGGTATTGTATTATACACCACTAGTGATCCACATCTCAATCTGAACATTCATCAAGAGCACCACTGGGTATTGCGTAACGTGCAACTAGTGATCTACATCTCAATCTGAACATTCAACAAGAGCACTGCTGGGTATTGTATAATACACCACTAGTGATCCGCATCCCAATCTGAACATTCAACAAGAGCACTGCTGGGTATTGCATAATGCGCAACTAGTGATCCACATCTCAATCTGAACATTCAACAAGAGCACTGCTGGGTATTGTATAATACACCACTAGTGATCCGCATCCCAATCTGAACATTCAACAAGAGCACTGCTGGGTATTGCATAATGCACAACTAGTGATCCACATCTCAATCTGAACATTCAACAAGAGCACTGCTGGGTATTGCATACAGTTAAAACTAGAAGTCCTGTCACCAATAGTGTGCTTATCTAGGCTTAATTGCGCGTTGGAATTACACACAATTTCCATATCGAATGGCATCCAAAGCACGTCAGGTTCTCCTGGTTACTCATAGCAAACACATGCAATGTTTCTGCCAATGGACCTCCAGGTTACCCGGAGGTCCATTGGCTGAAACATTGCTTGTGCACTGGCCATATGTACAGAATGTGATAGCTTTACTTGGGCCATAACGCGTACATTAACGTGCATATCGACGTGCTATTTGTGTGCATTTCATGACAGGACTTTTAGTTTTAACTGTAATATACAACTGGTGATCCACATCTCAATCAGAACATTCAACAACAGCACTGCTGGGTATTGCATAATATACCTTTAGTGATCTACATCTCAATCTGAACATTCAACAAGAGCACTGCTGGGTATTGCATAATATACAACTGGTGATCCACATCTCAATCTGAACATTCATCAAGAGCACTGCTGGGTATTGCATAATGCGCAACTAGTGATCCACATCTCAATCTGACCATTCAACAAGAACACCGCTGGGTATTGCATAATACACCACTAGTGATCCACATATCAATTTCAGGGGAGTGAAGCAAAAACTGGTGAGCTGTTGCAATATTTTACTTACCAAATCAGGACTGGATATTGAAGTTTTTATTTTTTGAGTGGCTTTTTTTTTTGCTTTTATTTGATAAACTTTGTAAATTTATTCCTGTGTTACTGAATGACACCATAAATCCATATTATTTAGCACAGAAAGTTTTGCAGTAAATGTCAATCTAAATACTACACAAGTGGGTCAAGAGGTACAGGTGTAACAGAACTTGGCAGGACAGTGAATAAACTCATCATATTTGGCTGAGATTGACACAGGAACAAGTCCAACAATAAATTGGCAAAAAACTGTCATCAATACAAAATAAAGTTCAGTATGTGGGAATTCCAATCAAAACATTGACAGAAATTCAAAGAAATATAGGTGTCCCAGTTTGAAACGCAGTTGTTGATGAAAGGGAAATAACTTCATATTTCTTCCAAGGAGATTCCCACAGTGTGTAAATATTGATATTTAAAGTTTGGGACAGATACCCCCATTGAACAGTACTTCAGTTTCCAGGTACACCTGTTGTCTTGCGCAGAATCTATATTCTTTAGTGTGAAAAAATATTAGCAGCAATTATTATTATTAGGTAGAATACACTGACAGGGATTATTAATGAAGATTTGAGAAAACAATTCCAGGTATTCTTCTTCAGGGTTTTAATATAATCAGTGTAATTTTGATTATTTGAACCCATTATGCACCTCACGATCTCCACTTTACCTACCATTACACTGGGAAACCCAGTGGGTAAACAATGAAATATAAACAACATTTTATTATTTTTTATTGAATTTAAATGAATTTTCCAAATATTTCAAAATAAGATTTATATTTTTTTTCATATTTTTATCAACTTTTTCACTCCAATGCAAAATGATAACAAAGCATGTGACACTTGGAAATAATGACTGGACAGCACTGTCTGCAGTTGTCAAAACATCGAGGTTACATTCAATTTGTTCAGCATTTTAAACTGATCACTTGTTAAAACAATTGACAAATATGTGTGAGATAATTGTGTGGATATATTGTATTTAGGAGTGTACTCTCTCTTTCTTGGGCGGCTTTTTACAAGAACGTATCATACCCAAATGATAGTTACTCAACTCCCATCCCACACTGACTTGACTTGCAGACTTGAATTCTCATCCTGAAGCCCACCCCCTACAGTTAAAACCAGAAGTCCAGTCCTGAAATGCGCACAAATAGCACGTTGATTTGCGCGTTAATCTACGCGTTATGATGATGGTAAGACTATCAAATTCTGCACATACGGCCTGTGCACAAGAAAAGTTTCAGCCAATGGACCTCCGGGTAAACCGGATGTCCACTGGCAGGAACATTGCTTGTGTTTGCTATGGGTAACAAGGAGAACCTGCCATGCTTTGAGTGTCATTCGATATGGCAATTGCGCAAATTCCTACGCGCAATTAAGCCTAGATAAGCGCACAGTTCATGACAGGACTTCTAGTTTTAACTGTACTTCTTCATTTTTCCACTGCATGCACCACCTGGACTTTGAGATAGGTCCGTACAGTAAACATCCAAATCAAATTTGACCTGTATGTTCTTTTCATTTTCTTTTCACAAGACCATGTAGAAATCCAAACTAGGTGTGCTGAATATAAAGGAATTTATCTAACAATCATATACATTTTGGCCTGAAAACCATGAGAAATGATACGTATCACATAATGTGTTCCGATTCCGTATCATATAGATGACTCATTCTGATTCCATATCAAATAGACTCATTTCCGGTAGCGCTACGGGCTATCAAAACAGGCGCATGCACACCTTCTATGTGCGTTTCAGTGATTGCCCGAACATTATGTCCCAAAAATGTTTAAAAATAATTTAACCCTTTACCAGGGACCGACCAGGACTATTTAAAATACGCTCTAGCCTCGGAGCCTATTTTTTTCAATTCATGCACCAGATTTCAATTTACGGAGTCACACTGCTTTTTTTAACACACACTGCAAGTATGTAATAGCTCTCATCATTTTCATTTAGTACACTATAGCAAACATTAATCTTCACTGTGGTTTCTGATCAAGTCTTGGCTGCCTATTTAGGCAGCCAAGACTTGATCAGAAACCACAGTGAAGATTAATGCTTGGTAATTAAGACTTGAAGTATTAACTTAAGCACTCTACAACAATGATAAATGATAATCATATATATAATACATGTAAGAGTGTCTCTCTCGATTATCCATCAAAAGAATATCAAAATATGATCGGAGAAGTTACGCGCCAACTGAGAAGCCTATTTCTGAGATTTAAGAGCCAGGTCCTGATGTTTCAGAACCAAATGCGCACTGGCGCATGCCCAGGTCGGTCCCTGCTTTACCTAACATGAAAAGCAGACGACACTTGCAAAGAAAATTCTTGAATAATTAATTCTTTTCATTTTTTGTCTCAAAAACATAGGTTATGACCACTCGTTGGAACGAACTCAACGAGCTCATTCCAACAAGGGGTCATAACCTATGTTTTTGAGACAAAAAATGAAAAAAAAAATAATAAAAATTAACTGGCGATTTTTGAGAATAGCGTTGGCCGTATTTGGCCGTTTCGTTGGGTAAAAGGGTTAAGATTTAATCTGTGTATGTGACAGAATTGTTAGATAAATGAATTATCATGATAATGTGCATGTCCTGTGATTGGCATCAGATTCTCGGTGGTGTCCAAAAATGGGATCACAACTCGCCAGCAAAGCGGGCTCGTGATCCCATCCTGGACCCCTGCTTCGAATCTGATACAAATCACAGGACATGCACATTATCATGATAATCTGTATTTATCATCTGGAAACTTGAAATATAAGACATTCTAAGTTCATAAAGGGCATTAATTCTGCAATGTTGTTATTGAACTTGACCTCCTATATATTCTGTTCATAAGGCTAAATACCAGTCTCCTATTAACTGGACTGAATATTACAGAAGTTATTATCCAGAAACTTGAAATATATGAAATTCAAAGTCAATGCTTATAAGACCTTATACCAGAAATGAATTGGATATTGCATATACAACCATCGTCTGAAAATTCAAAGTGAACAGATGGACAATGGCGGATACAGAGGGGGGGCGGTGGGGCGGTCGCCCCCCCTTTAGCTCGTATTTGTCTCGTATGTAGGGCGTAGCCAGGATTTTCATTTGGGGACAATACATGAATTGAAGTAAAAACATACAACATTTATTTCCTCCATCACCATTCGCTATGGAAAACAAATATACCGTTGAAATTATGCAAAATATATCTACTGGTCGCCTCCATTTATAGCGTCACCGACACATCATGATTTTGTGGTGTTACATGCCCCTAGCCTCAGGTACCCCATGGCTATGCCAGTTATGGGTCAGGATCTTAATTGGCATAGTCATGTCGTACCTACAGTTAAAACTAGAAGTCCTGTCACGTCTAGTGCAGAAAATGCTCGTTAGCTAATGCGCTATCTAGTGCAGAACAGTCAAGTAAACCTCGTTAAACATGCGATAACTTCTGCGCTATGTAACGCAGAACGTAGTGCACTATTCCCGAGGTCATTAACATCGATCTCCGACACATATCATTAGGAAAAGAAATGTGTGGTAAGTGGACTCGGACATCAGTCGATATTATTTCGAATCAGGTTCGCCTGGTAAATTAGTCGTGACAATGAATGAAAAAAGGCAGAAAAAATGTCGAAATGACCAGTTTTAATTTTCACAAGAAGCCCGGACAGTGAAATCAAAGTCACTGCCAAATCGGATATAATCGTCTTTTAAATGATTTTATTCCGTGCTACTGATGAACGCGGGGACAAGACTTGTGTGAGATGTGTATGTTCGAACAGCCCAGCACATGATCGTTTTGAAATAGCCTAATAAAAAGTGTTTTGACAACAACATTTTATCAATTAATTAATATCTGTGACTTTCTTTCGACTTGGAAAACGTGGATAAATTTGTTCGTAAAATCAACATAAAAAATCCAAATACCGATAATACCGCTCAGTCTCCGTCTGAATTTCAAAAAGTAATTCGCAACAAATTTTCAATATCATTTAAAACCTTCTCATTCCTATATAAGGCCTTGTTCATATCACTTGGTACACCAAATAATAACAAAAACAGTGAGGCCGCAACTCGCTATTCAGTACGATGGGAATCACCCAGAGCCTCCCCTAGCCCAATCGATCTGCACCGTTTTGATCCGAACCCCGCCTCCACTATTTGACCCAAACCCATTTTCAGTGGCAAGGCCGTAAGGCTGGCGAACGATTTCACCCCGCCTGTCCCAGAGACAAACCATCCCCAGAATATTTAATATTTAGACAGACACCTCCTCCACCCCCCACCAACAAGATTTTGAAATGATGACTGGGTGGTCACAAGCTGGGTTTTTGAGGCGGTAGTTTTTCTTGCTTTGGCAAATGGTGCGCTTGTTCATATTAGTCTAAGGACGAAATAAACAATAATTTTTCAATGTTGATTGAAAAACGCCCTTCCCCTTCCTGTGCAGACTTGTTAAAAATAGGTCATAAGCCTACACGACTTACTTGAACACCCCCCCCCCCCCCCCCGCCCCCCATCTTCAACTTTTCTGAACCGTCTAGTGTATCTTATAAAATTATCAGTAAACAATAGGGATGAGACAAGTTAGCTAAATTGTCGGTACAATTTATTAAATTGTAGCTACAATTTAATAACTAAAAACGACGTGAAGCTAATAGACTTCCGTAGATGAGAACGCTAAGCAATAGAGATGGGCAATATAACGAAAAACCGAACCGATACCGATATCATGGGGACACCGAAAAACCGAACCGACCCAATCTTTGAATACCGAAACCAACGGTATTTTCAATTTTCCCTGTGCATTCGCTATTTATAAGGCCTTGATGAGGACTGATAGCAGTTGAAGTGTTCATTTTCATGAAAGAAGTGACTGATTTTATTTTTCAGTTTTGTTAAGCCTTAAGGACCAGGGCAGTTGTACTAAATTATCAATAGTCTACGACCTGTACATGTCCAGTTGCTTAGCAGTGATTTCTAGCCAAGTCTTGGCTGCCTGTTAAGGCAGCCAAGACTTGGCTAGAAATCACTGACCAGATAATTTTACTACTGTCATCAGGCCCACGTGAAGATAACATCTTCAGGGCACACATTCTATGATTACAGACGCCTTAAGTGGAGCTTGAAAAGTTAAGGCGTATTTAGAACAAGTCACCAAATTACTGCAGATATGATCTGTGCTGACAAAAGAATGACAATGTTGAGCCCATCAACAATGACATGTGTAGCACTGTGATAGAATGATACAAGAACAACTTATTCTGTATTTTTCTGACATGGATTCCCCTTTGGTACTATCAGTGAATCTGAAGTCACATACCGAATACCGAACCGATACCGTGGTATGCCCACACAAAAATACCGAAACCGATACCGAACTCAAAATTCCAATACCGCCCATCTCTACTAAGCAACAAAATTCGCTGAAATAAATTTGTAAAAATCAGGGATATTTTTTTAAATATAAGAACACAGGGTGAACCTGTTGATTTAGAAATATTTAATTTCTAGAAATTTCAGCATTTGGGACATGAATTTCAATCCCTTTAAACAATTAAAGCAGCCGGAAAAAATTAGTCTTTTTTTTATTTTAATTTTTTATCCCAAACAGATTTTTCTTCGGATCAGTTCTTTTCAATCATTCTTCATCATTATTCTTTAATCACTGATGATAAAAGAATATAAATATAAATTTGACACCTAATTGTTATTAAGTAACCCATTTCCAAATTGAAGTCATAAAACGGGAGCTTAGTATATTGACAGGAGTGTTTTCAAAGCTTATTCACACCTTCCATTTTTCAAAAAACCCACAAATGGTAATTGCCAACATTACTGATTGCTACTTGAAAAACTGCCGCAGAAAATCCTCCCCGTTCAGGCCACAATATAGCACAATCCTCTGATGTAGCCTTCAGCCCCAATAAATAATAATCATATTTGGTCCATAAATGAGAAGCAAGAAAGTTGAATAATCGAAAGAACTGGTGACAATTTATGAAAACAACTTTCAAGTGTGCATAGTAAAAACTTCACCGTGCACATGGTTTAATGGCAGTTCATTGTAAATGAACTGTACGCCTATATTAGAGATATGATAGGGTCTTGTGTGGGATGGGTCTATACTTTTCCCCTCCCCCACCCACTGTTTGGAATATCGGACTGAAGTCCTGCAAATTTCAACTCGAGGAAAACACCACTTGGCACTCGTACTCATCTACTCGCCAGATGACCCAAGTTTTTCTTCAAAGAACTCCTTATAATTGGGGTGTCTGCAAATCACTCCAGGGGTGGAATATCCACCCAGATGATATACCCAGTTTCTGTGACAAAGCAAACACAAGGAACACACAGTATGGTTCTATGGATTGGGCTTTTTATATTGGTTCGAAGCTCACTTGAAGTTGAGAATGTTTCTTTCACATAACACAATCCAGAATGCGTGGAAATTCCACTTTGTTGGTGTTTCTGTACAAAAGCATATACCATGTACTGTGGATGGGTTTCAGACACGTTACAGAATATACACAATCAGAAGTACAGTCGTTAACGGTGTACGAGAAATTCACAAGAACGATGGGTCGAGTCACCTGTGGTACGAAACTGAGAGAGGAAGTTTCAACCTCTCAAACCACGTGTCAAGATGTGGACAAGAAAATTGTCCACAATGTTCATGCTCACTGAGCTTTCTAAAACATTCTTTCAGATATTTTTCATGAATAAATAGTTGTTACAGGCTTTTGATTGTTCTCATTCATTTGGAAATGCTCTCTCATGACATATTAACCTATCAAGTGAAATGCGTCAATATCAATTCACCCAAAAAAAACGCCCGCGGACAGAAAATAAAAAACTGATTTTAATTGATTTCTAGCATGAGCATGTGGACATTTTTCAGTTGCCCCAGCTTTTTCAACACTCCATTAAATATTGACAACGATTGTTTGAAATGTTTCATGGATATCTTTCTAAAATAAAAATAAAATATATGCATGTCAAGCCCAAGGGTTTAATATTCTATTGCGGTTGCCAGTATTTGAGAGAAATTTAAAAATGCTGTACTGTGAATTTTAAAAGGCCAAATTTAACTGACCACATATGGAACAGTAGGAATGTAGGTCCCAGAAAAAGTGTTGTGAAGGGTAGGCCCGCCCTTATCAATCATAAAACACAGCATGCCCATCGATTCGAACCATGCAGTGGTGGAAACTTGTGTTGGCGGGGTGGGGGTAATTTTTCCAGATATAAAATCCCCCCCCCCCCCCCCCCCCCCATATCACCCAAACTCACACAAAATATTACGCATCAACGTTTTTAATCTAACTCATAATGTTAACCTTGTTTTACCTTCAATGATCGAAGGTGCACGTGGCATTGGCCACCAGCAAAATTTGAGAATACTATTTTTTTTACCATTTACTTAAAAAAAACGAAGCTAGCGTGGGGATGACGAGTTGTGGTGTGTAAGGAATTGGCAGTTTGCTGCTCATGCTTCCCTCTGTGTGGGGATAAGGGTACATGAGGACTTGAGGGTTCTGCCCCAGAAAGGGAGTGTGTGGGGAGGGGGGGGGGGAGTGGGGGGGGGGGCATCTTTTTTCTTTTTGTTGATTTTCAAAGTTCTCGACGAATAATTAATTTCTTTTTGAGCTTTCACCCAAATGCATATTGTTTTTTACAGAACACCAACTATCTCTTGAAATTGAAACTTTCTTTATAAATATCTGAGCATTCCGATTTCTTAATTCACTCGCAACACTTTCGATACACTGTCATTTCGGTAGGCTGTGGAGAACGTTGTTTGTTTCCAACCACGCTTGTTTTCTTATAGTTCCTCCACAAGAACGGCTGCGATTCATACATACTAGGCTAAAAATTCTCGAAATAAAAACGTCATTACTTCTACCTTCCCAAGGTATAGCAGTCGTGAATCAACCTGCATGATTTTCTCATTAATCTTCGAAAACAAAAATCACGCAATACGCGTTGTTAAATACTTCTTGTATTGTCGTGAAATGAATTGATAAGGAGAAGTGTGGGGGGGGGGGGGGGGGGGGGGGGGGCAGATGAATGGACATCATCTCGTCCTCTGAGTATCTGCATTCGAATATTTAATTGCCACCTTATGTCAGTAGGAGGTGCGACTTAATTACTGTTGATTGCCTGTTTCAAGTACTGAATATCAATCAGTCGTCGCGCGTTACAATTCTGCAGAAATCGCGATACACTACCGTGCATCAGATATGATTCTCTGATGATTTGCTGCACTAACCTAACGCGCTATTATTTCAAATTAGAGCAGAATGCGGGACAGGACTTCTAGTTTTAACTGTAAGCCTAGAGGGCTGACTGCTGAAAACTTTCAAACGCTGGCAGATCGCAATGTTCTCCTGAGGTTAAGTCGGTTATGACTGTAAACAGTGTGTCCAAAATACAGTATTATGGTAAATGGATCTGAAGAGCATATTTCAAATTTTCTAATTCTGTCTTGAACGTATGACAGAATTTGAAATTCTGAAACATGCTGTTTAAAAAGTGTTAATTAGCCGTTCAAAAATTCAAGAGGATTTCCACCCCAGAAACCACCAAAATGCCCCATTTGGTCGCTCATTTCCAAAAAGTTTCTGGGGGGAGACCACCCCCCCCCCCCCCCAGACCCCCCTACAAAAGCTCGTGCCTTCGGCATCTGCACGATCCGCCCCCCTTTGAGAATTCCTGTATCCGCCACTGCAGATGGATGGATGGACAGATGGATAGATGGACAGATAGTTAACACTATAATACATCTAGATTTCCAACCAGCCGTACACAAAGGGATTTGAGATGAATTTCGGATTTTTATTTTGCATGCTGCCGATATTAAGATTTTCACAGAACATGGCATAAAGTGGAAAAAGGCATCTCATCTAGGACTGAAACGGTTGGCTCATTTTTATAACTGACTAACCGTGAGCTATGGACGGATAATATCTGGTTATCCATACCCATAACAAATGTAGGATCAAAACTATAGGAATTGGAAATGAGTATTGGAAACAAACATCAAGTATCAAATCGCTTATCTGGTTAACCATTTCAGACATAATCTCTTCCATGGTATTCTGATAGTACTGTTTACAAAGTTACTGATTTTGGTGAATAGGTAATACAGACCATGTTCAATCATTCCTAAAATTTTGGCAGTTACACGTAAGTTTGTTAGAAAGGAGACACTGCAAACTTTGCACTTGTAAAATGTCTTTAAGCTTTACATGAACGGATTCTATCTGCTTGAAGTTTGCCAAGTCCCACAATGCCTCACAACTATAGAGAAAACGGACATTGCCAGCTTACAAGCCCTACAATGCCTCACAACTATAGAAAAGAATGGACATTGCCAGCTTACAAGCCCTACAATGCCCCACAACTATAGAGAATAATGGGCACCGCCAGCTTACAAGTCCCATAATGCCCCGCAACTATAGAAAAGCATGGACATTGCCAGCTTACAAGTCCCACAATGCCTCATAACTATAGAGAAGAATGGACATTGCCAGCTTACAAGTCCCACAATGCCCCACAACTATAGAGAAGAATGGACATTGCCAGCCTACAAGTCCCACAATGCCTCATAACTATAGAGAAGAATGGACACTGCCAGCTTACAAGTCCCACAATGCCTCATAATGATAGAGAAGAATGGACATTGCCAGCTTACAAGCCCTACAATGCCTCACAAATACATAAAAGCAAGGGCATTGCCAGCATACAAGTCCCACAATGCCTCACAACTATAGAGAAGAATGGACATTGCCAGCTTACAAGTCCCACAATGCCCCACAACTATAGAAAAACATGGACACTGTCAGCTTACAAGTCCCACAATGCTCCGCAACTATAGATAAGAATGGACATTTCCAGCTTACAAGTCCTACAATGCCTCACAACTATAGAGAAGCATGGACATTGCCAGCGTACAAGCCCTACAATGCCCCATAACTATAGTGAAGAACGGACATTGTCAACTTACAACAAGTCCCACAATGCCTCACAACTATAGAAAAGCATGCACATTGCCGGCTTACAAGTCCCACAATGCCTCACAACTATAAAGAAGAATGGACATTGTCAGCTTACAAGCCCCACAACTACAGAGAAGCATGGACATTGCCAGCTTACAAGTCCCACAATGCCCCACAACTATAGAAAAGCATGGACATTCCCAGCTTACAAGCCCTACAATGCCCCACAACTATAGAAAAGCATGGACATTGCCAGCTTACAAGTCCTACAATGCCTCACAACTATAGAAAAGCATGGACATTGCCAGCTTACAAGTCCTACAATGCCTCAACTATAGAGAAGAATGAATGGACATTGCCAGCTTACAAGTCCCACAATGCCTCACAACTATAGAAAAGCATGGACATTGCCAGCTTACAAGCCCTACAATGCCCCACAACTATGGAGAAGAATGGACATTGCAGCTTGCAAGTCCCACAATGCCCCGCAACTATAGAGAAGAATGGACATTGCCAGCTTACAAGTCCCACAATGCCTCACAACTATAGAGAAGAATGGACGTTGCGAGCTCGCAAGTCCTACCACAATGCCTTACAATTATAGAGAAGAATGGACATTGCCAGCTTACAAGTCCAACAATGCCCCCAAACTATAGAGAAGAATGGGCATTGCCAGCTTACAAGTTCTACCACAATGCCTAACAACTATAGAGAAGAATGGGCATTGCCAGCTTACAAGTCCTAACACAATGCCTTACAACTATAGAGAAGAATGGACATTGCCAGCTCACAAGTCCTACAATGCCTCACAACTATAGAGAAGAATGGACATTGCCTGCTCACAAGTCCTACCACAATGCCTTACAACTATAGAGAAGAATGGGCATTGCCAGCTTACAAGTCCTGCCACAATGCCTTACAACTATAGAGAAGAATGGGCATTGCCAGCTTACAAGTCCTACCACAATGCCTTACAACTATAGAGAAGAATGGACATTGCCAGCTCACAAGTCCTACCACAATGCCTTACAACTATAGAGAAGAATGGACATTGCCAGCTTACAAATCCAATAATGCCTCACAACTATAGAGAAGAATGGACATTGCCAGCTTACAAGTCCTACCACAATGCCTTACAACTATACAGAAGAATGGACATTGCCAGCTTACAAGTCCAACAATGCCCCACAACTATAGAGAAGAATGGACATTGCCAGCTTACAAGTCCCACAATGCCCCCAAACTATAGAGAAGAATGAGCATTGCCAGCTTACAAGTTCTACCACAATGCCTTACAACTATACAGAAGAATGGACATTGCCAGCTTACAAGTCCAACAAGGCCCCCAAACTATAGAGAAGAATGGGCATTGCCAGCTTAGAAGTCATACCACAATGCCTTACAACTATAGAGAAGCATGGACAGTGCCAGCTTACCAGTCCGACAATGCCCCACAACTGTAGAGAAGAATGGACATTGCCAGCTCACAAGTCCTACCACAATGCCTCACAACTATAGAGAAGCATGGACAGAGCCAGCTTACCAGTCCCACAATGCCTCACAACTACAGAGAAGCATGGGCATTGCCAGCTTATCAAACAATTTCTCTTGCACACTTAGTTTTTCTTGATACAGAAGGTTTTTTTATAATTTAATTTAAGCCTTTAAAGCTCTGACCCTTAAGATAATGGTTGTGGCAACAATGCTTCCCAAAGCAGATAAATGTACCCCTGGCAGGTACAGGTAATGACGACAATTTCTAGTTTGTCATCTCCATACATCAGGTCTGAAGTTATATTTATGCATTCATCATTAACAAGAGGCCCCAGAGGGTGCTCACCTGACATGGTAGCCTAAATATCAATCCAGGGAATTGATTTTAACAAGTTGCATCTGCCTCTCCTAAGAAAAGTTTATACCAAAAATCCAAAGATTTTGACTGGTCGATCTGAAAAATGATTTTTAAAGAATATTCCTCATATTAAACTAAGTTATAATTCGGGCTCCCACAGGGAGCCCAAATATCTACCCAAGGACTTGGCTTGAACAAACTTGAATCTCACCTCCATAAGGATGCTGTATACCAAATATCAGAAGATTCTGATTTCTGAATCTGAACAAAAATATTTTTAAAGAATATTCCTCATATTGAACGAAGTTATAAGTTGGCTCCCAAAGGGAGCCCAAATATGAATCCAGGGACTTGGCTTGAACAAACTTGTACCTCACCCCCTAAGAATGCTGCATACCAAATATCAAAAGATTCTGATGAGTGGATCGGAAGAAGATTTTGAAAGAATACTCCTCATATTGCACTAATCTGAACATTTGGGCTCCCATAGAGAGCGGTACTGATAAAGTACCATATGATAAAACCAATGGCAATTTTTTTTTTTCACCATTCCTTTCTGCTGCTCCTAAGAAAGCTTCAAACAAAATAAAAATTCTCAGTGCCGGGTAGTTTTGGTGATATGGGTGTTTGAATTTTTTTCTATTTTAGGCCCTGTGGTTCCCGTGGGGCAACATAAATTTTTGCCATAAATTAGGTACTTATGAACAATAAGCCCTCATATCAAATTTGGTTCATATCAGCTTCTCAGTTCAGAAAAAAGAAATTTTGGTACAATTCGGGCTCCCACAGGAACCCCAAATATGTACCCAGGGACTGCTGGATCTGAAGAAGAAGATTTTTAAAGAAAATTCCTCATTTTGAACTGAGTTATAATTCGGGCTCCCACAGTGAGTCCAAATATGAACCCAGGGACTTGGCTTGAACAAACTTGAATGTCAACCCCATAAGGATGCTGCATACCAAATATCAAAACATTCTGATTGGTGGATCAGAAGAAGATTAAAGAATATTCCTCATACATACTGCACTAATTTAACAATTTTGGCTCCCATAGAGAGCCGAGATATGGACCGATGGATTTGATTTTAACAAACAAGTGAAACAATCTTCCAGTGATGTTATATGTGAAATTTGTAAGTTTTTGGAGCAGTGGTTTGGGAAAAGAAAAGTCAAATGTTTTTCCCATTACCTACAGTGTTAAAAAATGCTGACTCAGTATTTTTTTCAAAGTCCCGAATAAGTACCCTTTGATAAAACCGATAGCAATTTTTTAGACCATTCCATTCTGTTGGTCCTAAGGAAGCTTCACACCAAATAAGAAATTCTCAGTGCCATGTAGTTTTGGAGATATGGGTGTTTTAAATTTTTTCTATTTTTATTTTTATTTTCTATATTTACTTCCCATAAGGCAGTTTGATATTTACCAAATACACATTGTTTGACAAGAGCTCAGTGAGCTCTGTCAAACAAGATATAATTGGTTAAATTTATAGTTAAACAAGAGAAAAGCAGAATGATTGGAGAAAGTTCTGTTGCACTACCAGAGTGCTAGGGGTTAAGCATATCACATCGAGTGATTTCTTTAGTTTCATGCGATCCTCGCCAATGATCGTTTTGCAGATTAACTATACGACTCCATAGTAGGCATTTCTACTCATATATGTATATGCCATAATTTTAATCTATTCCGTGTCAGTCCATGTTATCAATGGAGGCCTGTCATTTTCAGGAGAGCGATTTATTCGCTTGCCTACTGCTCGGCTTAAAAAAATTGAGGGGGGCGAAAAATAACCCTCCTTGCCTTTGAAAATAATGATTACCACAAACAGCCTATTTGTAAAACCTGCTGGTTTGTATGTCTCTGCTATGTTAGTGGTCTCTGCAATGTGGCCAGAGTGCACCCCACCCCACCCACACCTCTGGGCATTGCCGAGGCCTGGATGTGTGGGAGGGGCAGTGTAGACGTCTCACAGATACTACCTGGTTAGCAGCAACAAATAAAATGTACAAAGCCCTCTAGGCAAAATTCTTCAATAGTACAACTTCAGTTTGCCACTTTTAGCTTTTGTAAGCTTCAGGAGAACTAATCGCTCCCCTAGGCCATGTAAGGAGAGCGATTTTTAGCCATCCTGCATTTTTAAGAATGCCAGGCCTGTCAATGACAAATTAGAGACAAAAAGTTGCAGAGTGTACGCAAGTTTGGTTTTGATATTGATATGCGGATTGCACGGAAACATTCATCGTGGACCCGTGGAAAAGTGGGTTTTTTCGATGGCGACTGTACTGTAAGCCTATTTGACCTTTTCTGCCATGTCGCAAATGTGTTTGTTTTATGTTATAAATGTTGGCAGGACAAGGAGGAAACTGTCAGAGGCACTAAGGCGGAAAATCGTTAGCATGACATTCAAAGCTATTGGAAGGCAACTTAGCTACAGTTATTCTGTCATCAGCAGACTTGTCAGAAAACATCAAGAAATCAACAATGTTAAGGACCGACCAAGGCCTGGACAACTCCAAAAGAAGATCGGGGTCTGGCTCGTCTCATCAGGCATGAACCAAAGTGGAGTTTTGAAATGCCTTTGGTCCCCAACAGGCATTTGTGCAACAGAACTGTTCCAAAACAACTCAAAAGTACTGGGTATAAGGTCCAGAAGGCTCATCAGCATCAAAGACGACGTTTGGAGTGGTGTGTGGCACGAGAACATCAGAATTTCAGGATGTGGAAGAGAGTCCATTGGTCAGATGAGAGTAGGTTCCTGCTTCACATCACAGTTGGTCACATGAGTGTGGAGGCACAGAAATACTTACGTGCCCAGGAACATCAGATTGACGGTTCCTTATGGTGGAGAATCAGTAATGATCTGGGAATACCTCTCTTCTCATGATTGTAACTGTACATGGGAATCCGTTCATCAGTACATATGGGACATCCTCAATCCAATTGTCGTGCCTCAATATGACAACCACCCATTGGCTACTTGCCCTGTATTCATGCATGACAATGCAAGACCACATCGTTCCCATGCTGTGAGTGCATTCCTTCAGAACAATACTACCTACAGTTAAAACTAGAAGTCCTGTCATGAATGGCGCACAAACAACACGTTGATATGCGCGTTATGGGCCCAGTAAAGCTAGCAAATTCTGCACATATGGCCTGTGCACAAGTAATGTTTCAGCCAATGGACCTGCGGGTAATCCGGAGGTCCATTGGCAGAAACATTGCCTGTGTTTGCTATGAGCAACCAGGAGAACCTGCCGTGCTTTGGATGCCATTCGATATGGCAATTGCGCGCAATTCCAATGCGCAATTAAGCCTAGATAAGCGCACTATTCGTGGCAGGACTTCTAGTTTTAACTGTAGGCCTGCAATGAGACCCGATTTGAATCCCTTTGAACACATCTGGGACTTTCTCAGACGTCGTGAGCAAACACGGGATCTATCTTACAGAATTCGGCGGATTTGGAAGCTGTATTGCATGATGAGTGGCAGCATTTGGAAGCGGTATTCCATGATGAGTGGCAGCATTTGGAAGCTGTCTTGCATGATGAGTGGCAGCATTTGGAAGCTGTGTTGAGTGGCAGCATTTGGAAGCTGTCTTGCATGATGAGTGGCAGCATTTGGAAGCTGTATTGCATGATGAGTTGCAGCATTTGGAAGCTGTATTGCATGATGAGTGGCAGCATTTGGAAGCTGTCTTACATGTTGAGTGGCAGCATTTGGAAGCTGTATTGCATGATGAGTGGCAGCATTTGGAAGCTGTATTGCATGATGAGTGGTAGCATTTGGAAGCTGTATTGCATGATGAGTGGCAGCATTTGGAAGCTGTGATGAGTGGCAGCATTTGGAAGCTGTATTGCATGATGAGTGGCAGCATTTGGAAGCTGTATTGCATGATGAGTGGTAGCATTTGGAAGCTGTATTGCATGATGAGTGGCAGCATTTGGAAGCTGTCTTGCATGATGAGTGGTAGCATTTGGAAGCTGTCTTGCATGATGAGTGGCAGCATTTGGAAGCTGTCTTGCATGATGAGTGGCAGCATTTGGAAGCTGTATTGCATGATGAGTGGCAGCATTTGGAAGCTGTATTGCATGATGAGTGGCAGCATTTGGAAGCTGTATTGCATGATGAGTGGCAGCATTTGGAAGCTGTATTGCATGATGAGTGGCAGCATTTGGAAGCTGTATTGCATGATGAGTGACAGCATTTGGAAGCTGTATTGCATGATGAGTGGCAGCATTTGGAAGCTGCATTGCATGGTGAGTGGCAGCATTTGCCTCTGGACTGTATCAGAAGGCTCACTGGTAGCATTAGGAGGGTTCAGGCTGTCATCCGGGCACATGGTGGATACACTCGCTACTGACATCAGACACTGTTATTGTGTTCAGAAGATCAGAAGTTACATTTTTTGTCAGTAATTACGGGGATTGCTTCAACATAGACCATTCCAGCACTATACTTGTCGAGAGAACATTTTTCCATCAAAAACATTAGTGACAGATATGTGTAATTAGCGCCATTAAAATACTGCATATTTTCATCATTGTGTTGTCTATCATTTGTCAATAGATCATTCTTTCCGCAGACAATCGCTTTTGGCCATCTGAAAGATAGCATGAAAGTAATGACAGTTTCTATTAACACCACTGCAAAAAAACGGGGTGCTTAATTAAGTTCCAGGTGTACATTTAACTATAACTAACTCACCAAACCACCTCCTGTTAGGTTCAACTCTGGCAACAGATCCTGAAGGTAATTTTGACTGGAAAGGAGCAGGTCTTAATATTTTACCAACTTTATCTCTAAAAAACACAAAAAAATATATTGTTATCAAAGAACACTGTGAAGCTTGGATGAATTCAATTCAAAATCTCCACGTAATTTCAATGCAATTCAATTCTCGGGGAAACCCAAACTCATTCTTATGTCCGGTGTCATAACTGAATGGCAGTGAAATTGAGAGAAACTCAATGAATGCCCGAAATAAGCTATAATACATGAAGAATCAGGAAGGCCAGCAGCAAGAGAGTATTTAATAAAAAACGAAAAACCTTAGATTACGGGATGTCGACGGTTTCGGTTTTAAAAAAAAAAACTAAAAACCTTGGTTCGGTTTCAGTCAACCTACAGCTCTACACTGTAGCTCAACTTGACTGCATGTTGTATTTGACGAAAAGGTTAATGTTCAGTGTTTAAGAAGGGATTATCAAATATGACAAGAAGTGTGATAACTGAGAATATGTTAATTTCTATTCCCTGTATGCTGTTTTGAATAAAAAATAGTTTGAGGTGTAGACTGTATTAAAGAATTGAAGAGTGGATTAATGTGGCCCTCACAGTTAATAGTTTAAGGTGCAGTCTGTACTAGAGAATTGAAGAGTGGGTTAATGAGGCCCTCAAAGTTAATAGTTTGAGGTGCAGTCTGTACTAGAGAATTGAAGAGTGGGTTAATGTGGCCCTCACAGTTAATAGTTTGAGGTGCAGTCTGTACTAGAGAATTGAAGAGTGGGTTAATGTGGCCCTCACAGTTAATAGTTTGAGGTGCAGTCTGTACTAGAGAATTGAAGAGTGGGTTAATGTGGCCCTCACAGTTAATAGTTTGAGGTGCAGTCTGTACTACAGAATTGAAGAGTGGGTTAATGTGGCCCTCACAGTTAATAGTTTGAGGTGCAGACTGTACTAGAGAATTGAATAGTGGGTTAATGTGGCCCTCACAGTTAATAGTTCGAGGTGCAGTCTGTACTAGAGAATTGAAGAGTGGGTTAATGTTCCCCTCACAGTTAATAGTATGAGGTGCAGTCTGTACTAGAGAATTGAAGAGTGGGTTAATGTGGTCCTCATAGTTAATAGTTTGAGGTACAGTCTGTACTAGAGAATTGAAGAGTGGGTTAATGTGGCCTTCACAGTTAATAGTTTGAGCTGCAGCCTGTACTAAGAACTGAACAGTGGGTTAATGTGGCCCTCACAGTTAATAGTTTCAGGTGCAGTCTGTACTAGAAAATTGAGGAGTGGGTTAATGTGACCCTCACAGTTAATAGTTTGAGGTGCAGTCTGTACTAGAGAATTGAATAGTGGGTTAATGTGGCCCTCACAGACAGTTAATAGTTTGAGATGCAGTCTGTACTAGAGAACTGAAGAGTGGGTTAATGTGGCCCTCACAGTTAATAGTTTGAGGTACAGTCTGTACTAAAGAATTGAAGAGTGGGTTAATGTGGCCCTCACAGTTAATAGTTTGAGGTACAGTCTGTACTAGAGAATTGATGAGTGGGTTAATGCGGCCCTCACAGTTAATAGTTTGAGGTGCAGTCTGTACTAGAGAATTGAAGAGTGGGTTAATGTGGCCCTCACAGTTAATAGTTTCAGGTGCAGTCTGTACTAGAAAATTGAGGAGTGGGTTAATGTGGCCCTCACAGTTAATAGTTTGAGGTGCAGTCTGTACTAGAGAATTGAAGAGTGGGTTAATGTGGCCCTTGCAGTTAATAGTTTGAGGTGCAGTCTGTACTAGAGAATTGAAGAGTGGGTTAATGTGGCCCTCACAGTTAATAGTTTGAGGTGCAGTCTGTACTAGAGAATTAAAGAGTGGGTTAATATGGCCCTCACAGTTTACAGTTTGAGGTGGTCAGTACTAGAGAATTGAAGAGTGGGTTAATGTGGCCCTCACAGTTTATAGTTTGAGGTGCAGTCTGTACTAGAGAATTGAAGAGTGGGTTAATGTGGCCCTCACAGTTTATAGTTTGAGGTACAGTCTGTACTAGAGAATTGAAGAGTGTGTTAATGTGGCCCTCACAGTTAATAGTTTGAGGTGCAGTCTGTACTAGAGAATTGAAGAGTGGGTTAATGTGGCCCTCACAGACAGTTAATAGTTTGAGATGCAGTCTGTACTAGAGAACTGAAGAGTGGGTTAATGTGGCCCTCACAGTTAATAGTTTGAGGTGCAGTCTGTACTAGAGAATTGAAGAGTGGGTTAATGTGGCTCTCACAGTTAATAGTTTGAGGTGCAGTCTGTACTAGAGAATTGAAGAGTGGGTTAATGTGGCCCTCACAGTTAATAGTTTGAGGTGCAGTCTGTACTAGAGAACTGAAGAGTGGGTTAATGTGGCCTTCACAGTTAATAGTTTGAGGTAGTCAGTACTAGAGAATTGAAGAGTGGGTTAATGTGGCCCTCACAGTTAATAGTTTGAGGTGCAGTCTGTACTAGAGAACTGAAGAGTGGGTTAATGTGGCCTTCACAGTTAATAGTTTGAGGTAGTCAGTACTAGAGAATTGAAGAGTGGGTTAATGTGGCCCTCACAGTTAATAGTTTGAGGTGCAGTCTGTACTAGAGAACTGAAGAGTGGGTTAATGAGGCCCTCACAGTTAACAGTTTGAGGTGCAGTCTGTACTAGAGAAGTGAAGAGTGGGTTAATGTGGCCCTCACAGTTAATAGTTTGAGGTGCAGTCTGTACTAGAGAATTGAAGAGTGGGTTAATGTGGCCTTCACAGTTCATAGTTTGAGGTGCAGTCTGTACTAGAGAATTGAGGAGTGGATTAATGTGGCCCTCACAGTTAATAGTTTGAGGTGCAGTCTCTACTAGAGAATTGATGAGTGGGTTAATGTGGCCCTCAAGGTTGAGAGTTTGAGGTGCAGTCTGTACTAGAGAATTGATGAGTGGGTAAATGTGGCCCTCACGGTTTATAGTTTGAGGTGCAGTCTGTACTAGAGAATTGAAGAGTGGGTTAATGTGGCCCTCACAGTTAATAGTTTGAGGTGCAGTCTGTACTAGAGAATTGAAGAGTGGGTTAATGTGGCCCTCACGGTTAATAGTTTGAGGTGCAGTCTGTACTAGAGAATTGAAGAGTGAGTTAATGTGGCCCTCACTGTTAACAGTTTGAGGTACAGTCTGTACTAGAGAATTTAAGAGTGGGTTAATGTGGCCTTCATAGTTAATAGTTTGAGGTACAGTCTGTATTAAAGAATTGAAGAGTGGGTTAATGTGGCCTTCATAGTTAATAGTTTGAGGTGCAGTCTGTACTAGAGAATTGAAGAGTGGGTTAATGTGTCCCTCACGGTTAATAGTTTGAGGTACAGTCTGTATTAAAGAATTGAAGAGTGGGTTAATGTGGCCCTCACAGTTAATAGTTTGAGGTGCAGTCTGTACTAGAGAATTGAAGAGTGGGTTAATGTGGCCCTCACAGTTAATAGTTTGAGGTGCAGTCTGTACTAGAGAATTGAAGAGTGGGTCAATGTGGCCCTCACAGTTAATAGTTTGAGGTGCAGACTGTACTAGAGAATTGAAGAGTGGGTTAATGTGGCCCTCACAGTTAATAGTTTGAGGTGCAGTCTGTACTAGAGAATTCATGAGGGGGTTAATGTGGCCCTCACAGTTAATAGTTTCAGGTGCAGTCTGTACTAGAGAATTGAAGAGTGGGTTAATGTGGCCCTCACAGTTAATAGTTTGAGGTGCAGTCTGTACTAGAGAATTGAAGAGTGGGTTAATGTGGCCCTCACAGTTAATAGTTTGAGGTGCAGTCTGTACTAGAGAATTGAAGAGTGAGTTAATGTGGCCCTCACAGTTAATAGTTTGAGGTGCAGTCTGTACTAGAGAATTGATGAGTGGGTTAATGTGGCCCTCACAGTTAATAGTTTGAGGTAGTCAGTACTAGAGAATTGAAGAGTGGGTTAATGTGGCCCTCACAGTTAATAGTTTGAGGTGCAGTCTGTACTAGAGAATTGAAGACTGGGTTAATGTGGCCTTCACAGTTAATAGTTTGAGGTGCAGTCTGTACTAGAGAAGTGAAGAGTGGGTTAATGTGGCCCTCACAGTTAATAGTTTGAGGTGCAGTCTGTACTAGAGAATTGATGAGTGGGTTAATGTGGCCCTCACAGTTTATAGTATGAGGTGCAGTCTGTACTAGAGAACTGAAGAGTGGGTTAATGTGGCCCTCACGGTTAATAGTTTGAGGTGCAGTCTGTACTAGAGAATTGAAGAGTGGGTTAATGTGGCCCTCACAGTTAATAGTTTCAGGTGCAGTCTGTACTAGAAAATTGAGGAGTGGGTTAATGTGGCCCTCACAGTTAATAGTGTGAGGTGCAGTCTGTACTAGAGAATTGAAGAGTGGGTTAATGTGGCCCTCGCAGTTAATAGTTTGAGGTGCAGTCTGTACTAGAGAATTGAAGAGTGGGTTAATGTGGCCCTCTCAGTTAATAGTTTGAGGTGCAGTCTGTACTAGAGAATTAAAGAGTGGGTTAATGTGGCCCTCACAGTTTACAGTTTGAGGTGGTCAGTACTGGAGAATTGAAGAGTGGGTTAATGTGCCCCTCACGGTTTATAGTTTGAGGTGCAGTCTGTACTAGAGAATTGAAGAGTGGGTTAATGTGGCCCTCACAGTTTATAGTTTGAGGTACAGTCTGTACTAGAGAATTGAAGAGTGGGTTAATGTGGCCCTCACAGTTAATAGTTTGAGGTGCAGTCTGTACTATAGAATTGAATAGTGGGTTAATGTGGCCCTCACAGACAGTAAATAGTTTGAGATGCAGTCTGTACTAGTGAACTGAAGAGTGGGTTAATGTGGCCCTCACAGTTAATAGTTTCAGGTGCAGTCTGTACTAGTGAACTGAAGAGTGGGTTAATGTGGCCCTCACAGTTAATAGTTTGAGGTACAGTCTGTACTAAAGAATTGAAGAGTGGGTTAATGTGGCCCTCACAGTTAATAGTTTGAGGTACAGTCTGTACTAGAGAATTGATGAGTGGGTTAATGCGGCCCTCACAGTTAATAGTTTCAGGTGCAGTCTGTACTAGAAAATTGAGGAGTGGGTTAATGTGGCCCTCACAGTTAATAGTTTGAGGTGCAGTCTGTACTAGAGAATTGAAGAGTGGGTTAATGTGGCCCTCACAGTTAATAGTTTGAGGTGCAGTCTGTACTAGAGAATTAAAGAGTGGGTTAATGTGGCCCACACAGTTTACAGTTTGAGGTGGTCAGTACTAGAGAATTGAAGAGTGGGTTAATGTGGCCCTCACAGTTAATAGTTTGAGGTGCAGTCTGTACTAGAGAATTGAAGAGTGGGTTAATGTGGCCCTCACAGTTTATAGTTTGAGGTACAGTCTGTACTAGAGAATTGAAGAGTGTGTTAATGTGGCCCTCACAGTTAATAGTTTGAGGTGCAGTCTGTACTAGAGAATTGAAGAGTGGGTTAATGTGGCCCTCACAGACAGTTAATAGTTTGAGATGCAGTCTGTACTAGAGAACTGAAGAGTGGGTTAATGTGGCCCTCACAGTTAATAGTTTGAGGTGCAGTCTGTACTAGAGAATTGAAGAGTGGGTTAATGTGGCCCTCACAGTTAATAGTTTGAGGTGCAGTCTGTACTAGAGAATTGAAGAGTGGGTTAATGTGGCCCTCACAGTTAATAGTTTGAGGTAGTCAGTACTAGAGAATTGGAGAGTGGGTTAATGTGGCCCTCACAGTTAATAGTTTGAGGTGCAGTCTGTACTAGAGAACTGAAGAGTGGGTTAATGTGGCCCTCACAGTTAATAGTTTGAGGTGCAGTCTGTACTAGAGAATTGAAGAGTGGGTTAATGTGGCCCTCACAGTTAACAGTTTGAGGTGCAGTCTGTACTAGAGAAGTGAAGAGTGGGTTAATGTGGCCCTCACAGTTAATAGTTTGAGGTGCAGTCTGTACTAGAGAATTGAAGAGTGGGTTAATGTGGCCTTCACAGTTCATAGTTTGAGGTGCAGTCTGTACTAGAGAATTGAGGAGTGGATTAATGTGGCCCTCACAGTTAATAGTTTGAGGTGCAGTCTCTACTAGAGAATTGATGAGTGGGTTAATGTGGCCCTCAAGGTTGAGAGTTTGAGGTGCAGTCTGTACTAGAGAATTGATGAGTGGGTAAATGTGGTCCTCACGGTTTATAGTTTGAGGTGCAGTCTGTACTAGAGAATTGAAGAGTGGGTTAATGTGGCCCTCACAGTTAATAGTTTGAGGTGCAGTCTGTACTAGAGAATTGAAGAGTGGGTTAATGTGGCCCTCACGGTTAATAGTTTGAGGTGCAGTCTGTACTAGAGAATTGAAGAGTGAGTTAATGTGGCCCTCACTGTTAATAGTTTGAGGTACAGTCTGTACTAGAGAATTTAAGAGTGGGTTAATCTGGCCTTCATAGTTAATAGTTTGAGGTACAGTCTGTATTAAAGAATTGAAGAGTGGGTTAATGTGGCCTTCATAGTTAATAGTTTGAGGTGCAGTCTGTACTAGAGAATTGAAGAGTGGGTTAATGTGTCCCTCACGGTTAATAGTTTGAGGTACAGTCTGTATTAAAGAATTGAAGAGTGGGTTAATGTGGCCCTCACAGTTAATAGTTTGAGGTGCAGTCTGTACTAGAGAATTGAAGAGTGGGTTAATGTGGCCCTCACAGTTAATAGTTTGAGGTGCAGTCTGTACTAGAGAATTGAAGAGTGGGTTAATGTGGCCCTCACAGTTAATAGTTTGAGGTGCAGACTGTACTAGAGAATTGAAGAGTGGGTTAATGTGGCCCTCACAGTTAATAGTTTGAGGTGCAGTCTGTACTAGAGAATTGATGAGTGGGTTAATGTGGCCCTCACAGTTAATAGTTTCAGGTGCAGTCTGTACTAGAGAATTGAAGAGTGGGTTAATGTGGCCCTCACAGTTAATAGTTTGAGGTGCAGTCTGTACTAGAGAATTGAAGAGTGGGTTAATGTGGCCCTCACAGTTAATAGTTTGAGGTGCAGTCTGTACTAGAGAATTGAAGAGTGAGTTAATGTGGCCCTCACAGTTAATCGTTTGAGGTGTAGTCTGTACTAGAGAATTGATGAGTGGGTTAATGTGGCCCTCACAGTTAATAGTTTGAGGTAGTCACTACTAGAGAATTGAAGAGTGGGTTAATGTGGCCCTCACAGTTAATAGTTTGAGGTGCAGTCTGTACTAGAGAATTGAAGACTGGGTTAATGTGGCCTTCACAGTTAATAGTTTGAGGTGCAGTCTGTACTAGAGAAGTGAAGAGTGGGTTAATGTGGCCCTCACAGTTAATAGTTTGAGGTGCAGTCTGTACTAGAGAATTGATGAGTGGGTTAATGTGGCCCTCACAGTTTATAGTATGAGGTGCAGTCTGTACTAGAGAACTGAAGAGTGGGTTAATGTGGCCCTCACGGTTAATAGTTCGAGGTGCAGTCGGTACTAGAGAATTGAAGAGTGGGTTAATGTGGCCCTCACAGTTAATAGTTTCAGGTGCAGTCTGTACTAGAAAATTGAGGAGTGGGTTAATGTGGCCCTCAGTTAATAGTTTGAGGTGCAGTCTGTACTAGAGAATTGAAGAGTGGGTTAATGTGGCCCTCACAGTTTATAGTATGAGGTGCAGTCTGTACTAGAGAACTGAAGAGTGGGTTAATGTGGCCCTCACGGTTAATGGTTTGAGGTGCAGTCTGTACTAGAGAATTGAAGAGTGGGTTAATGTGGCCCTCACAGTTAATAGTTTCAGGTGGAGTCTGTACTAGAAAATTGAGGAGTGGGTTAATGTGGCCCTCACAGTTAATAGTTTGAGGTGCAGTCTGTACTAGAGAATTGAAGAGTGGGTTAATGTGGCCCTCACAGTTAATAGTTTGAGGTGCAGTCTGTACTAGAGAATTGAAGAGTGGGTTAATGTGGCCCTCACAGTTAATAGTTTGAGGTGCAGTCTGTACTAGAGAATTAAAGAGTGGGTTAATGTGGCCCTCACAGTTTACAGTTTGAGGTGGTCAGTACTAGAGAATTGAAGAGTGGGTTAATGTGGCCCTCACAGTTTATAGTTTGAGGTACAGTCTGTACTAGAGAATTGAAGAGTGGGTTAATGTGGCCCTCACAGTTAATAGTTTGAGGTACAGTCTGTACTAGAGAATTGAAGAGTGGGTTAATGTGGCCCTCACAGTTAATAGTTTGAGGTGCAGTCTGTACTATAGATTGAATAGTGGGTTAATGTGGCCCTCACAGACAGTTAATAGTTTGAGATGCAGTCTGTACTAGTGAACTGAAGAGTGGGTTAATGTGGCCCTCACAGTTAATAGTTTCAGGTGCAGTCTGTACTAGAGAATTGAAGAGTGGGTTAATGTGGCCCTCACAGTTAATAGTTTGAGGTGCAGACTGTACTAGAGAATTAAATAGTGGGTTAATGTGGCCCTCACAGTTAATAGTTGGAGGTGCAGTCTGTACTAGAGAATTGAAGAGTGGGTTAATGTGGCCCTCACAGTTAATAGTTTGAGGTGCAGTCTGTACTAGAGAATTGAAGAGTGGGTTAATGTGGCCCTCACAGTTAATAGTTTGAGGTACAGTCTGTACTAGAGAATTGAAGAGTGGGTTAATGTGGCCTTCACAGTTAATAGTTTGAGCTGCAGCCTGTACTATAGAATAGAATAGTGGGTTAATGTGGCCCTCACAGACAGTTAATAGTTTGAGATGCAGTCTGTACTAGAGAATTGAAGAGTGGGTTAATGTGGCCCTCACAGTTAATAGTTTGAGGTGCAGACTGTACTAGAGAATTGAATAGTGGGTTAATGTGGCCCTCACAGTTAATAGTTGGAGGTGCAGTCTGTACTAGAGAATTGAAGAGTGGGTTAATGTGGCCCTCACAGTTAATAGTTTGAGGTGCAGTCTGTACTAGAGAATTGAAGACTGGGTTAATGTGGCCTTCACAGTTAATAGTTTGACGTGCAGTCTGTACTAGAGAAGTGAAGAGTGGGTTAATGTGGCCCTCACAGTTAATAGTTTGAGGTGCAGTCTGTACTAGAGAATTGATGAGTGGGTTAATGTGGCCCTCACAGTTTATAGTATGAGGTGCAGTCTGTACTAGAGAACTGAAGAGTGGGTTAATGTGGCCCTCACGGTTAATAGTTTGAGGTGCAGTCTGTACTAGAGAATTGAAGAGTGGGTTAATGTGGCCCTCACAGTTAATAGTTTCAGGTGCAGTCTGTACTAGAAAATTGAGGAGTGGGTTAATGTGGCCCTCACAGTTAATAGTTTGAGGTGCAGTCTGTACTAGAGAATTGAAGAGTGGGTTAATGTGACCCTCACAGTTTATAGTATGAGGTGCAGTCTGTACTAGAGAACTGAAGAGTGGGTTAATGTGGCCCTCACGGTTAATAGTTTAAGGTGCAGTCTGTACTAGAGAATTGAAGAGTGGGTTAATGTGGCCCTCACAGTTAATAGTTTCAGGTGCAGTCTGTACTAGAAAATTGAGGAGTGGGTTAATGTGGCCCTCACAGTTAATAGTTTGAGGTGCAGTCTGTACTAGAGAATTGAAGAGTGGGTTAATGTGGCCCTCGCAGTTAATAGTTTGAGGTGCAGTCTGTACTAGAGAATTGAAGAGTGGGTTAATGTGGCCCTCACAGTTAATAGTTTGAGGTGCAGTCTGTACTAGAGAATTAAAGAGTGGGTTAATGTGGCCCTCACAGTTTACAGTTTGAGGTGGTCAGTACTGGAGAATTGAAGAGTGGGTTAATGTGGCCCTCACGGTTTATAGTTTGAGGTGCAGTCTGTACTAGAGAATTGAAGAGTGGGTTAATGTGGCCCTCACAGTTTATAGTTTGAGGTACAGTCTGTACTAGAGAATTGAAGAGTGGGTTAATGTGGCCCTCACAGTTAATAGTTTGAGGTGCAGTCTGTACTATAGAATTGAATAGTGGGTTAATATGGCCCTCACAGACAGTTAATAGTTTGAGATGCAGTCTGTACTAGAGAACTGAAGAGTGGGTTAATGTGGCCCTCACAGTTAATAGTTTGAGGTGCAGTCTGTACTAGAGAATTGAAGAGTGGGTTACTGTGGCCCTCACAGGCAGTTAATAGTTTGAGATGCAGTCTGTACTAGTGAACTGAAGAGTGGGTTAATGTGGCCCTCACAGTTAATAGTTTGAGGTGCAGTCTGTACTAGAGAATTGAAGAGTGGGTTAATGTGGCCCTCGCAGTTAATAGTTTGAGGTGCAGTCTGTACTAGAGAATTGAAGAGTGGGTTAATGTGGCCCTCACAGTTAATAGTTTGAGGTGCAGTCTGTACTAGAGAATTAAAGAGTGGGTTAATGTGGCCCTCACAGTTTACAGTTTGAGGTGGTCAGTACTAGAGAATTGAAGAGTGGGTTAATGTGGCCCTCACGGTTTATAGTTTGAGGTGCAGTCTGTACTAGAGAATTGAAGAGTGGGTTAATGTGGCCCTCACAGTTTATAGTTTGAGGTACAGTCTGTACTAGAGAATTGAAGAGTGGGTTAATGTGGCCCTCACAGTTAGTAGTTTGAGGTGTAGTCTGTACTAGAGAATTGAAGAGTGGGTTAATGTGGCCGTCACAGTTAATAGTTTGAGGTACAGTCTGTACTAGAGAATTGAAGAGTGGGTTAATGTGGCCCTCCCAGTTAGTAGTTTGAGGTGTAGTCTGTACTAGAGAATTGAAGAGTGGGTTAATGTGGCCCTCACAGTTAATAGTATGAGGTGCAGTCTATACTAGAGAATTGAAGAGTGGGTTAATGTGGCCCTCACAGTTTATAGTTTGAGGTGCAGTCTGTACTAGAGAATTGAAGAGTGGGTTAATGTGGCCCTCACAGTTAATAGTTTGAGGTGCAGTCTGTACTAGAGAATTGAAGAGTGGGTTACTGTGGCCCTCACAGGCAGTTAATAGTTTGAGATGCAGTCTGTACTAGTGAACTGAAGAGTGGGTTAATGTGGCCCTCACAGTTAATAGTTTGAGGTGCAGTCTGTACTAGAGAATTGAAGAGTGGGTTAATGTGGCCCTCACAGTTAATAGTTTGAGGTGCAGACTGTACTAGAGAATTGAATAGTGGGTTAATGTGGCCCTCACAGTTAATAGTTGGAGGTGCAGTCTGTACTAGAGAATTGAAGAGTGGGTTAATGTGGCCCTCACAGTTAATAGTTTGAGGTGCAGTCTGTACTAGAGAATTGAAGAGTGGGTTAATGTGGCCCTCACAGTTAATAGTTTGAGGTACAGTCTGTACTAGAGAATTGAAGAGTGGGTTAATGTGGCCTTCACAGTTAATAGTTTGAGCTGCAGCCTGTACTATAGAATTGAATAGTGGGTTAATGTGGCCCTCACAGACAGTTAATAGTTTGAGATGCAGTCTGTACTAGAGAACTGAAGAGTGGGTTAATGTGGCCCTCACAGTTAATAGTTTGAGGTGCAGTCTGTACTAGAGAATTGAAGAGTGGGTTAATGTGGCCCTCACAGTTAATAGTTTGAGGTGCAGTCTGTACTAGAGAATTGAAGAGTGGGTTAATGTGGCCCTCACAGTTAATAGTTTGAGGTGCAGTCTGTACTAGAGAATTGAAGAGTGGGTTAATGTGGCCCTCACAGTTAATAGTTTGAGGTGCAGTCTGTACTAGAGAATTGAAGAGTGGGTTACTGTGGCCCTCACAGGCAGTTAATAGTTTGAGATGCAGTCTGTACTAGAGAACTGAAGAGTGGGTTAATGTGGCCCTCACAGTTAATAGTTTGATGTGCAGTCTGTACTAGAGAATTGAAGAGTGGGTTACTGTGGCCCTCACAGGCAGTTAATAGTTTGAGATGCAGTCTGTACTAGTGAACTGAAGAGTGGGTTAATGTGGCCCTCACAGTTAATAGTTTGAGGTGCAGTCTGTACTAGAGAATTGAAGAGTGGGTTAATGTGGCCCTCACAGTTAATAGTTTGAGGTGCAGACTGTACTAGAGAATTGAATAGTGGGTTAATGTGGCCCTCACAGTTAATAGTTGGAGGTGCAGTCTGTACTAGAGAATTGAAGAGTGGGTTAATGTGGCCCTCACAGTTAATAGTTTGAGGTGCAGTCTGTACTAGAGAATTGAAGAGTGGGTTAATGTGGCCCTCACAGTTAATAGTTTGAGGTACAGTCTGTACTAGAGAATTGAAGAGTGGGTTAATGTGGCCTTCACAGTTAATAGTTTGAGCTGCAGCCTGTACTATAGAATTGAATAGTGGGTTAATGTGGCCCTCACAGACAGTTAATAGTTTGAGATGCAGTCTGTACTAGAGAACTGAAGAGTGGGTTAATGTGGCCCTCACAGTTAATAGTTTGAGGTGCAGTCTGTACTAGAGAATTGAAGAGTGGGTTAATGTGGCCCTCACAGTTAATAGTTTGAGGTGCAGTCTGTACTAGAGAATTGAAGAGTGGGTTAATGTGGCCCTCACAGTTAATAGTTTGAGGTGCAGTCTGTACTAGAGAATTGAAGAGTGGGTTAATGTGGCCCTCACAGTTAACAGTTTGAGGTGCAGTCTGTACTAGAGAAGTGAAGAGTGGGTTAATGGGGCCCTCACAGTTAAGAGTTTGAGGTGCAGTCTGTACTAGAGAATTGAAGAGTGGGTTAATGTGGCCTTCACAGTTCATAGTTTGAGGTGCAGTCTGTACTAGAGAATTGAGGAGTGGGTTAATGTGGCCCTCACAGTTAATAGTTTGAGGTGCAGTCTCTACTAGAGAATTGATGAGTGTTTTAATGTGGCCCTCAAGGTTGAGAGTTTGAGGTGCAGTCTGTACTAGAGAATTGGTGAGTGGGTTAATGTGGCCCTCACGGTTTATAGTTTGAGGTGCAGTCTGTACTAGAGAATTGAAGAGTGGGTTAATGTGGCCCTCACAGTTAATAGTTTGAGGTGCAGTCTGTACTAGAGAATTGAAGAGTGGGTTAATGTGGCCCTCACAGTTAATAGTTTGAGGTGCAGTCTGTACTAGAGAATTGAAGAGTGGGTTAATGTGGCCCTCACTGTTAATACTTTGAGGTACAGTCTGTACTAGAGAATTTAAGAGTGGGTTAATGTGGCCTTCATAGTTAATAGTTTGAGGTACAGTCTGTATTAAAGAATTGAAGAGTGGGTTAATGTGGCCTTCATAGTTAATAGTTTGAGGTGCAGTCTGTACTAGAGAATTGAAGAGTGGGTTAATGTGGCCCTCACGGTTAATAGTTTGAGGTACAGTCTGTATTAAAGAATTGAAGAGTGGGTTAATGTGGCCCTCACAGTTAATAGTTTGAGGTGCAGTCTGTACTAGAGAATTGAAGAGTGGGTTAATGTGGCCCTCACAGTTAATAGTTTGAGGTGCAGTCTGTACTAGAGAATTGAAGAGTGGGTTAATGTGGCCCTCACAGTTAATAGTTTGAGATGCAGACTGTACTAGAGAATTGAAGAGTGGGTTAATGTGGCCCTCACAGTTAATAGTTTGAGGTGCAGTCTGTACTAGAGAATTGATGAGTGGGTTAATGTGGCCCTCACAGTTAATAGTTTGAGGTGCAGTCTGTACTAGAGAATTGAAGAGTGGGTTAATGTGGCCCTCGCAGTTAATAGTTTGAGGTGAGTCTGTACTAGAGAATTGAAGAGTGGGTTAATGTGGCCCTCACAGTTAATAGTTTGAGGTGCAGTCTGTACTAGAGAATTAAAGAGTGGGTTAATGTGGCCCTCACAGTTTACAGTTTGAGGTGGTCAGTACTAGAGAATTGAAGAGTGGGTTAATGTGGCCCTCACGGTTTATAGTTTGAGGTGCAGTCTGTACTAGAGAATTGAAGAGTGGGTTAATGTGGCCCTCACAGTTTATAGTTTGAGGTACAGTCTGTACTAGAGAATTGAAGAGTGGGTTAATGTGGCCCTCACAGTTAGTAGTTTGAGGTGTAGTCTGTACTAGAGAATTGAAGAGTGGGTTAATGTGGCCGTCACAGTTAATAGTTTGAGGTACAGTCTGTACTAGAGAATTGAAGAGTGGGTTAATGTGGCCCTCCCAGTTAGTAGTTTGAGGTGTAGTCTGTACTAGAGAATTGAAGAGTGGGTTAATGTGGCCCTCACAGTTAATAGTATGAGGTGCAGTCTATACTAGAGAATTGAAGAGTGGGTTAATGTGGCCCTCACAGTTTATAGTTTGAGGTGCAGTCTGTACTAGAGAATTGAAGAGTGGGTTAATGTGGCCCTCACAGTTAGTAGTTTGAGGTGTAGTCTGTACTAGAGAATTGAAGAGTGGGTTAATGTGGCCCTCACAGTTAGTAGTTTGAGGTGTAGTCTGTACTAGAGAATTGATGAGTGGGTTAATGTGGCCCTCACAGTTAATAGTTTGAGGTGCAGTCTGTACTAGAGAATTAAAGAGTGGGTTAATGTGGCCCTCATAGTTAATAGTATGAGGAGCAGTCTGTACTAGAGAATTGAAGAGTGGGTTAATGTGGCCCTCACAGTTAATAGTTTGAGGTGCAGTCTGTACTAGAGAATTGAAGACTGGGTTAATGTGGCCTTCACAGTTAATAGTTTGAGGTGCAGTCTGTACTAGAGAAGTGAAGAGTGGGTTAATGTGGCCCTCACAGTTAATAGTTTGAGGTGCAGTCTGTACTAGAGAATTGATGAGTGGGTTAATGTGGCCCTCACGGTTTATAGTTTGAGGTGCAGTCTGTACTAGAGAATTGATGAGTGGGTTAATGTGGCCCTCACGGTTTATAGTTTGAGGTGCAGTCTGTAGTAGAGAATTGAAAAGTGGGTTAATGTGGCCCTCACAGTTAATAGTTTGAGGTGCAGTCTGTACTAGAGAATTGAAGAGTGGGTTAATGTGGCCCTCACGGTTAATAGTTTGAGGTGCAGTCTGTACTAGAGAATTGAAGAGTGGGTTAATGTGGCCCTCACAGTTAATAGTTTGGGGTACAGTCTGTACTAGAGAATTTAAGAGTGGGCTAATGTGGCCTTCATAGTTAATAGTTTGAGGTACAGTCTGTATTAAAGAATTGAAGAGTGGGTTAATGTGGCCTTCATAGTTAATAGTTTGAGGTGCAGTCTGTACTAGAGAATTGAAGAGTGGGTTAATGTGGCCCTCACAGTTAATAGTTTGAGGTACAGTCGGTACTAGAGAATTGAAGAGTGGGTTAATGTGGCCCTCACAGTTAATAGTTTGAGGTGCAGTCTGTACAAGAGAATTGAAGAGTGGGTTAATGTGGCCTTCACAGTTCATAGTTTGAGGTGGTCAGTACTAGAGAATTGAATAGTGGGTTAATGTGGCCCTCACAGTTAATAGTTTGAGATGCAGTCTGTACTAGAGAATTGAAGAGTGGGTTAATGTGGCCCTCACAGTTAATAGTTTGAGGTGCAGTCTGTACTAGAGAATTGAAGAGTGGGTTAATGTGGCCCTCACAGTTTATAGTTTGAGGTGCAGTCTGCACAAGAGAATTGAAGAGTGGGTTAATGTGGCCCTCACAGTTAATAGTTGGAGGTGCAGACTGTACTAGAGAATTGAAGAGTGGGTTAATGTGGCCCTCACAGTTAATAGTTTGAGGTGCAGTCTGTACTAGAGAATTGAAGAGTGGGTTAATGTGTCCCTCACAGTTAATAGTTGGAGGTGCAGTCTGTACTAGAGAATTGAAGAGTGGGTTAATGTGGCCCTCACAGTTAATAGTTTGAGGTGCAGACTGTACTAGAGAATTGAAGAGTGGGTTAATATGGCCCTCACAGTTAATAGTTTGAGGTGCAGACTGTACTAGAGAATTGAAGAGTGGGTTAATGTGGCCCTCACAGTTAATAGTTTGAGGTGCAGTCTGTACTAGAGAATTGAAGAGTGGGTTAATATGGCCCTCACAGTTAATAGTTGGAGGTGCAGTCTGTACTAGAGAATTGAAGAGTGGGTTAATGTGGCCCTCACAGTTAATAGTTTGAGATGCAGTCTGTACTACAGAACTGAAGAGTGGGTTAATGTGGCCCTCACAGTTAATAGTTTGAGGTGCAGTCTGTACTTGAGGATTGAAGAGTTGGTTAATGTGGCCCTATGTGGCCCTCACAGTTAATATCTAAATTTTATAGTAAATTTCCTTTCTTATTATACCTACCACAATTGTTTACTACAGGCTTGCACTACAGTCCCTAACTCGGATAAAATACTCTCTATTTTTGTCTTTCCCAAGCAATTTGGGAAAGAAAAGTGGTGCAAAAGCACCAAGAAAAAATAAGCCGAAACTGGGTTGAGTGCAACCGGTGCAGAAGCAGTACGGGATGCTCTCTCCCAAGTACAACTCCACGACTTCCGTTGCCAGTGCACATATACCGTCTCTAAAGACTCATTCTTTTCGAATCCGTCAACATTAGAGTTATGTGATCAGCGGGGAGGAAAGATTCTTTACCCGTAAAGAAGACGGGAGGGCCTCCATGTAAACAATTGTGTTAGGTATAATAAGAAAGGACATTTACTATAAAATTTAGATTTCTTATCAACCTACTCACAATTGTTTACTACAGGCTGAATAGACAATAGGCTGGAGGGAATCGCATAACCAACCCACACATAACCACAGTGCACTGGAACCGTGAAGCAGAAGGAAGAGGTCCCGAGGCTTATCAACCATAACGTCGCAATCATTGGTAAAGGACAATGAAAGAAAACATATGGGCCTGTGTGACACACAGACAGAAAAAGGGCAGTCACAGCACAAGGCTGAAACTGACTTTCAAGAAGCCTATGGCTATGGCAGACAACAGCCTGAGCAGAAGAAAGAGGACCCAGGGAAAAAAGGTCCTCCGACTGCTCCTGCAACTGGCGCAGATAAAAGGTGGAGAAAGTAGAGGCATTTCTCCAGTAGGCTGCCTGCATAACATCCGACAACTTGACAGAGTTAGAATAAGCCCAAGAGGTGGATAGCGCCCGCACCTCGTGGGCAGAAATACGATTGGTAATACAATCACCAGCTGCTAAACGACCGTAAGCCGTACGAATAGCAAGACAAATCCATCGAGAAATGGATTGAGGAGAGATCTTCTGTCGACCCGGAATAAGAGACAGAAAAAAACGTTTCCTGCCTTTCCGTATGAAACGTAAAATAAATGCGAATAGCACGGACCGGACAGAGCAAAGGGCGATTACCCTCAACAGAAGGAAGAGCCCTGATACAGATAGGAGGAGGAGTAGTATCTGGTAACTGATTCTTGGCCAAAAAAGAGCAATCAGTGGTAAATGTAACACTGTTGGGAGAGCTCCTAAAAAAGGCCAGGTTAACTGAGAGGGCGTGAAGCTCACTAACCCGTCTGGCCGTAGCAAATGCCATCAGAAAAGCCGTCTTATATGTGAGAAATATCCACCTGGGATAAAGGTTCGAACGGCGCCCCCCCCCCCCCCCCCCCCCCCCCCACCCCAAGCAAAGCAGCACCCATGAAAGATTCCATCGTGGAGTAAGCTACAAAGTCCGAGGTCTTTTCAAGGAAAAGTGCCGAACAAGCTTGGAGAGGTAAGGATTAGTGCCGATACGACGCTTCCCCACATAAGAAAAAGTCTCTGAAAGCATGGACCTGTAACCCTTAATGGTAACAGGCTGGAGACCCCGAGAATCAAACAGATATACCAGAAACTCCACAATCTGTGAAATCGAAGGATTGGCATAATCAACAGAGTGATCAGCACACCAACGACAGAAGACCTTCCATTTAGCTGCATAAGCTAAACCAGTGAAGTGCCTCCTTGAAGAAGAAATGCACTCCACTGCTCGTCTCGAAAAACCTCTACTGAGGAGACAGGACCTGACAAAAGATATGCGTGAAGGCACAATGAAGTCGGGTCGACGTGAAACCTCCTCCGGCGACCTTGACAAAGAAGGTCGCGTCGTAGCAGGAGACGTGCCGGAACCGCCGCCATCAGCGAGCGGAGCTGATTGAACCACACCCGCTGAGGCGACAGGGGAGCAATCAGAATGATTCGACAACGGCAGGTTCGAATTTTGGCTAGAACCTGAGGGAGAATCGGAACCGGCGGGAAGGCGTAGCCGACTAGACCGTTCCAATCGAGTGACAGAGCGTCCAAGGCAAAAGCCAGAGGATCTGGATACGGGGACACGAAAGTGTCCACCTGATGGTTCCAACGAGTCGCAAAGAGGTCGATGTGGGGACGGCCCCAGAGATCGCAAAGCGACTTGAACACTGCCCTGTGGAGCATCCACTCAGTGGAAATAACCCTGCCCTGTCGGGACAGGGAGTCGGCTAGGACGTTCAGACGACCGAGAATATGACGAACAACCACTCCGGCGTGAACATCCTGAGCGAGCAGTAGAAGATCCCGAGCTAATTCATACATCGGAACCGAGTGCGTGCCACCCTGGTTCCGAATGTAAGCAACCACTGTCAAATTGTCGGACAGCAGAAGGACCTGGCGATACGACAGGTGAGGGATCCACTGTCTGAAACTCAAAAGAAGAGCAAGAAGCTCCTTCTTGTTGATGTGTAGAGCTGCTTGATCCTGGTCCCACATCCTGTGTAGGGAAAGACCAAGAGGATCCAACGTCGCACCCCATCAGAGATCGCTGGCATCTGCCATCAGAATGCGATCGGACGTGGGTAAGTCCAATGGAACACCCTGCGTAATTCACTGAACATCTGTCCAGGGAAGAAGGTGAGGATACAGAGATTCCGGAAACGGAAGCACCTGATCCAGAGAATCTACATTCGGCCTCAAACGACTGAGCAGAAAGTGTTGGAGAGGTCTGACACGCAGCCTACCTAGAGGAATGAGATCCGTCACCGAACAGCAGAGACCGATCAGCCGGAGAAAACTCTGAGCGGTCGCGGACGTGGACTGGGACAGAGTCAGAGCAAAAGCTGAGAGAATCACAGTCTTGGCCTGGGGAACTGCTACCAAATTGAATTGGGTTTGGAAAGCCATACCCAGATGACAAAATGACTGAGAAGGGACCAGGTCCGACTTCTCCTCGTTGACTCTGAATCCTAGTGACGTGAGCAAGCTCAACGGAGTGGTGACATCTGACTCCAGTAAGGCAGCATTGGAATCCCTCTGGAGGATATCGTCCAGATATGCCGAAGTAGTCACCCTGTACTGTGTGCGATGGAACGCTATCACATGCGACATCAGTCTGGTGAAGGCCCAAGGAGCCAGGTTGAGGCCGAAAGGTATGGCCTTGAACTGGTAAACTGGCCCCAGAAAAGGGAACCTGAGATACTTCCGTGACGCCCGATGCATCAGAACGTGGAAGTAAGCGTCTCGCAGGTCGATGCTGGCAGCGAAATCTCCCTGGTGAATTGATTGGCGGACCGACCTGAAAGTCTCCATGCTGAACTTGGGAGCAATGATAGACTGGTTCAGGATACTCAGATCGATAACCGGTTGGAGTCGGCCGTCCTTCTTCGGCACCAAGAACAGGCGGGAATAGAAATCCACTGACTGAATGTTCTTGACGACCTCGATCGCCCCCTTTGCCAGGAGATTGCCAATCTCTGTGGACAAAAGTTCCCGACGTAAAACGTCTGAAGGAACTGTGGTTGGAAGAGGCACCCTTGATAGAGTGGGGTGCCGTCGGAAGGATATTCGCAGCCCGGACCGAACAACATCTAACACCCACGGTGATGGTGGCCCAATGGTCTGCGAAATCTGCTATCCTTCCTCCAACCTGGGACGAGTCGAGGTGAGGACCTTCATTTCGAGCCCCGATGAGGCCCGCGAGAGGAGAAACCACCTCCTCTACTAAATGAAGAATCCTGAGACTTCCCTCGATTCTGCTGACCTTTACCCTTACCCCTTGAGTAAGAAGTAGAGGCGGCGGCAGAAGGACCAGCCTTTTGCTTCACAGAGGAAGCAGAAGAGTACTTGTTAGGCTTGGAATGGCCCTTGCCTCCCCTAGAAGGCTGATCAAGCTGACGAAACAGCAGCTGATCTTTGGAATGACGTAGGACGTCATCCCGGACCGTCGACACGGAACCATGGAAAAGTTGCGGACCCACCAAAGAAGCAGATCGAAGAGCAGCACGCTGCTCCTCGGGAAGGGATCGTCCTGTGTCCAGCACAGCGTCCCTTCAAACTAATTCCAGATTAGCCGTGTTACAGGCATGCGTGTGAGTGAGATGCCTAAGCACCTTGGACAGCACACGCAAAGGAGCCTGTACCTCATCAAACTTATCTGGAGGCAGATAAGCAGCCAAAGCTGAGACGACGTGATCTGAGAGAGAAAGCATGCCAAGCATCTCTCTAGATAAGCCCAATGTGGACTCCAGAGTCGTCATTGGGATGACGGCAGACTTGGGCTTGGAAAGCCCGAGGGAAGTGGAGTCCTGATCCAGAACCGTCAAAGTCTGGCAGACCGACGGATTGGCGGAATCGTAGGAACGATAATGCACAGGAGGCAAAAAGGTGTCAACCCTGGTGAAGAACGAAGTCTTCAGAGCCTTGGAATTCAGCTTGGAGTCCAATGCTGAAAAAGCTTCAACCACCTGTACCGACTGGCACGGTCGAAGGCGCCCAGAAGCAGGTTGCTCCATAGGCTGTAGGCACGCAACCGATGATCGCGGCCTGGCTGACACTGTCGGCTGGTTAGTAGGTTTGAGATCAGGCAGAAACCCAAACACAAAGTCAAGAGCTGCCCCCAAGTCCAAAGACTGCTGGCCCTCGACATCAAGCATGTCGGACTCCTCCCCAGAGTCGGATGACACATAGCCCATCGTGGGCAAACCAACCAGCCGATGCCTCCCAAGGTGTCGGGACACCAGGGGAATCAGAAACCGGTCTGTTTCCAATCCCGGGAGGCGGCACCATAGGAGGCGCCTGGAAACCACTCATTGCCTCGCTGGAAGCAACAGGAAGGCTCTTTGATAGAACCTGAGTGAGTAAGTAGAGGGCCTCCCTAAGCTCACTGCACGTACTGGCCGGTTCGACAGGGGAGCGAACCGGCAAAGTGGCTTCACCTCTGACCCTCTTAACCAGCGAAGGGTCACGATCCTCCAAAACACCCGACGCGGGACGACGGGCAGCAACCAAAACATCTGAAGGCAGACGTGTATAGGGGTACGAGGCACCCCGAGGATCAATATAGCGAGAACTCATGAGAGTCACCGCGGACCTCTGCAGGGCAGAAGGTCCAGGCTGCACAAAAGGCGTTGGTCCCCCAAAACTGGTCGTGTGGCCAGAATGAGTGGACGGAAACGCCACGGAGTTCATAGTGTCTCCACTAAGAACATCCGCATCCAAAGACACAACTGTGATGCTCGAGATGGGTTCGGCCGGCAGCCCCTTCCAACTTCGCCGAGTTGAAGCCAGGGAAGGCTGAGGCCGATATCCCACATCTACAGTACCAGACATTCCTGCAGTCCCCTGCAGCGAAAAGCCGAGCCCGGCTGAAACTGACGACGAAGCAGACAGACCAGCAGTAGTAGTAGATACGTCGGGAGTCGTTGAGGCTGGTGGAATAGTGGAGAGAGCACACCTGCTCGGCTCCAAAGGAGGAGTCACAATCCTAGTGACAGCCTCAGATGTCGACTGGAGGGGGACCGTAGTCCCGGAACCAGGCACCTCTTCACCAGAACACTCAACGGCTCCAGCAGTATCCACCACAGGAAAAGACTGCACATCCCCCACGGAGGAGGAATAACTCTCACCAGACAAGGTCGGCTCGGGAGCCCCCGAACGACCACGTTCTCCTTTCCAACGGGAGCAGGAGGCACGGCCACGAGAACGAACGACACAGTTAACTGACGCCCAGAAAGTGGATGACCATGATCCACAGACACCACATGGCCGCTTGGCCGAACACCCATTACAGGAGGAACAAGACGAATGTAAATCGTCCACATTCTTTGGCAGCAGACATTGCCCACAAGGAATTGTCCTGGGCATGATAGAGGTGAGAGAAGCAAAGAAGGTGAAATCAGAAAACAGAAGAACACCCCCAAAGAAGAGAGAAAGGTGACAGAAACAAAGACCCCAGACGGTCGACCGGGAACCACACAACAGGATGACTACTCTCAAAAGAGAGAAGAAAAACTGTAGGAGTGGTACCCCGCTGACACCTAACTCTAACACAATTAGAAAATTTTGCAAATTAAGCATTAACAATAATTGTGAAAATTAATAAGTCCGAACCACATGGCACACGAAATTCGCGCGCGACTCGAGAGAGAACAATTAAAATACATTATGGATATATAATATTGAAGAGAATATAAAGAAAACTGTTCCTGAGAATACAAAGGATACACTAATGCACTATGAATCAGGAATCATCAAACAACAAGCTGGATAAACACTGATAAGTGTGCCGAAACATCTCGACACGAAGCGGATGAAAAAAAGAATGAGTCTTTAGAGACGGTATATGCGCACTGGCAACGGAAGTCGTGGAGTTGTACTTCGGAGAGAGCGTCCCGTACTGGGTCTGCGCCGGTTGCACTCGACCCAGTTTTGGTTTATTTTTTCTTGGTGCTTTTGCACCACTTTTCTTTCCCAAATTGCTTGGGAAAGACAAAAATAGAGAGTATTTTATCCGAGTTAGGGACTTCCACTGTAGTGCAAGCCTGTAGTAAACAATTGTGAGTAGGTTGATAAGAAAGTTTGAGGTGCAGTCTGTACTAGAGAATTGAAGAGTGGGTAAATGTGGCCCTCACAGTTAATAGTTTGAGGTACAGTCTGTACTAGAGAATTGAAGAGTGGGTTAATGTGGCCCTCACAGTTAATAGTTTGAGGTGCAGACTGTACTAGAGAATTGAAGAGTGGGTTAATGTGGCCCTCACACTTAATGTATGTCAACAAAAGTTACCAAGTTACGGGGAAATTATTCCAAAACGAGTCATCGTATCAAGTTACAATGAAATCCCTTCATAAATACGACCTGTAGACTGTGCTAAAAGTTTTTGGGGTTCGGGCTTGGGCAGCCATCATGGCTGACAGGTCATGACCAAACGTGGACGTTCGCATCTACCATGTTACAACAAAATCCCTTCATAAATACAACCTGCAGACTGTGCTAAAGCAATCATGGTTAACCGATCAAGACCAAAAGGGGGGGGGGGGGGGAGAGGGGGGGAGGGGTTGGGGGGGGGGGGGGTTCTCATCTAGACATGACCTCAAAACTGCATATGAAATTTTGTGATGATTTGGATAAGAACTACAGGGTGTAGTGTGTGCTAAAGGAAAATGTGAACAGACTGACAAACTAACAGAATTCCGCATGTGTGATGGCAATACATGTAGCTTATTTTGACTTAGTCAAGTTACAGTTAAAACTAGAAGTCCTGTCCCGAATATTGCGCTTATCTAGGCTTAATTGCGCGTTGGAATTGTGTGCAATTGCCATATCGAATGGCATCCAAAGTACGGCAGGTTGTCCTGGTTACTCATAGCAAACACATGCAATGTTTCTGCCAATGGACCTCCGGGTTACCCGGAGGTCCATTGGCTGAAACATTGCTTGTGCACATGCCATACAGTTAAAACTAGAAGTCCTGTCACCAATAGTGCACTTATCTAGGCTTAATTGTGCATTGGAATTGCGCGCAATTGCCATATCGAATGGCATCCACAGCACGGCAGGTTCTCCTGGTTACTCATAGTAAACACAAGCAATGTTTCTGCCAATGGACCTCCGGGTTAGCCGGAGGTCCATTGGCTGAAACATTGCTTGTGCACAGGCCATATGTACATAATTTGATAGCTTTACTTGGGCCATAACGCGTTCATTAACGCGCATATCAGCGTGCTATTTGTGCGCATTTCATGACAGGACTTCTAGTTTTAACTGTATGTTCAGAATTCGAAAGTTTTACTTGGGCCATAACACGTACATTAACGCGCATATCAACGTGCTATTTGTGCGCATTTCATGACAGGACTTCTAGTTTTAACTGTATGTACAGAATTTGATAGCTTTACTTGGGCCATAACGCGTACATTAACGCGCATATCAACGTGCTATTTGTGCGCATTTCATGACAGGACTTCTAGTTTTAACTGTAAGCTAAAAATCAAAACCTTCAAGCTCTAACATCCTCCTCCATTATTTACCTCTTGGGTTTAAAATTCCTGTACATCTGTAATCTCTTTATTGTAGCCTTGTCTCTCATATTGCTTCCACCAGATCCTTTAGCACGATCTGAAAAAAGTATGAAAACACTTGAAGCTTTGTCACCAAAGACAAAACTCATCACAATACAGTTTTACATTAATATTCTTATACAATGTACATGATAGAAAAATTTGTTGTTTCAATTATTTTTTCATTTTTTCACAAAATTTCAACAAAACCATACAAATGTATGTGACTAGGGCTGCAAGGTATATCGATAAACCGATATATACCGGTATCCAAACCAATATTGATTGAATACTGGTGTAATCACAAAAATATCGGTTTATCGCCATTATTTATTTACCCACAATTTTTATTTACCCACAATTTTGTCTTGAGTTTTAACTGTAGCCCCGATTGAATAATATTATCCCTTTACCCAAGGAATCGTTCACATGTGCTCGTGTAATATACAAATCCAGCAGTTGAAAAAAAAGTTTTAAAAAAAATCAATAAAACTACATGTATATCACGTGACCCCTCATTGGAACGAGCTCGATAAGCTCGTTCTAATGAGGGGGTCACATGATATTGTTTTGTAGAAATTTTTGGAAAAATCTGATAAACTATTATTAAAAATAATAAATTTTGATATCGTCTGCGTTGGGTAAAGGTGTTTCGAACCGCATCATCAAAGCATGCTGATTCGTTCCGACTGTGATGCCTCAAGTCTCGATGTGGTACTTATGTTCAGATATCTGAACAGTTTTCGATATATCGGTATACCGCAGTGTTTGTTTGAATACCAATAACGGTATTCAGTTTTGAATATTGTGCAGCCGTATATGTGACCCCCTTATTGGAATGACCTTGTCAATTCCAACGAGAGGGTCACATGATATGGTTCTGTTGAACATTTTTTATGTATGTACAGTTAAAACTAGAAGTCCTGCCACGAATAGTGCGCTTATCTAGGCTTAATTGCGCATTGGAATTGTGCGCAATTGCCATATCGAATGGCATCCAAAGCACGGCAGGTTCTCCTGGTTACTCATAGCAAACACATGCAATGTTTCTGCCAATGGACCTCCGGGTTACCCGGAGGTCCTTTGGCTGAAATATTGCTTGTGCACAGGCCGCATGTACAGAATTTGATAGCTTTACTGGGGCCATAACGCGTACATTAATGCGCATATCAATGTGCTATTTGTGCGCATTTCGCACAACAACGATGACCATGCCAAAGCGTGGGTTTTCTGTATCGGTGACTTAACTCTAGAAATCCAATGAATCTTCGCACTATACCATCAGCCATTATATGCTAAATCATACAGTTAAAACTAGAAGTCCTGTCAGGAAATACGCACAAATAGCACATTGATATGCGCGTTAATGTGAGCATTATGGCCCAATTAAAGCTATCATATTCTGTACAGTTAAAACTAGAAGTCCTGTCCTGAAATACGCACAGATAGCACATCGATTTGCGCGTTAACCTACGCGTTATGACGATGGTAAGGCTAATCAATTCTGCACATACAGCCTGTGCACGAGCAAAGTTTCAGCCAATGGACCTCCGGGTAACCCGGAGGTCCATTGGCAGGAACATTGCTTGCGTTTGCTATGAGTAACAAGGAGAACCTGCCATGCTTTGGGTGCCATTCGATATGGCAATTGCGCGCAATTCCTACGCGCAATTAAGCCTAGATAAGCGCAAAGTTCGTGACAGGACTTCTAGTTTTAACTGTACATATGGCCTGTGCACAGGAAATGTTTCAGCCAATGGACCTCCGGGTAACCCGGAGGTCCATTGGCAGAAACATTGCATGTGTTTGCTATGAGTAACCAGGAGAACCTGCCATGCTTTGGATGCCATTCGATATGGCAATTGCGCGCAATTCCAACGCACAATTAAGCCTAGATAAGCGCACTATTCATGACAGGACTTCTAGTTTTAACTGTATAAATCAGAGAATACATTCTGACAAAACGAATCGGTACAAGAGAAACATTTCAAAATTTTCTCACACAACTAAAGTCTTTAATTTTTTGCTTAGAATATAGCTTATGTCCAGTGCGGGAGATGAACAAAATTGACGGGTGCAGTTTTAAGCTCCCGCAAAATCAGAGACGACGTAAAATGTTAGTATATGAATTTTCGAGTGAATACTGTCACCAAACACCAGAAACCTTACCCTTTGAAACCGAGTGCCTGCTTTTCCAGCCAGGAGCATGATACGTCATAACGTCATTAAATACATGTAGGATGGCTGTTAGTAAAAGTGTGGGGTAGACCAATCAGTATTTTCAACGTGCAGCCTCGAGACTGCACATTGAAAATATTGATTGGTCTACCCCAAATAACGAATATAGACTCTTCTAATTGCTGTCATTGAACTGATGGTAGATACCACTAGTGTCCAAAGGGTTAAATGTATAAGGAATCGCTGAATTATGACAGTAACTTGCCATTGGCCACAATGTGCTGCTTTCTCAAAACAACACACATTTATATGAATAATCAATGAAGGTGAATAACTTTGAAATATCTACAGTTAAAACTAGAAGTCCTGTCCTGAAATGCGCACAGATAGCACGTCGATTTGCGCGTTAATCTACGCGTTATGATGATGGTAAGGCTAATCAATTCTGCACATACGGCCTGCGCACAAGCAAAGTTTCAGCCAATGGACCTCCGGGTAACCCGGAGGTCCATTGGCAGGAACATTGTTTGTGTTTGCTATGAGTAACAAGGAGAACCTGCCATGCTTTGGGTGCCATTCGATATGACAATTGCGCGCAATTCCTACGCGCAATTAAGCCTAGATAAGCGCACAGTTCGTGACAGGACTTCTAGTTTTAACTGTAAGCTATGTTTTTGGAGCAAAAATAAAATATATGTGGACATTTTTGTGAAAAGTACTGGCCAGTGTTGTTTTGGTTTTTTGTGTGTGTGTTGGGGGGTGGGGGGGGGGGGGGGGGAGTTTCATGTTAGGTGAGGGGACTTGTTGAAGCAGTAATGTACGTAGAATCCACGATTTAATTCAAATGGCTCAAGATCAAAATGAAACATAAAATCAGTGAAAATAATTTTGACAAAATGAATGGTTGCGTTAAAATTTTATTCTGTGATTTTATGTTTAGCTTACTTTGAATATTAGTGTACCAGATGCCATGCATGCACTGTCACAAGGCAAGAGCTAAAACATAAAATTAGTGAATATAAATTTGACAAAACGAATCGCTGAGTCATAATTTTTTTTTTTTGGGGGGGGGGAGGGTGTTTGGGTGTTTGGTTTGGGTTTTTTTTAGGGGGGGGGGGATGATTCATTATATTAACAACTTTATCGCAACACATGCATCACTCGAAGTATATAAAATCAACACTTTGGTTAGCCACTGATGTGTTATTATTACGCTTGGAGCGATGCGAGTGTTGCGGCAAAGCAATATAACGTTTTGTTTTCTCCAAAAAATGATACAGTGTCTTCAAAGCCTTCAAATGAAATCATTTCTGTATTTATGTGTCACTCCATGCATTAAACCGATGTTTCAACCAAAGCAAAAGGTATGTGCAGGGTTTTCACCATTTCTTGAAATCGTTTCAGGAATTCTGCGTTCTTAAAATAGTTATCGAAGTATTACATATCTTTTCCTGAAGACTTTTCATTGAACAGATTGTTGAGAATGTCACCCGAGGCAAACCCCTGAATTCTGATGACAATAGGGACAACTTTATACAAGTGTTCAATGTATCTCAAACACAATTTTTCATCCACCTCCTCGCTCCTGCATTTCAAAATTGCATCGGCTAGTTCCCTCTCTGTTTTTGGTTCTTGTTTTTTAACAAAGTCTTTCAAAAACTTCCACATCCAGGCCTGGCATTCTGAAAAATGCAGGAGGGCAAAAAATCGCTCTCCTCAATCAGCTTAGGAGAGCAATTAGCTTTAGACAGCATTTTAAGTCTCCAATTGAACGAACTCATTGAAACTGAAACCAACAGACTATTACATTAGTAATTTTAATTTTATTAACTTTACTAAGGTAAAGCGAAATCTCTTAGACATCTAGATGTCTCACTCAACAACCGAACACACACTTGACAAGACCTGTGTGTGTGCCCAACAAGTTGGGGAGTGTGGGGGGTGGGGGTGGGGGTTGGGGGAGGGGAGGGGGATTGAAGGTGGTAGTGGTAGGCATATGACTTTCTTGGACAACAGGTCTGCTTGAATCTACAGTCACATCCTGGTGCACGTGCTTCAAGTGACAGGATAGTAGTAATGGTACAGTTAAAACTAGAAGTCCTGTCACGAATAGAGCGCTTATCTAGGCTTAATTGCGCGTTGGAAATGTGCGCAATTGACATATCGAATGGCATCCAAAGCACGGCAGGTTCTCCTAGTTACTCATAGCAAACACATGCAATATTTCTGCCAATGGACCTCCAGGTTACCCGGAGGTCCATTGGCTGAAACATTGCTTGCGCACATGTCATGTGAACAGAATTTGATAGCTTTACTTGGGCCATAATGCGTACATTAACGCACATATCAACGTGCTATTTGCGCGCATTTCACGACAGGACTTCTAGTTTTAACTGTAGTATATTATAGTGTCAATATTCCTTGAATAATCACCCTTCAAACTGTGATGTCAGTTGTTGAAACTGACAGAAAATAAAATATTGCTGTGACCCATTTTGCTTCAAATGATTGCAACTGTGTTTGGGTATGTACAAAGTACATACCCAAACACAGTTGCAGCCATTACCTTTTACCACTAAACCACTTTCAAAATGAAATTATGTGATGTTATGTGACTTTGAAGTTAAATAACATTTTTGCTTTACAGCAAAAATTTAATGTGAGCATAATACATGTAATCTCAATCATCCCAGACCAAAATATTTAGGAGGGCAATTTTTCGATCTCCTTAATTCTTTCAGGAGGGCAGTAAGGAGAGCTAAAAAATCGCTCTCCTGAAATTGCCACCAAGCCTGCAATTGCGCACAATTCCAACAGGCAGTTAAGCCTAGATAAGCGCACTATTCGTGACAGGACTTCTAGTTTTAAATGTATCTTTGAAAATGAGAATGTTCATTGCTCCCCTTTTACTACAGTTAAAACTAGAAGTCCTGTCATGAAATGCGCACAAATAGCACGTTGATATGCGCGTTAATGTACGAGTTATGGCCCCAGTAAAGCTATCAAATTCTGTACATATGGCATGTGCACAAGCAATGTTTCAGCCAATGGACCTCCGGGTAACCCGGAGGTCCATTGGCAGAAACATTGCATGTGTTTGCTATGAGTAACCAGGAGAACCTGCCGTGCTTTGGATGCCATTCGATATGGCAATTGCGCGCAATTCCAACGCGCAATTAAGCCTAGATAAGCGCACTATTCGTGACATGACTTCTAGTTTTAACTGTAAATTCCATACCAGACATGCACCTTCAGCGGATGTTTGAGTTTAGGCATATGTGGAGCCAGGTTGTTTTTGGTCCTGTAACATGATTGTCTGTTTGCATGTAGCTGAACAGAAGACGTCACAAGAAGGTCACCTACACCATCACCAAGGTCACCACCACCACCACGATCACCGACACTGCTGCCTTTACGGTCACTGACACCACATTCATCACAGCCACGTCAGCTCCAATTATTCACACCACCTCCTCATAAACCAGTGGACTATGCTGCTAATGAAATATTTTCTCCTGAAATACAGCAGGTCAGTCCACCAAAAACAAATAAAATTCTGACGAGGAAGATAGACGTGTTATATAAAACAATGCTGAGAGTGGAGACCAAAGTAGATACGATTATCTCAGAAAGAAACACAATTCCCGCCTCTTCTGTGTCTCTTGAACAGGCTCAAGAGAATGACCCAGCATTTTACCCAGGTATTGACCATGAGACAGTTTGGCGTACAGTTAAAACTAGAAGTCCTGTCATGAAATGCGCACAAATAGCACGTTAATTTGTGCGTTAATCCACGCGTTATGACCATAATAATGCTATCAAATTCTGTACATACAGTTAAAACTAGAAGTCCTGTCACGAAATGTGCGCTTATCTAGGCTTAATTGCGCGTTGGAATTGCGCGCAATTGCCATATCGAATGGCATCCAAAGCACGACAGGTTCTCCTGGTTACTCATAGCAAACACATGCAATGTTTCTGCCAATGGACCTCCGGGTTACCCGGAGGTCCATTGGCTGAAACATTGCTTGTGCACAGGCCATATGTACAGAATTTGATAGCTTTACTTGGGCTATAACGCGTACATTAACGCGCATATCAACGTGCTATTTGTGCGCATTTCATGACAGGACTTCTAGTTTTAACTGTATTGCAATGACGTCAATATGAATTAGTTGGTAGCAAGAAACTGATACGATATGCATAACGTCATATTACAGACTTGGGGTCAAATGCAAATGCATTTGCATTTAAATGCGTGATTTCAAGTATTTGCATTTGAATATTTTAGAAGCAAGTATTTGCATTTGCATTTGAAAGAAAAAGTATTTGAAATTTCAAATACTTTCCAAATACATTTCAAATACTTTTGTCTTAACTCCATAAATTGAACTTTGCATTTGTTACTCAACAGATTAATTATATCTAGTTTTACAGAGTTGGCTGGAAAGGGAATTCCTTCTTGTTAATTAATTTGTTTGTCCAGTCTAAAGAAATCTTGAACTTGGAAGATTACTTTGCTGATAAAGTGTGTTCATACAAACTGTGACAAGAGGCACAGCATGGTGTAATAAATGACCATCCACTTAGTCTTTTGAATCAACTGAAGTAGCATATTTTTTTTATCAGAATACAGCCTAGGGCATAACACAGGTGGAAAGTGGATTAAGGAACACTCATTCAACACTGGATGAAAAAAATACAGCACAGCTACAAGAGAAATAATATGCCAAGCAGAAGATATTGAATATTATTTTCTGTAACTGAACAAACTGAATTTTTTGATCAGTCATCAAAAGACCATTCTAAGCTTTTGTTTTTTTTTAGTGGGGATTATAGATTAGGACCCTTGTTATTACTTGAGGTATTTGATAGAATGTAATCAATCCACAATGGCTGTGCTAGGGCCAAGATAGTAATACAAAAATGTTTAATAAACACTGAAAGAAAGATTTAGCTGATTTTTAGTTTTACTTTCTTTAACTTGTCAGAATGTATTTGAAAGTATTTGAAAAGTATTTGAATTGATTTTCAAATGCATTTGCATTTGAAAATCTGAAAAGTATTTGCATTTGCATTTAAATACTTTCCAAAGTATTTGACCCCATGTCTGTGTCATAATAATGTTATAAATGTATAACGTCACGTGGATGGGGAGGGATACATCTGTCCCTCCCTACTATCTCACCCGGGACACACGTATGTTACACATGCAGTGGGGGGAGAAAAACTCTTCCCAGAACTTTTTGGGCCAGATAATTTGAGGAAGAACTTTAGTTTCAATGGAGGAGGCATTCATAAAAAAGAGAATTGGATCAAAATGATAAAGAAATCTTAAAACAGCATGTTTTGTGTTACCATCCAGAATGCAACTCGAAAAAACTGTGGAAAAGTGTTTTTGATGCCATTAAAGAGGGCTTGAGAAGACCGGTTAGGAATAGGGCATCACACCCCCGTGAACAGACATCTGTTCCATCTATTCATGCTTCTATGAATTCAATATTATTCCCTGAATCTTTGAATAAATAAAAATGATAAATGTATGCTGGTATTAGATAAATCGGAGGAGAGTGTCTTATTACTACAGTTAAAACTAGAAGTCCTGTCACGAATAGTGCGCTTATCTAGGCTTAATTGCGCGTTGGAATTGCGCACAATTGCCATATCGAATGGCATCCAAAGCACGGCAGGTTCTCTTGGTTACTCATAGCAAACACATGCAATGTTTCTGCCAATGGACCTCTGGGTTACCCGGAGGTCCATTGGCTGAAACATTGCTTGTGCACAGGCCTTATGTACAGAATTTGATAGCTTTACTTGGGCCATAACGCGTACATTAACGCGCATATCAACGTGCTATTTGTGCGCATTTCATGACAGGACTTCTAGTTTTAACTGTAAATGAAGGGGGTGTTTTTCAATTTTTATATAACAATAACATGAGTTTGGAGGGCATTATGGTTTATTAACAGCCCGTAACGAAGGGCTGTTATTCAATTCTCGGGGCTGTTAATAACCCTTTACTTAACATGAAAATAAGACGACCTTTGCAAAAAACAATTCTTGAATGACTAAGTTTTTTTTTATTTTTTGTCTCCAAAACATAGGTTATAACCCATCGATGGAACGAGCTTGACAAGCTTGTTCCATCGAGGGGTCATAACCCTATGTTTTGGAGACAAAAAATGACAAAAATAATGAAAATAAATTGGCGATTTTTTAGAAAAGCGCTAGACGGTTTTAGTTGTTACGTAGGGTAAAGGGTTAATAAACCGGGAAGGCCGATAAAATCATGTTAGTATTATCAAAATTTGGAAATTATTGGAACAATTTTGACCCTTTTGGATTTATATTATTTTGTGAAACACCATTTATTAAGCAAAGTAGTGCGGAACACTGTATATTTATCTCAGTCAACAAGATTGAGAGGTACAGTTAAAACTAGAAGTCCTGTAAAGAAATGCGCACAAATAGCACGTTGATATGTGCGTTAATGTATGCGTTATGGCCCCAGTAAAGCTATCAAATTATGTACATATCGCCTGTGCACAAGCAATGTTTCAGCCAATGGACCTCCGGGTAACCCGGAGGTCCATTAGCAGGAACATTGCATGTGTTTGCTATGAGTAACCAGGAGAACCTGCCGTGCTTCGGATGCCATTCGATATGGCAATTGCGCGCAATTCCAACGCACAATTAAGCCTAGATAAGCGCACTATTCGTGACAGGACTTCTAGTTTTAACTGTAAACTCGTTAGATAAATGTAAAGATTTGCAGGAAGAAGAAATGATGTCATGCTCACGGTTAATTCAGCGGTGTTGCTACACAGAGGATACATACAATTGAAGACTGAGTAGTACTTACTGATTAAGTCCCCCTCTGTTTTAGATAATAAATAATAATAAAATAATTGTGAGCAAAAATTGTGCCATGATTTAGAAAATATTTTGCAGGGTTTTAATTTCGTTACTAATTAATTTGTTTCTCCTTTGTTATTGTGCTTTGACACTGGTCAACCTTTTTACAGGACTCACTTGAAACATGATTATAATGTATTTCTGTTTGTTTATGATGGGTGGGGGTATTTTTTGTTACTTTGTGCTATCTCACGTTTATCTATACAGTTAAAACTAGAAGTCCTGTCACGAACTGTGTCCTTATCTACAGTTAAAACTAGAAGTCCTGTCATGAAATGCGCACAAATAGCACGTTGATATGCATGTTAATGTACGCGTTATGGCCCCAGTAAAGCTATTAAATTCTGTACATATGGCCTGTGCACAACCAATGTTTCAGCCAATGGACCTCCGGGTTACCCGGAGGTCCATTGGCAGAAACATTGCATGTGTTTGCTATGAGTAACCAGGAGAACCTGTCGTGCCTTGGATGCCATTCGATATGGCAATTGTGTGCAATTCCAACGTGCAATTAAGCCTAGATAAGTGCACTATTCGTAACAGGACTTCTAGTTTTAACTGTAGGCTTAATTGCGCGTAGGAACTGGGCGCAATTGCCATATCGAATGACACCAAAAGCATGGCAGGTTATCCTTGTTACCCATAGCAAACACAAGCAAAGTTTCAGCCAATGGACCTCCGGGTTACCCGGAGGTCCATTGGCTGGAACTTTGCTTGTGCACAGGCCGTATGTGGAGAATTTGATAGCCTTACCATCGTCATAACGCGTAGACTAACGCACAAATCGACATGCTATTTGTGCGCATTTCAGGACAGGACTTCTAGTTTTAACTGTACAACATGCTTCATGTACATGCATGTGTTGAAACAAAATTTACTTTGCATTAAATAATAGATAGGGGAATGCATTATGTTATTTCACAGTATTTTAATTTATAATGCCTAGGCAGAAAGTCCACTCTATGGGTGATTCAGTACCCCCCCCCCCCCCCACTAATAGAGATGCCACTGCTTTATGGGTTGTTGTTGCTATTAAACAACTGAGGGTATTACACAAAAACATTTCAGTCATCGTTTCTGGTAGGCACTCCATCAATGAAGAAATTTAATAAACAGTTTGAACTGTTTTCTCAAGTGTGAATCAATTGTGTTATCTGCTCCTGTCACATGCACAACGACAATTGATGATCAACATGGGTGTTATCTGCTCCTATCACATGCACAATGACAATTGATGATCAACATGGGTGCAAAGTTTGAACAACTTGGATGTGAGTCTTCCATGGAAGACGTGTGTCGCCTGCACTATATTTTAATATTTCAGACAGAATTCTAAGTGGAAAAGGGGCATAACTCTGGAAAAAATACAGCGGATCAAAAAATAAAATAGGAGGTGCACAATACCATTATGTGATAAAGAATCACTGAAAGTTTCATCAAAATCCATTCATAGGTTAAAGAAGAGTGGCGGATAAGTGAAAGTGTGACGCGGACGACGCAGACGATGCGGACGACACAAGACGACAAAAGTTCCCCCTATATGTCGCTCCCCACTTCGTGGAGCAGGCGGCACAATAAAGTAAGTAAATGTTGGAGAAGGCGACACAATAGTGTAATGTTTCAAGTACTAAAAGTGGGCATAACTCTGGAAATACAAAACAAGAGTTACCTGCTCTTGTCACATGCACAATGGCAATTGGTGATCAACATGTGTGCACAGTTTGAACAATATAGCATGTAAAATGATGAAGGAGAAGGCGACACAATACTGTAATGTTTCAAGTACTGAAAGGGGCATAACTCTGGAAATACGAAATGGAGTTAGCTGCTCTTGTCACATGCACAATGGCAATTGGTGATCACCATGTGTGCAAAGTTTGAACAATATAGCAAGTAAAATGTTGAAGGAGTAGGCGACACAATACTGTAGTACTATTTATTATTTATTTATTGATGTTTAATGTCACATATTTATACACAATGGCTAATCATGACCGTGACAGTTTTACGGGTGGAGGAAGCCAGAGTACCCGACGAGAACCACCGAGCAACGACGAGCAGCTTCCAGCTCCCCAACATCGTAACTCCGCACTGCAGCACAGGAAGGGTTAGATTGGTTAAAGACATGCGTACCATCGACGTGCAGTACGCCCAGGGTTCCTGCACCTGACCTGACATGAAATTCCAGGCTTTTCCAGGCCATATACACCCCAAATTCAAGGAGTTTTAAGGCTAATAGAAAGTTAAATTCAAGGTTTTTCCTTTTCTATCGTAGTTGAACCACTTGAACCATCTCAGACATATTTCATTCACCTCAACTCGAAGGGCAATGATTCATTTTTCAAGGCTTTTCCAGGCCCAGGGAGCCAAATCAAGGCAAACACTGAAATGAACACAGTAGCAATTTCTGTGAGACCAGGTTTATTGCCAATTGAATTTTCATAATCGATTATTTTGTCATAAAAATCGACGGTTATTCAATTATTTATGGTTAATATTTCTGTCTTTTTTCCTAGGACTTCGTCTATGATATAACTTCGGAGGGGTTAAAAATTAAAATATCCTAATCGTAAATGAAACAAACGAACACCAAACCTTGAAAAATTTGACAAAACAGAATCTACATCGCATAGATTCAAATTTCAAATCATAGAAAAATGCATACTAAACTCATTAATGGCCCCCATCCACGCTCAATGTGTAATGATTATGAATTTAGCCTTAGGGAATGTGAAGTCAACAAAGCTTTACACGTGGAAATGAAACTTCCAGTTGCAATACGTCGGAGAACAAAATAAATCATCATACTTTAAAAATAACATGACATTTCGAAGTTTTTCCCTCTTTACTTTCCGTATGTTAAAATTGATTATAAAGTATCAAATTGATAAAAACAAAAACAACTCAACACTTGATGATGTCTTATTGGCAAGGAATACAATGTAGCCATTGACGGAAAGGCATCATTGAGTGTTATGTTATTTTTGTTAAATTGTTATCACCGCTAATGGCAGTGAGCCAGTGATGCTGGAACCGGAAAGTTCGGCCCATGAATGATAATGATTCAGCCCCTGTTCAGTGTGAAAATGCTTTCTCTTCGAGGCTCAATCTTTCCAGGAATTTATTTTCTCATTTATTTATTGTTGTTTGACACTTGAACACTTTGAAAGCTGGGTCAAATTCAACTGAGTGATCATGCATACGATGATGACAGGGTTTAGGCTAACTTTAACCCTTTACCCAACGCAGACGATATCAAAATTTATTATTTTAAATACCATTTTTTAATTTTTTTTCAACAAATTTCAACAAAACCATATCATGTGACCCCTCTTTGGAATGAGCTCGACGAGCTCGTTCCAAAGAGGGGTCACATGATATGGTTTTGTTGAAATTTTTTGAAAAAAAATATTACGCGGGCGACTCGTTGGGTAAAGGGTTAACTCGCATGGTGCCGCGACTTGAAGCTATATATTGGCTTTATGTTTTAACCCTGTTCACACACACATTTGTTGTCGAAATAGGTCCTTTATGTGAAAAAATAGTATGTTAATCAATATTTCCCCTTTGTTTAACAAAAAGGAAGTATGACAGCACATGTCCAGTCAAATAATCGATCATTGAAATAAATCCTCGATTATGACCTCAATCGACGGTTGATCGATTTTTCGATCATTCGTGACAGCCTTACAATTAACAACACTAATCTCTTTCACACAAAATCACCGACCAACACAGTGTTAGTTATCTCTGCTGTAACACAGAGTTTCACTGGATAACTGTATTTTGATGAAATGTAAACACTGCGTGCCGTGTTTCATACGGTATACATGTACACTCTGGACGTACTGTAGGTAAAATCACCCACCACCCCACCAAGTGGCTGAGACGCTATACACTCTGGATGTAGAGGGGTAGCCACTACGTTCAGATCGCTGAACTAGTGGAAAAGTGCCATTCCACAGCGAATGTACTGTACCTCTATACATCACAATCCTCATTTTGACGTGTAAATTTGAATTTATGGAATATCAGGTGTGGTAATCACAAAATAAACAAATTTCTGTTACAATATGGGTAATCCTTTACAATAGCGGGTTTTGGGTTTTTCGTGAAATTAGTACATTTTTTCTCGCTTCTTTGGGTTTTTTCCATTTTAGAACACTTTTCCAACAAATTTGCATTCTTTTTGGTAAAAATGTTTACATTTTAAATAACAAGAATTGCGACCTTTTATTGCACCATTCAAAAATACATAGAAACCACCATTTTGCATTGCTGATGGCATGTTTTATCTCTCAGGTCAGGATTAAATGGGGCGTGCTCGTATGAAAGTGTGGTAAACATGAAGAATAGTGGACCCAACAAATTGTGCAAAAATTATCAACTTTTCCCAACTTTTCATGGTTTCCCTACATTTTTTTGTGTTTTTTCTTTATATATTCATAAATTTTGGGGAATAAAAATCACTTTTTAGCTTGTTTTTACTAGTTTTTAACTTCCGTGACAGACCAATTCAACTTGCAACTTGCGCGTCAACCATCTTTTCTATCCGAAAGTGTGTGCTCGATTTTGAAGTGCACCTGTTCTGCACCGGTACCGCAAGAAGTCGGTAAGTACACGTTTTTTCACGCATTGTTCAGTTTGTTTGTTTTCCAGTTAAATTTATTATGTTTCTAACGGAAATTGGTGTTGGATTAACTTTTTTCATTTTTAAGGTAAGTTATTATGTAATAAATGGGAGCGCGGTGGCAAGCCAAGAGGTCCTCGGTTCGAATCCCACCTGCGGCAACCGCATTGTGTTCTTGGGTAAGACACTTCATCTCTATTGCCTGCGTGGGGGCACGGGGGCATTGTGTACTAAGGCGTACTGCACGTCGATGGTGCACTTGTCTTCAACCAATGCTAACCCTGCTTGTGTGGAGTTAGTATGTTGGGGAGCTGACAGTTGCTCGCCGTTGCTCAGTGGTTCTCTCCAGGTACTCCGGCTTCCTCCTAGGCCTGTCGCGATTATCATTTTTTTTAATCGACTAATCGTGACCAGTAATCGACGGTTAGTCGATTAATAGTCGGTCCCCATGATTTTTAGCAAATTGTTCTTCTGTACGTAAAACTCTCAAAATGACAACGGCACTAGTGTGTTCAGACGAAGTGGGGTTGTGGGAACAACAAATCGGTCCCGTCTGAAGCTAGTCCAAACTTGACCCACAGTCCGTAATATAATTTTGAGGGTTGGTACGTCCTAGGACGTACCAACCCCAAAAATTATATTACGGACTGTGGGTCCAAGTTAAATTTATTGGTGTTTATGGTCACATATGCACAATGGCTACTCATGACCGTGACAGTTTTACGTGTGGAGGAAGTAGGGTTGTCGCGATTATTCGATTAGTCGACTAACCGTCGACTATTGAAGTAGTCGACTGTTTTTATTTTTAAAGCCGATGAATTAAAATGAATTTATCAAAGAACGTCCCTGCATATGTTTCCTTTCTGTAATAAGTTTCTCGAAATTTCTAACATTGAGATCTATGCATTCCTTCGTCAGTTGTTAAAAATGAGCTTGGTCCGAATTTCCGAACATTGAGAGGCGATCCGACATTCTGACTGTTGTCATAATTTTCTCACTTTCGTGCTTTCGGTTTTCCAATGGGTGCGTTCGTGTGTACAAGATTGGAGAAATTCAGAGGAATCTATTCTTCTCCAGTGAGTGTGAGTGCTCTTTGTTGCACAGTGACAGTCGTTCAAAGTCTTCCACGTATGAGTGTTAACTATGGTTAGATATTTCAAAGTTATTCACCTTCATTGATCATTCACTTCACAAAACAATGCAATTTAGCCCCGACATGTAGTAGATGTGTACCACTTTGAAAATGAACGACGATCGACTAAAAATAAAAACCGTCGACTACATCAATAAAAATCTAAATTTTATAGTAAATTTCCTTTCTTATTATACCAACCACAATTATTTACTACAGGCTTGCACTACAATGGAAGTCCCTAACTCGGATAAAATACTCTCTATTTTTGTCTTTCCCAAGCAAGTTGGGAAAGAAAAGTGGTGCAAAAGCACCAATAAAAATAAGCCAAAACTGGGTCGAGTGCAACCGGCGCAGACCCAGTACGGGACGCTCTCTCCCAAGTACAACTCCACGACTTCCGTTGCCAGTGCGCATATACCGTCTCTAAAGAGTAAAGACTCATTCTTTTTGAATCCGTAAACGTTAGAGTTATGTGATCAGCGGGGAGGAAAGATTCTTTACCCGTAAAGAAGACGGGAGGGCCTCCATGTAAACAATTGTGGTAGGTATAATAAGAAAGGAAATTTACTATAAAATTTAGATTTCTTATCAACCTACTCACAATTGTTTACTACAGGCTGAATAGACAAAAGGCTGGAGGGAATCGCATAACCAACCCCCACATAACCCTAGTGCACTGGAACCGTGAAGTAGAAGGAAGAGGTCCCGAGGCTTATCAACCATAATGTCGCAATCATTGGTAAAGGACAATGAAAAGAGACATATGAGCCTGTGTGACACACAGACAGAAAAAGGGCAGTAACAGCACAAGGCTGAAACTGACCTTCAAGAAGCCTAATGGCTATGGCAGACAACAGCCTGAGCAGAAGAAAGAGGACCCAGGGCAAAAAGGTCCTCCGACTGCTCCTGCAACTGGCGCAAATAAAAGGTGGAGAAAGTAGAAGCATTTCTCCAGTAGGCTGCCTGCATAACATCCGGCAACTAGACGGAGTTAGAATAAGCCCAAGAGGTAGACAGTGCCCGCACCTCGTGGGCAGAAATACGATTGGTAATACAATCGCCAGCTGCTAAACGACTATAAGCCGTACGAATAGCAAGACAAATCCATCGAGAAATGGATTGAGGAGAGATCTTCTGTCAACCCGGAATGAGAGACAGAAAAAAAACGTTTTCTGCCTTTCTGTATGAAGCGTGTCCGATCAAGATAAATGCGAATAGCACGGACCGGACAGAGCAAAGGGCGAGTACCCTCAACAGAGGGAAGAGACCTGATACAGATAGGAGGAGGAGTAGTATCTGGTAACTGATTCTTAGCCAAAAAGGAGCAATCAGTGGTAAAAGTAACACTGTTGGGAGAGCTCCTAAAAAAGGCGGGTCAACCGAGAGGGCGTGAAGCTCACTAACCCATCTGGCCGAAGCAAATGCCATCAGAAAAGCCGTCTTATATGTGAGAAAATGCATATCCACCTGGGATAAAGGTTCGAACGCCCCCCCCCCCCCCCCCCCCCCCAAGCAAAGCAGCACCCGCGAGAGATTCCATCGTGGAGTAAGCTGCAAAGTCCGAGGCCTTTTCAAAGAAAAGTGCCGAACAAGCTTGGAGAGGTAAGGATTAGTGCCGATACAACACTTCCCCACATAAGAAAAAGTCTCTGAAAGCATAGACCTGTAACCCTTGATGGTAACAGGCTGGAGACCCCGAGAATCAAACAGATATACCAGAAACTCCGCAATCTGTGAAATCGAAGGATTGGCATAATCAACAGAGTGATCAGCACACCATCGACAGAAGACCTTCCATTTAGCTGCATAAGCTAAACCAGTGGAGTGCCTCCTTGAAGAAGAAATGCACTCCACTGCTCGTCTCGAAAAACCTCTACGGAGGAGACAGGACCTGACAAAAGATATGCGTGAAGGCACAATGAAGTCGAGTCGACGTGAAACCTCCTCGGGCGACCTTGACAAAGAAGGTCGCGACATAGCGGGAGACGTGCCGGAACCGCCGCCATCAGCGAGCGGAGCTGATTGATCCACACCCGCTGAGGCGACAGGGGAGCGATCAGAATGATTCGACAACTGCAGGTTCGAATTTTGGCGAGAACCTGAGGAAGAATCGGAACCGGCGGGAAGGCGTAGCCGGCTAGACCGTTCCAATCGAGTGACAGAACGTCCACGGCAAAAGCCAGAGGATCTGGACACGGGGACACGAAAGTGTCCACCTGATGGTTCCAACGAGTCGCAAAGAGGTCGATGTGGGGACGTCCCCAGAGATCGCAAAGCGACTGGAACACTGCCCTGTGAAGCATTCACTCGGTGGAAATAACCCTGCCCTGTCGGGTCAGGGAGTCGGCTAGGACGTTCAGACGACTGGGAATGTGACGAACAACCACTCCGGCGTGAACATCCTGAGCAAGCAGTAGAAGATCCCGAGCTAACTCGTACATCGGAAGCGAGTGCGTGTCGCCCTGGTTCCGAATGTAAGCAACCACTGTCGAATTGTCGGATAGTAGAAGGACCTGGCGATTCGACAGGTGAGGGAACCACTGCCTGAAACTCAGAAGAAGAGCAAGAAGCTCCTTCTGGTTGATGTGTAGAGCTGCTTGATCCTGGTCCCACATCCCGTGTAGGGAAAGACCGAGAGGATCCAACGTCCCACCCCATCCGAGATCGCTGGCATCTGCCGTCAGAACGCGATCGGACGTGGGTAAGTCCAGCGGAACACCCTGCGTAATCCACTGAACATCTGTCCAGGGAAGAAGGTGAGGATACAGAGAGTCCGGAAACGGAAGCACCTGATCCTGAGAATCTACATTCGGCCTTCAACGACTGAGCAGAAAGTGTTGGAGAGGTCTGACACGCAGCCGACCTAGAGGAATGAGATCCGTCACCGAACCGCAGAGACCGATCAGCCGGAGAAAACTCCGAGCAGTCGCGGACCTGGACTGGGACAGAGTCAGAGCAAAAGCTGAGAGAATCACAGCCTTGGCCTGGGGAACAGCCACCAAATTGAATTTGGTTTGGAAAGACATCCCCAGATGACAAAACGACTGAGAAGGGACCAGGTCCGACTTCTCCTCGTTGACTCTGAATCCTAGCGACGTGAGCAAGCTCAACAGAGTGGCGACATCCGATTCCAGTAAGGCAGCATTGGAATGCCTCTGGAGGATATCGTCCAGATATGCCGAAGTAGTCACCCTGGACTGTGTGCGATGGAACGCTATCACATGCGACATCAGTCTGGTGAACGCCCAAGGAGCCAGGTTGAGGCCGAAAGGCATGGCCTTGAACTGGTAAACTCGCCCCAGAAAAGCGAACCTGAGATACTTCCGTGACGCCCGATGCATCGGAACATGGAAGTAAGCGTCTCGCAGGTCGACGCTGGCTGCGAAATCTCCCTGGTGAATTGATTGGCGGACCGACCTGAAAGTCTCCATGCTGAACTTGGGAGCAATGATAGACTGGTTCAGGATACTCAGATCGATAACCGGTCGGAGTCGGCCGTCCTTCTTCGGCACCAAGAACAGGCGGGAATAGAAACCCACTGACTGAACGTTCTTGACGACCTCGATCGCCCCCTTTGCCAGGAGATGGGCAAACTCCGTGGACAAAAGCCGGACCAAACAACATCTAACACCCATGGATCGGATGTGATGGTGGTCCAATGGTCTGCGACCTCTGCCATCCTTCCTCCAACCTGGGACGAGTCGAGGTGAGGACCTTCATTTCGAGCCCCGACGAGGCCCGCGAGAGGAGAAACCACCTCCTCTGCTAAATGAAGAATCCTGAGACTTCCCTCGATTCTGCCGACCCCTACCTTTACCCCGTTAGTAAGAAGTAGAGGCGGCGGCAGAAGGACCAGCCTTTTGCTTCACAGAGGAAGCAGAATGGTACTTGTTAGGCTTGGAACGGCCCTTGCCTCCCCGAGAAGGCTGATCACGCTGACGAAACAGCAGCTGATCTTTGGAATGACGTAGGACGTCATCCCGGACCGTCGACACGGAACCATGGAAAAGTTGCGGACCTGCCAAAGAAGCAGATCGAAGAGTAGCACGCTGCTCCTCGGGAAGGGATCGTCCTGTGTCCAGCACAGCGTCCCTTCGAACTAATTCCAAATTAGCCGTGTTACAGGCATGCGTGTGAGTAAGGTGCATAAGCGCCTTGGACAGCACACGCAAAAGAGCCTGTACCTCGTCAAACTTATCTGGAGGCAGATAAGCAGCCAAAGCTGAGACGACGTGATCTGAGATAGAAAGCATGCCAAGCATCTCTCTAGATAAGCCCAACGTGGACTCCAGAGTCGTCATTGGAATGACGGCAGACTTGGGCTTCCAAAGCCCGAGGGAAGTGGAGTCCTGATCCAGAACCGTCAAAGTCTGGCAGACCGACGGATTGGCGGAATCGTAGGAACGATAACGCACAGGAGGCAAAAAGGTGTCAACCCTGGTGAAGAACGAAGTCTTCAAAGCCTTGGAATTCAGCTTGGCATCCAATGCTGAAAAAGCTTCAACCACCTGTAACGACTGGCACAGTCGAAGGCGCCCAGAAGCAGGTTGCTCCATAGGCTGTTGGCGCGCGACCGATGATCGCGGCCAGGCTGACACTGTCGGCTGGTTAGCAGGTTTGAGCTCAGGCAGAAACCCAAACACAAAGTCAAGAGCCGCCCCCAAGTCCGAAGACTGCTGGCCCTCGACCTCAAGCATGTCGGACTCCTCCCCAGAGTCGGAAGACACATAGCCCATCGTGGGCAAACCAGCCGACGCCTCCCATGGTGTCGGGACACCAGAGGAATCGGAAACTGGCCTGTTTCCAATCCCGGGAGGCGGCGCCATAGGAGGCGCCTGGAAACCACCCATAGCCTCGCTGGAAGCAACAGGAAGGCTCTTAGAAAGAACCTGAGTGAGTAAGGAGAGGGCCTCCCTAAGCTCACTGCCTGTACCGACCGGTTCGACAGGGGAGCGAACCGGCAAAGTGGCTTCACCTCTGACCCTCTTAACCAGCGAAGGGTCACGATCCTCCAAAACACCCGACGTGGGACGACGGGCGGCAGCCGAAACATCTGAAGGCAGATGTGTATAGGGGTACGATGCACCCCGAGGATCAATATTGCGAGAACTCATGAGAGTCACTGCGGACCTCTGCGGAGCAGAAGGTCCAGGCTGCACAAAAGGCATTGGTCCCCCAAAACTGGTCCTGTGACCACAGTGAGTAGACGGAAATGCCACGGAGTTCATAGTGTTTCCACTACGAACATCCGAATCCAAAGACACAACTGTGGTGCTCGACGGCGAAGAGACCACAGTGATGGTCTCGGCCGGCAGCCCCTTCCGACTTCGCCGAGTTGAAGTCAGGGAAGGCTGAGGCCGATATCCCACGTCTACAGTATCGGACAGTCCTGCAGTCCCCTGCAGCGAAAAGCCAAGACCGGCTGAAACAGACAACGAAGCAGACGGGCCAGCAGCAGTAGTAGATACGTCGAGAGTCGTTGAGGCTGGTGAAATAGTGGAGAGAGCACACCGGCTCGGCTCCGAAGGAGGAGTCACAACCCTAGTGACAGCCTCAGATGTCGACTGGAGGGGAACCGTAGTCCCGGAACCAGGCATCTCTACACCAGAACACTCAACGGCTCCCGCAGTATCCACCACAGGAAAAGACTGCACATCCCCCAAGGAGGAGGAATAACTCTCACCAGACAAAGTCGGCTCGGGAGGCCCCGAACGACCATGTTCTCCTTTCCCGCGGGAGCGGGAGGCACGGCCACGAGAACGAACGACACGGTTTACTGACGCCCAGAAGGTGGAAGACCATGTTCCACAGACACCACACGGCCGCTCGGCCGAACACCCATTGCAGGAGGAACAAGACGAATGTACATCGTCCACATGCTTTGGCAGCAGACATTGCCCACAAGGAATTGTCCTGGGCATGATAGAGGTGAGAGGAGCAGAGAAGGTGAGATGAGAAAACAGAACACCCCCAAAGAAGAGAGAAAGGTGACAGAAACAAAGACCCCAGACGGTCGACCGGGAACCACACAATAGGAAGACTACTCTCAAAAGAAAGAAGAAACACTGTAGGAGTGGTACCCTGCTGACACCTAACTCTAACACAATTAGAAAATTTTGCAAAAAAAGCATTAACAATAATTGTGAAAATTAATAAGTCCGAACCGCGTGGCACGCGAAATTCGCACGCGACTCGAGAGAGAGCAAATAAATATACATTATGGACATATAATAGAAAAGAGAATATAAAACACTGTTCCTGAGAATACAAAGGATACACTGTGGTATAATGAATCAGGAATCATCAAACATCGAGCTGGTGGAACACTGATAAGCGTGCAAAAAACATCTCGACACGAAGCGGATTTTAAAAAGAATGAGTCTTTAGAGACGGTATATGCGCACTGGCAACGGAAGTCGTGGAGTTGTACTTGGGAGAGAGCGTCCCGTACTGGGTCTGCGCCGGTTGCACTCGACCCAGTTTTGGCTTATTTTTATTGGTGCTTTTGCACCACTTTTCTTTCCCAACTTGCTTGGGAAAGACAAAAATAGAGAGTATTTTATCCGAATTAGGGACTTCCACTGTAGTGCAAGCCTGTAGTAAACAATTGTGAGTAGGTTGATAAGAAATGAGCTTGGTCCGAATTTCCAAACATTGAGAAGCGATCCGACATTCTGACTGTTGTCATAATTTTCTCACTTTCGTGCTTTTGATTTTCCAATGGGTGCGTTCGTGTGTACAAGATTGGAGAAATTCAGAAGAATATATTCTTCTCCAGTGAGTGTGAGTGAGTGCTCTTCGTTGCACCGTGACAGTCGTTCAAAGTCTTCCGGGTATGAGTGTTAACTATGGTTACAGTTAAAACTAGAAGTCCTGTCACGAACTGTGCACTTATCTGGGCTTAATTGCGCGTAGGAATTGCGCGCAATTGCCATATCGAATGGCACCCAAAGCATGGCAGGTTCTCCTTGTTACCCATAGCAAACACAAGCAATGTTCCTGCCAATGGACCTCTGGGTTACCTGGAGGTCCATTGGCTGAAACTTTGCTTGTGCACAGGCCGTATGTGCAGAATTTGATTAGCCTTACCATCATCATAAAGCGTAGATTAACGCGCAAATCGACGTGCTATCTGTGCGCATTTCAGGACAGGACTTCTAGTTTTAACTGTAGATATTTCAAAGTTATTCACCTTCAATGATCATTCACTTCACAAAACAATGCAATTTAGCCCCGACGTGTAGTAGATGTGTACCACTTTGAAAATGAACGACGATAGACTAAAAATAAAAACAGTCGACTACTTCAATAGTCGACGGTTAGTCGACTAATCGAATAATCGCGACAACCCTACTTCCTCCACACGTAAAACTGTCACGGTCATGAGTAGCCATTGTGCCTATGTGACCGTAAACACCAATAAATAAATAATAATAAATATTATGTTATAATTAGCAGCACTGCGCTCGACGGGTTAGGGTCAGTCTAGCAAGGGTTCGGGTTACCTAACCCAAACCCTTCCTCCACTGACCCTAATCAGTCGAACACAGTGCGATTTCCTCAACTGATGTGATACTGAATTCTCCAAAAATGTGAGGAGACGCCCACCGTGACATCACGTTTGACAGTTTCCGCTGAAAGAACATCGCTGTTGATAAACACGATCAGACGACTTTTCCGTGCCTCTCTTACGGGAAGGAAAAACTTGGTAAATAATGTCTAAATGTATTAAAAACTCAGGGTTTTTGGTACATATGTGAAGAAAAAACACTAAAGAATGTAGGGAAACCATGAAAAGTTGGTAATTTTTGCATAATTTGTTGGGTCCGCTATTCTTCATGTTTACCGAAAGTGTGATAGACCCGGGGTGGAATATGGGAGAATGCCAAGAAATGTGAAAGGATTCATTTTTTAAGGTAAGTGAATAATTTTATATGCATCTACATGTAGTATCATTAGGGTCAGTAATAGGTGGGGTCAGGGTTAGGGTACCCTAACCCTGGCCCCAGCTGCTACTGACCCTAATCTGATGTTGCTGCACCTTTGTTGCATGAATATTGATACCTCCCTCGCTTTGAAAGAGACACACAGAGGGCGCTGACATTGACTCTTTCAGACGAATTTGAGCTGACGACAAATCTATTCGGAAACACTGCACTCAGAGACCAGCCTGGAGGGGAATTTTAGGGAGACTTCAAGTCTCCCTCCAGAAAAAATAGGGAGACTGCAGAGTCATGTAGGGAGAGTTTATAGGCAAGTGGGGAAAATTAAGAATATTCATGTACCACTCCTGTCGCCCCTTCATATTTTCAATTTGTGGTTCTCCATTAAAGTCCAAATAATCCAGGTCCAGTTGTCTATGACGCATCTGTGCCAGGTTAAAAAATCACAAAGTAATTATTGACTGAAAATCCCCTCACTGCTACCGTCTCCTTCATGACCCCTCCCCTCTTCTTCCTGCCAATTCCCCAGCACCCTCCTGTGGTTGACTTTCACCAAAGTCTACTAATCTAATAATTTCCTGAGTCTGAAAGTGTGAACAGGACCAGATGTAAGAAGGTTGCGTGGGAGGTACTTTGTTAGTTAATAAACAAAATACATTCTGGGGTCGAGAATTTTGTAAAAGAAATGTCATTCCGCATCATTTTTATGGCATTCCGGTGTCATTCCGGTGTTTAGGAGGACCCTTTTTCAAGATCGTCCACATGCACACTTGTGTCCTGTACAAAGCTTTTCTTGTCATCACTAAAGCCTTTTTTCATGTGTTTCAATTCCATTTGTGTTTTTCTGGGAATAGACAGCCCAACAGTTAATAGTTGTCAGCAAAACGATATGAAAATACTGTGTTATAAAATACGTCCGTTGTGTATACATTTTCGGCATCCTAAGCGACGTAACCTACTTTCAAACTGGGTTATTTTGTTGAGTCGCGTAAGTCACCTATTTTCGTTTCGACACTTGAAGCTCCGACTGAAACACAACAAAATAGAAATAAAAAAAATCTGCCAAAAGCGACAATGGACAATTGATTGTCGTGTGATTTCAAATAAATGGATGTTTATTTGTCGAATTAAAATGCCCATTTATCACACTTGAGCACATTCAATTTTTGAAAATAATTGTTTTCATGTAAACCTCGCATCCCTCAGTTCAGCCTTTCCTCATTTTGGCCAATTTTTAGAGGGCGACTTGTAATCGCCCCAACCATTTTTCTAGGCAACTTTGGGCTTTAGAAGGGCGACATTATCGCCCTAGTCACCCTCACGGCTGGTCCCTGGCTGCACTCAGTGTGTTAAAAATAAAATGCATTTTTTTTAAATTTCATTCCGTGGAATCAAATAGTATTGTACAGTCATTCAGGGTATAACGGGTCACCTTTCATATTTTCGTTTATTTCTCTCATATAAAATAAGTTATCCAAATTTTGTTTTCTGTTATTGACAGACAGATATCTGACACTCATTATTGCAGCGGAAATATTCAGATAAAACTTCTGTTTATTTTATAAAATAAGATCGTTTGACACTCGCAATTTGGTCAGTAACGGGTCGCTTGCATCTATAAAGAATCATCCTCTTTGGCACCCGCTGGCGATCTATTTTCCCACTTTATATGTATTTACTGGTAGAGCTGGGAGGTTAACCGAAAAACAACTCGGTTTCGGTTCTGAAAAAATAACCGACAACCGAGACCGACGATAAACTGAAAAACCGACTTTCTAGGTTATTTGAATGTCACGTGAGAATTACGTTTTAACATGTTTTTTTCTGAAACAATGGCGGCAATTACGGTCGAGAAGAGCCCTATATGGGAACACATTATCAAAACTGATAAAACTTCAAAGTCGGCTGAGTGTATTAACCCAATTTCCGCTAGTGACTCATTGTGTTAGCTACAAATTATTTTTAATTAACTTCGGCAGAGACCGCGAGAGTTTGTCCTTAAAGTTCGTTTATATTATTTCCAAGTGTCAACGACTCGACAAAGTTTTTACACACTCAGGGAGAGTTTATTCAATCATTATTTAGTTCATACAACTTAATTTTTTTCTGTTATTTTGGTTTAGAATCTGTTTAATAAAAAAACCGAAAACGTAACCCGACTCTTTTATTAAAAACCGAGTTGTAACCGAAACCGACCCAAAATCCAATAACCTCCCAGCTCTATTTACTGGACACAAAAAGTCTTGTGTGTCTTTTCTGAATTAGTTTCACCACACCAGTCATAACTTTTGCAGTAGAAAGTAGTGAAAACGAAGTGGATCAAATACAGTAGTTTTGCTTTAATTTTATAAAAATAGATCAACTTGAGCAGTGTTTCAATAGGTTTTACTGCGCATGTCGGACAGTGACCTGGTATTGACAACTCGACTCGCTGTTGAAACGGAATAAATATATCATGATGCCCGATATTTATCCCAATTATTTTATCATGAATTTGAAGCGTAGACAAGCATGTTCAAATAATAATACTTAGATTTACATTCTTTATATTTTTCCTCCCATAGTTGAGACGAGAACTTTTTGGGTGGTTTCGCGTGTCAAAATTTTCTTCCCGCGCAAATACAGTCTTTTTTGAAAAACAACGCTTTTGTCAACAAAAAACAAAAATGAACTCGCGAAACTTTCTAAGACGACAGGCATCATATTACTTCACAAACCCAGAGTAAAATTTTAGTTTGAAATGCTCTTCAAAGTCGAGTTTTTTAAGGCTCAACATCGCCTGTGACCCGTTACTGCCTGATTGACTGTACTTATTTCTTGGAAAAGTGTTCTAAAACGGAAAAAACCAAAGAAGTGAGAATAACATTCCTAATTTCGCGAAAAACCCAAAACCCGCTATTGTAAAGGATTACCACAATATGTTTTTTACCAGCGGTCTCTTTTTTAGTACGAACGGCGAAATTAGGCGACACTTGAATTTCAAACCTGGATTCATGCTATGCTGAGCCTTGTTGACTCTATCAACAGGTTTCCTCTTCTTCGGCACTGTTTTTGTCATTGTTATAAGTGAACTGAAACTGCGCTTGTGAATCGAAAAAGAAAAAAAATGTTATCTTAATATTCAAATATTTCACGTGTTTTTCAAACGCCAGATTGCAACAAGAGGTGTGTTTGCTTATGTTTCCGTAGTCTATTCCGGATTACATGGAATAGTGTGACATGCGGCGCAGTGAAGATACAGAATGGTATCAGGACACTTCGAACCCACGGCAACTCGTACCAGTCAAGTCGTACCCAAAATTGGACGGCTCGTACCCAATTTCGGCTGGACAGCTCGTACCCACAGTTGGACAACTCGTACCCAAGGTTGGACAACTCGTACCCACAGTTGGTCAACATGTACCTGGTCTTTAATTGTATGGGCGAAGGCGAATATTGGCCGAAGGACTTGATAAGATTTGTGTCTGCTTTCAATGGGTGTGCAGAAAGGCAAAAACTTTCCATTTTTAGCATTTATCTCAGCAGAACAGTCTGAACAGTCTTCGCCGAAAGTCAATTTCTCCGGTATGGACATTTCATCAAGAGAGCAATTCGAAGGAAACAGGAAATATTTAAATTATATATTAATACAGAGGTGTAGATACAGGAGACGCCCCCCTTCCCCCCCCCCCTTCCCACTCCCCCTCCCCAAAATCGGGTAATCTTTGGCTCTTCGTTAAACTTCTGAGGGCTTTTCTGCGTAATATTTTGTTGTGCTGGTAGTCATACCCAGCAGTTCACGTGTTGCAGGGTTAATGCAAAATCAGATGCGATCGGGGCTCATTCCCCCATCCTAACCCACCCCTTCTTTAGTTGAAGGATTAACGCGATGTCGGACGCGATCGTGGCCATCACAAGTCCTTTCCTGGTCAAATTACATCGATATAGACCTGTGCCAATTTTTGTTTCGATCAGTCGAGGAACGAGAGTCAGGTGCCTAGAGAGAGAGAGAGAAGAGAGAGAGAGAGAGATTCACTTTTATTCACATTTATAGTCTAATTGCAAACCTTACAAAAATGCTAATTACCATTTAATTTTCATGATTGTCATGGAAGATAATTGTTAGAAAAACACACCTCCCAACTGGAAGATTAACTTAATTGGCGATAATAATATGCACACATAATTGAAAGAAAATTAAACACCAATCGACTATAAGGTAATAGACGATAGAAAATAATTCTTCGTGATTTCACACCTGGCACTGCCGGGTAAGTCTAAATTAAATGGCTGTCGAGTTTTCAGGTGTGTCGGTATTGACCATAAAATTTGCGACAGAAATCAGTTGATGCGAGGACAAACCGAATCACATACTGTTAAAGAGGGTCGAAAGGGGCTTGCCCCCAAATCGTCGTTGCGCGCCTTCGGCGCGCGAAACCATTTCATCCGGTCTTGATGCGAGCTGGTGGACTCATAGAGAGAGATGTATTAGAGATTTTTAATTACATTTTTTTTAAAATGAACATCATTTGTGATCTTCTTGATTCAGTCTATCACTGGTCATTGTTTGCCGTTTTTCTTCCCAGCGGGTAAATGTGCTACGCTTCAAGTACAAAATCCGGCTGGACTCTCAATTTACAATGAAATCCTTTCTCGCCTGACCGGAGTGGCGCCTCACCAGTGATGAATCTTTGCCACACGAAAAATAATGTAAAGGTGGAGAGTGGCATTATTAATTAGGAAAGGCAAGAGTTAATGCGACGAAGGCTATGGTTTTCACCCTGATAATTTGCAGAGCCTAGGCCTAGATGCAAGGCCTTTTAGTTTTTTCCAGTACTCTATTTCCCAAAACTGAAGCACAGAAACCGGGTGTCGGGGTTGGAGGGGGGGGGGGGGGTCATTCACGCCAGTTCTGGAACGAATACGATTTCAGACTTTCAGGAACCACTGGTGCCTGCTATCAACAAAGTACGACCAATGAATATATGTTTCCTGTTCTGTGTATCACAGACGTCATTTAGACGTAAACTTTGTGTATATTTCATTCATATTCATGGAATATCTGACGAAGGAATTTCAAAGTAAACTGATTTCCATTACTATTATAGCACCTTAAACGGATGAAACAAAAGCAAAAAACCCGCTTCTATAGTTCTTAGGCCATTAACGGCCTTCGCCCATACAATTAAACACCAAGTACAAGTTGACCAGCCATGGGTACGAGTTGTCCAACCTTGGGTACGAGTTGTCCAATTGTGGGTACGAGTTGTCCAGCCGAAAATGGGTACGAGTCGTCCAATTTTGGGCACGACTTGACTGGTACGAGTTGCCGTGGGTACGAGTTGTCTAGAAACCTACAGAATAGTAATCACAAGGAAACAGCAAATTGCACTTTAAATGTAAACTTTGAACCAGAATGGAATTTGAGGAAGTGTCGCTGGCAATTTTTGTTGATGATGTTGTCAATGACAACATGGATGCTGTTTTTGCTCATCTCAGTGCCGCATCTGTATAAAACAGCACAGCTCTCCTGTGGAAAGGTAGGTCAATATGACCAGATTAAAAAGAAACAAAAAATTTACAAAGAAACGATGGACAGAGCACTTGAGTTTTATTATTTCGACTCCCATTTGTTCAGGGGCGTAGCCAGGATTCTATAATTGAGGGGGGGGGGGGGGGCTAGCCTTTTTGTGGGGGCATACCATGATATTTGTAATGTTGTAGGGTTTCGGGGGTCCTTGCCTAGTCCAAGCTAGCACCCTCCCGTCGTTACCCCCCTCCTCCCACTTCTCTTCATGGAAGTGGGAGGAGGAGTAACGACCTGAGGCCCTAGTTGGGACAAGGACGTGGGAGGAGGCGGGTGACGACCAGAGGGGCCTAGTTTGGACAAGGCCTTCCCCGAGAAAAGTTTGCAAAATTTAGTGTTCCAAGATCGAATATGAGGCAATTGTAGTATGTGTAGCCCTCATGTATTATTGGAGAGCATTTTGGGGTTCTTAAGTTGTTTGAAACTTGCCCCGCCCTCCCCCCCCCCCCCCCCCTGGTTACGCCACTGCATTTGTTATGCCGTGGTATGAAGCTGATTCTTTGCCGAGGAATTAATGCCTCCAACCCTATCATGTTCCGGATTGAGTTTGAAACGAGGAATATTTGGGGGTTTTTGTTCTTTTTTTTTTCTTTATCCACTGCCGACTGAGATGGATGTTCGACACCTGAGCAGTCAGGTACAGGTGTAGCATAATTTGCCCCTGTTATTTCTCCTCCAATATGGAATCAGCAATTGGAATGGTAAATTGGTCAGAAGAGTAAAGAGAACCGGTGACGTCACCAAGAGAATGGTATTTAAACTGGATTGGAAGAGGAAACCCAATCCAAGAGGGGGTAGGCCTCCTCCCTCCTTCCTTTTCCTCCTCTACCACGCCTCGACGTCCTACAAAAACAAACAGCCAATGAGGGTCGAAAGGGGCTTGCTCCCCCAAATCGTCCCTGCGCGCCTTCGGCGCGCAAAAAAACATTTCGTTCGACGTCTTGTGTTTAACTCAAACCCAGTCGTCGTTATCTGGTTGCTGAACATTTCATTTGGTGAGTTAAAAGTACCCGTCCGTTGGAGGAAATAACCCACTTGGTGAGCTTGTAACTATTTGGTATTGGGTGGCATATATAAGTATTAGTGTATTAAGATTATTATATCCCCAAAAATTACCACATTGGCGCAACGACTTAACCGAATTTGTGTGGGCTGATGCCCGAAACTTTTCAAGTTTTAAACTTGCCACTCGCGGCCATATTGCCTTTGATTTGTTGACACACAAACCCGCCAATTTTAATCCCAGTAAATCCAGTCATTTTACTTTTGCCCATCTAATGTAATTCTCTTTTGATTTCTTTTTCATTTATTTTGGAATATTGTTTTTTTTTGGTTTTGTTTTTTATTTTTTATCAGATTGTTGGGAATTTCCCAAATGATTTATTTTTTCACATTTTGTTGTCAAAATTGACGTAAATTATTTTGGGTTAGAGAAAATGGCTACGGCTGTTACACGTGATCAGAATCGAGCACATAGTGTTCCCGAACCACAAATTTACATAAATACATGTGATTTCATGGAAGTTTTTGCCTTACCTGGGGTTGATGTCCCCAGAGCTCGCCAGCTGGTGCAGAAACGTGTTCAGTTAGGAAATTTTTCAGAAAGCACTCTGAGAGAGGTTCCTGGTTTAAAGTTAACCAGGGCCCTTTTGAGTACTATAAATTTCGCCCCACATGCTCCGGGAGATGAAAATCCCCGTTCAAATTGTTCTAGATGCATTGAAGCCAAGGATCAAGTTTGCCAGCGTGGGGAAGGAGTGAGTGGCCCTTTAGCGCTTTCCAGGGTGGGGGAAACTCCTGGTGCTCCACCTTGGTCTCGACCTCAGCGCCCTCCACGTCATCGAGCATCGAGAAATACAGTGGGGGGGGAGTAGGGAGTCCTGTGACGATCCCTCATTAACACCTGCTTGGCATATTAGAGGCAGGACATTTCAAAGTTCTGTTCCAAATAAACCGGGTCCAGTCCCAGATGCTGCTACTTTTGATATTGACCCTCCACCACCTTATGAATCGGTGGGTTCTGATTATGATCCTCTCCAAAATGGTCGGAATGATGGTAGAGACAGAGTTCCACCCAATCCAATACCCACCCGACAGGAGGTGAATCCCAACATGAGTAGATGGGGGCGGGGGATTTGAGGATAGACGCCCAGTTAGGCAGAATAGACCCTTTTTGAGGAAGGGGGAGGTGAGGCAAATTACAGAGATGATTTTCAAGAAAATCGTTGGCTTCCCCAAGGCCGATATAGATATGCTTATGACCCGCCCCCTTGGGTGTACCAGCCTTATGGGGAAGGAGATGCTTATCGTCCACAAGCGGACAGGTGGAGGGGTGAGAGGTTTGCCCATGACCCCCAACCTGTGTACCGTCAATTTGGGGGACAACGTTCCCAAATGCGAGAGATGAGAGACCCGGACAATAGGTATCGTCGTAGGATGCCTAACCTTCCCAAGAGCTTAGAATATAATGGGACCACCAGCTGGCAAACATTTCGAATGAAGTTCATGCAGTTTGCAGACATGCAAGAATGGACTGCGGGAGAATGTAAGGACAACCTTTGTTGGTGTTTGGATAGCAAAGCAAGCGAGTATTTTGCTACCATAATTCGTCAGGACCCACAAATCTATTTTGTTGATGTGCTGGACAAGTTAGAAAAACGCTTCGGAAAGTACGAACTCCCTGAGACTGCACAAATGCAGTTCAATCAAGCCCAGCAGCAACCAGACATGACCCTAGAAGAATGGGCTGATCAGATTTTGACATTGGCCGAAAAAGCATTTGGGCACTTGCCCGAAGAACACGTTTCGCCAGACCGTTATGCGTTTTTGCCATGGTGCCCTAGATAAAGGGGCAGGGCATTACGCATCAAATCAGCGCCCGAAAACAGTCGATGAAGCTATAGATCAAATTAAATGGTATCAACACACATCTTTGGCTATTTATGGAAATGTGAGTGAGAGAACTAGCTCCAGAACCTAGGGGCCCAACTCAGATTGTAACCCTTTCATGGGATAACTCACATCCCCGTGTGCAGTCGGCTCGAGTGTCTACTCCATCAATACGACCCAGTACAACAGGGCCCCAGCCTCAGGATACCCAAAGTGTTGTGTCTGAATTAGTAACTGAATTTCAGAAATTTTCTGGAGAAATAATCACTGAATTTAGATCAATTGGCACAGTATTATCAAATTTAAATGACAGTATGGCTACCCTGACCATAAAGATTTCCCAATTGATTGAACCAGGTCAGACTCTAAATAGATCAAGGAGTCGATCTCCCTCACCTGGAAGGAGGGTTTGTTGGACATGTTGGTCGATGTCCAATTTTTCAAGAGAGTGCCCTTCCAGAAATCCAAGTAATCGGTCATCTTCAAAACCTTCTACACCATCAGGGTCACCAAATAACCCCAATACCCGAATTTCACCAATGGTAAAAATTTCGGACGATTCAGAGGATAATTTAAACGAGAACGAGTCGGAAATGTAGGCCGTTTGCCGACTCAAGATTTAAATATAGGCCATTATCCTGTCATTGCTAGGGATAAATTCCCTGAACATGTTTTCCGAAAAAAGGAAACATTAAATGAGATGCCAGATAGTATACGATTAACCAAGTGTATACTTCGTTGTACTATACTGTACCAGTGATATTAGAAAATGTCAAATTAGATGCTCTTATTGATACAGGGGCACAGGTAACAGTGTTTTCTGACAAGAGTTTTTTGATGAACACCCTCGCATGTTAAAGGGTATTAAAGTACGAACAGTAGACAGTGAATTGGGAACTATCTCTGGACAAATAGTTGGGCCCATTAAGCTGAAAGTGGGAAAAAATTGGTACATCAGGAATTTTTATGTAGCCCCTGTTTCTACTCCAATTATTTTGGGTCTTGATTTCTTGCATGAACAGGGAACCCAATTAGATCTGGCTAACAATATGATGTATTTAGGAAAAGAAAGAGAGGAAATTCCCATTCAGTTGAGACAGTCACAAAAGAGGGAAGGAGTAAAGGTCAGGTTATTGGAAAAAGTAATAATTCCCTCCAATTCGGTGAAACAAATCCAATGTGCTCTTAGTGCCTCCATATCACAGTATATAACAGAACCGTTTGACCCGGGGGGAGGAGGGAATGTTTCAAGTGAATCCAAGAAAGAGCCCGAGGGAGTAGGCATTACAGTTATTGCAGACTCTGAGAGGGTGCCCTCATCCCTCAGTGACATAGTCCAGGTGCCAGACATGGAAGTACAAGTTAGTACTCAAAGAAAAGATAAAGGATTCTCTTCAATAGGAGTTGGAGAGGAAGATGTTCCCTTTCTACCTAAATCGGTAGAATTGCCCCCACCCCTAAGTTAAAGGGACCACCATTAGTGTGTCCTTTGCCAAGTTGTGCAGTTAAAGTAAGGCAGTTGCGAAAACACTGCCAAGGGGATCATCTCCCCACTGCTTTGTGGATGCCGCAATCCGAAGGACGATATTTTAGTCCAAAGACCATTGCTCGGGCTTTTGAGAGGATGACGGATCCTCTTGAAATGGGATATCTTGGACTACAAGAATTAGTTAATCGGGAATACTCCCGTTTCCCATTGGAAGTTACTCCCCAATTTGTGGCACGCATGCAGGAGTTGGAAGGCCTGTTTGAGTGGGTGCCAAGCACTCAATTCCCTCCTGCAGGGAGTTTAGATCACCTGGCTACGCCAGCTGGGTTGGTACACTGGAGGATCCTTATGTTGCTTCAAATTAGAATTGAGGAGACGAGGAGATCAAATCCCTCAGGAAATAGGTTTGAAAGGCTCCTGAAGCGAGTACTTTGATGGATCAGTGTATCCCAGATTGCAGTCACAGGGTGACGTCTCCAGTGTCACCTCCTTCAAAACGCCAGACAGTAGTCAGGGAGGATTTGCACTCCCTGGAACCCCAAGAGAATTTGTTGGTGACCTCGCATGTTCAGTCACGGATGGTAGTGGAGGTGCCTACCTGTTCAGTTGCACGGATGATGGTGGAGATGCCTGCCTGTTCAGTTGCAGATTCTTCAGTGGGAGATTCCTCGACAGTTTCTTCAGTATTATCTCCCGCTGGACATGCTTCTCCAGCTACTGGTCCCTCGGAGGTTCCCCCCATTTTTGCTTCAACGACTCCTACAGTTCGTTCCTGGGGAGGAGGTCAGTTAGTGCCTCTTCCCGTTTCCTCGGCCATGTCTCATTCTTCAGAGGGTTTGTCAGTCGTTTCTTGTGCCATTTCCTCCGTTGTTAGTCCCAGGGTGGGAGGTAATCCAGGTCTTCCTCCTTCTGTCCCAACAGCCAGTGCTTTGTCGGGAGTCCCTCCAGGCTTTTCTCCCGCTAGATCTTCCAGGGAATCTTGTTCCATGAATCTGGTGGACACACATTTTCATTTAGATAGGGTTCGCCAGAGAAAACCCAATTTGTCAGCTAGGGAGGTTCTCTCCCTTAATGGTGGCCGACCTACAACTTGTCCTTTGACTGTTTTGGGCGGGGTCGTAGTTTATTGTGATCCGGCAACCTACCCTAGGCCAGAGGAACTTCTTGGGGATCCTGGTATGAAGGCAGCGATTGCCCTGGGGGAATTAGAAAACTTCATGCTCCCAATAATGGGCTTGCTCCCATATGCTGCAGGTTTAGGTGAAGTGGGGCTCGACAGAACAGAGCCGGTTGATACATGGTATCAGCAGGACTTTGTATTGTCAGGGTCATTGAAGTTGGCAGCCTTAGCAAAGCCCATTGCGTTACACTTAAGGGGTCCCTCAGGAGATTACTTAGGGAGGGAAGTAAATTCCCTCGCGCTCCCGATGATGATGGATAACGTAGGTAAGCAACAAAAAATTCACCTACACTGTTTCACCTCCAGTAGGGATGTGGTCGAGAGATGGGTAAACCACTTCCCTAATGCATACTTTAGTATAGGCCCAAAATGTTTATACTTTAAACCAGAACAGTGGGACGGTGTGAAAGCCATCCCGCTAAATCGTCTGGTATTGGAATCTGACGCTCCGTATTTCCAGGGGGAAATGAATTTGGCGGTGGGGGCACTCCTCTCTACTTGGGGGAAGTTGCACTGAAAATTGCTACGGAGTTACAGATGTCCTTGGGGGGTGCTGGTGGCCTCGGTCACACAGAATGCCTGTACCCTCTATGGGTTCCCTTCCCCATAAAATAATATCCATATATTCAGATAATTTGGGATGGATTTTGGAAACTGTGGCAGGAATTGAGTTTCGGGCAATGCAAAGGCATGCCCCCAAAGAATTTGTTTGCTAAAAACTGATAATATTGTTTCCAGAAGTTTTCCGAAATTGAAATAGCAGGGCTCCAGACAGATTTTTCTGATATCATATTGAATTTTGTATGAGGACTTGAGATAGTTTGGGACCTGTTAAGGCACTTCTAATATGAAACTGTACCGCTATTGGCGTATTTGTTTCGTTTGGGTAGTGAATTATTTTCCCAATTAAAAAATACTGGTGTTTGTAGGAATTTCAATAGGATAGCATTATTTGAAATCCTGAGATTCTGTCTGGAATTCTGTTTATTCATTGCTGGGTACATATTTTTTAATCATTTGTTTGCCCAGATGCAAATAAATTTGTCATCTACCTATGTATAAATCTGTGGATTTATCCCCGATGCTATTAATATAAGGATTAAGAAAAATATTAAATTGGGACCCCTTCCCTGGTATATATTGATATAAAAAAAATAAAAAATAATAATTAAAACATGGTTAAGTGATGAAATGCAAGACCAGTAACTGGATTTTGAAGGACAAAATTGATAAGTTGAAATGGTTTTATTTCTGATGCCATGTGTGATATATTTTCCACTATTTGTTGGTAAGTGCGCATGTCAGGAATAAAAAATAAACCATCTAAACCTGCTCGCGAGGTGGTTTACTCAGAATGATTCGGAATGATATTCCAGAATGACGGTTTGCAAAGAAAACAACCAGATTGGTAATCCGAGTTGTCTGCGCATGCCCGGAATAAACCATGTATTCTGGAATGGACTACGGAAACATGAGCTTTGTGTGGTATCAGGACAACTCGGCCCATAACAATGTCCACCCATTATCAACTCGGACTACGGCAACTCGGCCCATAACAAAGTCGGCCCATTACCAACTCTGACTATGGACTGTGGGAATATGTAAGGGAATGTTGATGGGAAAATAGGTAAGACGGGAGGGGTAGATGAGATAAGAAAACAAAACTCGATCTCGACTGAAAGTTCAAAAAATTTATTCGGAACTTCTCAAAAATGAAGGGATTTTACAAAAACGTATACAGCTGTACAGCCGAAGGCGCGCAGGAACGAATCCTTACCAATCGGTTCAGGGGGGGGGGGGGGCATCCGTCCTAAGCCCCCCCCCACCCCCACCCTTTACATCTTTTTCGTAAATGACCTTAGCTTCTCCAAGGATCGCGTTCAGGTTTCCCAATTTGCGGATGATAAGGGCCTCTGGGACTCTAACAATACGGCCAATCTGCTCCAAAAACCCCTGCAACGCGCTCTCAACGAGCTTGAACTATGGTGTGCCAAATGGAGAATTAAGCTAAACGAATTAAGCTAAACTTATGGATAACACCCTCCCAGAATGCAAAGAAGCGTAATTCCTGGGCATCACCATTGATCAAAAACTGTCCTTCAACAAACATACCGACGACATGGCGAAAAAAGCCACCAAATGCATTAACTTACTGAAAATGCTTAAGGGAACCTCATGGGGAGCCAACCAGTCCACCCTAATGGTTCTATGACGTTTCGGCCTTGGGACGTTTCGGCCTGGACGTTTCGGCCTCCAATCGGGCCGAAACGTCTCGAGAATCGGGCCGAAACGTCTTAGGTTTTTGGTATTATTTTGATGAAGATTAGGGTATTATTTGTTTATATTTATAGTTTTAAATATAAAATAAATTTGATTAAGGTTTTTATTATGGTTGAACTCACTTTTGAGTTGGAAATCAAAGAATTTGTGAGAATGAAGACCTTTTTCGACATCGGCAAGACTCACATATAAATATCCAATATTTTGAAACTAGACTCCGAATTCACTTAAATTTTTCCACATTTTGAAATGAAGCAGAAATTTCACGTCTACACAGTACAATGTTGCACACATTTCTGACCCCAAATAGTGTCAGAATTGCCATCAAAAATAAAATATAACCAAATTTTATTGTGATTACCCTGCAGCTTATTACGACCACACCTGCACACTGCGTGCGCCTACCTACTTCTGTTTGCAACTCCCACTGGTAACAGAGGCAAGCTTTCGTGGTGTGTGAAGATGTACAGAGGGTATTTATTCATTTTTCAAAAAGTGTTAAACAAATATGGTCAAGCTGAGTTGTTGTATAAACAGCCAATTACGCGGCTACATTAAACGGTTTTCCATATGACTTCTTGTCAGACAGTTGTTATTTAATCACAAAAATAATTAGATAATCAAAACACTTTGAAAAGAGTTTTTTTCTTTTCGTTGATCAAACAAATCAATAACAATGATGAATATAACAATAACAACAACACGAGAAAAAGAAAAAAAAAACATCGACGTATGTTGATTTTTATTTCCCTCCATCAAAACAACTTACTTCTATAAACAACTCACAGTACAACTGAGGCTGCTAAATCAATGGAACTACAAAAATAACTTTTATTGTTCCTTTTTCATATCAAAAATATTTCCGATGGAATAAAAAAAATTCTATGGGCCGACTTGGTAATGGGCCGACTTGGTAATGGTCCGACTTTGTTATGGGCCGACTTTGTCATGGGTCGAGTCGTCCTACAATCCTTTGTGTGATGACAGAGGTCGCGGGTGAGCTGGGTCTCGGTCGTTTCATCCCCGAGGCGTTTCGTCCCTATTTGGTGGGACGCTTCGTCTCCGTGACAGGGTTTCCCCAGTTGGGGATGAAACGTCCCACTTCAATGGCTATCACTAAAAAGTGTATACCGAGACCGAGTCCAAACCGTCCCCAAGCCGAACCGTCCCCACCTAAGCAACCCAAACCGACCCCACCTATTTTACCCAAACCGTCCTCAATCCCCGAAACCCAAACCGTCCCCACGTCATTATTATTTTTTTATTATTATTATTTATTTTTATGCAAAACCACTTACCCAAATTGAAAGAGAATTATCAAATCCAACAAATTACAATAATGAATAAAATTATATCCGATTATAATTGCATTAAATCCAACAGAATGAATGAGATAAAGTCCAATTTTCATGCACTAGGAATTTTATCACTCACATATCTGATTCATACGTATTGGAAATTGAAATGAATGAAAAATACAAACTTGGTTGATTTCTGTAACGATGGAAGGTCTCACTCATCTGACATGCTACAGGTCTCACTCATCTGACATGCTATCAGCATGTTTTAACAAGAATAACACTGTGATTACTCCTTTTGGCTTCAAAGAATGTTTACACAAACACTCTGTGGCCGTCTCCGTGTCGCTACTTCAAAGAGTGTTTACTGTAAACATCCTCGCTTCAACTTCAAAGCACCAATAATCACAAAGCATTTTAAGGTCACTTCTTCCAAACAATTTTGTATTGAAACAAATCACAAAGTTCAGTCTTGTTAGTCATTAATTACGAGTAGACCTAACTAAATACAGTAACTTCGCCATGTAATCAACTGGGGACGGTTTGGGTAAAATAGTGGGGACGGTTCGGTCTTGGGGAAGGTTCGGGTTACATCGGCCAACTGGAGTAACTGACCCAGGGACGGTTTGGGTAAAATAGTTGGGGACGGTTTGGGTAAAATAGTGGGGATCTGGACTATTCGACGAAAGACAAATTCGACGAAATGGACTATTCGACGAGAAGACAATTCGACGGAAGACAAATTCGACGAAATTTTTTTAAAAGGGTAAATTCGACGAATATATTTTTAATGAAAGTGTCAATGACACTGTAGCTCAACTTGTCAAGACAAAGACCATGTACATGTTTTGTATGTGACACAGCAATGACAAACATCTAGGTCATAACCTGATAACAAAGGTACATATAAAGTATTGTAACGGTCTGTACATAAATACTGACCGTTACCTGTAACAAATGTATAGGTAAAGTATTGTAAAGGTGGGCTACAGTCAGATGCTAAACTGAAAAGAAATCTTTGAGTCCCAGGGTGGGTCTGACTCAACCCCAAAATATTTGTTCTCATAGCACAGTGATAACAAAGGCACCCCAAAACACACTCGTTCCTGTCCCAAGGTGAAAACAAAGGTACCCAAGAAGTTTTGTGAAGATCAGTTCATAAATACGGGCTGTATCGAACGTGTGACAAAAAACTGATTGGACCAAATTTTGGTAAAAAATGGCCACTGGCAGCCATCTTAAATTTTGGACCGCACCCAGAAACACTCATTCTCGTCCCAAGGTGATAACAAAGGTACCCAAGAAGTTTTGTGAAGATCAGTTCATAAATACAGCCTCTACCCTGAGCCGTATTGACATGTGTGCTTACATTGTGTAAGTAGCACTGAATAAATCAGAGTTCATCTAATTTGCATAATTTCTGCACGAAAAAAAACTTACAATATGTGATGTATTCCATGTTACTAAACATTCATACAAAAATTTATTCAAATCAAAACTTTCATACAGAAGTTCTGTACAAAAGACTGATTGCACTAATTTTGGTACAAAATGGCTGCTGGTGGCCATCTTGAATTTCGGACCACACCTAAAAACACTCGCTCTCATCCCACGGTGATAACAAAGGTACCCAAGAAGTTTCGTAAAGATTGGTTCATAAATATGGCCTCTAGTCTGAGCCGTATAGAAGTTGTGTACAAAAAACTGATTAGACCCAATTTCCGTGCAAAATGGCCACTGGCAGCCATCTTGAATTTTAGACCGCACCCAGAAACACTCGTTCTCGTCCCAAGGTGATAACAAAGGTACCCAAGACATTCAGTTTAAACAATATTTATTAAAGAATTCGATATGTATACAATATTCAATAACAGTTAATGGAAGTAAACAAAATGTGAACAGCAAGCAATACAATTGTATACAATCGAAATTAAGTATTTTTATTGTTTACTAATCATATATATTTCATTTTCAGGTTATTTTATTCAACTTTGTGGGGAGGTAGTTTAGTATAGTAACTGGGACAAAGTTAGGAGGTCTTAAATAAAACTGTGAGCGCTAAGTTGTCGAACGGTTCGTCGTGTTGCCTTTTGTCGCGTGTTTACAGTTTTCCCTGTCCGATCGCGTAATTTTGTTTTGATGATGGCGAGCAAGTCTGTTCAGACGGAGGTAAGTATGGAGGTAAATACGTGTAATATCGCGGTCCAGGTCAACGGTGCCAACGGGGTAAGTATTGGTGTGCAGACAGAGGTCACTGGGGGTGTCGATCAGAGCCGGGTTGGTGGGGCCACCGATGGCGATATTGGGCTTGAAGTTTGTAAACAGTGTTCTATGATGTATGGGGACTGTCGTTCGATGGGATATGGAGAGGTATGTGCAAACTGTCAGGAAATCCTCCGCCTACTTGAGACAATTGTTAAGTTTGAGGGGGAGATTGCTGAGCTGAAGGGAAAACTTGGTAGGGCGGGGCTGTCTGGAGTTACGCCTGTGAAAGTAGCTTTCCGAGAAGGATGGATGGTTGTCGGTGGTTCCAAGAGGAAACATGGGGGTAGAACCTTTGATGTGAATGAGGTAGGTGATGAGGTGGGGGCTGCTAGAAAAGTACGTAGGACAGATGAGGGGGGCCCAGGCCGGAGCAATGCTGTAAAGCGTTTGGCGTGGACTATCAAAAGTGGTAGGAAAGGGGGGCCAGAGAAGCAGGTAGATAGGGGTGTAAAGCCCAAAGGCAGTGGGGAGTGCAGCACCAGAAACAGATTTGATGTGCTCGATTCGGAAGAGTCAGAGGAGGGGATGGAGGTAGTTGCAACAGATAGTAGTTTGGGGTCTAGGCCAGGAAAAAGGAGGAGGGATCCGGGAGAAGACCAGGGGAGTAGTCCAGGTAGTTCAGGGCCTGGAAAGAGACGGAGGGACAAGGATAGGAGTAATCCTAGGTCAAAGATACCGATACCGATAGTGATTCCGAGTGGGGCTGTTGGAGAGGAAGAGGACGCTGTAAACAATAGGAGACTAGAGGAGATAAATAGGGCGAGGGCCAAAAGTAAGTTGGTGGTTGCGGGAAGTAGCATAGTTCGGGGGATCGACAAGGTTGTCTGTGGTCCGGACAGTAAAAATAGAACAGTTCTGTGCTTTCCGGGGGCTAAAGTGGAGGACCTGAGGGATAGAGTGGACGGTATTGTAGCTGGGTCGGGGCCTGATCCGGTAGTGGTATTACATGTGGGGTCCAATAACATCAGGGAGAGGAAATCAGTTCGTTTGGTGGACACATACAAGGACCTAATTAGTAAGCTACTTACCAGGAATGCTCGGATCATCGTTTCAGGGGTGCTCCCCGTTATGGGTGGTGGGAATGAGAGGAACTCGCGGATTATGGCACTAAACGAGGAGCTGGAAGAGCACTGCAAAGACTTGGGAATACATTTCATTGACCACTGGGATTCATTCTGGGGACAAGGAGAGTTGTATGGGCGAGACGGATTGCATCTAAGTAGGATGGGTACAGACCTGTTGGGCCAAAAAATTGTACAGGTGGCTGGGCCTTTTTTGGAGAAAAGGGGGGTAGGGGACCACAGCCGATAACCCAGAGGGGCACAAATGCTGGGAACATAGGAAGAACAACAAACATGCACAACACAGGGACATACCAGGGGTATAATAATGTGCCAGTGATGACAAAAAAACAAAGATTCATTAAGTTTGGGTACTGCAACATCCAGGGTCTGCACAAGAAAGTAAGCGAAATATCAACAATGATGGACGAAGGAGACTTCGATATAATGGGTCTAAGTGAGACGTGGATACGACGGGATGAGCGGGTTGATCAGATGAAGGGTTGCGTGTGGATAGGAGCTGGGGCGAACTGAGGGTCAGAAACGGGGTGGGGGTGTTGGCATCTACGCTAAAGAGGAATTACAGCCCTCATTGATTACAGATCTCACAGAAGCAAGGACTCAGATTCCAGTATCCAACGAAATAGTCTGGGCAAAAATCAAGTTAGGAAGCAGGAGTGTTGCCGTTGGTGTTGTATACTTAGCAGTGGAGGGAAGTAAGCCCGAGTGGAATGATTCAATATATACAACTCTTAGATCGAATATCACAGAGCTTGAAAGCAGAGGGTTCAGTATTGTCCTAATGGGGGACTTCAATGGGCACATCGGGGATAAGGAGGAGGGCATACAGGGAGGTGATAGGAAAATTAACACGAATGGGAGGAAGATGTTGGACCTTTCAAAAGAGCTTGGTTTAAAGATCCTGAACAGGGATGCGAAATGTAAGGGTAAATGGACCTGGGAGAGGAACGATAAGAAAACAATAATTGATTATATACTCACTGACGTTAGCGTATGGAGGGAGGTTATAGATGTAGAAATAGATGACGAGGGAAAAAATGACTTGGGTAGTGATCACAACCTGATAACAGTTAAGATTATGGGCAAAAAGACGAATAGAGACAGAAATACCTTCAAGGAAGTTTGGGGACTAAAACAAGGAGCCGACTGGAAGCAGTTTCGGGAAAAACTGAAACCAAGTCTTGAATGTATACCTAGGGATGCAAATGTCCAGAGTAGTTCAGGTGGCATAGTAAATAGCCTAACAGAGGCAGGGAAGGATTGTATAGGAAGGGTGAGGGTCCCAACGAGAGAGCTCGGATACAGGGTTAACGAGGGACTGAAAAAGGCTATAAAAGAAAGGAAGGTAAAATGCGCTGCTTACAGAAGAAGTAGGAAGCTTAAAGGGGTGGATAACAATGACACGAGACTAATGAAAGGAGAATATGAACTGGCACGGAAAAAGGTGAATGAGATAAAGAATAATAATAGGAAGGAGCGCAATTGCAGTCTTGCCAGAACAATAAAGAAAACGGGGGGTTCGAGCTCAAACGTATTTTGGAACTGGGTTAATAAACGGGGGAAAAGTAGTGTGCAGAGTATCAAAGTGGATGAGGAAAGTACAGAAGATAAAGGCCGTATCGCTTCAGAGTTAGTCAAGCACTGGGAAAAGATAAACGATAGGCGATGGGGCAGTGGGTCCCCACCAAAAAGAAATACACTGGTGGAGGAGAACCTATCCAATCGTGTATGTAGCGAAATAACGGCAGAAGAAGTGCGGAACGTGGTCTCGAAATTAAAAAATGGTAAAGCGGGAGGGACTGATGAAATTCCGAACGAATTCCTCAAAAATGGAGGGGAGGCACTTATTGAAGTCCTGACAAACCTTTTCAACCTGGCTCTGCGAAAGCAAAAGGTCCCCAGAGAGTGGAGGGAAAGTAAGGTGTCGTTCATACACAAAAAGGGGGATAAGGAAGTTCTAGATAACTATAGGGGGATATCAGTTAGTAGTAACATCGGAAAAGTATTCTGTAAGGTCATATACGGTAGACTTGAGGAAGTTATTGAAGAGAAAGGTTTTTTAGGAGAAATTCAAAATGGTTTCAGGAAAGGTCGAAGAGTCACTGATCACCTATTTACACTCACCCAACTGATAGAATCAACAAAGGCTGAAAAGAAAAAGATGTTTCTGGCATTTCTAGATGTGAAAAAAGCGTACGACCGAGTGTGGAGGGAAGGTATGTGGCGAAAGCTCGAGGGCATCGGACTGGGGGGTGACTTTGTGGGAATCATGAAAGCACTGTATACAGATGTGCAAAGCCAACTCAGTCTAGGGAGTATCACTACAAAACGAGTCCCTATGGATATAGGCCTCAAGCAGGGGTGTATCTTTTCACCGATTTTGTTTGCATTGTATGTTAAAGATTTAGGGGACGAACTAATTCAGAGTGCGGAGGGGGTAAATGTTGGAGACATAAAGGTACCAGGCTTATTCTTTGCGGACGACATGGTGTTAATGTCTAGAACTGAACAGGGGCTAGAGATATTGCTGGAAATTGTTGGTAGATATGGGAACACTTGGCGGCTCGAACTAAATGAAAATAAAAGCAAGGTAATACCCGTTGGACGCAAGGTAGATATGACGAAGAGATGGAGAGTGGGGGAGTTCTCAATCCCCGAAGGGGAAAGCAAACAAATCACTGTAGGAGAAACGGGAGAGTATGAGTATCTAGGGGTAAGCATAAATATAACGGGAAGAGGGGTGTACAGAAATTACTCAGCCAAACTGATTCTGAAGGGGAAAAGAATTCTGAACCAACTAAAACTTTTAGGGAAAAATAGTTTCAACAAGGTCTTTGTGGGGAAAACACTGTGGGAGAGGGTGGGTTTACCAAGTATAACGTATGGCACGGACGTGATTCCATTAAACCAAACCGTTATTAAGAAATTGGAAAGTACTCAGAATGATGCCGGCAGATGGATAACAGGGTCGAGTAATGCGGCAGCTTTGGAAGCAGTAAGGGGGGAGCTTGGGTGGATGAAAATCAAGGACAGGGTAGATTTGGGAAAACTCTGTTACTTTAACTACTTGAGAAACCTGCCTGACAACCGGTGGTGCAAATTGATGCTCGATACCATTTGGAATTCTAATATAGATACGGGGTGGTCAAAACATGTGAGGGAACTAATGGACAATTACTCTATAGAGGTCACAAACATAGAAGTAGGAATGAAAGAAGGCAAAAGGTTTGTCAAAGAGAGAGTCATGGAAGATTGCAATCGAAACTGGCGAGCAGGGGTTAGCGTGAAAAGATCACTGCAGGGGATACAATATAAAGAAAAGCCAGCTTTTGAGAAGTACCTAGATGGCACCTTTGGAGGGTCACTGCTGTTCAAACTGAGATCAAGATCACTGGAGCTTCGGGGAAAAATTGGGAGAGATGAAGAAAAGAGATGCCAAATGTGCCACTCTGGAGTAGTGGAGACCCTGGAACATTTTCTCTTGGAATGCCCACAGTATATACCTCATAGAATAAAATTTACTGGAAGAATAATGCAGAAGTGGGGTGAAGAAACAAAGGATAGATGGCTGAAGGGGGACACGAGGGAGAGGGTAGGAATGCTTATTGAAGAAATTGAAAAAGAGGAAGTGAGGGATACTATTAAGCAGTTTATATCTGAATGCTGGGAGGAGAGGAGGGGAAGAGGGGGTGGGGTGCAGGGGGAATGATGGCCTTCTCTTATGAGGACCGCGACAAATCAGCGGCTGGCCAAAGAGTTATTATTATACAAGTAGCGAGCAGACAAGTTACAGTTTGAGAGGGGATCCGACAGAAAGCTTACAGCTTATGTAAGTCGTCTCCCTCAAGACATTTTGTGAAGATCAGTTCATAAATACAGACTCTAGCCCGAGCCGTATTGACATGTGTACTTACTGTGTGTAAGTCGCAATGAAAAAGTTCATCTAATTTGCATAATTTCTGCACGAGAAAAAAACCCGTATTATATGTGATGTATCCCATGGTACTAAACATTCACACAAAAAATTATTCAAATCAGCGCTTTCATATGGAAGTTCTGTGCAAAAATCTGATTGCACCTAATTTTGTACAAAATGGCTGCCATCGGCCATCTTGAATTTTGGACCGGACCCCAAAACACTCGTTCTCGTTCCACGGTGATACCAAAGGTACCCAAGAAGTTTCGTAAAGATCGGTGCATAAATACGGCCTCTAGCCCAAGCTGTATTGGCATTTGCACTTACAGTGCTGCAAGTAACACCAAAAAACATCAAAACTAGTCTAATTTTCACAATTTACACACGAGAAAAAAACCCGTATTATATGTGATGTATTCCATGGTACTAAACATTCATACAAAAAATTATTCAAATCAGAGCTTTCATATGGAAGTTCTGTACAAAAAACAGATTTCTGCATCGTCGGTACAAAATGGCAGCTGGTGGCCATCTTGAATTTTGGACCGCACCCCAAAACACTCGTTCTCGTCCCACGGTCATAACAAAGGTACCCAAGAAGTTTCGTAAAGATCGGTTCATAAATACGGCCTCCAGCCCGAGCCGTATCCAATTGTTGACGTACGGACAGACGGACGACGGGCCATGACAAAAGCTGAAATTTGGCTTCGCCAAAGTTGAGCTAAAATGATATTAAAGACACAATTGGCCAAGCAATTTGTTTCTTGCCTTTTGTTAAACCGCTCTTTGAAGAACAGTTTCCCAATGTCATTATACAGGGTTGCGTCTTTCATTGGACGCAGGCAGTCTGGCGAAAAGTGCAACAATGTGGTCTTTCAGAGACATATAGAAAACGCACCAACACATACAAGTTTATTTGACGTTTGTTATGTCTTGCATTTCTACCATCAACTCACGTTGTTAGTTACTTTAATTCAAGAAAGAGCTTTGTAATAACACATCAAACAGCCCCCTAGCCAAACTGCTGGAATGTACTCAAAACGCGAGATTCGATAATCCAATGTTTCATTGTCATTTTGGCCTGTCTTTGACCAGCATGTGAGATCTAATAATGACACAGAAGGCTGGAATCGTCTCCTCAATACAAAGATTTCCAGGCCTGGCATGAACTTTTATCTTCTGGTAAATTTACTTTGGGAGGAGGGTGGGTTAATCCCGACACAAGCACAGCTGATTTCTGAAGAGTTGCTTCAAAGACATCAAAAATTAAGTTCGCGTAAACGCGAAAACAGAATACAAACATTATTTGAAAAGCTCAAACACTCTGAGATAACGACGAAGGAATTTATGGCATCCATGTCATTGATACATGGTCCAAAAGAAAAATAAATGTTCTTTAAAATTATTATGTTGCATCTGTAGTAAATTGTAATTGTGCTAAAAACTTCTCCCAACAGAATTGTGTGTGTGTGTGTGTTGGACGGGGGGGAGGGGGGGGGGGGGTACTATTATTTTTCAGTCAACTTCCTTGGGATGATCCATTCATCCATTAATTGGTTTTATTTTTGACACCCCGATAATTCTGTAATTGGCGCCTTAAGTATGAGCGTCTCATAGATTCACACAGTCATGGAAATACCGGACAGATTGTTGAAGTCTATTACAGCCTTAGGGGTCTCTCGTCCTATCACCTGGACTGTCCAGGAGATAGAAAAAAGAGTCCACCTGTCTATGGAATTCCTAGTTGAAGAAGAGAAAATATCACCGCCCTCCTCGGGGAGAGGTAGTACCTTTGTTGAGAGGACCTCCTCTCGCACTGGTCCTCACCCGAAGAGGGAAGGAGGCCCTGAAAAGAGAAAGAGAAGAAAGAAGAGCCCGTCCACCAAGCGGATGGACTCCCGACGCTTGGAGGCATTCTTGGAGATGAAGAAAGTGAAAGGTGAGGAAAAGAAAGAGCCAGAGGCGGCCACCACTTCCCCTCCCTCTCCCACAGACAGCCCCATCCAAATGCCGGCTTCCCAGACGGTATTGTCGGATGTGGAAGAGTCTGCGGAGACTGAGGTGGAAATGGAAGCTGCCCTCTCGCCTCTTCCTGATCCCCACTCGCCTCTTCCTTCTAAACCAGAATGCCAGGACGCGGACGACAGGATAGGGAACATCTTACGGGAACACCAAATACAAGGGGACCTTCACAGGCAAGAGATGGACAGGAAGCACCAACTACTCCTCCAACAAATCGAAGAAGCCAAAAACTAATAGACGCCAGAAACCTACAACAACAAAAGACTCAGCAATCACCCACAACCACTCCAGACTCGGCTAGGACCAGACCCCACAAAACTCAGCAACCACCATCAGGCAGCCCACCAACAACACCAACTACCACTGTCTCTCCTTCCAAACCTCCACCTCTGAAAAAGAAGCAGAAAAGACACAAGCGCCGTTAACAACCCACAACTTCTCCTCCTTTACCACGGTCTGACACTTCAAAATTCTACAGCTAATGAGGGCCGAAAGGGGCTTGCTCCCCAAATCGTCCCTGCGCGCCTTCGGTGCGCGAAACCATTTGATTTGAGCGTCTCATAAATATAGGCTATGCCACCTTAATTAAGTGTAATTTACGAGAAAAATTCTCAGCTATTCATGCACACACACTCTTGCCCCCACCCAATAAGTTCCGAGATAAAAGACGCTATCTTACAACATACTCTACTCAACGTTATATTGGGTGGGGTATGTTGTAAAAATAACTTCTTTTAATCCGCTGGGGGAAATAAAAGTTTTCGTCGAACTTGTACTTTTTTATCGTCGATCTGTCCAAAGTTTCGTCGAATCGTCCAAAGTTTCGTCGAATCGTCTAAAGTTTCGTCGAATTTGTTCAGAAGTTTCGTCGAATCGTCCAAAATCTCGTCGAATCGTCCTAAAAAAAATCGTCGAATTTGTCTTTCGTCGAATAGTCCATAACCCAAATAGTGTGGGGACGGTGCGGCTTGGGGACGGTTTGGGTGCATCCCACAGACATCAATTATTCAAATATCTCATTAATGCCGGGGTGTTGACGAGATATTTTTATCTATATGTCGTATTAACCCATCTTCTTTCGAAACAGTGAAAGAAAATCCAATTTTTTTTTCATTTTCTGACTTATATCGTGAAAAAGTCTTTCAAACACACTAAAAAGTGTATATATACAGAAAGACTATTTGGTCACGTGATTTGTCTCTTATTTTGATCGGCGGTGTTCTGAATCTTATATTTTCGGCAAGTTCTGGAAGGAAACTGGCACGAGTTAAAAACGCAAACTTTGGTAGTAATTTTGTTTCGTATATTTCTGACGTGTGTCCAAATTTTAATGTTGTACACATTACATTCAGCTACAAATTGTCGCCAACGTTATGGTGAAATGATAGATGATGTAATGATGAATGCCATTGACTGGTGACATTACAAAGTGTAACAAGTATGGATGATAAATGTCGTTGAACGGTGACATTTATACAAGGTATAACAAGTAGGATTTGTGTAGCTCTCACTTTGGATATATGATGAATGAAAGGTTTTAGCGCGCCGAAGGCGCGCATCGAGGGTAATACTTTTTGCCGGTAAAAAGGACGGTATCCGGTAAAAAGGACGGTAAGTGTATAAAAACTACGTTTTAAAGTACTAAATGTACCTCAGAATGTGTGGAAAGTGATTTTTTAAGGAAGCTTACGCAATAATAAATATATAGAAGGAAGATTAAGTATTGTTTGTTTTATTGTAGGCTATTTCCAAGACAAAATAGATCATTTCGCCATCGACACCGATCGACACGCCATTTTGTTCAAGGAAAACAACGATTTCGCTGAGGTACACGACGGGGTAAATATTACTTGCTCGATGGAGGTGTAACTAATTCGTGTGCGTAACATTTAGATGTTTCTGTTCACTACAAGGGGATTTAACAGAAAGGTTTTGGGAGAGAAACAGTTTATAATTTGAAAATAGTCTACAATAAAACAAACAATACTTAATCTTCGTTATATATATTTATTATTGCGTACGCTTCATTAAATTGTCACGTTTCACACATTTAGCTGCGGCACGTCGTTTTACCCAAATGAAACCAAATGAAGCCAAATGAAGGCAAATGAAAGTAATTAAAGCACTAAACCAACCAAATGAAACTATATACTATTCTTTCTACACATTAAAACCGATATACAAAACGAATTGCCATAAAACAGACTTAACAAAAAGTTATAGGGGCTTTAATTGACAGCAGGTGCGAAGAGAATTGAACCTCTGTGGTTGTATGTAAAATTATCTTCGGCATTCAAGAATGTTATAAACAGAACGCGAAAGACACAATTACGCTGACCGGTTACAAATAGATTTACATAAATGCATATTTTGTGGAAAAAATTACTTTGTGCTACACCCTTTCGTCACTGTGTTCTGTCTTGATAAAAAGGCAGACACGTGGCCTGGTTTGTCGTGCAGTATTCGGTTTTCTTGTACAAGCCTATCCGATTTGATTTACAGCAAAAGACCGGAAGAGATTTTGTATAAAGCCTAAATCACATCACTGAGTCGTATCAGTGTGCAATGTTTTATAAAACTCAATTTATTTCGCAACGGACAATTTCAATCGATTTCTTTTAGGTTCGTGGTTTCAAATTGAATAGAGGAACATTATATAGTATCATTTGGTTGGTTTTGTGATTTAATTACTTTCATTTGATTTCATTTGGTTTCATTTGGATAAAACGACGCGCCCTTTAGCTGTACACCTAGTTCTATAAAACATAGTTTTATACCCTTACCGTCCTTTTTACCGGCAAAAAGTTGTGTTCAAGCTATTTTTTAAACGGGGGTTCATAACTTATTTTCAGTGAGCGTTTTGCCAAACACATGCCGAGGTGATAATAAATATTAAAACCAACCACACATCAGTGGATACTAGTTCTAGATTCCTGTATGCCCTACCCCAATGATACTCACAGGCACCTATTAAGACTGGAGCGCCTCTTCTCACTCCACCAATCCCTATGTGTGAGCTCCCAGTGGTGGGCTGAGAGCCCCCAAATGCAAACCATAATTAACTGTTTTTAACCCCCATGTTTCCCCCAGGAGGCACCAGAATCGAGCTCAGATATTCAGAATTTGAAGAAAAAAAATATCCTGGGAAGGGCTCATAATCGTGGGAGGCAATACGCACAATTCCATAGTTCAAGCGTTATATCGATCTAGCCCCCCCCCCCCCCCCCCCCCCCACATACACCATTTTGAAAATATTAAATGGATTTTTTTATCTAGTGGGGGCGTAGCCAGGATGCTATAATGGAGGGGCCATTTTTTTGGGGGGGGGGGGGGGGCAATCATGATATTTCGAAGGTCGTTGTGGGTTTTGCCCCCACCCCCCCAAAAAAAAACAGAAAAAAAGAAAATGCAAACGGTCACATACTGTTTTTTGGGGATTGGCGGCCAGTTTCTGTCTGGAATTAGCTTGAATAAACTACGTTACTCCTGTGTGTCTATATAGCCATCACACGCGTTATCAATCTGATGAGACGGTAGTCCAAACTTGGGCCAAAAGTCCGCAACACGCTCGTTCCAATGAGGGGTCATAAGCTATGTTTTGGAAGCAGAAAATTAAAATATATAAATAATTGAATGGCGATTTTCGAATATAGCACTGGCCGATTTTGGCCGTTACAACTGGGTTGGTCATTAGCTGTTTGCAACGGTCAACGTTTTATAAGATTATTTTGTACAAAATCATGTTTTTTCTATTGTTTGTTAATTCCAGTCGCCCACTCTACATATTGTGTATGATAAACACTAATGTGTTTTGCGGGCGATTGGAATTAATAACTAATGAATTGTTTACGATAATTTCTCTCTGGGGAGGTCTAGCCCTAGTTCCAAATATCATGATTGCCCCCCCCCCCCCCCCCCCCACCTCCATATTACAGAATCCTGGCCACGTCCCGCTAGATATATAATCCATTTTCCATATTTTCGAAATGGTGGGGGGGGGGGGGGGGCGGCCCAGATCGACATAGCGCTGGCATATTTCAATGGCTTGAACTATGGAATTGGGCGTATTCCTTCCCACGGTTGTGGGCCTTTTCCTAAATATTTTTTTCTCTTCAAATTCTGAAGCTCTCAGATCGGTTCTGGTGCCTCCTGAGGAAACATGGGGGTATCGCTGAGGTGGGACTTTCAGGAATCTAGAACTAGTATCCACTGATGTATGGTTGATTTTAATATTTATTATCACCTCAGCATGTGTTTGGCAAAATGCTAACTGAAAATAAAATATGAACCCTCATTTAAAAAAAAGCTTGAACACAACTTTTTGCCGGTAAAAAGGACGGTAAAAGTGTAAAAACTGTTTTAAAGTACTTAATGTACCTCTGAAAGTGTGAAGTGACAATTTAATAAAGCGTGTGCAATATAAAACGAAGACTGAGTATTGTTGGTTTTATCGTAGACTATTTTCAAATTATAAATGGTTTCTCTCAAAAAAAAAATATTTCTGTTAAATCCCCTCGAAGTGAACAGAAACATCTAAAATTAGCTACACCTCCATCGAGCAAGTATGATAATATTCACCCCGTCGTTCACTTCAGCGAAATTGTTGTCTTCCCTGCACAAAATGGCGTGTCCATCAGTGCCGATGGAAAAATGATCTATTTTGTCTTGTAAATAGTCTACATTAAAACAAACAATACTTAATCTTTCTTCTATATATTTATTATTGCGTAAGCTTCCTTAAATAATCACTTTTCACACATTCAGAGGTACATTTAGTACTTTAAAACGTAGTTTTTATACACTTACCGTCCTTTTTACCGGATACCGTCCTTTTTACCGGTAAAAAGTATTACCCGACACAAACACTATTGTCTAGGTTCTGACCAAGTCGATAACCAGACCCGTTCTCTCTCTTACACACACACCCCAGCCTCACACTGTCCCTCTATAACATTATTCCTGTATACACCCAGCAGATAAACATATCCATTAATGATTTACAAGCTCAGAAGCAGTTCATTATGGGCCATATTCGTTCATATACTTTGTCTCCAAATTACAGGTAATATTTTTCACAATATGCCAGCCTAATATTATTTCTCTTCAATTTGAATTGCACTTTCAAATGAGGCAATCTGAAGATTTTTGGCTAAAAGCCCTCCGAAGGCTTCATTTGAAAATACAAGACACCCCCTCACCCCCCCCCCCCACCCCCCAATCACAGGTACTCGGCACAAGCTGGGAAATCGAAAGAAAAATGATGTTTGATACCATTTTTGAATCTATGCTGACGTGCCCCTGTAATGGTATATAAATATTAACCAGGTAAACAACTCGCTTTTCGAAAACGATAGCACTCATCTTCGTTTTTCCCCCCTCAAATTTGATTCACACAACGTATCCAACAATACCCAGTATCAATGGAAAGGGGAATGAATAAGCTTTACAGTGGTGTATTACATGACCGTTGGGTGTTCTTGGGTTGTTCATGATGACTGGGAGAAGTCGCAGAAAAGGCCGAAAAACATTTAGTCGGACAAGAAAGTGCACAGTGAAATGAGGTTTACGAGCGACAATTATCCGATTTTTTTTTAATAATTCGAGGTCCCATTGTCTATGGAGGGCAGATTCAAACATTAACCGTATACCTTTATCAATTACTAATCTCGGATCCACATTTATTCATTTCTGGCGATCACATTTGCCGTTTATTCATTTTTTAATCTTCCCTCTACTTCCCTTGGAATTAAACAAGCTGGCGGCATCCATAGAAGCACAATGACATCCCATTGGCTACTATTTATGCCGAGAAAATCATCGATGAAAATAAGCCATTGGGGAAAGCTTTTGCGGAAGTCGCGTATCTACTTCTTCTTCTTTTTAGGACCAGCCTCCATCAACTGGTTGATGATTCTGTTGGTTTGGTTTCCCGGGGTGCGCACGGATTTGCCCTCGTGGAGGGTTTATAGATTTTGTTTCATAGTTATTTTCCAATGGCAATCAATAGTGAGGGCGGCTTGCATTTGCTGAGACTGTAGGGGGTTAATGTTTATAGTATGATGGTAACTGTTAGATTGTTTTATCATTTGTCGGTTATATCTATATACTCTTTAGTTATGTTCAGTCGGGCAGTATACCGGAGATAATGCTCCACTGACTGCTCCAATTATACTGTTTTTAGAAAAAAAGAAAAAAAATGTTTTGCGACTTTTTACAACTTCCATGTCTATATGCACATATGTATATCTAATGGGCTTTTAGTGACGAAGGGCTGCAATTTACACCCGGGTAGTCCTCTGGCATGTCACCACTACTGTTTCCTGTTACGTCCTTATTTAAGTTAGTTTCTAGTGCTTCTTTGAATTTATTATAATTTTCTAAGGTGGCAGTTTTTTGTGGAAGATTGTTCCAGTCCTGTATTGTGCGTGGAAAGAAGGACCATTTACGTACATCAATGCGAGACTCAAGCCACAAAAAGCGTTGTGATGGGAATGGCGAGTGGTACAATGTGGCTTGTTTAGTCTAGATTTATGATCAATTGCTACTGTATTGTGTACAATTTTATGAAGCATTTGAAGTCTAGCATTTTTACGTCTTTCTTCAAGTGTTTTCCAGTTTAGGCTAGCTATCATGTCTGAGACACTTGATCTGTTGTGATGTCGGTTTGTCACATATCTTGCTGCACGCCTTTGAGTTTTTTCAATTTTATTTATCTCATTTTTTGTGTGTGGGTCCCACACTGTACTAGCATATTCGAAATGGTCTAACTAGGGCTTTATATGCTTGTTCTTTGATTTTAAGAGAGGCAATGTTTAAATTCCTCCTAAGGAAGCCAATAGTTTTGTTGGCTTTATTGTAGATATTATTTATATTATGTCCCAGTTTAGATCAGATTTTATTGTTAGGCCGAGGTATTTGATGGTGTCCATATGGCTGAGTATATGATCGTGTAGTGTACATGTATTTATTTGCTTGTATTTCTTGTTTGTTACTGAGAGGATGTTACACTTGTCAGGGTGGAATTGCATCAGCCACTTTGTTTCCCATCTCCCCATTTCTTGCAGGTCATTTTCGAGCTGTATTTTTGAAGATGGTTTGCTTATGGTGGTATATGCAAGTGTGTCATCTGCAAAGAGGCGGACTGTTGATTTTATTTTGTCCGGAAGGTCGTTTATGTAGTACAGGAAGAGACATGGGCCAAGGACTGACCCTTGTGGAACACCTGATTCTACTGGTATGGGGTCAGAAGTTTGCCCTTGCACAACAACGGATTGTGTTCTATTACTCAGCCAATTGTGGATCCAATCACAAATCTCTTCGTGGATCCCGTAATATCTGAGTTTGTGTATAAGCAGACTGTGATTTACTTTGTCAAATGCTTTAGCAAAGTCCATAACGATGACATCAGTTTGAACTTTGTTTTTTATGTTTTCTGTAAGATCATCAACAAAATCGAGTAGTTGAATTTCACAGGATCTGGCTTTTCTAAAGCCATGTTGAAGGCGGTAAAAGATATTATTTGTTCCGCCATGTTTCATGAGGGCACTTGTAATTATGTGTTCAAAGATTTTACAACAGATACATGTCAACGATATTGGTCTATAGTTTCCTGGTGATGAGCGTGAGCCTTTTTTAAAGACAAGCGTAACTAGAGCCCTTTTCCAGTCTGATGGTACATTGCCCGTTTCAAGGCTTTTCTCGAAGATCATGTTGAGGATGGGGGCTATTTCATGAGAAAGTGTTTTTAGGATGATTGGTGGAATATTGTCTGCCCCTGGGGCTTTGTGTGGTTTTTGTTTGTTAAGTAGCTTTTGGATCCCGGGAGTAGTTATGTTTAGTGATGGCATGGTTGGATAGTTTGCAGGTTGTGACATATAGTCTGATGTTTCGAACTGCTCCTTTGATATTGTAATATTTGCAGAGAATGCAGAGTGGAATTGGTCATTTAGGATGTTTGCTTTATCTTGTGGATTTTCATGTAGGATTCCATTTACTTTAAGAGACGAGACTCCTGTGTAATCTTTTTTCTTATGTTTAATAAAGGTCCAGAAGCGTTTGTTCTTCTGGGGCTTTTCACATATGTTGTCATTTTCTTGTTTGCTCCGAGTGTTATCTGTGTTCTGACTTTCCGAATCATTAAATAAGTTTTCAACATAGTTCCAGTATGCTTGTCTCATGCGTTTTTGGACTAGCCTTTTTATGTTTTTATAATCTAGTTGTGATTTTTCGTCTGCGTTTTTCTTCTTCATTTTATACAGGCGTTCCTGTTTTTTTAATAGGTGTTTGAGTTCGAAATTGACCCATGGTAATTTAGTCTTTTTATTGAGGGTTTTGTGCGGGATGTACTTGGAGATGCCATCGGTAATGGTGCGATGGAATGCTTCCCACATTTTATTCGGGTCTCTTTCTTGATCGACTAGGTCGGTGTGTAAAGATAGCAAATCATCTCGAAATGAACCCCAGTCTGCTTTTTTGTACTGTGGTATTTTGCGAGGTGGTTGATCCAAACTGGCTGGAATAATGTTGCATTCTGCGAAGACAATGTCATGGTCAGACAGGCCAGGGATCACATTAAGTTTTGTTACTATGTTTGGTTCATTTGTGAGTAGGAGGTCTAGGGTGTTTTGTTTCCTTGTTGGTTCCTTAACAAGTTGGTTTAGGCTGAGGTCTTGTATCAAATCAAGAAAGTCAAGATGTAGGTTTGAGTGTGGGGTATTAGGTTTTGGGGTGGTGTCTCGCCAGTCCCAACCTGGGAAGTTGAAGTCCCCACCAATTATGTTTATTGAGTTGTTTGTGTTTATACCTCTCTCCAAGGATATTTTTAAATGTTTTAGACTTGTTTCGTCAGAAACTTTATTTCTGTAATAAGAACAAATTTGGATATTTCTAGATTCTTTCAGTTTTATTTTCGCCCAGATTATTTCGCAAGCAGTGTCAAGTTCTGATATTTCGTCGCTTTCAAGGCTTGCCTTGATAGCGAGCAGTACCCCACCTCCGTGTTTTCCAGTTCTGTCTTTTCTGAAGACTTTGTAGTCTGGCGGGAATATTTCTGATGACCTGATGTGGTAAAGGTGTAGAATAGGGGACTTTTGTTTTTGTTTTTAAATAATGCCTTTCTCGCTATTTTTTCTCTGTTTTCTTAAAGTAAACTATATTTTGAACAAAATGACACAAAATCACATACTTTTATCGTTTTTTTCAAGAAATATTAACGATTTTATTGCGACAGCGCAGTCGAACTCACTGCAATCGCTCCGTTCCATTACCGCTATCATACGGGGAGAGTTTAGTAATTGAAATGTCGGCTGACAAACCCTGCCCCCTCACTAAACTGACCCTAGATCAAATTTTAGGGTCAGTCCAGTGAAGGCCAGGGTTAGCTTACCGATGAACTCACCCTAGTCCTAACTGAACTGACCTTAAATCGGGGAACACGCACACAAGCGAAGCGCACCTGCTAACACGCACACAAGCGAAGCGCACCTGCTGTCATACAGAATGATTTCTCCCCTATGACGTCACTCGTAACAACGAATGAAAACAACAGACACTGCGAAATTTTCAGCGGATGAAACAAATGGCAATTGAGAAACTCGCAATTCAACGGGATTTCAAATCTATTCTCTTACATGTTAAAACATGATAGAGGTACCTAATTTTGTGTCATTTTGTTCAAAATATAGTTTACTTTAAGAAAACAGAGAGAAAATAGCGAGAAAATCGTTAATTTAAAAAAAAACAAACGAAAAGTCCCCTATTCTACACCTTTACCCCTGATGTCGTTTGTTAGCCATGTTTCTGTACCAATGACTACGTCGGGGTTGCAGCTGGCAAGCATATTTAGGATCCCGTCTAAGGACGCCGTCTACTCAGAAAGTTTCCTGTCTAAGGACGCCGTCTACTCAGATCAACTTGGGAAAAGATGTCAAAGTTACGGCTAAAAAGTGTATAAACGTTAAATGTGAACTCCAGAAATTAATAAATGTGGATCCGAGATTAGTAATTGATAAAGGTATACGGTTAATATTTGAATCTGCCCTCCTTATACAATGGGACCTCGAATTATTGATAAGAAATCGGATAATTGTGGCTCGTAAACCTCATTTCACTGTGGACTTTCTTGTCCGACTAAATGTTTTTCGGACTTTTCTGCGACTTCTCCCAGTCGTCATGAACAACCCAAGAACACCCAACGGTCATGTAATACACCACTGTAAAGCTTATTCATTCGCCTTTCCATTGATACTGGGTAATGTTGGATACGTTGTGTAAATCAAATTTGAGGGGGGAAAAACGAAGATAAGTGCTATCGTTTTGAATCTGAATCTGAATTTGAATACTGTGTAAACCGCGTTTTCGCGTATTTTAGCACAGTGGGAGCTGTTGATGTTTTTATTGCGCTTGGCGGAGTTGCCGCAAACTGCATCGATGGCGGCCTGACTATTGGCATTCCAATCCACAATAGTACGTGCGAAAAAGGAATTTTTAAATTCTGTTGTTGTTGATCTGTAAACTGCCTGCTTGGTGTTGTTATTGCTTCTTGTGCGTGTCTGGCCCATTTGGATGTACTCTGCCTTTGGGATCGCATCACATCCAGAGATGATATTGTGTAGTGTTTGGAAGCGTTTGTTTTTACGGCGTTCCTGTAGTGTTGGCCAATTTAGGGCACTGAGCATTTCACTAACGCTACTTGTTCTGCGGTAGTCGTTGTATATGAAACGTGTGGCTCGCCTTTGTGTCATCTCAAGTTCCTGGATATCTCTTTTGATGTAGGGGTCCCAGATGATGCAACCATATTCTAATTTTGACCGAACTAAGGATTTGTATGCTGTTTCTTTCAGTGTTCTTGGTGCGTATTTTAAATTTCGCTTGATGAAACCTAGCGTCGAGTTTGCTTTTGCATTCATTTTCTTTATATGAATGTCCCATTTTAGTTTATTGGAGAACGTCAACCCGAGATATGGATTAGTTTCTACTTCCTCCTGAAATATCTTGTTTTGGCATCGACAGATGCCCTCAGATTTAACTGCAGCAGAAGGACTATTAACGGATTCAACCACATGAAATCTGCTGTTCATTTCATCATTTATTTATCAAAAGTGGTGGGCGGAAGCGTGTCAGTCACGCATGTACAAAAGTGGGACCCGCAACCGGAACAAGCCGGTGTGCGTAAATGCAGAATACAACACTTTACCCCCTTCGATGGAAATTGTCTGAGAAATCAGAGTTAGTACTTTTCTATGAGTCTATCTGGGGGCTTTCGTACACGAACAGGGTAGCGTCTCTCGGAAGTCTCAATAGGACCGTGGGGCTCGGATGCATCAACATCATCCCTTACATCGGGCACACTTGTATTTTGGAGAAGAACATCTCCAGAACGTGACAAGTCTATATTTTCAGAAGGAGTGACATCAGACTGTGAGGCTTGTGGTGTCACGGGAAGAGTGACTTGAGAGTCTAATGTTGTGGCTGCAAATGGCCTTTGCACCGGCGCGATTGTCGTTAACGGTGTGAAAGTACTTAGGTTGTGACCACCTAATATATGGTCTATATGCACCAAACGATTGTCACCTGCCACTTCAACTATATATGTCAAAGGGCCACGTCTCTTCACAACCCTACCGCTGACCCACTTCTCACTTCCAGTCCTAAAATTTCGCACTGACACCTGCTGATTCACCTCAAACTCACGTAATCCACGTTTATTATGACCCGATGTGTGTGTCTCTTGTTTGGTTTCAACTAACACCCTTAAATCAGGCTTTAAGGCATCAAAACGTGTTCGTATGTTCCTGTTTAAAAACAAACTAGATGGAGTGACAGCAGTACAAACTAGATGGAGTGACAGCAGTGGTTGTATGTGGAGTAGTACGATACATCAACAGGCAATTTGCTAAACGATGTGATAGTGTAATGTTCTCTTCAGCAGTCTGCATATCAAACAGATGTTTGCGTAAAGCTTGCTTCACAATTCGAACAGTTCTCTTTGCTGCTCCATTCGAAGCTGGGTGGTATGGAGCCACTAAGATATGTTTGATATTATTCATCTGTATGAATGTTTTGAATTCATTCGAAGTAAACTGGGGACCATTGTCTGATACAATCTGTTCAGGTAGACCGTAAGATGAAAATAATTTTCTGAGAACTTCCAATGTCTTGGTAGTAGTTGTTACATACATAGGAATTACTTCTATCCACTTAGAGTAACTGTCTATTAAAATAAAATAGCACTGCTTCTTAAACTCTGCGAAGTCCACATGAACTCTCTGCCATGGCCTAGAGGCCCACGGCCAATGATAATACGGCGTAGCAGAAGGTAGATTTCTGGTCTTTGCACAAACATCACATTGTTTGGCCACTTCTTCTATATTGGCATCCAACTTGGGCCACCACATAATACTACGTGCTAGAGCTTTCATTCGACAAGCTCCAAAATGTTCGGAATGTAATTCACTTGGTAATCTGCCTCGAAAAACACTTGGTATAACAACTCTTAATCCCCACAGGATACAACCTTGTTCGACGGTTAATTGATGTCGCCGCATAAAGTATGGTTCTAATGTTTTGTCGGTTAAACGTTCAGGCCAACCTTGTATTGTAAGTTTCAACACTTGAGACAGAACCGAATCCTCTAACGTGCACTTCCGAATGTTATCACTGGTTACGGGAAGGTCATCAATAAATGAAAAACTAAATACATCACACTCTAAATACTCACTATCAGTATCAGAATTGCATGGTAATCGTGATAACGCATCTGCATTAGCATGATCACTTGATTTACGATACTTAATATCATATATGTATGCAAACAAAATTATTGCCCATCTTTGAAGCCTTGCTGCCGCTAAAGTAGGAATGCCTGCCTTTGAATCTAAAATCAACGAGAGAGGTTTGTGGTCTATGAACAATGTAAATTTCCGTCCATACAAATAGCGATGAAACTTTTTCAAGCCAAAAATGATTGAAAGAGCTTCCTTCTCTATCTGTGAGTAATTACTCTCAGCTGGTGACAAAGTGCGCGAGGCAAATGCAGTTGGCTGCTCAACACCATTTGGCATAATATGAGAAATCACACAACCCAAACCGTAACTACTGGAGTCACACGCTAGGGAAATTGGCTTGTTGATATCATAATGAACCAAAATATCACAATTCAATATGAGTTTTTTACTTTTTTCAAAAGCAAATTTACAATTTCTGTTCCATTCCCACTTTTTATTAGCTTGAAGCAAATTGTACAATGGCTTTAATTCAGAGGAAAATGCAGGAATGAACTTCTGATAATAATTTATTAAGACTATGTAAGACCTCAACTCTGTTACATTACTAGGCTCTGGAGCATTAACAATTGATTCAATTTTTTCATCAGTAGGTTTAATACCCTTGGCATTCACAATATGGCCCAAGTATTCAAGTTCAGTTTTGAAAAATACACATTTAGTCTGCTTAGCTTTTATACCATATTGTTCTAACTTCTTCAAAACATTATTCAAATCTTGTATGTGTTCGGTTTCAGTAGCCGAAGACACCAGAATATCATCCATGTAACATACCGTGTTACCTACCCCTCCAATATTCTGTCCATGACGGACTGGAATATTGACGGTGCTGAGGAAATTCCATAACTCAGTCTGTTATATGAATAAAGACCTTGTGGTGTATTTATGACCAAAAACTGTTTTGAATGTTCATCCAACTCTAACTGTTGGTAGGCCTGTGTAAGGTCAATTTTGGAAAAATATTTACCACCTGTTAAAGTAGCAAACAAATCCTGTGGATTGGGTAACTGGTAATTATCTTTTTCAATGACTCTATTGACAGACACTTTATAATCTCCACATAATCTCATGGTATTATCTTTTTTGGAAACCACAACAATGGGAGTACCCCAGTTAGACTGTTCTACCTTTTCAATTACCCCCAAACTTTCTAACCGATCTAACTCCACTTTAATTTCTGATTTTAAAGCATATGGCACCGGACGCCTTATGAAAAATTGGTTGGGCATCAGATTTAACTCTTATCGTAGCCTTAAAATCTTTTATCATCCCAATACCAGGGTTGAAAACCGATTCGTATCTTTTTAAAAGTGCCTCTAAGTCCTTGAATGTTTCAGACTTACTGTTGGCATTTACACTGAAAATGCTTTCCCAGGGTAGCTTAACCTTTTCTAGCCAATTTCTACCTAACAATGGTGGTTTATTGCCCCTTACAATATACAATGGTAAAGTCTCACTTTTATTTTCATGTTTCACAGTTACATTACATTTACCTAACAATGGTAACATGTCACCAGAATATGACCTCAATACTGCATTGGCACTATCACATGGAACAGACGCAAATTTGTCGCGATACAAACTTTCTGATATGATACTGACTGCACTACCAGTATCAATTTCCATTTCCACAAATTCATTATCAATGTTAACAGTTACTTTTTTGAATCAGTTAAATTAATAGTAAAAATTTCAAAGATATCATCACCACCTGCATTCGCATCAAACACCCTGTCACCAAATTTGATCTGACTAGCATCCGGACTCATTTCCGAAATATTCTTAACGTGTGTTTCACGTTTTTCAGATCGACATGCGGACGTCACATGACCACTTCTTGAACAATTACTACACCAAATACTTTTAGGTTTTTTGTGAGATACAACTGCCTTCGTTTTACAGGCAACGCCAAAATGGCCTCTCAAATTACATTTATTGCAAAATGCTTAACGAGCGGGGCACTGTTTATCATTCGCATAATGACCCTCACGTCCACAACGAAAACACTTAGAAATTTTACGTTTCGGTTGGATTTTCGGTTTACCCGATTTGACACTATTCACAGATGACGTGTTCACAGTCACGCCCTTAAAATCATGTTCCATTTTTCCAGCCTGAATATCAACAGCCTCCATAGCTCGAGCAAACGTTTGTAGTTTTTCCAAATTTAAATCAGCACCCTTCTCAAGCAATTTACGATGTAAATATGATGATTTACACCTTTCTATGACCTGATCTCGAATTTCTTCGGATTTATTGGCTCCAAAGTCACAATTGTCAGATTGACGTGATAACCCAGACACAAATTGATCGATAGTTTCAGAATCATTTTGTCGTATTTGTCTAAAGATGTGACTTGCGTATGGAACATTTAATTGTGGAATAAAATAGGCATCTAACGTTCTGACAGTTTTTGCGTACTGGTTTGCCACGGTCATCTCACCCTCGGGCGGGCCTGGGTCGGTCAACGTTTCAAACAGGTCCTGTACATCGACACCAGCAGAATGCATCAATAATGCAGATTTTTGTGTTACGTCCGTTACTCCTTTTCCCACTGCAAAATATTCAAATGTTCGTTTCCATCGTTTCCAACGAGGGGCAACGCTGGTCTGATCGCCTTTGCAATCAAAAGTTTGAATACCACCGATAGCACCAAATTCAATATGTCGAGCCATTGTGCAAAAGTACACATCAAAACAGGAACACCACTCGTCGCCACTGAAATATCTTGTTTTGGCATCGACAGATGCCCTCAGATTTAACTGCAGCAGAAGGACTATTAACAGATTCAACCACATGAAATCTGCTGTTCATTTCATCATTTATTTATCAAAAGTGGTGGGCGGAAGCGCGTCAGTCACGCATGTACAAAAGTAGGACCCGTAACCGGAATAAGCCGGTGTGCGTAAATGCAGAATACAACACCTCCAAAATGTGGTTATTAATTTCATAAAAGTTTGTGAATGGTGTACTACTTCTAGAAGATCTTAATATGTAGCATTTTTAGCGTTGAATTTCATTCCCCACTTTTCTGCCCAGCTCTGGATATTATTGAGGTTCTGTTGTAGGATATGTTGTTCCTTGATAGAGGTGATAGGTCTGTAGAGGAGACAGTCGTCAGCAAATAGACGAACTTTGGATTTGACTTCATTGGGTAAGTCGTTTATGTGAATAAGGAATAGTAGAGGACCTAGTACAGTTCCTTGTGGGACTCCTGAATCTACTGGAACACAATCAGAGTGTTCTCCCTCGACGACTACTTCTTGGGTTCGATGGCAGAGGAATTGTTTTATCCAAGTGTGGATGTTATCTCTTATGCCATAGTGGTGTAATTTTCTCAGCAGTCTTTGGTGGGGTACTGTGTCGAAGGCTTTACTAAAGTCCAGGATGGCAATATCAATCTGCTTTTTATTGTCATGAAGTTGTAGGAGGTCGTGGGTGGTTGTTAGGAGCTGTGACTCGCACGAGTAACCCTTTCTGAAGCCGTGTTGAGAATTTGTCAAGATTTTCTCGTTTTCGAAAAGCGAGTTGTTTACCTTGTTAATATTTATATACCATTACAGGGGCACGTCAGCATAGATTCAAAAATGGTATCAAATATCATTTTTCCTTCGATTTCCCAGCTTGTGCCGAGTACCTGTGCCCCCAATGTACTTTAATTGTTCATGACTCTTTGTCAAACTTTTGAGATGACCTGTTTGGATAAACAACCCTCCCACTTTCATTTTAGTTGCACCACCACTGTGCACCCGTCAATATGGACTGATTGTGATGTTTGTTTTCTTGGGCGAGGACCAAGGGAAATAATAAACCATACTAAATCCTGGATTATAAATGTCCTCCAACAAATTTTTGCATCAAAATTATAACATGATTGTGTGTTTCTGCTTCCAAATGAAACTCGGCATAATTAGTGTTTCACTTTGATTTACAGTACGTGGAGAGTGTATTATCACTAAATCACCCGCAGAGTGGAGATTCCACCCAAGCAATAATTGCGAATTTGTTGCAAGGCATAACAAGCACAAGCAAAGTTTCGGCCAATGGACCTCCGGGTTAAACCCGGAGGTCCATTGGCTTGAACATTGCTTGTATTTTTTGTCGATATGTACAAAATTTGAAAGTTATAGTTTGGGTGACAACTCCACTCCGTGGATGATTTAGTTACAATCCACTCTCCATGTACTTACAACAAGGTAAGATTTACTGACCTGTTTTTATACACCTGCGTTCACAAAACCTTTATCAAACCTAAAAAAAATCCTGACTGTTTTCAGTTCCTTCTCAGTCATAAAACGTTCTGATGAAAGTGATAAAACATATTCCTGATAAAATTAGGAGTTCCCCCCCCCCCCCCACACTGAAAGTTCCGCATTCAAAAAATAAATGTTCAATTAGTCACTAGAATACAAAAAGTGACGAAATTGCTGTTTCGTGAATAATCCTGTGAAATGCTATCCTTTTCAATGGTAAAGTGTCTTTTCATTTAACATCAGTCCAATGAAACTGTAACAGCCTTCATTGGCTTGTTCAGATTTTAGATCAGGAGAGGAAGGAAACACACTCAAAGCTGATTAAATTCTTTATTTTTTCACATGACACAATAATTTTATGCGAAGATCAGATTTCTAATATAATTCTGAATAATCGATAATGTGTATGCTGAGATGTCTGTTTTGTCTGTGCATCTCAGTTATCAACCAACACCTGAAAGAAAAAACAATATGGTTGAACAGGATATTAAAAAAAACTCCTACATATAGAGGTAACTTTTCAGTCTCACCGTGAATGCATGTCATGAAACCTGGTTTCATTTTCAGTCTGTGCATCTTAAAGTTTGTTTCCTACACCACATTGCACATTTCATGAAAGACCATTAACAGTCCATGTGGACTCTTGAAAACCACTCGCCTGTTGAGCAAAATGCAACAGTAAAAAAAACAAACAAATTTTTAAGGTGCACTGTAAGGGGAGCTAAAATGTCACTAAAGATGCTCAAGTCAAGTGATTCTTGAAAGAATATGTCAGTTTCGCCATTCAGAAGTACTTTAAAAAAAACATGTAACATGAAAGAAGAGACCTCTCAGCCTAGACAGCTCCATCCAAAAAAAAAAAAAAAAAAAAAAAAATACAAGATAAGAATCCAAGTGTTACTGCTTGTGACCTTAACCTTCACGATATCACAATGGATGAAGATCATGACATGCCAGATTATGTGTAACAATTGTGTAAAACATGAATAAGATCTGTCACAGGGATTCAATTATATACAGTTAAAACTAGAAGTCCTGTCACGAAATGCGCGCTTATCTAGGCTTAATTGCGCATAGGAATTGCATGCAATTGCCATATCAAATGGCATCCAAAGCATGGCAGGTTCTTCTGGTTACTCATAGCAAACACAGGCAATGTTTCGGCCAATGGACCTCCGGGTTACCCGGAGGTCCATTGGCTGAAACATTGCTTGTGCACAGGTGATATGTACATAATTTGATAGCCTTACTATGGTCATAACGCGTAGATTAACGCGCAGATCAACGTGCTATTTGTGCACATTTCTGGACAGGACTTCTAGTTTTAACTGTACAGACCAGACAAGAGCTGTATTACAATATCAAAGTTTTGCAATCTGTGGCCTTGACCTTAATGATATGACCTTGGATAAAAGTCACAACACACCTTCAAGTCATAAGCAATAATTGTACTAAGTATGAATAAGATTTATACCAAATCATATGGACTGGACAAGGGTTGTATAACAATATCCACGTTTTGCTGTCTTTGACCTTGATGTGGTGATATGATCTATTACAATCAACATGTATTTTGTCTGTATTAACTCCGCAAATGCGACCCCCTGATACAGATGTTTGTATCAGGGGGTCGGATACAAGTACGTTCCTTTCACATGAGTTCCATTTTTTTCTTTTTGTTCATCCATACGAATAAATAGTTTGTTATATACTCGTCTACATTCTTGACTTATCACCAAATATATTGTAAGATAAAATGATTATTACCATTATGTGGATGTACAAAATATGTCTCGCTTCGGGTTCTAAGGGTAGATCACGATTCGTCTTCGACTCGTTGTGATCTGCCCTTTGAACCCAGAGCTCAACTCGGATACATATTTTGCACATCCACATAATGGTAATAATCTCTATGGATCAAAGTCATGTCACACTTTTGAGTCAAGAACAATAATTTTACAAAGTATAAATAAGATTTGTCAATCATACCAAGTACAGTTAAAACTAGAAGTCCTGTCATGAATAGTGCGCTTATCTAGGCTTAATTGCGCGTTGGAATTGCGAGCAATTGCCATATCGAATGGCATCCAAAGCACGGCAGGTTCTCTTGGTTACTCATAGCAAACACATGCAATGTTTCTGCCAATGGACCTCCGGGTTACCCGGAGGTCCATTGGCTGAAACATTGCTTGTGCACAGGCCATATGTACAGAATTTGATAGCTTTACTTGGGCCATAACGCGTACATTAACGCGCATATCAACGTGCTATTTGTGCGCATTTCATGACAGGACTTCTAGTTTTAACTGTAATATGGACAGGAAAATGACTGTATAATAATATAAAAGTTTTGCTGCCTGTGACCTTGATTTTGATGATATTACCTTAGATCAAAGTCATGACACACCTTTGAGACATAGGCAATAAATGTACCAAGTATGTCAATCATACCAGGTTATATGGACCGGACAAGGGCTGTATAATAATATTCAACTTCTGCTGTCTGTGACCTTGACCATGATGATATATAACCCTGGATCAAAGTCACAACACACCTTTGAGACATGAGCAATAATTGTACAAGAAGAAATAAGATCTGCCAATCATACCAAGCTATATGGACCGGACAAAAGAGACAGTGAAATGTCATTTTCTGACACCTTAACATAGGGCCTGTGACCTTGAGGGGCACATACCATATTATAATTTGCGGCACACTCTCTTCTGATAATACATATTGCTATAAAGTTTTGTCCAAAAATATTAAGTGGTTAAAAATTTATGGCCCAGAAAAAGAAAATGTTGACGATGACTGAACAGATGCACAACTTAGCATCAGAAAAGCTTCTTTGACTTTGTCAGGCAGAGCTAAAGGTTTTACGGATTAGCTTCTGTGCCTGCATCTGTTAAAACACATTTTACAGGGCTGAAAATAGCTTGTCTGATAACCACAAAAACCATTTCTGACACATCCCAGGCCTGCATGCTCCTGTTATTTGAATGAAAAATCCAGTAATATATTGAGAAATTTACCCTGATAATCACTGAATGTCCCATGTACAGACCTATTGTCCTCAGTACATACAATGCAGCCATTTAATCTTTTGTATTTTGTTTGACAAATTGACAGAGTGCCATGATACACAAACAGACATATCAAATTTTCACGTATACCCTTCATACACATATATGTGCAGTTAAAACTAGAAGTCCTGTCCTGAAATGTGCACAGATAGCACGTTGATCTGTGCGTCAATCTACGCGTTATGGCCATAGTAAGGCTATCAAATTATGTACATATCGCCTGTGCACAAGCAATGTTTCAGCCAATGGACCTCCGGGGAACCCGGCGGTCCATTGGCTGAAACATTGCCTGTGTTTGCTATGAGTAACCAGGAGAACCTGCCATGCTTTGGATGACATTTGATATGGCAATTGCGCGCAATTCCTACGCGCAATTAAGCCTAGATAAGCACGCATTTCATGACAGGACTTCTAGTTTTAACTGTAGATGAGTAAAGGATGATCCTTACCAAATTTTGAGTAGTTTTTTAGATGATTGTGTTCATTCTTTGTAAAATGGACAAAACAAAATAGAGGCATTTTCCTCAATCCTCGGTAGGCCTGAGTTGTGACATACAGTTAAAACTAGAAGTCCTGTTATGAAATGCGCACAAATAGCACGTTGATATGCGCGTTAATGTACGCATTATGGCCCAAGTAAAGCTATCAAATTCTGTACATTTGGCATGCGCACAAGCAATGTTTCAGCCAATGGACCTCCGGGTAACCCGGAGGTCCATTGGCAGAAACATTGCATGTGTTTGCTATGAGTAACTAGGAGAACCTGCCGTGCTTTGGATGCCATTCGATATGGCAATTGCGCACAATTCCAACGCGCAATTAAGCCTAGATAAGCGCACTGTTCGTGACAGGACTTCTAGTTTTAACTGTATAAACTATTAAGAAATATCAGATATTTTCAGATATTCACTGTTTGTTAACAGAAAAAGAGAATTATATACATATTAATTCTCATCAGTATTCATGCTGGCTCAATATTTTAATGTGCCAAAGCTGAATACTTTTTGTGCTAAATGAGAATTTTTTGTGCCAAATGACAGTTTTTGTATTAGCTGTGGGAGAACTTTAAAAGTTTTTTTTTTGTAATTTCAAGAAAGATCAAACTCACAATGCACAATCCCCCAAAGGTAGCTTACGTTTATGATTCATTGTGAATGTGAAACTTACAATTTGGAATTGAAAACTAATGCCATTACACGTGCATCCTTGGCTTATGAAAGGACTTGAATCAAGGAACCCCATGGGGCCAGAGGTGCACGCCTGACCAAAGGATTTAATTACCATCTATGACTAGTTAACACAACAGAGGAATGAAGTTATTTAATTATTTATAACTGCTGTCCATGCCAGATAATTTGTTTCAAGTTTGGGGATGCAACCACAGAAGTAACGCCCAGATGTTCACTAATGGTAAACTGAGGAGCCCAAATATCTGTCCAAATATCAACCTGGGGACTTTACTGGAACAAACTTGAAGGATGTTGTGTACCAAATATCAAAAGATTCTGACTGGTGGTTCTGGAGAAGATTTTGAGAATATTACCAATTTTGCACTATGTTAAAATTCATCCCACCCCCAAAGGGAACACAAATATCAACCCAGGGACTTATTTGAACAAATTGAATCTGAATTCTTAAAGGATGCTGTATACCAAATATCGAAGCAGATTTTTAAAGATTATTCCTCATATTGGACTAAGCTATCCAAAAAAAGCCCAAACATAGGCTTCCAGTACTCTACCAGTTAATGAACCAGTATGTCAGATCACTCATTGCGAGAGAAAAGTCACATTTATCATTGTTTTTACATCAACCAATCAAAGGCAGATTTTCTGAAACAGGAAATTTAATGTAAAAATCTATATTTTGTTTTGTCCATTTTACAAGTGATGAAAACAAGAATCTAAAACCTACTCATAATTTACAATGAATCAGAATCAATGCAACTCACCTATAAAATATGTGTATAATTAAGGAATAGTGCATGGCTTGGAGTTGACTACGCCCATATAGTGCCCAGTGATGTGACGTAGTTCCCGATGCAAAGCGGAGAGAACTACACCACCTCACTGGGCACTATATGGGCGTAGTCAACGGCAAGACATGCACTAATCCTTATATTATATCGTCGAACGCCCATCAAGAAAAACATCTGTCCGATTTGTTAATCTATTACCAAGGTAGCAGCCCTACCAACAATAAACTCCTCCTGCACATCATCGCCAAATCGACTGTAGTTTAAATCACAATTTGAAAATGTCATTCTCGGTACGAAACGCTAACTTGGATTATTGATATGAGCAAATGACAAATTTTGAATCGGTCGGCAAGGGTAAACAAAACATTTCCTCCAAACGGAACTGTGTATTCTAGGATCGCGCAACTCGTGAATGAAAGCTAAAATTTTCGAAATTTGACAACACAGTTTGATAATTTCCACACATTTGTCACACATATACATTACCGAATGGGTCAGTATGGGATACAAAACCCCGAACATTCAAATGAATTTTAGTATTTATTCGTTTACTGCCCAAAATATACAATTAAGTAGCGAAATAATATGATCACCGAAACAAACGATTTTTCATATCCAGACGCGTTCTCATGAAAATTGTACCCAGGTATGGATCATTCTCTTTCAAACGAGATATGGATCATCTTCTCAAGGAATAAAATGAAAGCCTCGAAAAATGTGACTTCAACAATGGAAAAGCGATACATTTTCCACAATGATTTCTTTCCGGGTCGTTTTGTGGATGTTGTGCCTCTGTGAAGCGATATTTAAATTTAGCCTGATTAGTTTTATTCACCCAGTATGAAAAGAAAACTGATATATACTGGTGTGCTAAAAATAGAAACGTGTAGTGCCTGGTCAGTTCTGTGGATGCAAACTACACGAAATAGGGCCGCAGCATTCGTCCAATCATGAGCCTAGAAGGTCACGTGAGATATAATATAAGGTAAATATGCATGATGAGCATGATGTCATTCGTGTATCTACAGTGCAAAATTGTTACTTTGTCACAGCCCATCTGCAGCCTTGGATCAACAATATCATCTATTTATTTATTATTTATTGATGTTTAAGGTCACATATTTATGTACAATGGCTAATCATGACCGTGACAGTTTTATGGGTGGAGGAAGCCGGAGTACCCGGAGAGAACCACCGAGCAACGACGAGCAGCTGCCAGCTCCCCAACATCGTAACTCCAATCTGCAGCACAGGCAGGGTTAGATTGGTTGAAGACATGCGTACCATCGACGTGCAGTACGCCTTAGTAAACAGCGTCATCGTGCCCCCACATGGGCAATGGGGGTGAAGTGTCTTGCCCATGGACACAACGCGGTTGCCACAGGTGGGATTCGAACAGAGGACCTCTCGGCTTGCAGCCTGCACCTCTACCTACTGAGCCACCGCGCCCCCAACAATATCATCTTCAAAATGATTCCCATGTACTGAATAAAGCCAAAAAAGTGTACAAAACACAGAGACTTTCAAGTAGTACAGTGGAGCCCACTTAATTGGATATCTTTTAATTGTATATCCCTGTTAATTGAATATAATTTTCAAATACAAAACCATTTACCATACCTTCAGTACAAATTTGATCTGTTAATTGCATATGGGTTGTAGAGTAAACTCCTGTTAATTGTATATACATTTTTGTATTATGTCGAAAAAATTACTGTGACACGCACCAGATTCCCATTATTTATCAACCTTTTTGGCCCCACTACATCCAATACAGGCATTTATTCTATTATATCTTGTTTGACAGAGCTCTAGGAGCTCTGTCAAACAAGATATAATAGAATAAATGCTCAGTTTACCTCCAAAACACAAGAAACTGACCAAATCCCTGTTAATTGTATACTCCTGTTAATTGAATAATTTTCACTGGCAAAATGGATATTCAATTAAGAGGATTCTACTGTATTCTCCAATTTTTATCTCACTGCTGTTCAAAATGAAAACTGAGAGTTTTTTATTTATTTATTGGTACTTTGAAGCAGGGCTTGTTTACTGTGGTAAACAAGCTCTGTTTTACTTGTAAAAAAATAAGACCTGATCACCATTGCCTGGGGTGGAAGTTCTCTAAAAATGGGCAATATGGGTGTAAATGACTGGCTGGACTTGACTTTACCTCCACATTGTGGTCACAATTAGCCATTGTGCAGAAGTAGTATGTGACCTTAAGCACCAATAAATAAATAAATGAATAAATTTATTGATGTTTAAGGTCACATATTTCTGCACAGTGGCCAATTTATTTATTGGTTTTTAAGGTCACATATTTCTGCACAATGGCTAACCATGACTGTTACAGTTTTACGGGTGGAGGAAGCCGGAGTACCCGGAGAGAACTACCGAGCAACTGTCAGCTCCCCAAAATACCAACTCCACACAGGGTTAGCATTGGCTGAAGACAGATGCGCCATCGACGTGCAGTACGCCTTAGTACACAACGGCACCGTGCCCCCACGTGGGCAATGGGGGTGAAGTGTCTTGCCCAAGGACATAACGCGGTTGCTGCAGGTGCGATTCGAACCAAGGACCTCTTGGACACCCTCCTATGTTCTCTAAGCACCGAGATAGTAGGGCAATAGTAAAAGAGCCTACACTTGGCATATATTTTGTCAGAGCCAATCTACATTCACAAGCACTTACAAATAAACAGGTTCACACCCAAAATTATTACTGAATTTCCCCACAGTGCAAAATAGGTATAATGGATGGTGTATTTAGAAGATCTAAGTAATACCTGACCAGTTATATACTTGGCTGATGAAGGCTGATTGGGTGACAGGCAAGCCTGAACATAAGCAGTCTGTCATTTGCAAAATGGGGTCCCCAGAGGATTATTTTGCTGATGCTATCCCATACAGTGGGCCAATTTATCCTCTAGGTACATCTTTCTGTTTTGGTTTGAGACCTTGATTCAGACAGAGGTTCACAGAGGGTAAATTTTGTGATGCTACCCTGCTGCGCAGGGTAGCATCTCCAAATTCACCCTCCGGGACCTCATTTTGCAGATATATACTTGGTTATATACTTGGCTGATGAAGGCTGATTGGGTGACAAGCAAGCCTGAACATAAGCAGTCTGTCATTTGCAAAATGGGGTCCCCAGAGGATTAATTTGCTGATGCTATCCCATACAGTGGGCCAATTTATCCTCTAGGTACATCTTTCTGTTTTGGTTTGAGACCTTGATTCAGACAGAGGTTCACAGAGGGTAAATTTTGTGATGCTACCCTGCTGCGCAGGGTAGCATCTCCAAATTCACCCTCTGGGACCTCATTTTGCAGATATATACTTGGTTATATACTTGGCTGATGAAGGCTGATTGGGTGACAGGCAAGCCTGAACATAAGCAGTCTGTCATTTGCAAAATGGGGTCCCCAGAGGATTAATTTGCTGATGCTATCCCATACAGTGGGCCAATTTATCCTCTAGGTACATCTTTCTGTTTTGGTTTGAGACCTTGATTCAGACAGAGGTTCACAGAGGGTAAATTTTGTGATGCTACCCTGCTGCGCAGGGTAGCATCTCCAAATTCACCCTCTGGGACCTCATTTTGCAGATATATACTTGGTTATATACTTGGCTGATGAAGGCTGATTGGGTGACAGGCAAGCCTGAACATAAGCAGTCTGTCATTTGCAAAATGGGGTCCCCAGAGGATTAATTTGCTGATGCTATCCCATACAGTGGGCCAATTTATCCTCTAGGTACATCTTTCTGTTTTGGTTTGAGACCTTGATTCAGACAGAGGTTCACAGAGGGTAAATTTTGTGATGCTACCCTGCTGCGCAGGGTAGCATCTCCAAATTCACCCTCTGGGACCTCATTTTGCAGATATATACTTGGTTATATACTTGGCTGATGAAGGCTGATTGGGTGACAGGCAAGCCTAAACATAAGCAGTCTGTCATTTGCAAAATGGGGTCCCCAGAGGATTAATTTGCTGATGCTATCCCATACAGTGGGCCAATTTATCCTCTAGGTACATCTTTCTGTTTTGGTTTGAGACCTTGATTCAGACAGAGGTTCACAGAGGGTAAATTTTGTGATGCTACCCTGCTGCGCAGGGTAGCATCTCCAAATTCACCCTCTGGGACCTCATTTTGCAGACGACAATCTGCTTATTTTCAGTCTTGGTGACAGGTAGTAAGGTGGTGGTGACATCATATTGGGATCATGGAAGGATGATCAACTAAACAAAGCTAAATATAGTCATTTTATTTTTGTGATTATTAACAAGTGCTGGAAGCTTATACAGTAGAATCCTCTTAATTGAATATCCATTTTGCCAGTGAAAATTATTCAATTAACAGGAGTATACAATTAACAGGGATTTGATCAGTTTCCTGTGGTCTGGAGGTAAACTGAGCATTTATTCCATTACATCTTGTTTGACAGAGCTTTTAGAGCTCTGTCAAACAAGATATAATAGAATAAATACCTGTATTGGATGTAGTGAGGCCAAAAAGGTTGATAAATAAGGGGGAATTTGGTGTGGTGTCAGTCATTTTTTCGACATATTACAAAAATTTATATACAATTAACAGGAATTTACTCTACAACCCATATGCAAATAACAGATCAAATTTGTACTGAAGGTATGGTAAATGGTTTTGTGTTTGAAAATTATATTCGATTAACAGGGATATACAATTAAGAGATATCCAGTTAAGTGGGCTCCACTGTATTTGGTCTTTAATGTGGAGTCCAGGTTATGCAACCTGAAGGTTTCATATTCTCTTGGTATGCTTCATACTTATTTATTAGTGTTCAAGGCCACATATTTCTGCTCAATGGTTACTTGTGACCACAACATGGATATAAAGACAAGTCCAGCTAATCTCATTTACATCCATGTTGCTCATTTTTGAGGACTTCCAACCCAGGCATCAGGTCCAATTTTACCGTTAAAACAGAAAATATTTACCACAGTACACAAGCACTGCTTAATTTCCAAGAGGAAATTACTTTATAGTGTAACAGGAGGAGAGATAAGTGCGGGAGCCGGGGTTCGAACCGTCGACCTCTAGCACACAAAGCGACCGATTTACCACGAGACTAAGAGATCCGGACCAACCAGGCTGGTTGGTAAATGGCCTTTATACCTCGACCGCTACAATAGTATTTCTGTAATGAAATTATTAAGTCTATTTGGATTTTTCTTATCATAATGTAAGAGAGAGTGCCCCAGTGCCTCAAGGCATTCTCCCATAACTTGTAAAAAAGTCAAAGATAAGTGATCCTAATTTGCTGATCAATAATTCAGCTCTCTATCAGTTAAAGAAAGAAAAACAGTGACAAAAGAATTTGCAATGATATTAGGGAATCTTGTCAAAAAGGGTTATGTGAACTATTTTTGGCCTTTTGGCCTAACCTCAGTTTGTGCATCTCCTGTTTTTCAATGATAGTGTGTGGGGCATGGTGGCTCAGTAGGTAGAGGTGTGGGCTGCAAACCGAGAGGTCCTCAATTCGAATCCCACCTGCGGCAACCACGTTGTGTCCTTGGGCAAGAAACTTCACCCCCATTGCCCATGTGGGGGTGCGATGACGCCGTGTACTAAGGCGTACTGCACGTCGATGGTACGCATGTCTTCAACCAATCTAACCCTGCCTGTGCTGCAGATTGGAGTTACGATGTTGGGGAGCTGGCAGCTGCTCGTCGTTGCTCGGTGGTTCTCTCCGGGTATTCTGGCTTCCTCCACCCGTAAAACTATCACGGTCATGATTAGCCATTGTGCATAAATATGTGACCTTAACCCTTTACCTAACATGAAAAGCAGACGACACTTGTAAAAAAAATTCTTGAACAACTAATTTTTTTCATTTTTTGTCTCAAAAACATAGGTTATGACCCCTCATTGGAACGAGCTCGACGAGCTCGTTCCAATGAGGGGTCATAACCTATGTTTTTGAGACAAAAAATGAAAAAATAATGAAAATTAATTAGCGATTTTTGAGAATAGCGCTGGCCGGTTTTGGCCGTTATGTTGGGTAAAGGTTAAACATCAATAAATAATCAATGATAGTGTATTAGAACACAAGAACAAAATGGAATGGACAAGACAGATGAATAGGACAAACTGGTGGGACAAACATTCTCCATACTATTCTTGAACTTAATTATAGGTACTACATTTTAAATCAGAGATCCAAGTTTGCCTAAAATGCTCACCTGGATCAAGTTTTCAACAGGAATCAAAAGTGTGGGTGACAAGCATAAGTGGGAAGACATATAGTTGGTGATAGACAGATAGCTATTTTGACAAGCATAAGTGGGAAGACATATAGTTGGGGATAGACAGATAGCTATTTTGACAAGCATAAGTGGGAAGACATATAGTTGGGGATAGACAGATAGCTATTTTGACAAGCATAAGTGGGAAGACATATAGTTGGGGATAGACAGATAGCTATTTGTGGTTTTACTCAGTTAAGCAGGGTAATGATAGCATATCCCAAGCCACTTTTACTCTAAGATTCATAATGATACTCCAAAGAAAATAACACTAGAGTGATGTCGCACATACAGCCTGACTGTCCCAGCAATGACAATGCTTAGTCACAAATTAGTCTGAGCTTTTGTTTTGTTAACCGTTTACCTAACAAATCTGCCATATCTGCACACATGATATACAAACACTGCTATTCGAATTTTATTTTTTCATTTTTCTACCCCAAAATATACTTCATGACCTATTAATGGAATAAGCTTATTAGTCCTTAGTTCCAATAAGGACTAATAAGCAATGGGTAGAAGTAACAAGAAGATGTTACCCCCCCCCCCCCCCTTGTGATCTTCACCTTGCAGATGCGGCGGAAACTATTATATACTACGCACCTTCTGACTGTCCTTAATATTTGTGAAAAGTTTAACAATTGTACTATGATTCATTTGTGAGTTATGGCTGAGACACGAATACTGACCAATTTTTAGTGTGACCTTGAAATGTAACCTTCACCTTGACCTTGAAGGTACAAACCCTGCTATGGTGTCTGACACATCCTCCCATGGTCCTTTATAATTGTGTGAAGTTTGATGACTGTAGCCCTAGTAGTTTTGGAGTTATGCTTGAGACACGATTTGTGACCCTGAACATATGAAGGTGAATTGTGACCTTTACATTGCAGATGCAGCAGAAACTATTATACGTGACACACGTTCTGACTGTTCTTAACATTTGTAAAAGGTTTAACAATTGTACTATGATTCGTTTCTGAGTTATGGCTGAGACACGAATATTGACCATTTTTTAGTGTGACCTTGAAATGTGACCTTGACCTTGATGGTACGAAACCGGCTATGGTGTGTGACACATCCTCCCATAGTCCTTTATAATTGTGTGAAGTTTGATGACTGTGGCCCTAACAGTTTTCGAGTTATTGGCTTGGACACACACACACACACACACACACACACACACACACACACACACACACACACACACACACACACACACACACACACACACACACACACACACACAGAGTCTTGTTTTCCCTACATACCGAGGTACCCCATTGTTTGTCTTTTGTGTGGACTAACGGTTTCTACCTCGTTTTGCCGGTACAGTTATGGGAAAACAACCGAGGTAAAGGGTTTCTTTTGTCTTTTGTACCTCGGTAAGGCAAAACACGCAAACTCTTTTGTCTAGTTACCTCGTCAAGTTGGTAAGACAAACCCCCCCACACACACACACACACACAGTCTTGTCTACCCTACATACCGAGGTTCCCCATTGTTTGTCCTTTGTGTGGACTAACGGTTTCTACCTCGTTTTGCCGGTACAGTTCTGGGAAAACAACCGAGGTAAAGGGTTTCTTTTGTCTTTTGTACCTCGGTAAGGCGAAACACGCAAACTCTTTTGTCTAGTTACCTCGTCAAGTTGGTAAGACAAACCCACACACACACACACACACACACACACACACACACACACACACACACACACACACACAGTCTTGTTTACCCTACATACCGAGGTACCCCATTGTTTGTCCTTTGTGTGGACTAACGGTTTCTACCTCGTTTTGCCGGTACAGTTCTGGGAAAACAACCGAGGGAAAGGGGTTCTTTTGTCTTTTGTACCTCGGTAAGGCGAAACACGCAAACTCTTTTGTCTAGTTACCTCGTCAAGTTGGTAAGACAAACCCACACACACACACACACACACATATGCATGGACAGATAGACACATGCACACTCCAATTACTATATGCCACCCGACTTAAGTCAGGGGGCATAATAAGTCGGGGGGGGGGGGGGGGCATAAAAAATGAAAAAATCTGATGTTTCAGAAAAATAATCAGTACTGCTGTCAGGCAAAGGGTTAACCCTTTACCTAACATGAAAAGCAGACAACACTTGCAAAAAAAAATTCTTGAATAACTATTTTTTTTCATTTTTTGTCTCAAAAACATAGGTTATGACCCCTCATTGGAACGAGCTCAACGAGCTCGTTCCAATGATGGGTCATAACCTATGTTTTTGAGACAAAAAATGAAAAAATAATTAAAATTAATAGGCATTTTTTGAGAATAGCGCTGGCCGGTTTTGACCGTTACGTTGGGTAAAGGGTTAAAGATGCGGTACATAAAACATTCTCTTTCTAAAATCTATTATAATGCTACTGAAAAATAATTCTGGAAAAAAGTGACAAGACAATTGCTCTGCTTTTTTCATCTTTCTGAAAGAAAGTATAAAATTAGGTGTTTTCTGAAAATGTCAACAAAATTTGTAGTTGGATCATCAGCTGCATAGCTCTGTTGATTCAGAAATATAGCTGCAGTCAATATAAGTTGGAATTTTTAACTTAGAATTTGTAGTTTAAATTCTAAAAGACTGTGTTTCAAATTTGAAGTGCAGCTTTGTTCTCTTGTTGAAATAAGGGCTACGTTCGTGGTGCTTCATACGCCTGTTACACTTTTTCAAATTGAACATAATCACTGTTTTCAACCAACAAATGGCCTGCCTTCCCAAGCGTTAAACCCATCAAAATGCATTTTGGATTAAAGAAAAAAAATGCCTAACTTATGTTTGGGGGGTGGGGGGTGGGGGTGGGGTGGGGGGTGGTTATAGGAGTGCTGGTAATCACTCCAAGTTCTTAAAAATGCATTTTGCATAAAAAAAAATACCTAAATGACATTGGGTAATAACTCCCTATCCTTCAAACTGCATTTTGGGAAAAATTATAAATTTTAAGTAATTTGTATATTTTTATACTTACCAATGACCCAGACTAGCTGGTGCTAACTCAAATTAATCCTGGGCCAAACACATATTTTGCCTCCAATCCCCAAAATTTGCATGCAAAACTGAAAAAATCAAGTTCTAGAAGCTGGTCTTCCATACTTTTTAGATCTGCGTATGCACAGTATCCAGGGAATTACCGAAATTGGCGCCAACCATCATTATTTCTATAGACTGCCTGTTAAATGTTATAAATAGCAGGGAGGTATGAGTGCCCTCTCATGGGAGGGCTATACCCATCTGGGCCATTGGTAAGTATAAAAAATATACAAATTACTTTAAATTTATCATATCTTTTTACGACAACCAGTGGTCCAGACTAGCTGAATAGTAAAAAGGCTGGAGGGCCTAGGACTTAAAGGAAAATCCAGTCTCTCAATTACTTAAGTAATGAATAGCTCCCACAGGAGAATAGGAGAAGATAGGGATTATTTTTGTCTTTCTTTTTTACGAGAAAAGAGAAAGACATAACACCCACAATGTAATTGAGTATACATAATCTATAATTCTCCATTTAATGTCAGCATAACCCGTTATGTTAATTCGGTGACGGAAATCCAATATATAAAGACAGTCCAGAGAACAAGACTCTTTATACTCATTTAAAAGTGTCCGAGGATTGTATAATAATGCCCGTTAGACACGTAACATATACAAATGCTTCACAATGAGCTACACTTTAAAAACAGTACATAAATGACACAAAGTTATTGCTGCACATCAAGCTACACATTAAACCATCCCAGCACTGACAGAGGACTACTGACACCGGTGAGGTATTCCCTTGCTTTTCACTATAAAGCCAGATGATCATAAGGGAAACCTCCTTCCCCCACCCTTCCCCTTGTTCTGAGGTAAATTTCCTCAGAATGAAGAGGGCAGCAGAACAGTGTCAGTGCTGGAACGGACTGCCTAAAGACCTTATAGATGTGACATTAATGGACAACATTCTGAGAAACAGAAAGAGGACCCCAAGATCTAAGGTCACTGGAGGATAGACTATAAATTTCTCAGGAAAAACATGGTAAATGAGGAGGGCTGTGATTAGTAATGGTTATACTGTAAGAATAAGCCCAAGAAGTGGACAGTGCTCTAACCTCATGCGCTGAGATCTTATTGACAGAACGTTGATCCGAAGATAGATTTTCATAGGCAATGCATATTGCCAACTGAATTCATCTAGCAACAGCATGAACAGAAATATGTTTTCTGTTAGGAATCAACGAAAGAAAGAATTGTTTTCTTCCCTTTCTAACAAAATCTTTTCGATGTTTATAAATGTGCATAGCCCTGACTGGACACAACAAAGGTCTACGTTTATCCAAGGATGGTATGGCCTTAAAGACAACAGGCTTTGGCCACTTATCTGGAATCTGATTCTAAGCCAAAAAACCCACTTCCATAGTGAGGGTAATGGTATTACCCACACTATGGTAGTGACATTCATCAACAGATAATGCATGAAGTTCATTGACTCTTCTAGCAGATGCAAAGGCTAAGAGAAACGCCATTTTATAAGTCAAGAATTTGAATTCTACGATGTTCAACGGCTCAAAAGAAGATTCCTTGATCTTCAACAGAACCCAAGCCAAATTCCACTTAGGAATTAATCTGAGGGTTCTTGGTCTATTGATAGAGAAATTTCTAACTAGCTTGGATAATGAAGTATTTGATCCAATAGCCTAGTTATCATGATGAGCGTAAGTATCTCATAACACAGACTTTCGCCCTTAATAGTGACGGGCTGCAGTTTGAGATTGTCAAAGAAGTAGACCAGGAAATTGGCAATATTCTTTATGGATGGATCGTATACATCTATCGACTGGTCCCAACACCTATGGAAGAAAACCCTCCACTTCGCTGTGTTTTTCAACGAAGAGGAGGACCTCCTACTGTTAGAAATTGCATCTACTGTGGGTCCTGTAAAATGTTTTCCATGCAAGAAGGACCGCACAATGGAAATACGTGAAGGTTGAGACCTTCTGGGTTGTGATGCAGTGTGTGTGACTTCCCCTGATAAAGAAGATCCTGTTGTGGAGGAAGCTTCCAGGGAATGTCTCATAACAGACACCCGAGAAGACTGATCCAAGGTTCTGAGAGAACCGAAAGTCCCAAAGATCCTGACACTTCAAGTCTGCGGGACTTAGGGTTGTGCCCCAGCCCGCCTGACTTGCATCCATCATAATCGTGAAAGCCAGACCCGGCAGTTGCAGCGGAACTCCTCGAGTTAACCACTGAAGATATGCTCAAATCTGAACCTTTTGTTTTACTTGGTCCATTAAAACAATACTGGTTTTAAGCGAATGCATCTTCACAATCCAGTTCTGAGTAAAGAATATCTGGAGGGGATGCATGCACAAACAGCCCAACAGAATAAGATCTGCAGCCGCTCTGCATAGCCCCATCAGTTGCATGAACTCCCTCACTGTTATTGCATCTGAGTGTAGACAAAAAGTGAGCATAACAACTGACTAATTTCACTCTGGGTAACAGAAAGACGAACCAGGTTGTTGTGAGTCTCGAAGCTCATTCCCAAGTAAGTGAACGACTTGGAAGGAACTAGATCCGACTTTTTCTCGTTTACTGTGAAACCGAGATGTCGGAGCAATAGTAGCAGACTCTGAACATCGTCCTGCAGAATAATTCTGTTGCTGTATCTCTGCAGAATGTCGTCTAAGTAAGCTGACATTACCGCAGACGAATGAGCTCGGAAGTAAGACAATACCGAGTTCATTATTCAAGTGAAAGCCCAGGGAGCCAGGTTCAGACCAAAGCACATTGCTCTGAACTGATAAACCTTCCTTTGCACAGCGAACCGCAGGCACTTTCTGAATGGTGGATATACCAGGACATGAAAGTAAGTGTCCTTTAGATCTATGCTTGCTGCATAGTCATTCACCCGAATGCTCGCTCTTACCAACTGAATGGTTTCCATATAGAACTTTGGAGCCATAATTAGCTTGTTTATCTAGCTCAAGTCTATTACTTGTCGGAACGAGCCGTCTGGCTTCAGTATGAGGAACAGTGACTGTAAAAACCTTGGGAATTTTGATTCTCGATGACCTCTATTGCTTCCTTTAATAAGAGAGCTTGTACCTCTGCTGGAAGAGACTCTCTTTTGAAAGGATATGCTGGAAGATTTGTCCAATGCAGACATCTTGTTAGAGGGGTTTCACACGGAATGATAGCCGTAGGCTGTCCGAGACTACACTTCTCACCCACTGATCTTCTGTGACTGCTATCCAGTTTCTCATGAAGTTTGATAACCTTCCGCCAACTGGCAAGCAATAGAGGTCTTCACCATCACCTGTAGGACTTGCGAGGCTTATGGGAGGAGATACTATGTCCTCCCCACGAAGATCCTCACCCTGTCGGCTTAGGGGCATCTGACTGATAATCCCGATCAGACTTACGCCTCTTTCCCAAGTCGCTGTATTGATGACCTCCAGAGTAATTATGTGAAGGTTTCTTGTACCCTCGTGAGGAGTTCCCTTTTGAAGATTTTTATTTGGAACGTCCTCGCTTATCCCGGTATGCTGAAGCGGGTTGTTGAGATGCAGATTTCAAAAGCAGAGCACTGGAAGCTTTCTTAGTAGCCTGTTCATAGACTAATGAAAGCTTGTCATCAAAGATAGTATTCCGGAGACCGGAGCAACCTGGAGAGAGCTTTTCACCTTGTCATCTATAAGTGATGACGACGCAAGGGCAGCATCACGTCTAATTAACTCCAGATTTGCCACTGTCAGATCGAAAAAAATCATACATGATTGCCCTGGAAAGAACTCTAAGCAAGGTACACACATCCTCAAATTCCTTCCCATTAAGAAGTTGCGCCATAGCTCTGGCAAGGTGAACTGTGTGGGGCATTGCATCCAAATTCGCTCTATTCGAAGAAATTGCAGTTTCCATAACATGTGAGCGAATGTTGAATGAGGCAGGTAAGGATATGTCTAAATCCCCAGCCTGCTCATCTAAATGCAGCGGAGCTCTCTGAACATCTTCTCCAACCGTTTTAAATGAACGTGGTCTAAGGAATGGTATATTTATGGAAGATGTTGATAATAAACTGTCTTTTTTCCTCACACTCGAGAGGTTAAACATGGCATTGTCTACATGGCCGAAGACCTGAGACACCTGTCGAGACTGAACCGGGAAAGAAAGAGCTTCTTCCTTTCTCTGTATAAAGACTGCATCTAAAGGTGCCAGCGGTTTCTCCCTTGTTGTCGCAGCTTGCTGATTCAGTGGAACAAATTCAGGATAGCATTGATGGATAAAGTCCATCGCAACCATTTGTTTTTCCGAAAGGGAAGGGTAATCCTCTTCCTTGTCCCTTTCACCATCCGACTGAATCAGCTGAGAATCCCGGTCCATTGCATCTGCGTGAACAAACGACTGGACCGACCCAGCACCATCCGACAGATCACTTCCGGAGTCTGAGGAAGGCTACTCCCGCACTTGCTGGGATGCTGTGATCAGCTGCGCAATCTGTGACAAGTCCGTCACCGAGGCTTGAGGAGTAGTGGTTTCTGTTTTTTAGCCGCTTGCTGCTCCTGGGATGGTATTCCGAAAGATGGATCTCTTCTCCGAACATCCCAATGATCGAAGCCTTGGTTCCCTACCTACCGGATGGTCTAACTTCATGGGCAAAGACTGGCTCCGTCTTCGTGCAGCTGGCTGGATATCCAAAGTCGGATAGCTAGGATGCGGTTGTGTGTGCTTATTGATCATAACGGAGGAAACCGTGACTGTAGCCAGGGCTGCAGTCTAGATGGAGCGACAGGTGTGGACGTATGCTCCGGCTCATCCAAGTTTCTCATAACAACATCTGGCCCCTGATGTTGCTCGGTTAAAGAGGGACCTCTCCCTTTTCAGACCTCTCCAAGCCTCTCAACAAGAAACTTGCTGGCTTCCTCCCTAGTTCTGTCGTCGCTGGGTGAGCTTTAGTTTTTAAGGTGATCGTTCTACTCACTACACTTCCGTCGACCGCAACGGACATACCCAGTGTTACGGCTACCATGGATGGAGTAACCGCTTCACCAGTCGAGCTACCTTCCTGCATGGGATTAAGACGACTGCCCAGTGACCTTATCTCTTGCCTAATTTTCAAGATCACCTTAGCAGCTAGTACTGTTTGCTCATCAGAGCACGACGTCGGTAGCACACTTTTGGAGGGTGTCACAATACAATCACCATGTTCTTGTTCCTCTGAAAAAGAAACTGGAAAACTTGAATTTCCTTGTGGTGAGAGCACTGGCATAGGCATCTCACCGCCAACAACATACTGTGACACCCGCTTCCAACGTTTGTCATCCCAACTGACACATGCAGAACAAGATCTAAAGGAGTACATTAACTACAGGCAAGGCAACAAGCATGTAAATCTTAGGAAGACTTCCTCGCCTTGCATTTTGAGCAGTAAGCTTTCATGATTAATCAAAACTAAGTCCATCGTACTCCCACCAACTCCACAAACTCCACAATAAATATATGATAAAGATACATAATAAACAGCAAGCAAAATCGAAATCAAAAAATAAAATTCAAAACTTTTTTGAAAAAATTTTGAGAAAAGCCTAAGGTCCCAAAGGGAACATGAAGAGCCCAAGGGGATCCCGATAGAGCCGAAGCGTGGACAAAATCCAAATTTATGCCTCTGACAACTTCCAGCAGATAACGGTGGCCATCAAACTCAGATAGACATTGTTCCAAAAAAGACCCCCCAAAAATTGATATTTGGTTACTTATGTTTAACCCCTATCACTCTGGTAGTGCAACATAATTTTTCCAACCACTCTGTTTTTCTCTTGTTCAACTATGAATTCAACAAATTATATCTTGTTTGACAGAGCTCAAGGTATATTTGGTTAAATATCATGCTGCATTATGGGAAATATTTGCTGCTGAAAACTTTGCCATTTTGGCATCAATGAGTAGAGGATTAAGTTATTCCATAAACAAGCAGTACACGATATTTATTAACAAAGGGCAATAACTCCCATAATTTTCATCGGAAATGGTTGGCCTTCGACAAACACATTGTTGATAATAGAGACATACAGTTTCAGGAGGGTGGATTGTAGCTAAATCACCCGTGGAGTGGAGTTATCACCCAACGTTTCACTTTCAAATGCTGTACATATGGACAAAAAAACACAAGCAATGTTTTACCCAATGGACCTCTGGGTTGAACCCGGAGGTCCACTGGCTAGAACTTTGCTTGTGATTGCTATGCTTTGCAACAAATTTGCAATTATTGCTGGGTGGAATCTCCACTCTGCAGGTGATTTAGTGATAATGCACTCTCCACGTACTGTATACCAACTGTTGTTCAAATTATGCCATAAACAAAGTTCTGAAAAACTTTCTGATTGAAATATGCAAATTTCCAAGTCGAAAAACCCCATAATTCTTGTAAAAATCATCAGACCATGCCCCAATTAGAACTTAACCTTCATTGTGATATAATTGAGGCATAAAGCAAGTTAGGTCCTGATCTATGAATGCAAACTCAAGTTATCATTGGGAAACCAAAATGTTGATGGTAATGAGAAATTTCTAGGTCGAGAAACCCCATACCGCATATAAAGATACTTGAACAGAACCCATAATCAAACTGGGCCTGTATTGGATGAGATCAAATAATCAAAACTGGAGTTATCAGTTGAAAACCAAAAATCGTAATCGAAGGTCAAATTCTATGACAAAAAAGGGTCATAACTCATGTAAATATAATTGGACACAACCCACATTTAAACTGGGCCTGTATTAGCAGGAGAATACACATACCAACTTTGGTTGAAATCAAATAATCCAAACTGGAGTCATCAGTCAGAAAACAATTGTTTATGGACAGACACACAGGCAGATGGATGGACAGATGGATGGACAGACCATTTACATTAAATGACCTTTGTTTATAAACAGATGTATAAAAAAGTAATATAAAATTTGAAGAGAATCATATAATTAGAAGTGGATTACTAGCAGGGGAATACCCAAATCAACTTTTGTTCAAATCAAATTATCCAAACTGGAGTTACCAGTTGGAAACCAATTGTTTTATGGATGGACAGATGGATGGATGGATGGATGGATGGATGGATGGATGGATGGATATGGATGGATGGATGGATGATGGATGGATGGATGGATGGATGGATGGACAGACAGGCAGGCAGACAGACCATTTACATAATATGGCCGTTTTTTACAAACGGCGTACAAAAAAGAAATATCAAATTTGAAGAGAATCGTATAATTAGAACTGGTTTTATCTTCTAGATAACATGGGGAGGAGGGAGGGGTGGATTGATTCCACCCATCTGCCCCAAAGTTTTGGAGACAACATCAAAGTCCCTCACTCCCATTTCCTTCCCATCTGTATTGCTTTTTGTAAAACAACAGAAGTATGCTGCAGAAGGCATTCCTTTATACAGTAAAACCTGTCTTGAGAGACCCAAATGTAAAACGATGTTGTAACACAGTGTTTGAAGAATGAAAGGTACAGCCTTGAAAAGCAAACCTTTAATCCGAAACTTTAAGCTGGAAATACTAAGTAAAATTGACTGCAATAAAGGATTAAATATTTCCTAAAACAGATAAAATAAATCACTGATGTAAAAGCAATCATTAAGCTGTATTGACCATGCAAGTATTAAAGTAACAGAGTATGTGGTAAAAGCCTAATTTCCAATACAAAAAAACTAAGTCTGAAAACATGTTTAAAAGGGGTTAAAATCCTGCCAATAAAAATTAAAATGACTTTAGAAAGCTTCAGTACATAGACAGTAGACATTGTCCCAAATAAGAAACAATGACATTCCACTAAACTGTTTTACGAATTAAAGGTGTAACTTTGTAACCAAAAAACTTTAACCAAAAACTTTAACCCTTTACCCAACGCTGACGATATCAAAATTTATTATTTTAAATATCATTTTTTCAATTTTTTCAAAACGAGCTCGTTCCAACGAGGGGTCACATGATATGGTTTTGTTGAAATTTTTTGAAAAATAATATATTTTTCAACTGCTGAATTTGCATATTACGCGGGCGGATGCGGGCGATTCGTTGGGTAAAGGGTTAACCTAGAAGTTATAGGTTAACCCTTTACCTAATGAATCGCACGCATCCGCCCGCGTAATATGCAAAATGAGCAGTTGAAAAAATTAAATTTTTCAAAATATTTCAACCAAACCATATCATGTGACCCCCTCATTGAGCTCGTTCCAATGAGGGGTCACATGATATGGTTTAGTTGACATTTTTTGAAAAATTTTAAAAATTGCTATTTAAAATAATAAATTTTTATATAGTCTGCGTTGGGTAACGGGTTAAATATGTCCCAAAATAACATGAAACATAATGAGACTGATACAATCAATAGTAATTAAATTTAAAAAAAACCCCTTTATTCTTCAATAAAAAACTTCAACCACAAAACCAAAAGTTTAAATGTTAACAGATGGACATATGGACGGACGGATGAAAGTCATGACTATAGCCCTGACTGTAAACAGTAGGGCTAAAAATTCATCCTTTCAATCTGATAGTATTGCCCATAACAGTTCAGTGCTATCAAGTCAATATGCGTTATCTGGTGGAAGACCATTTAATATTTTTTCAATTTGCAGCCTTGGGGCTGTGTGTTGAAGAACACTGATTGCTCAACCATACACATTCATAGAGCAACTATCTAGTTTACGAATTCAGGTCTATCACTAGAGAATGAGATGGGCTATCACCCGCTATACCTCCACCAGGGCATACTGCCTAGTGTGGGTGACTGAAAAGGGACATTCAATTTTTCTAAGTAAAAAAAAAATCCAAAATGGCCACCAGACAGACATCTTGAAACCGAGTGAGAAAAGAATTATGTCTCACACTTCCCCTTATCATGTTTATCATTTTTGTGAAGCTTCATGAAAATGCAGCTAAAACTGTGGAAGTAGTTCGCTCCACAAGTTTACATAAAAAAAAAATCCAATATGACCACCAGTCGGCCATCTTGAATCTGATCAGGAAAAAAATTATGTCACGCCCTGCTCCTCGCGATGTTGAGCATTTTTATGAAGTTTCATGAAAATGAGCTAAAACTGTGCAAGTAGTTCGCTCCACAAGTTTACATGTGCCACGAACCGACCGACAAGTTGACTCCTATGTACCCCTTCCTAAAACTTTGTTTTGTGGGAGTATAATGATCCCAGACCAGAATGACAGTCTGTCAGCTTCCAGGGGTTAACCCATAAGTCCCCACACAGCTACAAACTGCCCTTTTTAATGGCTGAGAAAAAGTGGTTCCCAAGTGTATTCTTCCTTAACAGGTCAAGTGCTAGAAGCCACTATAGTGCCTTAGGGATCTGCAAATCACAAATTTCTTTTCAAATCGAATCTCGAATCGAATCGTGTCTCTGATATCGACATCGAATCGAATCTTAAAAGGCAAGTTATTTCATATTGCATCAAACGGAAGTTACGGAACACTGTGATGACCCTTACGCAACGGAGTGAACACCTTAAACACCAATAACTAAATATTCTCTGTAGCACCATCGCTGAAACAGCTAGGCCTATTGTCCATAGTTTTAGTTTTTGAAGGCTTAACTTGTTACTATTCACGTTCTTAAGAACGTGAATAGTAACAAGTTAGGCCTTCAAAAACCAAAACTATGGATAATGTTCTGGGCCAAAATAACATGAAACATAAACCCATTTTATGCCATATGAGGCAACTGATAGTAGTTTTCTATGTACAATCAGCTACTCATTATAACATTTCATATCAGATAATGAGTATCAGTCATCTAGTTTAGGAAAATGGGGGTTTAACCCTTTACCTAACATACAGTTAAAACTAGAAGTCCTGTCACGAAATGCGTGCTTATCTAGGCTTAATTGCGCATAGGAATTGCACGCAATTGCCATATCAAATGCCATCGAAAGCATGGCAGGTTCTCCTGGTTACTCATAGCAAACACAGGCAATGTTTCGGCCAATGGACCTCCAGGTTATCCGGAGGTCCATTGGCTGAAACTTTGCTTGTGCACAGGCGATATGTACATAATTTGATAGCCTTACTATGGTCATAACGTGTAGATTAACGCGCAGATCAACGTGCTATTTGTGCGCATTTCAAGACAGGACTTCTGGTTTTAACGGTAGTGACCGAAAACGGCCAGAGAATTAACCAGAATAAGCCTACCACAGCCTAAAATATCTGTAAAGTTTCTTGATAAAACCATACTATGGGTATCATTAGAACCAGTTCATCCAGCTGGTCCAAACGATATCCGTATTTGTAGAATTTTATTGAAACAATGTGAAATTTGTTTTCGAAAACTGTGAAACTTCATTTATTTTTTAAAAATACTGTGTTAGGTAAAGGGTTAATCATTTTTTTTTTTAAATTTTGCTTCTAAGGTTCCCATGGGGGCAAAGGTACACCAGAAGCTAGCTGGAGTGCCAGGACAATTCCCTCACCCTGCCTGTTGGAAACTTTTGCTGTCCATCAGAAAAATTATGGATTGCTCAAATACTATCATTTTCTTGTTCCAGTGAGGAGGAGGGGGGTCACTTGACATGGTTTTGTTTTACATGTGTGTATTTAATTTGTAAATTATGTAGGAGGGTGAATTCAATTCATTAGGTAAAAGGTTAAAGAAGTAAAATGAGAAAGGTTTAAAGTCTGTATCAGAAATAATGTTTGAGAATTTCAACTCATGACACCCTATTGGCCATTTTTGAGATCCTGGCTTCTGGCCTGGGCGCAGAGAAACTGTTTTCCATTAACAGGATACATATCACCAAATTATACTTGATACCAATCTCTGTTCACATCTACTGTCCAATTTTCAAAACTGAAACTTTGGGTTGTTTGCCCCTTCCAGGACAAGTCCAAATGTTGCCCGAGAAACTTTCCTTTAACAAACTTAAATTTACACCTTTATAGGAGGCTGCACATCAAAAAATAAATCACTTCAGTCAATAAATCATGAGACATTTGTTCAGTGTTTACTTCCAATTACCAACAGTGTTAATGCGATGAATGTTTTTTAACCAAAATGTTTCCATTAATCTTAGGGTGCTTCATACCATGTATATGTCCAAAATGTTTGTCTCACTTACATCTGGAAATAATGGTTCCAACAGGGACTCAAGAAACTTTTGCTGTATAAATCAACTATGTGTCACCAAATGTTACTAGACACCAAATTTGGTTCTGAAAATTGAAATATGGTGCTTGGTCATAAATTTTCACCCTCAATGATGAATGCACATGTTGTATGAAGCACAAAACAAGAACAAACTTGAATTTTGATCCCTTCAGAAATTTGCATTGTCAATCACTGTGACTGAAGGTTTTCCAAGCAAAAGATTTTAAAATAATATGAGTTAGGCCACACAAAGTAGATCTTCTGTTTCTCAGGCCATTATTTGTGAAATTGCATGCGGGCAAGTGTTTTTTTATTTTATTTTTTATTTCAGTAATTACTTCTTTGCCATCAAAAGTTCATGTTCTAGGTTCAAGTTATAGGCCTCATAATCTACAGAATAGCATGGGTGGTGGTGTATTTCATCCCTTGAGTGCAAGAAGGCTTTGCAATGCTAAAGTATTGCAAAGCCTTCTTGCACTCAAGGGACAAATTCCTCAATTTTTTTAACTTGGGTAAAATATCAGACATAAACCATTTAATTTTAATTTTTTTTAAGTTTAAATTGGTTATAAAAAGAGAGCATGCGGCAGCCAAAAGGACCATGTGGGAGGGCCTGAGAAACAGATTTTTAATTTTTTTAGGCCTTATCCTTGTGTTTTCCAGGGTGTATGGGAGTTTACACCGGTTTGGGAACTCATACACCCTAAGGCAAAGCCGAAGGGTGTATGAGTTCCCAAACCGATGTAAATTCCCAAACACCCTGGAAAACACAAGGATAACAGATTTATTTCCAAGAATTTTGGTGTACTTAATACTTTTACCTACATTGTGGGCAAAAACTGACAGAAAATTTGTACTTTGCAAGTTTCTTAAATAAAACCAGACAAAAATGGATGTCATTGGAACTGGCTCAATGAGCCAGTTCCAATGACATCCATATCTGTAATATTTTATTGCACAAAAATATTAAATTTCCTGTATTTTTATTTTTGTTCTAACATAACCGAGCAGAAAGTATGAATTAATAATTAACTAGAGTGATGTCACACATGCAGCCCAACTGTCCCAGCAATGCTTATTAGACACAAAATAGTCAAAGACATTTTTTGTTAATCATTTACCTGACGAATCTGCCATATCTGCACTCGTGATATACAGAAATTGCTCTTGAAATATTATTTTTTTATTTCTCTACTCCAAAACATACCTCATGACCTATTAATGGAACAAGCTTGATGAACTTGTTCCAATAAGGACTAATAAGCCATGGTTAGAATTAAAAAATGAAAAAATCTGATGTTTCAGAAAAATAATTTGTACTGTTGGCTTCAACTTGTGTTAGGTAAAGGATTAAAGATGCAGTACATAAAGCAATGTTGGGCTATAGGAGTCAATTTTCTTTTTTGCCTGTAATAACTCCCAATCCTTCAAAATGCATTTTGGGAATAATTGCCTAAGTGACACACATGTGTGTGTGTGTGTGTGTGTGTGTGTGTGTTTCAAATGACACAATCATGTTTTAGAGGAATTTTGAATGTTGGTTTCTGATCCCCCGCCGGGATTCGTACCCTCGGCAACACTGCCTGGCAATCAGGAGTCCAGCGTCTAAACCACTGGACCATTGCACACCATCCAAAATGATGGTTGGAATCCAGCTTTTTAGATGAAGTCCCCGTGATTACTTGGTTCATCTTCCTTTTGGCAGCAGCATGAAAGTGTGGACTGCGCTGGCTACAGTACGACGAAAGTGCTGTGGATGGCCTCAGACGAAGACTGGCACGGGCTTGTGTGTTTTTTTCAAATGACACAATCATGTTTTACAGGAATTTTGATTGAATGTTGGTTTCTGATCCCCCACCGGGATTCAAACCCTCGGCAACACCGCCTGGCAATCAGGAGTCCAGGGTCTAAACCACTAGACCATTGCACACCGTCTAAAACGATGGCTGGAATTTAGCTTTCTAGATGACGTCCTCATGATTACTTGGTTCATCTTCCTTTCGGCAGCAGCATGAAAGTGTGGAACGCGCTGGCTGCATTATGACGAAAGTGCTGTGGATGGCCTCAGACGAAGACTGGCACGTGCTTGTGTGTGTTTTTTTAAATGACAAAATCATGTTTAAGAGGAATTTTGAATGTTGGTTTCTGATCCCCCGCCGGGATTCGAACCCTCAGCAACACCGCCTGGCAATCAGGAGTCCAGCCTCTAAACCACTAGACCATTGCACACCGTCTAAAACAATGGCTGGAATCTAGCTTTTCAGATGAACTCCTCGTGATTACTTGGTTCATCTTCCTTTTGGCAGCAGCATGAAAGCGTGGAACACGCTGGCTACAGTACGACAAAAGTGCTGTGGATGGCCTCAGATGAAGACTGGCATGGGCTTGTGTGTGTTTTTTCAAATGACACAATCATGTTTTAGAGGAATTTTGAATGTTGGTTTCTGATCCCCCACCGGGATTCGAACCCTCAGCAACACAGCCCGGCAATCAGGAGTCCAGCGTCTAAACCACTAGACTATTGCACACCGTCTAAAACGATGGCTGGAATCTAGCTTTTTAGATGAAGTCCTCGTGATTACTTGGTTCATCTTCCTTTCGGCAGCATCATGAAAGTGTGGAACGCACTGGCTACAGTACGACGAAAGTGCTGTGGATGGCCTCAGACGAGTACTGGCACTGGCTTGTGTGTGTTTTTTCAAATGACACAATCATGTTTTAGAGGAATTTTGAATGTTGGTTTCTGATCCCCCGCCGGGATTCGAACCCTCGGCAACACCGCCTGGCAATCAGGAGTCCAGCATCTAAACCACTAGACCATTGCACACCGTCTAAAATGATGGCTGGAATCCAGCATTTTAGATGAAGTCCTCGTGATTACTTGGTTCATCTTCCTTTCTGAATTATACAAATGTTATAACCCAGATGTGATCAGCATGAATTCCGTTGAAGCATTTCTGAAAAAAGTCTGAAAAACTGATATTTTGGTGCTTTTCCATATTTCCAAGGGCCATAACTCACACAAGAATAATGCAATCAGCATGAAACTCAAACTTGATCAGTAAGTCATCGTCCTATAGTAGGTTACCGAGAATGAAATCATTTGGTTGAAGCATTTCAAGAGGCCCCAAGGGGCCTGAGGGTGCTCACCTGACACGGTAGCCTAAATATCAACCCAGAGAATTGATTTCAACAAATTGCATCTGCTCCTCTTAAGAAAAGCTTATACCAAATATCCAAAGATTCTGACCAGTGGATCTGAAAAAAAAAGATTTTTAAAGAATATTCCTCATATTGAACTAAGTTATAATTCAGGCTCCCACAGGGAGCCCCTATATGAACCCAGGGACTTGGCTTTAACAAACTTTAATCTCTTTAACAATCCAGGGGGCCGATTTGAACAAACTTGAATCAGATCCACCCCACAATGTTGCATACCAAATATCAAAAGATTCTGCCTGCTGGATCTGGAGAAGAAGATTTTTTAAGAAATTTGCCTGGAATGCCCTAAGTTCGAATTCGAGCTTTTATAGTGAGCCCAAATATGAATCCAGGGGGCCAATTTAAACAAACTTGAATCAGATCCACGCCACAATGTTGCATACCAAATATCAAAAGATTCTGCCTGCTGGATCTGGAGAAAAAGATTTTTTAAGAAATTTGCATGAAATGCACTAAGTTCGAATTTGGGCTTCTATACTGAGCCCAAATATGAATCTAGGGGGCCGATTTGAACAAACTTGAATCAGATCCACCCCACAAAGTTGCATACCAAATATCAAAAGATTCTGCCTGCTAGATCTGGAGAAGAAGATTTTTTAAGAAATTTGCCTGAAATGCCCTAAGTTCGAATTCGAGCTTCTATACTGAGCCCAAATGTGAATCCAGGGGGCCGATTTGAACAAACTTGAATCAGATCCACCCCACAATGTTGCATACCAAATATCAAAAGATTCTGCCTGCTGGATCTGGAGAAGAAGATTTTTTAAGAAATTTGCCTGAAATGCACTAAGTTCGAATTTGGGCTTCTATAGTGAGCCCAAATATGAATCCAGGGGGCCAATTTGAACAAACTTGAATCAGACCCATACCAAGATGCTACATACCAAGTATCAAAAGATTCTGCCCACTGGTTCTGGAGAAAAAGATTTTTTAATAATTTTTCTGTAATTCATATGGTGCTATTAGAGTTATGCCCCTTACAGAGCCCCCAAGGGACATGGCAATTTCGTTTGAACAAACCTGAATTGCCAAATAGTAATGAACATCCACATGAAGTTTCGTGAAAATCGGACCAGTGGTTTTAGAGGAGAAGTTGTTTGAAAAATGTTCACGACGACAGACGATGGACGACAATGGACGACGGCGGACGGCGACAGACGGCAAGTGATAAGTTGAGCTCCCTTCGGTGAGCTAAAAACTTGCCTGAAATGCACTAATTTCTAATTTGGGCTTCTATAGTGAGCTGAAATATGAATCCAGGGGGCCGATTTGAACAAACTTGAATCAGATCCACCCCACAATGTTGCATACCAAATATGAAAAGATTCTGCCTGCTGGATCTGGAGAAGAAGATTTTTGAAGAAATTTGCCTGAAATGCACTAAGTTCGAATTCGAGCTTCTATAGTGAGCCCAAATATGAATCTAGGGAGCCGATTTGAACAAACTTGAATCAGATCCACCCCACAATGTTGCATACCAAATATCAAAAGATTCTGCCTGTTGGATCTGGAGAAGAAGATTTTTTAAGAAATTTGCCCGAAATGCACTAAGTTCGAATTCAAGCTTCTATAGTGAGCCCAAATATGAATCTAGAAAGCCGATTTGAACAAATTTGAATCAGATCCACCCCACAATGTTGCATACCAAATATCAAAAGATTCTGCCTGCTGGATCTGGAGAAGAAGATTTTTAGCTTAACTTTACATAGTCAAGATAAGCTATTGCCATCACGTGTGCGGAAGTCTGTAAGTCTGTGAGTCTGTGACGTCTGTTCACATTTTCCTTTAGCACGGGCTACACCCCGCAGTTCTTGTCTGATCGCCACGAAATTTCATATGCAGGTTTGGAGTCATGTCTAGATGAGAACGTCTCCTTTTGGTCGTGATTGGGCAACCGGTATGGCTGCCCGAGCCCAAAACCCGAAAACCATTAGCACAGTCTACAGGTTGTATTTATGAAGGGATTTCATTGTAACTTGGTAGGATGCCTCTGTATAATGCCTAGATGAGAACGTCCCCTTTTGGGCATGATCTATCAACCGTGATGGCTGCCCAAGCCCGAAACCCAAAAACTTTTAGCACAGTCTGCAGGTCAGGGACCAGCCTAGGGGGGAATTTTAGGGAGACTTCAAGTCTCCCTCCAGAAAAAATAGGGAGACTGCAGAGTCATGTAGGGAGACTTCATAGGCAAGTGCGGAAAATTAAGAATATTCATGTACCACCCCCGCCGCCCCTTCATATTTTCAATTTATGGTCCTCCATTAACGTACAAATAATCCAGGTCCAGTTGTCTATGATGCATCTGTGCCAGGTTAAAAAATCACAATGTAATTATTGACTGAAAATCCCCCACTGCTACCTTCTCCTTCATGACCCCTCACCTCTTCTTCATGCCAATCCCCCATCACCCTCCTGTGGTGGCTTTCAACAAAGTCTACTAAGCTAATAATTTCCTAAGTCTGAAAGTGTGAACAGGACCAGATGTAAGAAGGTTGCTTGGGAGGTACCTTGTTAGTTAATAAACAAAATACATTCTGGGGTCGAGTATTTTGTAAAAGAAATGTCATTCCGCATCATTTTTATGGCATTCCGGTGTCATTCCGATTCATTTCATGTCATTCCGATGTTTAGGAGGCCCCTTTTTCAAGATCGTCCACATGCACACTTGTGTCCTGTACAAAGCTTTTCTTGACATCACTAAAGCTTTTTTTCATGCGTTTCAATTCCATTCGTGTTTTTCTGGGAATAGACAGCCCAACAGTTAACAGTCGTCAGCAAGTCGAAATGAAAATACTGTGTTATAAAATACGTCCGTTGTGTATACATTTTCGGCATCCTAAGCGACGTAACCTACTTTCAAACTGGGTTGTTTTGTTGAGTCGCGTAAGTCACCTATTTTCGTTTCGACACTTGAAGCTCCGACTGGAACGCAACAAAATAGAAATAAAAAAAAATCCGCCAAAAGCGACAATGGACAATTGCTTGTCATGTGATTTCAAATAAATGGACGTTTATTTGACGAATTAAAATGCCCATTTATCACACTCGAGCACATTCGATTTTTGAAAATACTCGTTTTCATGTAATCCTCGCATCACTCAGTTCAGCCTTTTCTCATTTTGGCCAATCTTTAGAGGGCGACTTGTAATCGCCCGACTATTTTTCTAGGCGACTTTGGGCTTAGAAGGGCGACTTAATCGCCCTAGTCGCCCTCACAGCTGGTCCCTGCTGCAGGTCATGTTTAATGTGGAGGGATTTCATTGTAACTTGGTAGGATGAGTCCTTATAATGTCTAGATGAGAATTTCCCCATTTGGGCTTGATCTGCCAACCGTGACGAGTGCCCGAGCCCAAAACCCAAAAACCTTTACCACAGTCTACAGGTCATATTTATTGAGGAATTTCATTGTAACTTGGTGGGTTGACTTCATACAATGTCTAGATGAGAAAGTCACCTTTAGGGCATGATTGGGCAACTGTGACGGCTACAGGGGCCCAAAGCCCGAAAACCTTTAGCACAGTCTAAAGGTCATATTTATGAAGGGATTTCATTGTAACTTGGTAGGATGATTCCAAATAATGTCTAGATGAGAACGTCCCATTTTGATCGCGATCATGCAGCCTTGATGGGTGCCCGAGCCCAAAAACCTTTAGCATAGGCAAAAGGTCATATTTATGGAAGGATTTCATTGTAACCTGTTGGGTTGACTCCATGTAATGCCTAGATGATGACATCCCCTTTTAGTTGTGATTGGTCAGTTGTGATGGCTACTAGTGCCCAAAGCCCGAAAACCTTGAGCACAGTCTACAGGTCATATTTATGAAGGGATTTCATTGTAACTTTGCAGAATCACTCCAGATGATGCCCAGATGAGATTGTCCCCTTTGTTTGCGATCATTCAACCATGATGGCTGCCCGAGCCCGAAGCCCAAAAACCTTTAGCACAGTCTGCAGGTCATATTTATGAAGGGATTTCTTTGTAACTTGGTAGGTTAACTTCATATAATGTCTAGATGAGAACGTCCCCTTTTGGACATGATTGGGCTACTGTGATGGCTAAAGGTGCCCAAAGCCCAAAAACCTTTAGCACAGTCTACAGGTCATATTTATGAGGGGATTTCATTGTAACTTGGTAGGATGACTCCAAATAATGTCTAGATGAGAACATCCCATTTTGATCGTGATCATTCAGCCTCGATGGGAGCCCAAGCCCCAAAAACTTTAGTATAGGTAAAAGGTCATATTTATGGAAGGATTTCATTGTAACCTATTAGGTTGACTCCATATAATGCCTAGATGATGACATCCCCTTTTGGTCGTGATTGGTCAGCTGTGATGGCTACAAGTGCCCGAAGCCCAAAAACCTTGAGCACAGTCTACAGGTCATATTTATGAAGGGATTTCATTGTAACTTCGTAGGATCACTTCAGATGAAGCCCAGGTGAGATTGTCCCCTTTGGTTGCGATCATTCAACCATGATGGCTGCCCGAGCCCGAAGCCCAAAAACCTTAAGCGCAGTCTACAGGTCATATTTATGAAGGGATTTCATTGTAACTTGGTAGGTTGACTTCATATAATGTCTAGATGAGAACGTCCCCTTTTGGACATGTTTCGGCAACTTTCACTGCCAAAGGTGCCCGAAGCCCAAAAACCTTTTGCACTGTCTACAGGTCATATTTATGAAGGGATTTCATTGTAACTTGGTAGGATGACTCCAAATAATGTCTAGATGAGAACGTCCCATTTTGGCCGTGATCATTCAGCCTTGATGGGTGCCCGAGCCCAAAAACCTTTAGCATAGGCAAAAGGTTATATTTATAGAAGGATTTCATTGTAACATTGTTCTAAAGGTTGACTCCATATAATGCCTAGATGATGACATCCCCTTTTGGTTGTGATTGGTCAACTGTGATGGCTTCAGGGGCCCGAAGCCCAAATAACTTTAGCACAGTCTAAGGTCATATTTATGAAGGGATTTCATTGTAACTTGGTAGGTTGACTTCATATAATGTCTAGATGAGAACGTCCCCTTTTGGACATGATTGGGCAACTGTGACGGCTTCAGGGCCCAAAGCCTGAAAACCTTTAGAACAGTCTACAGGTCATAATTATGAAGGGATTTCATTGTAGCTTGGTAGGATGACTCCAAATAGTGTCCAGATGAGAATGTCCCCTTTTGGTTGCGATCATTCAACCATGATGGCTGCCAGAGCCCAAAGCCCAAAAACCTTTAGCACAGTCTACCGGTCATATTTATTAAGGGATTTCATTGTAACTTGGTAGATTGACTTCATATAATGTCTAGATGAGAACGTCCCCTTTGGACGCAATTGGGAAACTGACGGCTACAGGGGCCCGAAGCCCGAAAACCTTTAGCACAGTCTACAGGCCATATTTATGAGGGGATTTTAATGTAACTTGATAGGATGACTCGTTTCGCTGTAACATGGTAACTTTTGTTGATATACGTTAACTGTGAGGGCCACATACATTAACTGTGAGGTTATATTAACCCACCCCTCAGCTCTTTAGTACAGTGTACACCTCATATTATTTTTATTATAAACATAGCACACAGGGAACAGAAATGAACATATTCCCAATTATCACAATTCTTGTCTTATTTCATAATCCTTTCATAAACATTGAACATTATCCTTTTCATCAAACACAACACACAAGTTAAGCTACAGTGTCACTGACACTTTCATTTAAAAAACTTGCCTGAAATGCACTAATTTCTAATTCGGGCTTCTATAGTGAGCCCCAATATGAATCCAGGGGGGCCGATTTGAACAAACTTGAATCAGATCCACCCCACAATGTTGCATACCAAATATGAAAAGATTCTGCCCACTGGATCTGGAGAAGAAGATTTTTGAAGAAATTTGCCTGAAATGCACTAAGTTCAAATTCGAGCTTCTATAGTGAGCCCAAATATGAATCTAGGGAGCCGATTTGAACAAACTTGAATCAGCTCCACCCCACAATGTTGCATACCAAATATGAAAAGATTCTGCCTGCTGGATCTGGAGAAGATTTGTTAAGAAATTTGCCTGAAATACACTAAGTTTGATTTCGAGCTTCTATAGTGAGCCCAAATATGAATGTAGGGAGCCGATTTGAACAAACTTGAATCAGATCCACCCCACAATGTTGCATACCAAATATCAAAAGATTCTGCCTGCTGGATCTGGAGAAGATTTTTTAATGTTTTTCCCATTGCCTACAGTGTTAAAAAGTGCTGACTCAGCACTTTTTCAAAGTCCTGAAAAAAGTACCTTGTGATCAAACCGATAGGGATTTTTTTTAACCATTCTATTCTGCTGGATAAAAGTAAGCTTTATACAAAATAAGAATTCTCTGTGCTGTGTAGTTTTGGAGATATGGCAGTTTTAAGGTTTTTCCTATTTTTAGCTCCCGAGGTTCCCACGGGGCAATGAGAAAAATTGTTTTTGCATCAATCAACTACTTATGATGCATTATCATCTCATGTCAAATTTGGTTCAAATCGACCTAACGGTTCAGAAAATATAAATTTTATGTGTGACCAAAATTTTTGCCCCTCCCATAACGAAGGCAAATACTGCCCAACAAACTTCTCTTGAACAAACTTGATTCTAAACCTCAAAAGGACTCCCATATACCACATATCAAGTCTCTGCTACTGGTGGTTCATTAGAAGATTTTCAAAAAATTTGGCCATTTTTCCCCACACCTCTGCTCAATATGATCCGAAACCTAATTTGGATAAAAATCAAAATGCCCCTATATAACCACTATTTATATGAAATTAAATTAAAATGTGGCCAGTGGTTTAGGAGAAAGGGGCTCAAACACCACCTTCACGCAGGACGATGGACGACGAATGATAAGAAAGGCTCACCCTGACTTTCAGTCAGGTGAGCTAAAAAAGGGCCGGAAAACTAAAGTATGACTGACAGACTGACTGACAGACTGATGGATGGATGGACAGAGTGCAAATGAAACTTGATCTTAAGTCATCATCCTATAGTAGGTTACCAACAATGAAATCATTCCGTTGAAGCTTTTCCAAAAAAAGTCTAGAAAACTGACATTTTGTCGCTTTTCCATATCTCCAAGGGCCATAACTCACACAAGAATAATGCAATCAGCATGAAACTGAAACTTGATCTATATGTCATCGTTCTATAGTAGGTTACCAAGAATGAAATCATTTGGTTGAAGCATTTCCAAAAAAAAGTCCAGAAAACTAAAGTATGACTGACAGACTGACGGATGGATGGACAGAGTGTAAATGAAACTTGATTTATAAGTCATCGTTCTATAGTAGGTTACCAAAAATGAAATCATTCCGTTGAAGCATTTCCAAAAAAGTCCGGAAAACTGATATTTTGGCGCTTTTCCATATTTCCATGGGCTATAGCTCACACATGAATAAGGCAATCAGCATGAAACTTAAACTTGATCTGTAAGTCAGCGTTCTATAGTATGTTACCAAAAATGAAATCATTCCGTTGAAGCGTTTCCACAAAAAGTCTGCAAAACTGATATTTTGGTGCTTTTCCATATTTCCAAGGGCCATAACTCACACAAGAATAATGCAATCAGCATGAAACTCAAACTTGATCTGTAAGTCATTGTTCTATATTAGTTTACCAAAAATGAAATCATTCCGTTGAAGCGTTTCCAAAAAACCTCCGGAAAGTTAAAAAATTTATAATACTTTATATATTTTTTATACTTACCAATGACCCAGACTTAGCTGGTGCTAACTCTTAAAATTCTAGGGCCAAACACTAATTTTGCCCCCCCAATCCCAAAATTTGCATCAAAATCCAAAAAATCAATGTCCTATGTGGTCCTCCATACTTTTATCCACTGCACATGCGCAGTGTCAAGGAAGTACCAAAATTGGCGCCAAATCCTCATTCTTACAACTAGTGCCTGTTAAGCGTTAAGTAATCAGCGGGGAGGTATGAGTTCCCAACTCATGGGAGGGCCATCCCCCTCTGGGTCATTGGTAAGTATAAAAAATATATAAATTACTATAAATTTTGTAACATTTTTATACTGTACCAATGACCCAGACTTAGCTGAATAGAAAAAAGGCTGGAGGGCCTAGGACATAAAGGAAAATCCAATAGACTCAATTACATGTAACAGAATTATCCCCTCAAGGAGTAAAGAAGAACAGGCTTTACATGTATCTTTCTTGTTTATATCAAAAAAGAAATTGAGCACAATAACATCAATGATCTCTGTTATCATCCAGTATAACCCATTGTACTAATTTGTTTAAAGGAAAGCCAATAAATAAAGATAGTCCAGAGAATGAGACTCTCTATACTCATTTAAAAGTGTCCGAGGATTGTATATTAACGCTCGTATGACACGCGACATATACAAATGCTTCACACCGAGCTACACTTTAAACATATTACATAAAGAGATAGACATAAGCTTTACACTTTAAAACCATCCCGGCACTGACTCGGAATTGCTGACTCCAGAGGAGGTATACCCTTGCTTTTCACTATAAAGCAAGTGATATAAGGGAACACCACCCCCTCCCCCCCCCCCCCCCCACCCCCTTCCCCTTGCTCTGGATCAAATACCCCAGAACGATTTCTGAACGAAGAGGGCAGCAGGACAGAGTCACTGCCAGAACAGAAAGCCTGCATAACTATAGCTGCAACTGTTTAGTGGACGACATTCTGGGCAACAGATAATGGAACTAAACACGAAGGTCACCAGAAATGGACTCAATATTTCTAAGAAAAAAATTTGGTAATAGCAACGCTATTAGCATAAGCCCAAGATGTAGACAGTGCTCTTACTTCATGCACCTAAATCTTAAGCACAGACTGCTGAGTTGAAGATAATATTCCATAAGCAGTACAGACAGTTAATTGAATCCACCTTGCAATAGAATGAACCATAATGTCCTTTCTATTAGGCAGCAGAGACAGAAAGAAATGCTTACGTCCCTTTCTGATAAACTCAGATCTACGATTGTAAACATGCATAGCTCTAACTGGACAAAGCAAAATCCTATGACTGTCTGAAGACAGAAGAGCCTTAATAACCATAGGTTCAGGGTACTTATTAGGAGCCTGATTCTTAGCCAAAAATCCAACATTAGTAGTCAATGTAATAGTATTACCTACACTACGATAGTGAGAATCATCAACAGATAGTGCATAAAACTCACTAACTCTTCTAGCAGAAGAGAAGGCTAAGAGAAAAGCTGTCTTAAGATAAGTACTTGAAGTCCACTGTATCAAGAGGCTCAAATGGCACTTCTTTTAGCTTCAGAAGAACCCAAGCTAAATTCCACTTAGGAATTAAACTAAGGGTTCTAGGTCTATTTATCGAAAAGTTTTTCACTAACTTAGATAAATAGACATTAGATCCAATCTGCAAGCTATCACGATGAGCATAGGTATCCGATAGCATAGACCTATAACCCTTAATAGTAACTGGCTGCTGTTTGATCTCGTCAAACAAGCAGACCAGAAAATTAGCAATGTCTGGAATGGAAGGATCATAAATATCAACAGAATGATCCCTACACCACCGAGAGAAATCCTTCCACTTAGCAGCATAATTTAGCGAAGAGGAGGTCCTCCTACAGTTAGAAATTGCGTCACTGCTCGTCCTGTTAAATGCTTGCCATGCAAGAAGGACCGCACAATGGAAATACGTGAAGGTTGAGACCTTGCAGGTCGGGATGCAGTGTGCGTGATTTCCCCTGCGAAAGAAGGTCCTCCCATGGAGGAAGCTTCTGCGGAATGTCCCCCAAAAGACACCTGAGTAGATTTATCCATGGTCTCTGGGGTGACAGAGGTGCTACCAACAGAATCCTGCAGTGAGATTGCTTGATTTAGCAATATCTGTTGAATCAATGGTGCTGGAGGATAAGCGTATCCTATCATTCCGTTCCGAGAGATTGAGAGGGCGTCTACTGCAAATGCTCGAGGATCTGGGCATGGCGACACATACATCTGCAACTGATTGTTGAGATGCGCCGCAAATAAGTCTATCATAGGACGATGCCATTGGTAGCAAATCTGATTGAATACTTGTTTGCTGAGAGTCCATTCTAACGGCAACATACGACTATTCCGAGAAAGGCAGTCTGCTATAACGTTCAGATGACCCGGAATATGACGGACCGACAGAAGAACTTGATGCTCTAGGACAAACAGAAGGATTCTCTCCGTTAAGCTGAACAACGGAATGGAATGAGTGCCTTCCTGGTTCCGAATATATGCTACTACTGTTGAATTGTCGGACAGAATTTGAACATGCGGATTCTGAATAATGTTCATCCAATGATGTAGCACAAGCTGAACTGACATCATCTCTTTGATATTTATGTGCTTGTTTAGTAACTACAGATCCCAAAAACCCTGGCACCTCGAATCTGTTGGGCTCAAAGTTGCGCCCCAACCTGTTTGACTCGCATCCACCATTATCAAAAAAATCAGATCCGGCAGTTGCAGTGGTACTCCCTGAGTTAACCACTGAATATCTGCCCAAGTCTGTATCTCTAGTTTCACTTGATTCGACAAGATGATGTTCGTGACGAGCGAATGAAACTTCACCACACTCCAATTCTGAGTTAAAAAATATCTGGAGTGGACGTAGCCACCCCATCGGAATAAGATCTGCGGCGGCTCCGCACAAACCTATCAGTCGCATGAATACCCTCGCTGTTACTACATCTGAGTGAAGACAAAAACGAGTGTAACAACTGACTAATTTCACTCTGGTTAACGGCAGATGAACAAGATTGTTGAGAGTCACGAAGCTCATTCCCACATGGGTGAATGACTTGGATGGCACTAGATCCGACTTCTTTTTTTTGTTTACTATGAAACCGAGACATCGGAGCAGTTGAAGCAGACTCTGAACATCGTTCTGAAGTGTTAACTTGTTGCCGAACCTCTGAAGAATGTTGTCCAAGTAGGCAGATGAATTTTCTCGGAAATGAGTCATTACCGAGTTCATTATTCGAGTGAAAGTCCAGATCGCTAGATTCAAACCGAAGCACACAGCTCGGAACTGATAAATGACTTCTAGGACAGCGAAGCGAAGATACTTTCTGAACGCCGGATGTACCACGACGTGAAAGTATGCATCCTTGAGATCTATGCTCGCTGCATAATCGTTCACTCGAATGCTCGCTCTGCCCAATCGGATGGTCTCCACATAAATTTCGGAGCCACGATCAGCTTGTTTATACAGCTCAGATCTATAACTGGACAAAACGAGCCGTCTGGTTTTGGAACCAGGAACAGGTGACTGTAGAAACCTGGAAATTCCTGGTTTTCTATGACCTCTATCGCGTTCTTCTCCAGAAGAGATTGGACTTCTGATAGAAGCGAATCTCTCTTCTGAAGGTTTGATGGAAGCTGAGTCCAACTTGGACTTCGAGTTAACAGAGTTTTTTCCTTGAAGGACTGTTTTAGACCTTCGGAAATAACACTCTGCACCCATGGTTCGTCCGTAATTGACAACCAATTGGATAAGAATCTCAACAGCCTTCCACCCACTGGAACGCAATAGAGGTTTAGACCATCACCTCCTGGACTTGCGAGGCTTGCAGGAGGAGAAAATATGGCCTCCATGACCCGCACCTCACCCAGTCGACCTAGGGCTGTCTGATCGGTTGTCTCGACCAGCATTACGACCCCTACCTGAGTCGCTACTCTGACGGTCTCTAAAGTAAGATGTACAGGTTTTCTTAGATCCTCTATAGGAACTTCCCTTGGACGTGCCTGCCTTACTCCTCTCTGCAGAGTCCGACTTTCGCGAAGCGGATTTTAAAGGCAGAGAGTCCGAAGCTTTCTTAGTAATCTGTTGATAGATTATAGAAAGCTTACCGTCAAAGAGAAACTCTCCGGAGACCGGAGTGACTCGAAGAGAGTTTTTCACCTTACTATCCACTCTTGTGGATGCAGCCAGGGCAGCATCACATTTCAGTAACTCCAGATTTGCCACTGAAAGGGCGGAGTTATACGTAGAATATGCTATGGCCCTCAAAAGAACTCTCAAGGAAGTTTAAACATGCTAGAATTCTTTTCCTTTGAGACATAGTGATAACGCTCTGGTCAGGTGATCCGCGCAAGATAATCTGTGCAAGATAATGCATATAAACTGATTCTGTTAGACGAGATTGTCGTCTCCAGCGTACTGGAATGAATCGACATAGACGCCAGCAATGACAAGTCCAAGTCTTCTGCCTGGTCGTCTAAATGCAGAGGAACTCTCGGCATGCCCTGTCCTGCCATTTCAAATCTATTTCTATTATAGATGAAAGGCAGCTGCAGAGCATGAGACAATAAGAAACCTGATTTGTCAGTCTAAGAGGCTAGCTTGAATATAGCGTCAATAAGAAGATCAAATGTCCATGTGACATTTCAGGACTGGGTCGGAAACTCAGGCGCAATGTTCCTATTCTGGCTGAAAAAGTCTGTGTCCAGTGACGCTATTGGTCTCTTATCAGGTAACGCAGCATTTTTGGTCTGGAGGAACAACTTCTGGAAGGTGTTGCCAGATGAAATCTATGGCCACCTTATGTTGTTCGTAAAGGGAAAATTCCAGATTCCCCTTCACCATCCGACTGGACCACATGAGAATCTCGGTCGTCCCTTACTGACTCTGCAGGGGAGCGAACCAACCCAGCTTCCTCAGACAGTTCCTGTTCTGAAAAAGTTTCTGATGGCGCTGGGATGCTGCGATGAATTGAGCTATCTGTGATAGCAAGCCTGTGCAGCCGTGGTTTTATGTAATTTAGCCGCTGGAAGCTCCTGGGATGCTAATTCCTGCATACTTCTTATGCAAATGTAGCAACTGGAAAGGCCTTGTGTCCTTGGCTAGTGGATGGCGTGACTTGGTTGACGTGGAATCCCTGATCGGCAAAGCAGGCTGGATATCTGCGATCACGTAGCCAAGGTGTGGTCATGTGTGCTGACGTGTGGATGAGGAAGCCATTAGACTAGCCATGCTGGACTGTCTATGCGACGGAGCATCCCGAGCAGGAGGAGTGGACGTATGCTCCGACTGACAAATGTACGTGCAAAAACATCTGGGCCCAGATGTTGTTGTAAGAGAGAGGGGGCCTCTCTCGCTCGCGGTCATGGTAGACCTGGACGAGCTAGCTACCGGACTGACTGGCTTCCTCCGTTCCAGATTCCAATACGTTGTCGCCGGGTGTGCGTGATCTAAGATTATAGTGCTTGCAACACCCCTTCTCCTCTCCTGGACCCCAATGGACGAACCCGCCGTCACAACCATTTTGCGAATGATTGCTTCACCGGGGGAGCTAGTGGGCGACAAGTGGCCATCGATCCTACTAGAAACCTCGTTGAGCACTTTGCTGCTAGCTCTTCATTGCGACGATGGAAGCACACTTTTGAAGACATCACGGAAACATCACCCTGTTCTTGTTCCTCTGAAAAAGAGACTGAAAAAACTAGAGCGACCATGTGGCGAGAGGACCGGCATGGACCTCTCACCACTAACAATATACCGTGACACACGTCTCCAACGTTTGTCATCCAAATTGGCACACACTGAGGAAGACTTAGTGTGAGTACACTGACTACAGCAAATACAATGAACATGAGAATCAGAGGAAGACTTCCTCGATTTACAAAGCGAAAAATATTCTTTCATTCTGAAAAAATATTAAACAGTCATCGTACTCGCACTAACCCTTGAATACAAAGATACATAATAATAATATAATCCATTACAAACATTTCAAAAAATAATTCAAAAGAAAAATTTTCAAGATGAGCCCAAGTTCCCAATGGGAACAATGAGCCCAAATGGATCCCAAAAAGCCTAAGTGTGGACAAAATTTTTAAAACATATCTAAAAATTAATGCTACACTTACGGACAATATTAATGTATCTGGCTATGAACAGAACTAAATAGAAGACAAGTAATCACTGTTAGAAGTAACCGTTGTCAAGGTAAACAAAAGTGAATAAAAACTGGAAACAAGACTCCAGGCACTGAAAATATGGCCCAAAATCAGTAGCCAATTTTAACACTATCCGATGTAAAACAGAAGCTTCCAAAGAAGAAACTGCAGTACATCGGATGGTAGTTGCATGACCAAAACGCCTAACCACCCCTAGGGTGAGGACGTAACCATGGGGAAAAACAGAATAAACATTCTGTTACCAAGCTAAAAACTCCTAAGAAATTTCAGTAAAAAAAAATTACAAAAATTACGCCAAAAGCATGGGAGAATAGCAAGGGGGGAATAAAGGAAAGGGAACACTGAACAAATCATGGAAATTTCATAACAAGAATGAAACATCAGGCCCATGCCCCGAAATTAGGGAACATGAAATAATTTTGCATAAAAATTATAAGTTACAGCCCAGTACACATCCTTCCACTGTTTCTTCCTCTCATCCTATCATTTCATCCTTCGATCCACCATTTCTTTCATGATTTTGTGTCTGGCATCATTTTAATTGAGATTATAAGCACAGATATCAGTGAGATGTTACCAATTTCAGTACTTCCTTGACACTGCACATGCACAGTGGATAAAAGTATGGAGGACCACATAGGACATTGATTTTTGGGATTTTGATGCAGATTTTGGGGATTAGAGGGGCGCAAAATTTGTGTTTGGCCCTAGAATTTTAAGAGTTAGCACCAGCTAAGTCTGGGCCATTGGTACAGTATAAAAATACTGATATTTTGGTGCCTTTCCATATCTCCAAGGGTTGTAACTCACACAAGAATAATGCAATTGCATGAAACTCAAACTTGATCTGTAAGTCATCGGTCTATAGTAGTTTACCAATGAAAGGGTCAATGACACTGTGGCTCAACTTGTCAAGACAAAGACATGTACATGTATAGTATGTGACACTGCAATGACAAACATCTAGGTAATGACCTGATAACAAAGGTACATATAAAGTATTGTAACAGTCTGTACATAAATACTGACTGTTGCCTGTAACAAATGTATAGGTAAAGTATTGTAAAGGTGGGTGACAGTCAGATGCTAAACTAGAAAAAAATCTTTGAGTCCCAGAGTGGGTCTGACTGAACCCCAAAATATTTGTTCTCATAGCACAGTGATAACCAAGGCACCCCAAAACACACTCATTCCTGTCCTTAGGTGAAAACAAAGGTACCCAAGAAGTTTCGTGAAGATCAGTTCACAAATATGAGCTGTGTAGAAGTTGTGACAAAAAACTGATTTGACCTAATTTTGGTACAAAATGGCCACTGGCAGCCATCTTGAATTTTGGACCGCACCCAGAAACACTCGTTCTCGTCCCAAGGTGATAACAAAGGTACCCAAGAAGCTTTGTGAAGATCGGTTCATAAATACAGCCTCTAGCCTGAGCCGTATTGACATGTGCACTTACAGTGTATAAGTAGCACTGAATAAATCAAAGTTCATCTAATTTGCATAATTTCTGCACGAGAAAAAAACCCGTACTATATGTGATGTATTCCATGTTACTAAACATTCATACAAAAATTTATTCAAATCAGAACTTTCATACAGAAGTTCTGTACAAAAGGCTGATTACACTAATTTTGGTACAAAATTGCTGATGGTGACCATCTTGAATTTCGGACCACACCCCAAAACACTCGTTCTCATCCCACAGTGATAACAAAGGTACCCAAGAAGTTTCATAAAGATCGGTTCATAAATACGGCCTCTAGCCTGAGCCGTATAGAAGTTGTGTACAAAAAACTGATTAGACCTAATTTCGGTACAAAATGGCCACTGGCAGCCATCTTGAATTCTGGACCACACCCAGAAACACTCGTTCTCGTCCCAAGGTGATAACAAAGGTACCCAAGACGTTTCGTGAAGATCGGTTCATAAATACAGACTCTAGCCCTAGCCGTATTGACATGTGTACTTACTGTGTGTAAGTAGCACTGAAAAAAATCAAAGTTCATCTAATTTGCATAATTTCTGCACGAGAAAAAACCCCGTATTATATGTGATGTATCCCATGGTACTAAACATTCACACAAAAAATTATTCAAATCAGCGCTTTCATATGGAAGTTCTGTGCAAAAATCTGATTGCACCAAATTTTGTACAAAATGGTTGCCATCGGCCATCTTGAATTTCGGACTGGACCCAAAAACACTTGTTCTCGTCTCACAGTTATAACAAAGGTACCCAAGGAGTTTCGTAAAGATCGGTTCATAAATACGGCCTCTAGCCCAAGCCGTATTGGCATTTGCACTTACAGTGCTGAAAGTAACACCAAAAACATCAAAGTTAGTCTAATTTGCATAATTTACGAACGAGAAAAAAACCCGTATTATATGTGATGTATCCCATGGTACTGATGCTAAACATTCATACAAAAAATTATTCAAATCAGAGCTTTCATATGGAAGTTCTGTACAAAAAACAGATTTCTGCATCGTCGGTACAAAATGGTGGCTGGCTGCCATCTTGAATTTTGGACCGCACCCAAAAACACTCGTTCTCGTCCCACGGTCATAACAAAGGTACCCAAGAAGTTTCGTAAAGATCCGTTTATAAATACGGCCTCTAGCCCGAGCCGTATCCAATTGTTGACGGACAGATGGACAGACGGACGACGGGCCATGGCATAAGCTCAACTTTGGCCTCGCCAAAGTTGAGCTGAAAAGGAAATCATTCCGTTGAAGCATTTCCCAAAAAACTAAAGTGTGACTGACAGACGGACAGACTGACAGACTGATGGATGGACAGAGTGCAAACCTATAGTCACCTCCGGCAATGCCGGTAGGGGACTAGTAAAAAAGGGACACTACCTGGGAAAGACATTACCATTGGAACAACATTACCTTATTATATACCTTGGAAAGACACTGCCATATAAGGCTGTGGCTCGGTATGTATGTGGCATACCTAACACTTAGCCATTCATGCTAGACAAAAACATGGACGGTCCTTCAATAGTCCATGTTATGACAGGATAAAATAAGAAATATCTCCTTTTTGGGAGCGTTAGAAAGCGATTACCTCACTCAGCTGGTATGAAACAGATACCTCACAATGTAGGGAAAACCAGTATGTGTGTGTGGGTGGGTGTGCGCGTGTGTGTGTGGGGGTGGGGGGTGGGATGGGAGGGGGTTGTGGTGGTGTGTTATAGTAGTCAAATTTGTTTGTTTGCATTTAGTAAGTCCAAATCCTTGAAAATATATGGGATGCACTGGTGGAGTGTTATAGTAGTCTACTTTTGTTTGTTTGCATTTAATAACTAACCCAATCCTTCAAAATGCATTTTTGGAAAAACTGCCTAAAGACCATGTTGGGGGGGGGGGGGGTGCAGGGGGGAGGGGGAGGGGGATTTCAGGGGGAGTTGTGGAACCTATATTCAAACCTGGCTGGAAAATAAATATATCAACTGTGGATGAAATCAAACAATCCAAACTGGAGTTATTAGTCAGAAACCAATTGTTTACAGACAGATGGATGAACTGATGGATGGATGGACGGATGAAAGTCAAGACTATAGCCCTGACTGTAAACAGTCAGGCTAAAAAAAGCATTTTGTAGAAAAAATATTGCTTAAATGGCCCTGGGTGAGGAGGAGTTGGAGGGGGGGGGGGGGGTGTTAGGGGAGTCCATTTTTTCTGCATGTGGTCAGTCTAAATCCTTCAGAATGCATTTTCAGCAAAGAGAAAAAAATGCCTAACCGGCACCAAGGAGGGGGGGGGGGGGGTGTTTGTCTGGGTTTTTAACCACGCACTTTAAGCAAAACTGTAAAAATGCATTTTTTGCATTTTTGACGAAAGAAAACAAAAGTGCCTAATTGGCCTGGGGGGGGGGGGGGGGGGGGGATTTAAAAAAAGTTCTGCATGTAGTGACTGTAAATAGTTCAAAATGCAAAAATATTGCTTAAATGGCCCTGGGTGAGGAGGAGTTGGAGGGGGGGGGGGGTGTTAGGGGAGTCCACGAAAGAAAACAAAAGTGCCTAATTGGCCTGGGGGGGGGGGGGGGGTTGTGAGTTAAAAAAAGTTCTGCATGTAGTGATTGTAAATAGTTCAAAATGCACATCACAAGGAAAAAACAAATGCCTAATTAGCGGGGGCTGGGCAGGGCAATAACTTCAACAATTTTCATTGGATAACTGTGTTCATCAAACTTGACCTAGAGACATGTACTGAAAAGAATTGAAATCCATTAACTTTTGTTCAAGTTATGACATGAAGAAAGTTCGGACAGACAGGCGGTCTATTGGACAGATGGACTGATGGATGGACTGACAGATAGATGGATGGAGTGAGCACTGTGCTATATCCCTCCCTTGTGGGAGGGGAAAATAAGTAACAAAGTATGTGGTAGAAGCCTTATTTGAAATTGAGAGAGACTAAGTGCGAAAAGCATTGTGAAAAGGCTTTAATTAATGCCTATAATATTTGAAACCACTGTGTACAGCTTCAGTAGACCTTGCCAGAAATGAAAAAAAAGAAATGATGTTGTAACAGAGTGTTTGGAGAATGAATAGGTAGAACCTTGAAAAGCAGAACTTTAACCCAAAACTTTAAGCTGGGAATACTAAGTAAATTTGATTAGCAAAAAGGGTTAAATATGTGACCGGACGGACAGACGGACAGCGGTATGGTATACCATAATACGACCCGTTTTTTCAAAACAGGCGTATAAAAACAAAACACTTGAACGTTCAGTAAAAAACTTCAACCACAAACTTTAACCAAAACTTTAAATTTGAACAGACGGACAGACGGATGGACCGATGGACAAAAGTCATGACTATAGCCCTCACTGTAAACAGTCAGGCTAAAAATGGGTACTTTTTTAACCATATAGCTTGCTCTTGTATATTCTTGTTTTTACACCATGGTTAAACACAGTGTAAAAAAAGCCACTGTGGATTGCAAGTTACACCGTACCTCTCAGCTAATCAAAATGCAGTATTTATTTCATTTGGAAACAATTAGCATTGCCTCTGCCCCATAGGGGGTTGGGATCTTTTGTTGAATAGATTTTCGAGGGCTTCCTCAAAAGATAATTTGTGCCCAGTTAGGTTGGATTTCGACAGTGGTTTAGAATTTATTTATTAATTTATTTATTTATTTATTTATTTATTTATTTATTTATTTATTTATAGGTGTTTAAGGTCACATGCTTCTGCACAATGGCAAACGAAGACTGCAACATGGAGATAAAGTCAAGTCCAGCCAATTGATTATACTGATGTTGCCCATTTTAGAGGAATTCCACCCCAAGTATCAGTGACTAGGTCCTATTTCACCAGTAAAACAGTTTGTGTACAATAGTAAACAAGCACTGCTTCACTTCCCGAGGTTCCCACAGGGAAACAGTGGTTCAGAACTCAAATGGACAAAAGGTAACTGTTGATCGAGGGACCCCAGGGAATCAACACAAGAAGGGGCAAAATTTGATTATAACAAAATGAAAAATACTTACTGTTTACTTATGGTAGCATATTTTGAAAAGGCAAGTGCATCCAGCATCCGTCCACAACATGTTGTCCTCTAAACCACAAGCATCCTTTGCAATCGAACACTCCTTACCACCATAATGCTTCAGCACCTTCACACTGACTGGCGGCTGTTCACGTTCGAGAAAACAAGCCCCAAGAAAATTTTTCTCACCTTCACAGGCAACTTCATTGCAAACTGCAAAATAATTTAAATCACTTTTACCATCTTGATTCCTTTCAATAAATCATCAAAATGTGAGTACTAGATAGAACAATGTATTAACTGGTAGAGTGCTGAATTATTTTTGGTCATCAAAATTTGTTCACATATGTTTGCCTAGTTACAATTTATGGGAGAGTTCCAATAGGAACTCTACCATAAATTGCAACAAGGCAAATACTAACAGACTAAATAATTTCACTTCAAGGGTGCTATGAACAACATCCACAAAATATGAAGCCTTTAAATTCTTGTACTGACACGTCAGAGTAAAGCCCAAATATGGGCTTCCAGCACTCCACCAGTTAACCCTTAAGGGCCTAATTCTGTCTGTGACAACTTTTTAATGCAAAGGAACAGGTACCCCAACATACATTGTTTTGATAAACTTCAAAACTTGTTTTCTATGTACCTTGTCAGTTGTTTCTAGGCAAGTCCTGGCTCCCTCTGTAAGAAGCCAAGACTGCATCGCCACTAGAGGTAGACTCTCAAAGTATAGCAAAAATGTATACTCTCCCAAAAAAGAAAGTGTGCATGCTAAAAAATAACACTAAAAAAAGATATATATCATTTTCATTCATGGAAATTTTATTCAATCACAGATGAATCAATTTGTGATCAACACGAAAAATTTCATTACGCTACCACAAATACTCTTGGTGCCATGGAGAGTCAAAGACACTAAGGGTCAAACACAAAAGTCACACACTCAATATCTGATATGACCTCCGTCTGCATCGACTACTGCTGTGCATCTACGCCTCATGGAAGCGAACAAGTTAGCATGGAAGTGTTGTGGGATGTTGCTCCATATTCTGATAAGCTGTCTTTGGAGTTCCACAAGCGTTGACGGTGCATGGGGAAGCCGGCGTAGCTGACGTTTCATTTCGTCCCATACGTGCTCAATGGGTGAGATATCGGGCAAATTTGCAGGCCAGGGAAGAACATCCACTTGTTGTTGCTGCAGATACTGTTGAACAACACGAGCTGCGTGGGGTCGGGCGTTGTCCTGCTGTAGAATGACGCCGGGGCCGTGACGTTGCAGAAATGGGGCAACAACAGGTGTAAGCACTTCATCACGATATCTGGCTGCATTGAGATTGCCATCAATAATGACCAGCTCAGTTCTGTTATGGGCAGTGATGCCACCCCACACCATGAGAGACCCTCCCCCATAACGGTTTCGCTTCACGACACATGGATCTGTGTAGCGTTCATTTCGACGTCTGTACACTCTCTGGCGGTCATCTGATGATGAAAGATGGAAACAACATTCATCTGTGAATAAAACACATCGCCACCAGTGTAAGGGATGCCTGAGATGTTGTCTACACCACTGCAGTTGAGCACGACGATGACGTAACATCAAAATCGGACGAATTGCAGGTCTTCGAGGACGTAAGCCGTATTCTATCAGCTGGTTGATTACTGTTTGAGGATGTATCCGTCTCAGGTTAGGGATGTTCCTGGCTGTCGTCGTTGCCGTTTGTTGCCGGTTCCGGAGATGGACGACACGGATATACCGATCTTGTGCAGGGATGGTAACTCGGGGTCTCCCGGAGTGGGGTCGGTCTCGAACATCATCATGTTGTGCATGTCGATGGACTAGCCTGTCTACAGTGTTACAGTGGTGTGTTCTGCCAGCTCTAATCATACCCAGGGCAAGGAGATGTTGATTCATTGTCAATCTTGGCATTTTAACAGTCGTTTTAACAGCAGCGCAAGTTTGAATGTGAACGATAGGAAGGCCTTACTTTAGTGTTTAAATACCCAAGGATTCACACTGCTGCATGAATTTTCAGACTCTCCACGTGCAAAACATGCCTTTTCACAAACGTGCAGCACGTCATTTAACGTTAATGCAATTTTAACGGGGAAAGCTGTTTTTGTGTTCAATATAACTTATTCATGAACAGGTTAACACTCTTTACACCTACGAAATTATTTTTTTGGAGTTTGATCAATTTCTGCAATGCACACTTTCTTTTTTGGGCGAGTATATAAAAAGTCTCCAGGCCCTTAAGAGTTAAAAACCTTAAGCAATGCAAAAGCAATGAAGGAATTAAGACACCAATTTGTGATGCAAGTGTTCTTAACAGTGCAATGAAATAACAACTATTATATTTTCATTTCATTTTGCAATTTTTTAAATGGTTTGATACCTCTAATTTAAACCTCAAGGTACAACAAACATAAATATTAACAACTACATGAGACCAATGCACAGGCTGAAAAATAATACAATGGAACCCTCTTAACTGAATAGCCACTTTGGCCAATAAAAATTTTTCAATTAACAGGAGTATTCAATTAACAGGGATTGTGTCACTTTCCTGTATATAGAGATAAACATATCATTTAGTCTATTATATCTTATTTGAAAGAGCTCCATGAGCTCTGTCAATCAAGATATAATAGATTGAATGCCTGTATGTTTGTTTGTTTGTTGGTGGTTAACGTCACATATTTATGCACTATGGCTAATCGTGACACAACATGGAGATGAAGTCATGTTTAGTCAATCGTTGATCAACATGTTGCCCATTTTAGAGGACTTTCACCCCAAGCATTGGTGACTGGGTCCTATTTTACTCGTAAAGCGGAACTGGTTTACCACAGTAAACAAGTGCTGCTTACTTCCCGGGGTTCCCACGGGGAGAATGCCTGTATTGGATGTACTGAGGTCAAATATGTCTATAAACAAAGGAAAACTGGGGAGAGTCAGGGTAATTTCTTGACAGGTTGGAAGATTTTTTAATCAGTTAACCCTTTACCCAACGTAACGGCCAAAACCGGCCAGCGCTATTCTCAAAAATCGCCTATTAATTTTAATTATTTTTTTCATTTTTTGTCTCAAAAACATAGGTTATGACCCCTCATTGGAACGAGCTCGTCGAGCTCGTTCCAATGAGGGGTCATAACCTATGTTTTTGAGACAAAAAATGAAAACAAATAGTTATTCAAGAATTTTTTTGGCAAGTGTCGTCTGCTTTTCATGTTAGGTAAAGGGTTAACAGGAGTTTACTCTATAACCTATATTCAATTAACATGTCAAATTTGTATTAGAGGTATGGTAAATGGTTTTGTGTTGGGAAATTTTTTTCAATTAACAGGATTATTCAGTTAAGAGAAATCCGATTAAGTGATATTCACTGTATGACTAAATACAATTTGGGTTATATTAACTGGTAGAGCACTGAATTATTTTTGGTCATCAAAATTTGTTTCTGTGTCTTTGCCTACAGTTAAAACTAGAAGTCCTGTCATGAAATGCACACAAATAGCACGTTGATATGCGCGTTAATGTACGCGTTATGGTCCAAGCAAAGCTATCAAATTCTGTACATATGGCCTGTGCACAAGCAATATTTCAGCCAATGGACCTCCGGGTATGTGTTTGCTATGAGTAACCAAGAGAACCTGCCGTGCTTTGGATGACATTCGATATGGCAATTGCGTGCAATTCCAACGCGTAATTAAGCCTTGATAAGCGCACTATTCGTGACAGGACTTCTAGTTTTAACTGTATAAATTGTAACAAGACAAATCTACACAGAATAAATACTTTAACTTCAACGACACAATAATACAAAGTACATATGTAGAGTATGAAGCCATTCACTGCTGCTACTGCACTTCAGGCAAATGTCCAAACAGGGGCTTCCAGCACTCCACTACCGTATTTACTCTATGTATTGGGACACTCTGTGATTTGGGACACACATTTTTTCCAGAAAACTATATTTTTTTTATGCTCCAAAGTTTCGGACATTCAGGAGATTTGTTTCCAGTTGACCCATCGCTAGTAGCAGACGACACTCATAAAAAAAATTCTTGAGTAACTAAAAATTTTCATTTTTTGCTTCCAAAACATAGCTTATGATCCCTCATTGGAACGAGCGCAATGCGCACGTTCCAATGAGGGATCATAAGCTATGTTTTGGAAGCAAAAAATGAAAATATAAAAGAAATTGGAAGGCGATTTTCGTATATAGTGATGGAAAACGAATCACACACAACTGTATTCAGCATCAAATCAAGACCACACTGTGTTCTTTCCCCATTTTCTAAGAATTGGGACACCTGTGAAAATAATTATTTTTAGCTGTCCCAATACATAGAGTAAACACGGTAGTTAAAATTAAATTTGGTGATTATATCTCCCATATTGGCCCGCCCTGCGAAGCTTTGAGAGTCAATACCATCCTAATGATTCGATTACATTGTGTGGATTCAGAATTTTTGAATCATAAAGATGTTCTCAAAATCCTACCAAACCTCTCTTCCTGAATCCTTCTACTATCATCCTGTACAAGAGACCTGATGACAGAAGAGGCATTAACCCTTTACCCAACGAATCGGCCGCATCCGCCCGCGTAATATGCAAATTCAGCAGTTGAAAAAATATTATTTTTCAAAAAAATTCAACAAAACCATATCATGTGACCCCTCGTTGGAACGAGCTCGTCGAGCTCGTTCCAACGAGGGGTCACATGATATGATTTTGTTGAAATTTTTTGGAAAATTTCAAAAACTGATATTTAAAATAATAAATTTTGATATCGTCTGCGTTGGGTAAAGGGTTAAAGGAGATTCCATTTTAAAAATTACCGCTTTGATATTGATCTGGAATATCTGCTTTTTTGATTGATTTAACAAAACAGATGAATTGCTGTTGAATACAATACTTGCATGGACACTGAAAATATTCTACACTAAAACGTTTTGAACCACCTCAAACATTTCGAAGTAAATGGCAACAAATTGAACGACAATGAAATGTGATATACCACAATCATACAAATTCATTTATTGACAAATGAATGGTAGTTTCAGACAAATTCTTTGAAAAATATCTGTTGTATCACCAGTCACATAAGAGGGTAAGTATCCAAAATCTACATTTCTTTAAGTCAGTATCGGGTATATCCACCTCTGACTTATAAACATGCCTGACACCTCTACCTCAGTATCGGGTATATCCACCTCTGACTTGTAAACATGCCTGACACCCCTACCTCAGTATCAGGTATATCCACCTCGGACTTGTAAACATGCCTGACACCTCTACCTCAGTATCTGGTATATCCACCTCTGACTTGTAAACATGCCTGACACCTCTACCTCAGTATCGGGTATATCCACCTCTGACTTGTAAACATGCCTGACACCTCTACCTCAGTATCGGGTATATCCACCTCTGACTTGTAAACATGCCTGACACCTCTACCTCAGTATCGGGTATATCCACCTCTGACTTGTAAACATGCCTGACACCTCTACCTCAGTATCGGGTATATCCACCTCTGACTTGTAAACATGCCTGACACCTCTACCTCAGTATCGGGTATATCCACCTCTGACTTGTAAACATGCCTGACACCTCTACCTCAGTATCGGGTATATCCACCTCTGACTTGTAAACATGCCTGACACCTCTACCTCAGTATCAGGTATATCCACCTCAGACTTGTAAACATGCCTGACACCTCTACCTCAGTATCGGGTATATCCACCTCTGACTTATAAACATGCCTGACACCTCTACCTCAGTATCGGGTATATCCACCTCTGACTTATAAACATGCCTGACACCTCTACCTCAGTATCGGGTATATCCACCTCTGACTTGTAAACATGCCTGACACCTCTACCTCAGTATCGGGTATATCCACCTCTGACTTGTAAACATGCCTGACACCTCTACCTCAGTATCGGGTATATCCACCTCTGACTTGTAAACATGCCTGACACCTCTACCTCATGTTGTGGATAAGAGTATTAACTTGATCCTGACCAAGTTGATCCAGGGTTTATATTTCATTTAAATTTGAGAGAGTCCATTTCAGGGACCGATCAGGACTTTTAAAATACGCTCTAGCCTCGGAGCCTATTTTTTGAATTCATGCGCCAGATTTCAATTTACGGAGTCACACTGCTGTTTGTAACACACACTGCAAGTATGTAATAGCTCTCATCATTTTCATTTAGTACACTATAGCAAACATTAATCTTCACTGTGGTTTCTGATCAAGTCTTGGCTACCTATTTAGGCAGCCAAGACTTGATCAGAAACCACAGTGAAGATTAATGCTTGGTAATTAAGACTTGAAGTATTAACTTAAGCACTCTACAACAATGATAAATGATAATCATATATATAATATTTGTAAGAGTGTCTCTCTCGATTATCCATTGAAAGAATATCAAAATATGATCTGAGAAGTTACGCGCCAACTGAGAAGCCTATTTCTGAGATTTAAGAGCCAGGTCCTGATGTTTCAGAACCAAATGCGCACTGGCGCATGCCCCGGTCGGTCCCTGCCATTTGGATTCTTGCGAAAATGGTTGCGAGAATCCATACCTGCTATGAGTGTCCCAGGATCCCATTAGACCACCAACGTTGAACCCCTGATGTATACTGAAAACACATGTTAGCACTTTACCCAATACAGCTTTTGAATTTCTAACGTCCAAATAGAATTTGATAATTTTTTAAAAAAATAAATATCTATCAATAAAACCTTACAAATATGGATGTCATTGAGCCGGTTCCACTGACAGCTATATTTGTATAATTTTATTGACAGGATATTTCAGGTCATGTTAGCCTTGAATTGGTTTATTTGCTGCTACTATGGTAGGTAAAGGGTTTAACCCTTTACCCAACGTAACGGCCAAAACCGGCCAGCGCTATTCTCAAAAATCGGCAATTAATTTTCAAAATATTTTCATTTTTTGTCTCAAAAACATAGGTTATGACCCCTCGTTGGAACGAGCTCATCGAGCTCATTCCAACGAGGGGTCATAACCTATGTTTTTGAGACAAAAAATGAAAAAAATTAGTTATTCAAGAATTTTTTTTGCAAGTGTCGTCTGCTTTTCATGTTAGGTAAAGGGTTAACTGACTTAATTCTTTTCACTCAAATCCCAGTAGGGGTGCAGCGAGAATCTACATGGATTCTCCCTGGGCTTCATTGCGCACATCTTTGCTTGAATGGAATCTCAGATTCTCATCAAAATATAAGTGGTTTTGATCCCATTCTTAGACAAGAAAGTTGCACCAAAATTTCCTGTAAAGGTTTTAACGTGTGATAAAAACTACTTAAAACTATTATCATATTACTGGGCAAACAAATAATAGGCTGAAATTGTCCAATGGCATGTGAGAAGATACAGTTGGTTGTACTGACAGCTCACACATTCTCTCAATATGTTTTGACAACATACTGCTTTTTACCTACACACATTGACTGGCCTTGTTTTTCAACACTAACAATATACAGAGAGTAAACGCTTGACTGAACTGGTTACGTGAAATAATTCAAGTGAGGTGAGGGACGTTGTACAAACACGAGTGTGCGAATGTGCACGAGTGTTTTACAAAATAGTCCCTCGCCTCGAATTAATTATTTCACGTAAGCAGTCCAGTCAAGCGATTACTCTGTTTATTACTTTTCATTATTAACGATAGTTATGTTATTTAACCCTTTACCTAACATAACGGCCAAAACCAGCCAGCATATTCTAAAAAATCATCCATTAATTTTCATTATTTTTTCATTTTTTGTCTCTAAAACATAGGTTATGACCCCTCATTGGAATGAGCTCGTTGAGCTTGTTCCAATGAGGGGTCATAACCTATGTTTTTGAGACAAAAAATGAAAATAATAATTATTCAAGAATTTGTTTTTGCAAGTGTCATCTGCTTTTCATGTTAGGTAAAGGGTTAAAAAAAAACAATGAAGTCCCCATTAAACCCACTGTAAAGCATCTTCGTTTGCACGCACGGATACATGACCCAATTGTTGATTGCATAATTCACTTGTTAAGTTATGGTTTATAATCAAACTGGGAAATCCAAGTAAATCACACTTTGGAAAGTAATAAAAGTTATTGTTGGCTCTCGTGATATCGTGGGTCAAAGCAATCGCGTGCGATAATTCTTAACTAGGGTTGTCGCGATTATTCGATTAATCGACTAACCATCGACTATTGAAGTAGTCGATGGTTTTTATTTTTAGTCGATCGTCGTTCATTTTCAAAGTGGTACACATCAACTACACGTCGGGGCTAAATTGCATTGTTTTGTGAAGTGAATGATCAATGAAGGTGAATAACTTTGAAATATCTAACCATAGTTAACACTCATACCCAGAAGACTTTGAACGACTGTCACTGTGCAACAAAGAGCACTCACACTCACTGGAGAAGAATAGATTCTTCTGAATTTCTCCAATCTTGTACACACGAATGCACCCATTGGAAAACCAAAAGCACGAAAGTGAGGAAATTATGATAACAGTCAGAATGTCAGATCGCTTCTCAATGTTTGGAAATTCGGACCAAGGTCATTTTTAACAACTGGCGAAGGAATGCATAGATCTCAATGTTAGAAATTTCGAGAAACTTATTACAGAAAGGAAACATATGCTGGGACGTTCTTTGATAAATTCATTTTAATTCATCGGCTTCAATCTAGTCCTAACTTGGACCCACGGTCCGTAATATAATTTTTGGGGTTGGTACGTCCTAGGACCAGGGACCAGCAGTGAGGGTGACTAGGGCAATTATGTCGCCCTTCTAAGCCCAGAGTCGCCTAGAAAAATAGTCAGGGTGATTACAAGTTTTAAAAATTGGCCAAAATGAGGAAATCTGAACTGAGTGATCCGAGGTTTACACAAAAACGATTATTTTCAAGAATCGAATGTGCCTGAGTGTGATAAATGGGCATTTTCATTCTTCAAATAAGCGACCATTTATTTGAAATCACAGATTTTTTATTTCTATTTTGTTCCGTTTCAGTTGGAGCTTCAAGTGTCGAAACGAAAATAGGTGATTTATGCGACTCAACAAAATAACCCTGTTTGAAAGTAGGTTACCTCGCTTAGGATGCCGAAAATGTATACACAACGGACGTATTTTCTAACACTGTATTTTTATTTTGTTTTGCTGATGACTGTTAACTATTGGACCGTCTATTCTCAGAAAAACATGAATGTAATTGAAAAACACGAGAAAAAGCTTTAGTCATGACAAGAAAAGCTTTGTACAGGGCACAAGTGTGCATGTGAAGGATCTTGAAAAAGGGGTCCTCCTAAACACTGGAATGACACAAAATGATGCGGAATGACACCGGAATGCCATAAAAATGATGTGGAATGACATTTATTTTACAAAATACTTGACCCCAGAATGTATTTTGTTTATTAACTAACAAAGTACCCTCCAAGCAACCTTCTTACATCTGGTCCTGTTCACACTTTCAGACTTAGGAAATTATTAGCTTAGTAGACTTCAAATGGTGAAATTCAACCACAGGAGGGTGCTGGGGGATTGTCATGAAGAAGAGGGGAGGGGTCATGAAGAAGAGGGTAGCAGTGGGAATTTTCAGTCAATAATTACTTTGTGATTTTTTAGCCTGGCATAGATGTATCATAGACAACTGGACCTGGATTAATCGGACGTTTATGGAGGACCACAAGCTGAAAATATGAAGAGGCGGCAGGGGGTGATACATACGTGTTCTTAATTTTCCCCACTTGCCTATGAAGTCTCCCTACTTGACTCTGCAGTCTCCCTATTTTTTCCAGAGAGAGACATGAAGTCTCCCTAAAATTCCCCCCTAGGCTGGTCTCTGCCTAGGACGTACCAACCCCAACAATTATATTACGGACTGTGGGTCAAGTTTGGACTAGCTTCAGGCGGGACCAATTTGTTGTTCCCACAACCCCACTTCGTCTGAACACACTAGTGCTGTTGTCATTTTCAGAGTTTTACGTACAGAAGAACGATTTGCTAAAAATCATGGGGACCGACTATTAATCGACTAACCATCGATTACTGGTCACGATTAGTCGATTAAAAAAAATGATAGTCGCGACAGGCCTATTCAAACATATCTGCAGTTCTGTTTTTATCTTAACTATTGTCTTTCAAAATTTTTCAACAAAACCATATCATGTGACCCCTCTATGGAACAAGTTCATCAAGCTCATTCCAATGAGAGGTCACCTGATACAGTTTTGTTAAACCTTTTTGAAAGATATATTTTTTTTCAACTGCTAAATTTGAAAATTACATCCAGTATACTGCCTATTCTCACTAAGAGTAGGGGTAAAAAAGTACATTTAGTTCTCGAGCATTCAATTTTTCAAATTAACCCTTTACCCAACGCAGACGATATCAAAATTTATTATTTTAAATATCATTTTTTCAAATTTTTCCAAAAATTTCAACAAAACCATTTCATGTGACCCCTCGTTGGAACGAGCTCATTCCAACGAGGGGTCACATGATATGGTTTTGTTGAAATTTTTAGAAAAATAATATTTTTTCAACTGCTGAATTTGCATATTACGTGGACGGATGCGGGCGATTCGTTGGGTAAAAGGTTAATGAGGAAAGGTGGCTTTTCTTTTCATTTTTAGCTCAACTTTGATGAAGGCTAATTTGAGCTATGCTATGGCCTGTCGTCCATCAACAATTCAATACGGCTCGGGCTAGAGGCTGTATTTATGAACCAATCTTTACGACACTTCTTGGGTACCTCTGTTATCACCGTGGGATGAGAACAAGTGTTTTTGGGTGCAGTTCAAAATTCAAGGTGGCCACCAGCAGCCATTTTGTACCGAAATTAGTGCAATCAGTTTTTTGTACAGAACTTCTGTATGAAAGTTCTGATTTCAATTAAATGTTTCTATGAACGTTTCGTAACATGGAATACATCACGTAAAAAACAGGGTATTTTTTGTTCCGAAATTATGCAAATTATGTGAACTTTGATTTATTCAGCACTACTAAAACACAGTAAGTACACATGTCAATACAGCTCAGGCTAGGGGCCGTATTTATGAACCCATCTTCTCGAAACTTCTTGGGTACCTTTGTTTTCACCTTGGGACGAGAACGAGTGTTTCTTATCAACCTACCTTACAACTATTTACTACAGGCTTGCACTACAGTGGAAGACCCTAACTCGGATAAAATACTCTCTATTTTAATCTTCCCCAAGAGATTTGGGACAGAAAAAGTGGTGTAAAAAAACACCATGAAAAAATAAGCCAAAACTGGGTCGAGCATCATCGGTGCTCACCCAGTAGGGGACACTCTTCTCTTAGTACAAGTCCATGACTTCCGTTAACCAGAGTGCAAGGCAGTCATCAAGTCATTCTTTTTTTGTCCACGGCATGTGAAAGATGTGTCACCATTTGCATTACGAAACAGTGATAATTCAACTCGTCAATAATGGTTTCCTGTGACTAGAATTATGGATCTCAAGATGGTATAATAATAGTATATATTCTCGTTAATATTTTCAACCACATTTTCATAAAATTTTATATATATTTTCCGATTTCGCACATGATTTTCGAAATCGTTCTGTGCGGTTCGGACATAAATTTTTCAGTTGATAAATTTTAATATTATTATTGGAGTTTGGTGTCAGTGAGGGACTGTATGAACAGGATTTCTTCACTCTGTTGAGGGCTGATTTTCTGGGGTTTTTTTAGGTCCCTGTCGACCATCTGGGTTCTGTTGTGTACCCACTGGTTCTATTTTTCTGCCACCTTCTCTCGTAGCTGGGGGTGTTCTTCTTTCTGCATCTGTTGAGTTCACCTTTTTCTTCTACTGCTCTCACCGCTATCATTTTGGGGCTTCTCCGTGGGGGATGTGCAGCTCCTCCCGCACCTGTGGGGGGTGAGGAACGCTGTCATTTCGGGGCCTCCCGACACGACCATGTCTGGCGAGAGTTATTCCCCCTCCATGGGGGATGTGCAGTTTTTTTTACCATGGTGGATACTGCCTGAGCTGTTGGATGTCTGGTGAAGAGATGTCTGGTTCCGGGACTATGCGCCTTCTCCAGTCGACATCTGAGGCTGTCACTAGGGTAGTGACTCCTCCTTTGGGGGTCGAGCTAGGTTACTCTCTCCCCTTTTCCACCAGTTTCAACAGCTCCCATCGTATCTGCTGCTACGTACTGCTGTTCTGTCTACAACATCATCGGTCACTGTTTTAGCCAGCCTCGGATTATCCCTGCAGGGGTCTGAGGTGATGTCTGCAGTGTGGATGTGGGGTTTCGGACTTAGCCTTCCCTGTCTTCAACTCAGCAAAGTCGGAAGTGGTTGCCGACTGAATCCCCTGCTGTGTCTTCTCAGCCATTGGGCACAGCAGTTTTATTGCTGCAGGGGTCTGCAGTAATGTCTGCAGAGTGGATGTGGGGTATCGGCCTTAGCCTTCCCTGACTTCAACTCGGCGAAGTCGGAAGTGGCTGCTGACCGAACCCCCTGTTGTGTCCTCTCTGCCTTTGAGCACAGCAGTTTTATCCCTGCAGGGGTCTGCAGAGATGTCTGGTAGTGTAGATGTGGGGTATTGACCTCAGCCTTCCCTGACTTCAATTTGGCGAAGTTGGAAGGGGTTGCCGGCCAAAAACCTCTACTGTGGTCTCTCAGCTGTCGAGTACCTCAGTTTTTCTCATTGGATTTGGATGTTCATGGTGGGATCACCATGAGCTCCGTAGCGTTTCCGTCCACGCACTCCCATGGCCAGTTTTGCGTGACCAATGCTTTTTGTACAGCCTGGACCTTCTGTCTCGCAGAGGTCCGTGGCGACTCTCCTGAGTTTCCGCTCTGTTGATCCTCGAGTATGTGATACCCCAATACACATCTGCCTTCAGATGTTTTTGGCTGCAGCCTGTCGTCCCTCATTGGGTGTATATGAGGATCGTGACCCTTCGCTGGTAAATGGGTCAGGAGTGAAGCCACTTTGTCGGTTCATTCCCATGTCGTACCATTCCGATATAGTCAGTGAGCTTAGGGAGGCCTCTCCTTGCTCACTTAGGTTCTGTCCAAGAGCCTTTTCCTGTTGCTTCCAGTGAGGCTACGAGTGGTTTCCGGGTGCCTCCCTGTGGCACCACCTCCCGGGATTGAAACAGGCAGCTTTCTGATCCCCCTGATGTGCCTGCACCATGGGAGGTATCGGCTGGTGTGCTCATGATGGGCTATGTGTTTTCCGACTCATGGGATGAGTCCGACATTTCTGACGTCGAGAGCCAATAGTCTTCTGACTTGTGGGCAGCTCTTGACTTTGTGTTTGGGTTCCTTCCAGGTCTCAAACTGTCACACCAGCCGACAATGTCAGCCCGACCGCGATCATTGGTGACATGTCTACAGCCTGTGGAGCAACCTGCTTCTGGGTGCCTTTGACCTTGCCTGTCAGTACAGGTGGTTGAAGCATTTACAGCTTCGGACTCTAAGCTGAGTTCCACATCTATGAAGACGTCGTTCTTCATCAGGGTTGACACTTTCTTCCACCGGTACGTTATCTTTCGTACTATTTTGCCAATCTGTCAGTCTGCCAGACTTTGATAATCTTGGATCAGAACTCCAACTCCCAAGCTGGCCATTTTTCATATGGAGACTCTGGAGTCCATGTTGGGCTTATCAGAAGAGATGCTGGAATGCTTTCTCTCTTCGATCACGTCATCCCTGCTTTGCTGCTTTTCTGCACCCAGATGAGTTTGACGGCAAACAGGTTTTTTGTGTGTGCTGTCCAAGGCGCTCATGCATCTTCTCACACACATGCCTGTAACACGGCTAACTTGGAATTAGTTCGCAGGGACGCTGTTCTGTACACAAGACGTTCCCTTCTTGAGGGGCAGTGTGCTGCTCTTCGATCTGCCTCTATTGGCGGGTCCGCGACCATTCCATGGTTCTGTGGCAACGGTCCGGGATGACTCCCTTTGTCATTCCATTGATCTGCTGCTGCTTAGTCAGCTTGATCAGCCTTCTGTTGGAGGTCCAAAGCCTAACAAGTACCCTTCTGCTTCCTCTGCAAAGCTAAGGGCTGATCCTCCTGGGTGTATTCTTCAGCTTATCAGGGTGAGAGTAGGCATCGGCAGTCGTCACCTCGATTTTGTCTCAGGTTGAGGCATTCCACTCGGTCAAGAGTGCCTCTTCCAACATGAGTACCTTTGAACGTTACAGGTTAGGAACTTTTGATCATGGGGATAGGCATCTCCTGTCAAAGGTGAGTGATCGAGGTCATCAATAACTTTCTTTCAGTGGGATTTTATTCCCGCCTGTTGTTGGTGCTGAAGAAAGATGGCCGACTCAGACAGGTTATCGATCTGAGTATCCTGACACAGTCTATCATTGCTCCTCAGTTCAGCATGGAGACTTTCAGGTCGGTTCGCCGCTCCACTCCCCAGGATGTTTTCCAGTTCCAGGCCATGCCCTTTGGCCTTGACCTGGATCCTTGGGCCTTCACCCGTCTGATGTGTTAGTCTTACATCACACACAGTTCAGGGTGTATTCTTCAGCTTATCTAGTTGATATCCTCCAAAGGCATTCCAATGCTGCCTTTCTGGAGTCTGATTTCATCACACTGTTGAGCCTACTCACGTCATTCGGGTTCAGAGTCAATGGGGAGAAGTCGGACCTGGTCCCTTCTCCGTCGTTTTGTCATCTGGGATGGACTTCCGTACTCAGCTGGATATGGTGGCGGTTTCCCAGGCAAGGACTGTGGTTTTCTCAGCCTTTCGCCCTGACTCTGTCCCAGTCTACATCCACAACAGCTCGGAGTCTTCCCCGGCTGCTAGGTCTCTGCAGTTCAGTGACGGATCCCATTCCTCTAGGTCAGCTGCATGTCAGGCCTCTCCAACACTTTTTGCTCAGTTTTTGGAGGCTGAATGTCGATCCTCTGGTTCTGGTGCTTCAGTTACCGGAGTCTCTTCCTCGTCACCTTCTCCCCTGACCGATGTTCAGTGGATTATGCAGGGAGTTCCGTTGGACTACCCCATGTCTGATCGTGTTCCGACGGCAGTCGCCAGCGATCTCGGATGGGGTGTGATATTGGATCCTCTAGGTCTTTTCCTTCACGGGTCCTGTCATGGGACCAGGATCTAGCGGCTCTTCACGTCAACCAGGAGCTTCTTGCTCTTCTTCTGAGTTTCCGGCAGTGGATCCCCGCCTTTCGAATTGTCAGGTCCTTCTGTTGTCCGATAATTCGGCAGTGGTTGTTTACATTCGGAACCAGGGCAGCACGCACTATGTTCACATGTACGAGTTGGTTCAGGATCTTCCACTGCCCGCTCAGGATGTCAACGGCTGAGTGGTGAACGTCACTTTCCCAGTCGTCTGAACGTCCTAGCCGACTCCCTGTGCTGACGGGGCAGGTTCTTTTCTGTGTGGATGCTCCACATGGCTGTGTTCCAGTCTCTTTGTGATCTCTGGGGTCGTTCCCACATCGATCTCCTTGCGACTCGTTGGAACAATCAGGTGGACACTTTCGAGTCTCCTTGTCCAGATGCTCTGACTTTCGCCGTGGACGCTCTGTCCCTCCTTTGGAATGGTCTTGTCGGCTATGCCTTCCTGCTGGTTCCTATTCTGCCTCAGGTTCTAGCCCAGATACAAACCTGCAGTTGTTGAATCCTTTAGATCGCACCCCTGTCCTCCCTCTACATTACGACTTTCTTTGCCAAGGTTGCCCAAGGAGGTTTCACGTCGACCTGGCTGCTTTGTGCCTTCGCGCATGAAATTGTCAGTCCTGTCTCGTCCGTAGTGGTTTTTTCGAGATGAGCAGTGGAGTTGCTTTTCTTCAAGAAGACACTCACTCCACTGGCTTAGCCTCTGCGGCTAAGTGGAAGGTCTTCTGTCGATGGTGTGCGGAGCACTCTGTTGCTTCTGTCACTCCTTCGATCACACAGATTGCGGATTTTCTGATAGCTTTTGACTCAACCAGACGGGTTAGTGAGCTTCACTCCTTCTCGGTTGACCTGGCCTTTTTCTGGAGCTCTCCCACAAGTGTTATGTTTTCCCAGTGACTGCTCCTTTCTGGCCAAGAATCAGGTACTGGAAACTACTCTGCCTTCTATCTGCATCGGGACTCTTCCTTCAGTTGAGGGTTAATACCCTTTGTCCTGTTCATTTGAAAGGGTAGGATCGATTTTCTGTCTCTTGTTTCTGGTCGACAGACGATCTCTTCTGAATCCATTACTCGATGGATCTGTCTTGCTATTCGTGCAGTTTCTGCTCGTCTAGCGACTGGCGATTGTTTTACCAATCCTTTTTCTGCCATGAGGTGCATGCATTGTCTGCCTCTCGGGGCTTATACTAACTCTGTCATGTTGTCGGATGTTATGCTGGTAACCTACTGGAGAAATACTACTTTCTCCACTGCCCTGTGACAGTTGCAGGGGCAGGGGCAGGCAGAGGACCTTTGTTCTACGGGCACCCTTTCTTCTGCTCAGGTTGTTGTCTATCCCAGCCATTCAGCTCCTTACAAGGTCAGTTCCAGCTCTGTGCTGTTACTGCCCTTTCTGTCTGTGCGTCGCACATCACCAGATGCCTCATCTCTCATTGTCTTTTACTAATGTTTGTGATGATATGGTCTGATAGGCCTAGGGACCTCTTCCTCTGTCCACGGTTCCAGTGCAATTGAGTTATGTGTGGGTTGGTTATGTAATTCCCTCCATCCTATTGTCTATTCAGCCTGTAGTAAACAATTGTAAGGTAGGTTGATAAGAAATATAAATTTTATAGTAAATTTCCTTTCTTATTATTTTCTTATTATACCTACCGCAATTGTTTACATGGAGGCCCTCCTGTCTTCTTATTCGGGAAAGAATCCTTCCTCCGCACTGATCACATAACTCCTATGTTGGCAGACTCAAAAGAATGACTTGATGACTGCCTTGCACTCTGGTTAACGGAAGTCGTGGAATTGTACTAAGAGAAGGGCGTGCCCTACTGGGTGTGCGGCAATGGCGTTCGACCCAGTTTTGGCTTATTTTTTTCGGGGCATTTTTTTACACCACTTTTTCTTTCCCAAATCTCTTGGGAAAGATTAAAATAGAGAGTATTTTATCTGAGTTAGGATCTTCCGCTGTAGTGCAAGCCTGTAGTAAGCAACTGTGGTAGGTATGATAATAAAGGAAATTTACTATAAAATTTATATTTTTGGGTGCAGTCCAAAATTCAAGATGGCTGCCGGCAGCCATTTTGTACCGAAATTAGGTACAATCTGTTTTTTGTACAGAACTTCTATATGAAGGTTCTCATTTGAATAAGTTTTTGAATGAATGTTCAGTAAAATGGAATACATCACATTTAATACAGTTTTTTTCTCGTGCAGAAATTATGCAAATTAGATGAACTTTGATTTATTCAGTGCTACTTATACACAGTAAGTGCATATGTCAATACAGCTAGGGCTAGAGGCTGTATTTATGAACCGATCTTCACGAAACTTCTTGTGGACAAGAATGACTGTTTTTGGGTGCGGTCTGAAATTCAAGATGGCTGCCGGCTGCCATTTTGTACCGAAATTAGGTTCAATCTGTTTTTTGTACAGAACTTCTATATGAAGGTTCTCATTTGAATAAGTTTTTGAATGAATGTTAAGTAAAATGGAATACAACACATTTAATACAGTTTTTTTCTCGTGCAGAAATTATGCAAATTAGATGAACTTGGAGTTATTCAGTGCTACTTATACAGTAGAACCTGTCTTGAGAGACCGCCCTTTGGGCCACGCAAAAGTGGTCTCTCAAGACAGGTGGTCTCTCATAACAGGTTTCAGGTTTTCTCAAGTCAGTGAATAACCAACCACAAAATTCAGAAATGGAGAAGAATGGATTCTTGTAATTACTTTATAGTTGTTCTTTTTTATGACGTTTTTGTAACAAATTGAAATGGACTGTTATAAAAATTATAAAAATAAATTAGTGTTGAAAATCTTCATTGAAGATTTTCAACACTAATTTATTTTTATAATTTTTATAACAGTCCATTTCAATTTGTTACAAAAAGATTTTCAACACAAATTTATTTTTATTCCTATCTGTCACATTTCAGGTATGTATGAAATTGTTTATTCATCAATAATCCTAATCTTTTCACAGGGGTCTTATAAAAACATCTCAATCTTTAATGAGTTAGCAATTGAAACCCAATTAAGAGCTTTTAATACTTTTAATTATGTTAGTATAACCACAATGGATTTTCCCATTCCAGAACAGGTAAAAAGTTTTTGTCATGGTTTCAGTCTTCAAAGGGGCGGTCTCTCAAGACAGGTCCATTATAGCATAAAAATACACCTCGGTACCAGGTCACAGTGGTCTCTCAAGACAGGTGGTCTCTCAAGACAGGTGGTCTCCCATAGCAGGTCCATTATAGAGTAAAACCGATCGGTGCCTGGCAGATGTGGTCTCTCAAGACAGGTGGTCTCTCAAGACAGGTTTTACTGTACACAGTTAGTACACATGTCAATACGACTTGGGCTATAGTCTGTATTTATAAACTGATCTTCACAAAACTTCTTGGGTACCTTTGTTATCATCTTGGGATGAGAATGAGTATTTTGTTTGGGGTGTGGTCCAAAATTTCAAGATGGCCGGCGTTGGCCAATTAGACAAACTTTGATTTATTCAGTGCCACTTACATGTATACACAATAAGTGCACATTTCAATACGGGTCTGGCGATAAGCATCTGTCACCCACCTTTACAATACTTTACCTGTACATTTGTTATAGGCTACGGTCAGTATTTATGTACAGACCTTTACAATACTTTACATGCATCTCTGTGTGTCACTGATGTGCCACATACTATACATATACATGTCTTACACAAGTGGAGCTACAGTGTCACTGATACTTTCATTTTTAAATTTGTTAACTGGTTGCATGCCGGAAACCCACATGTGGGCTCCATTGTTAAGTACTGGGACCACAACTTGAAGGCTTCATTCTATAGATATGGTTAACAATATGCCATGTAATAATTTATAGCAAAGTGCCTATAGGCACTCTTCCATAAACTGAAACAAGGTAAAGACATGTGAACAAATTTTGACATCCCTCCAAAATTTATCCCTTTACCAGTTAATAAGAAAGTATGTAATACATTTGTGTTCTATTAAATTTATGCACTTTTTTAAAAAAAATAATTGCTGTAAAGTCTAAAAAAAATAAAAAATCTGTTTCTCAGGCCCTCCCGCATGGTCCTTTTGGCTGCCACATGCTCTCTTTTTATAACCAATTTAAACTTAAAAAAAATAAAAATTAAATGGTTTATGTCTGATATTTTACCCAAGTTAAAAAAATTGATGAATTTGTCCCTTGAGTGCAAGAAGGTTTTGCAATGCTTTAGCATTGCAAAGCCTTCTTGCACTCAAGGGATGAAATACACCACCACCCATGCTATTCTGTAGATTATGAGGCCTAAAACTTGAACCAAGAACATGAACTTTTGATGGTAAAGAAGAAATTACTGAAATAAAAAATAAAATAAAAAAACGTTCGCCCGCATGCAATTTCACAAATAATGGCCTGAGAAACAGAAGATCTACTTTGTGTGGCCTAAACAAAATATTTTAGTTATTTTGTGCAGAACAGACATAACAAGGGCAATGCAAAGCATGGGCTTCAGCCACTGACCGATATACAAGCTCAAAGTAGCCTTTTTCTTGGGACAGAAACATTTTCTGAGTGGAAAGAGTAAAAATAGAAAATTTCTCCAAGTCCAAAAAGGGCAATAACTTTGGGAAAAATTATTGGACAGAACCTGTTCCTTGTGCATATCTGTTGCCAATGTAGGTCTATCAGCATACCAAAGGAGATCTAAATCAGAGTGATGGCTTTGAAATTACAATGCAAAGTGTTTGTAAGGACAGACAGACTGCTCAAGCAGAGTAACAGCGGTTGAAGACATGTGCATCATCGACGTGCAGAAAGCTGTAGTACATGGCATTATCGTGCCCCCATGTGGGCAACCAGGATAAAGTGCTTAGCCCAAGGACACAATGTGGGTAGTCCCGGAATAGGGTTCGAACTCGGGACATGCTTTGTTATAAACATGTGCAAAAGAATATACACCTATCAGAAAAGGAAAGACTTTAAAAGTCTCATGACTTCACATTAACTATGGAAGACACCTCAAGACAATAAAAATGTTCAACTAGGGGGGGGGGGGGGGGGGTTAGTTCCACACTCAACCTAGGGGTTATCGAGAACCCAAACCTTTTTTTGGGCCTTATATGAGTGTGCACCTTCCTGTTTTCTTATGTAAGCTTTTATTACCCAATGTCTGTCTGAAAGAATATGTACAGTAAAACCTGTCTTGAGAGACCACTGTCTTGAGAGTGTAGGAAAAAACCCCCTTGGGAAAAAACCACCTTAGGAAAAAAGCCCCTTGGTAAAAAAACCCTTGGAAGAAACCCCCTCGAGAAAAGACAAACCTTGGAAAAAAAACCCTTCATATTGACAACAAAAATAAAGTCACTAAAGAAAACATTTTTCTGTTGTCAATATGAAGGGGTTTTTTTCCTAGGTTTTTCTTTTCTCGAGGGGGGTTTCTTCCAAGGGTTTTTTTACCAAGGGGCTTTTTTGGAGTTTTTTTCCCGGGGGGGGGGTTCCGTACCCCCTTGAGAGACCACCTGTCTTGAGAGACCACATCTACCAGGCACCAATTGGTTTTACTCTATAATGGACCTGCTATGGGAGACCACCTGTCTTGAGAGACCACCTGTCTTGAGAGACCACTGTGACCTGGTACCAACTTGTATTTTTATGCCATAATGGACCTGTCTTGAGAGACCGCCCCTTTGAAGACTGAAAAAACGAAATGATTTCGCGTGCCGAAGGCGCGCAGGGACGGTATGGGGGTCAAGCCCCTTTCGACCCTCTTTAACAGTATGTGATTCGGTTTGTCTGGTCTGGCCGTGGTAAAGGAGGAAAGTGTTAAGATGCTTAGCGGCACCTATGATTTCGTCTGCTTTTCTTAGGAGGAGGTGGCTGAGTTGGTGATACCCCCTTTGGTGGTGTTGAAGGAGTGGTGGAGGGCTGACTCGGTTGGTAAGGTCTGGCCCTTGCAGCTGCCGGTGGTGAAGAGCTTTTTGGTGTTGTTCTCAAGTAGTGGTTGCTGAGACTCTCTAATCCTATTCTGAGCATGTTGCCTTTGCACCCGCGATCTCTCAAGGCCTTAATATGGGCTTGTAGAAATATAAGGTGGTCGTCGTCTCTGGCCTTTACTCCTAGGATACTTTCCACGGACTCCGCGGTGTTTGCTTCCTGGATGGTGTCCCGGTCAGAAAAAGCAGGAAGAGCAAGAGTGGGTTTAGCGACATGTGCGATGTCAGCCTCAACTTCCTGCTCCACAAACAGACTATCCTCCTCCATCTCCTCTTCGGGGGAAGAGTATGATGGGCTGGAGATTAGACTATTACCTGGCGAACCAGCTTCCTCCGGACCTTCCACCGGAGTGGAGGGTACCGAGCTGGACGTGGAACGGACAGGGGTAGCAGGCATTGAGCGTTCAATGCCATGATTAGCCTCCCTCTCTTCCTTCTCCGTCCTTTTCTTTTCCATGAACACCGTCAGTCGGCGGGCATCGCGTCGTCTGGCGGAAGGTCCCTTCTTTCTTTTCCTTTTCTTCTTCTGGCTGTCCTTTGTCTGTGTTCGGCGCTTGTCATCATCCTTTTGCAGGTCCGAGTCACTTGGAGGGTGACCAGTGCGGGGTAAATCCTCTCACAAAAGGTACTACACCTCTCCAAGGACATCGGTTCGGCTTCTCTATCAAAATCCACTGTCAGGTGAATTTTACCCTTGAGCACCTGGATACTCCAGGTGGTAGCAAGGGTAGCCTTCACTCTGACAAGTGTTTCCTGGATAACAAGTGGGAGCTCCATTGTTTAGTAGTTAGCACCTCGGAGTCCGAGGTGTGAGTCCGATGATCAGGCCATCAATGCATGAATGGCGTTATATGATTCGAAGACTGAAACCAAGACAAAAGCTTTTTACCTGTTCTGGAATTGGAAAAACCATTGTGGTTATACTAACATAATTAAAAGTATTAAAAGCTCTTAATTGGGTTTCAATTGCTAACTCATTACAGATTGAGATGTTTTTATAAGACCCCTGTGAAAAGATTAGGATTATTGCTGAATAAACAATTTCATACATACCTGAAATGTGACAGATAGGAATAAAAATAAATTTGTGTTGAAAATCATTTTGTAACAAATTGAAATGGACTGTTATAAAAATTATAAAAATAAATTAGTGTTGAAAATCTTCAAGGTTCAATGAAGATTTTCAACACTAATTTATTTTTATAATTTTTATAACAGTCCATTTCAATTTGTTACAAAAACTTCATAAAAAAGAACAACTACAAATTAGAAAAATCCATTCTTCTCCATTTCTGAATGTTGTGGTTGGTTATTCACTGACTTGAGAAAACCTGAAACCTGTTATGAGAGACCACCTGTCTTGAGAGACCGCTTTTGTGTGGCCCAAAGGGTGGTCTCTCAAGACAGGTTCTACTGTACATAAGACCCTGACAGTAGATCAGCCAACTTCTCAAGAAAAATAACATCTTCTGGTTGATGTGAAGAACTTTCTGCGATGAATTCCAAATTCCATAAAAATTAAGATTCCCTGATTTCAATGTCACTCCCCATTCCTGATCACTTGCATCTGTCACTAGCATCAATAAGTTCTAAAAGGTATTACAGTTAAAACTAGAAGTCCTGTCACGAACAGTGCACTTATCTAGGCTTAATTGCGCATTGGAATTGCGCGCAATTGCCATATCGAATGGCATCCAAAGCACGGCAGGTTCTCCTGGTTACTCATAGCAAACACATGCAATGTTTCTGCCAATGGACCTCCGGGTTACCCGGAGGTCCATTGGCTGAAACATTGCTTGTGCACATGCCATATGTACAGAATTTGATAGCTTTACTTGGGCCATAATGCGTACATTAACGCGCATACCAACGTGCTATTTGTGCGCATTTCATGACAGGACTTCTAGTTTTAACTGTACCACATTTGTGTTCTCGTGACCTGTTTTACGCTTGCTGGAGACATAATGAACCGATGTTTATCAAATGCTGACCATCGCTTAAATGTTAAGTTTTAGAATATATGACACATTTCAACTCTGCCTAACAATAAAATGAACAATAATTTACAAAAACACAAATTAAATCAATTAAAACCCTGCGTTGAAAGCACACAAGTTCGATTGTGAATGGCGGGGGCATGATGAGTGATATTTCATTTTCCAAATTGGGAAAGTGTAAATAAACAAATGCATGTGTAATCTGCTTTGTTCATAAAACTAAAGTTGAATCAACGATGAAAAAAAAGCAATAAACAATTAAAATAAGAATGATAAACATTGTTCATTTAATAAAGTATTTTTCAAGTTTGCAGGGGAATTATTTTTAGACAGAAATGTATCCCTGTGTCTTGTTTATTTTTGGCAGTTTTGCTTATTGATCGAATTGGACCAATGTGCTCCTCACTTCTCACAGTGTTTTGTAGTGAGTAATATCATGACTTCACTGTGACTGCCCTGTAAATGATTTATGGGATAAACAAAATAAACAAAAAGTGTTTTCAAGTAAAAAATTTATTCTACTCATAGGATTAAGAATGAAACTGACTCGCCAGAGGCTCGTGGGTTTCATTTTTAATCCTACTCATAGAATAAATTTTTTACTGGAAAATACTATCTACTATCTGTTTATTCTATACTCGCCCAAAAAAGAAAGTGTGCATTGCAGAAATTGATCAAACTCCAAAAAAATAATTTCGTAGGTGTAAAGAGTGTTAACTTGTTCATGAATAAGTTATATTAAACATAAAAACAGCTTTCCCCGTTAAAATTGCATTAACGTTAAATGACGTGCTGCACGTTTGTGAAAAGGCATGTTTTGCACGTGGAGAGTCTGAAAATTCATGCAGCAGTGTGAATCCTTGGGTATTTAAACACTAAAGTGAGGCCTTCCTATCGTTCACATTCAAACTTGCGCTGCTGTTAAAACGACTCCACATTAGCATGCCAAGATTGACAATGAATCAACGTCTCCTTGTCCTGGGTATGATTAGAGCTGGCAGAACACACAGAGAGATTGCCCAGCATTTGAACTGCCACCGTAACACTGCAGACAGGCTAGTCCATCGACATGCACAACATGATGACGTTCGAGACCGACCCGGCTCCGGGAGACCCAGAGTTACCACCCCTGCACAAGATCGGTATATCCATGTCGTCCATCTCCGGAACCGGCAACAAACGGCAACGGCGACAGCGAGGAACATCCCTAACCTGAGACGGATACATCCTCAAACAGTAATCAACCAGCTGAGAGAATACGGCTTACGTCCTCGAAGACCTGCAATTCGTCCGATTTTGACGTTATGTCATCGTCGTGCTCGACTGCAGTGGTGTAGAGTAGGGTTAGGGTTAGGGTTAGCCTAACCTAACCCTAAACCCTAACCCTAACCCGAACCTAACCAAACCCTAACCTAACTCTAACCCTACCTAACCTAACCCTACCCTAATCCTAACCTAACACTACCCTAACCCACTTCCATGCTAACTTGTTCGCTTCCATCGATGCAGATGGAGGTCATACCAGATACTGAGTGTGTGACTTTTGTGTTTGACCCTTAGTGTCTTTGACTCTCCATGGCACCAAGAGTATTCGTCGTAGCGTAATGAAATTTCTCGTGTTGATCACAAATTGATTCATCTGTGTTTGAATAATATTTCAATGAATGAAAATGATATATATCTTTTTTTAGTGTTATTTTTTAGCATGCACACTTTCTTTTTTGGGAGAGTATATATTTAAAGTATTGTTGTATGGTTTAACCCTCAATGGCCTGGAAAGTTTTAAATACTTTTGTACAACCTGTGGCTTTACAGTTGCTTCCAGGCAAGTCTTGGATGCCAATAAAGTACAGGAATTCTTCTGTCCTCTTTGGGAAAGGGTCTAGGGCCCATGCAATTGGGAACATTCAAGCCATGGAGGCTTCAATTGGGAATTTGTTTGAGAAAAGAAAGACACAAAGAATAAGAAATCTTGCATTCATATTGAACTGAGAACATTAATACAGAAGCTACCATCTTGCATTCATATTGAACTGAGAACATTAATACAGAAGCTACCATCTTGCATTCATATTGAACTGAGAACATTAATACAGAAGCTACCATCTTGCATTCATATTGAACTGAGAACATTAATACAGAAGCTACCATCTTGCATTCATATTGAACTGAGAACATTAATACAGAAGCTACCATCTTGCATTCATATTGAACTGAGAACATTAATACAGAAGCTACCATCTTGCATTCATATTGAACTGAGAACATTAATACAGAAGCTACCATCTTGCATTCATATTGAACTGAGAACATTAATACAGAAGCTACCATCTTGCATTCATATTGAACTGAGAACATTAATACAGAAGCTACCACATGCATAGTAAATGTTGTAAGTTTCATAACAAACAACAATCATGTGAAATCATGATGAGTTTCTGTATTTTCTATTAAAGAAATTTATCTTACACTTTTAAATGATGAGGATATTCATGTATTTTGTTACACTTTGACATAGGGCTGCCACGATTATTCGATTAATCGACTGTTGATTGTCACGGTGAAATCGATTAGTATTTTTTGTTGTCGAATAATCGGTAAATTGTATCCCGTTTTAGACGTTTAATAATTAAAAGAAAATTTGATGAAAAAACTATTGTTTCTAAAGGTAAAGAGTTAAGAACATCGATGTTAACCCCCCAAGACGCTGTTGGAAGCAATTGTCTTTCAGGTACATTCATCAAAGCTTTGATGTTCTGAACTTTTGAACCATCAGTGTAATAATCAAGACCAGTCGGCAGTTGCGAAGTTCGGAACTGCCGACCGGTCTTGATTGTAACACTGACGGTTCAAAAGTTCAGAACATCAAAGCTTTGAATGTACCTAAAAAGGATCGTCTTCGTTGTTTCCTTGAGGTAAGTCAGCTGACTTGAACTTCATTTTTATCGACTTCAAAGAGAGGGAGGGGGGGGGCATTTAGGTACGATTAATCGATTATCATCGATTATTTGCGATGATTAATCGATTCCTAAATTTAAAAATCGTGACAGCCCTACTTTGACAGTCCACATTCTGTGGCTTTGCAGTTGAGTCTCGGTGACATTACAAGAATCACCTCACAAGGTTCTTGGGGTGTAACTTGCAAATGTATCTAGAAACTGCCTGATGGGATATTTGGGCTTTGAATTGGGAAAAATCATGTCAAAATGCCACTGACTAAGGGTTCTATATTCAGCCCCTGTAGACACCCAAAACAATCCAAGTAGGCAACCAAGACAAATAGAATGTAACTTGTTATAGTTTCACCAGACATGTTTGGGCACCTGTTCTGTTGCACTAAAGAGTAACAAGGGCAACGCCCCCGGTCCCCCGACCAAGATGGCAAATTCAAGGGAGCTGTTAGGATGCAATTTGTTCGCAGAGCATGGCCATTTTTTAACTTGACCTGTATTTCCAACCAATTAAACCACATACTTAGTTTCGTTTCAATCAAAAGATCCAAAGTAAAGTTATCATCCGGACAACACAAAAACCGTATTTTCTAAGTCGAAAAAGGGGAATAAATCCAGTAAAAATCAGTGGAGCGTGCCCATTTTCGAACTTGACCTGCATTTCCACCCAAATAAGTGGCATACTAAATTTCGTTTCAATCAAATGATCCTAACTAAAGTTATCATCTGGACAACACAAAAACTGTATTTTTTAAGTCGAAAAAGGGGAATAAATCCAGTAGAAATCAGTGGAGCGTGCCCATTTTCGAACTAGTCCTGCATTTCCACCCAAGTAAGACACATACCAAATTTAGTTTCAGTAAAATCATCCAAACTAAAGTTATCATCCGGACAAGGGTGTGACGGACGGATGGACGGACGGACGGACGGACGGACGGACGGACGGATGGATGCGCGCACGCACGGATGGACGGACGGACACTGCTGATTACAATAGTCCCCCGAAGGGTCGGGGGACAATCAAAGTCAGTATTAGGTCATTAAGGTTTAAAAGGATAAGATCCATGCTTAACTGGTAGAGTGCTGGAAGCCCATATTTGGACTTTACTCTAAAGTGCAGGTGCTGCCACTTAAAGGCTTTACATTCTCGAGATGTGTTTCATATTATCTTTGAAGTGAAAATTTTCAGTCTGTATGGATTTGCCTTATTACAATTTATGGGAGAGTGCCTGTAGGCACTCTCCCATAAAATGTAACAAGGCAGAGACACATGATCAAGTTTTGCCAAGCAAAAATAGCACACCACTCTATCAGTTATGAACACAATGAAGGTCATAGAGCTTACTTTCTTTCTTTTCACAAGGTGGCTTATTACAGATTTTAGCTTGTGCACTATTTCCAACACACTTCATACGTTTTCCACCACATGGTGCTGGGTAAAAACATTCTCTTACTCTCATCGTTGTGCCACCACCACATGTCTTGGTACAAGCTGTCCATGGCTCCCAGTTCCTCCATTTTCCTTTACGGATAGGTTCTGAAATAAAGTATGCTTATATAAGATACAGACAAATATGTTCACAAATAGAGCTCAATCTAAATACTATTTTCTGTGTTACAGATATTGTAACACGAAATATCTGAAGGAAAAATTGGAATAAACAAGAGTTGGTTTAGTCGCAATGCAGGGTGAAGGATGCTTTGTCGAAATGAAGTTGAGGGGGGTGTAACAACTAGATGCTCCTTGTTCAGACTGAGAAATAAAATCACACATTATTACATTATTGCAGCATATGCAACACTTGCATCACATCCTGTGTGTAAATGCATCAATAGCTGAAACCCAATGAAATTGATAAGATTTTTGTTGGTATCAACATGAGCATTTTGTAAAGCAAATCCGTCTCAGTACAGCAATACTGATGTATACAGTAAAACCTGTCTTGAGAGACCACTGTCTTGAGAGACCACCTGTATTGAGAGACCACATCTACCAGGCACCGATTGGTTTTACTCTATAATGGACCTGCTATGGGAGACCACCTGTCTTGAGAGACCACCTGTCTTGAGAGACCACTGTGACCTGGTACCAACTTGTATTTTTATGCCATAATGGACCTGTCTTGAGAGACCACCCCTTTGAAGACTGAAACCAAGACAAAAATTTTTTACCTGTTCTGGAATTGGAAAAACCATTGTGGTTATACTAACATAATTAAAAGTACTAAAAGCTCTTAATTGGGTTTCAATTGCTAACTCATTACAGATTGAGATGTTTTTATAAGACCCCTGTGAAAAGATTAGGATTATTGCTGAATAAACGATTTCATACATACCTGAAATGTGACAGATAGGAATAAAAATAAATTTGTGTTGAAAATCTTTTTGTAACAAATTGAAATGGACTGTTATAAAAATTATAAAAATAAATTAGTGTTGAAAATCTTCAATGAAGATTTTCAACACTAATTTATTTTTATAATTTTTATAACAGTCCATTTCAATTTGTTACAAAAACTTCATAAAAAAGAACAACTACAAAGTAATTACAAAAATCCATTCTTCTCCATTTCTGAATGTTGTGGTTGGTTATTCACTGACTTGAGAAAACCTGAAACCTGTTATGAGAGACCACCTGTCTTGAGAGACCACTTTTGTGTGGCCCTAAGGGTGGTTTCTCAAGACAGGTTCTACTGTATTATTTTTCAGTAGAATTATAAAATTTATTATTTTAATTATTGTTTTTTCAAATTGTTCAAAATATTTCAACAAAATGATATGTGATCCCTTATTGGAATGAGCTCATTGAGACCTCTGCTGTGTCCACTCATTCAGCTCATTCCAACAATGATCAAATATTGTTTTGTTGAAATGTTTTGAAAAACAAAAGTTTTTGAACTGCTGAATTTGTTATTACAGTACGTGGAGAGTGTATTGTCAATAAATCACCCCCAGAGTGGAGATTCCACCCAAGCAATAATTGCAAATTTGTTGCAAGTCATAACAAGCACAAGCAATGTTTCAGCCAATGGACCTCCGGGTTTAACCATTGGCTGAAACATTGCTTGTATTCTTTGTCGATATGTACAAAATTTGAAAATTATAGTTTGGGTGATAAGTCCACTCCATGGGTGATTTAGTTACAATCCACTCTCCACGTACTGTACATGGGCAGATGCATCCGATTTGTTAAGTAAGGGGTTAAACGTAACAGGAAAAAAAGTAACAGATTTGGGTAGGAAAAAAAGAAACAGGAAAAAAAGTAACACTTTCTTATTTTTATAAGGTAAAAAAGTAACAGGAAAAAAAGTAACAGATTTGGGTAGGAAAAAAAAAAACAGGAAAAAGAGTCACACTTTCTTATTTTTATTTCATAAAAGTGATAGATTACTTAATTATGATTTAGTTATATTATTGAAACTAGTTAGATTATTACATATCAGTATAAGTACTACATAGTACATAGTTATAAAATAATTTAATAAACTTAATTATGATTTAGTTAGATTATTACATATCACACCTTGAAACTAGTTGGATTATTACATATCAGTATAAGTACTACATAGTACATAGTTATAAAATAATTTAACAAACTTAATTATGATTTAGTTAGATTATTACATATCACACCTTGTGTAATCTAATATTCTGGCCAATGCCAGTAAGAAAAGCTGAAATAGTAAGTGAACCTTGGGAATATAAACCACACAGATTTTTCAGTTTTCTATTCAGGGATTCAGCTGACTTCTGTTTGTGGATAACAGGCAGCAAACCAACTGACACCTGTTGAATAATTGTATTGGTCAGAGCTTGCTCTTTTTGAAACCATTGGATAGTTTTCCAGACTGATGGGTGCTGGTGGCCAACAAGATTGTAGAACTTGTTGTTCCAGCCTTCACATGCATTATTTGTACGAGATTCGCCATCCAGCGTAGCACTATTAACATTCCATGTAGCTGGAGGATAGGCTGGAGGAGTTAATCTAAGTCATAATGGTGCCAACACATCTGAAGGTGCGGCACGAGGTTGCCTGTATCTACCAGTGACATAACTTTCATCAAAATACCTCAACAGTTCCTCGGCTTCTCTTGGAACAATGTCTTTGAGGTGAGTCATACCATCACGCACATCTGAAACTGGCAAGAATGCAAGTGCATCCAGTTTCCCACAAAACAGTCTGAAGTCTGCATCATCCCGATACAACTGCACTAAACCTAAACTCTGCACTCTGCGCCAAGTGCTTTGTGTCAGATGGTAGAAACAACCTCTACTCTGTACATGTCTACCAAACACAGCATTCACAGCTCGTAACACACCATCTTCAAAATCAGTCACAACAGTATTTACATTCAAGTCAATATTTAGCTCAGTCAGTTTATCTACAATAGCTTGAAACAGAGTCTCATAGGAAGTATGTGTCTTCCTCTGTAATATAGCGTATACACAAGATAAAAAACTGTCATGAAACTTAACCCTAACAACATAAATTTGCTGAAATAGTGAAGGAGCCATTGCAAAATTACCGTCCATAAATAAAGTACTTGCACTGCCAAGATAATTGAGTCCACTATTTGTTGCAAATGCAACCACACGCTCACTTGCATCAGGTCCATTATCAAAGAAAAGGATTTGTTCAGAGTCTGATATTTTCTGAAACTCTTCTGGAATGGTCAGCTCAGACAGACTTTTGGGGACAGGAGGACTTCTTCTGTGGTATCTCAGACTCCGTTTGTCATTATCTAAGTCTGGCAGCATCAACTTGACTTCACTTTCAGCATTTGAAACAGCTGTTGCGAGGATCTGTGATGGCTTATCTAAGGAAGAAGCTGCTTGTTTTCGCATTTCATTTCTCAATTTGGTATATGCGATACTGACATTTTCTGGAGGATGGTTGTGTTGTCTAACTATTTCTGGGTTGTTGAAATCTGTAGTAGTACAGAGACTTGCACGGCAGTCTGATTTAGCACGTTTAGTGCATTTCCACCAGACCTTGTTCTTCCTTCTTACAGATACAGTGTACATGAAACCTTCATGACAAAGTTTTTTGCCCCTCTTATTACTCTCAATGACTTCCATGATGACTCAAGAACATTTAATGACTAATTCAAACTGCTGTCCAATATATAGTTTGCTGTGTGTTTATTTTTTCAAGAACATTGTTGTACATCAAAGAAGAGAATTCATGAAAGTAGCCACACTTGCTTGTGTTTATTTTTTCAAGAACATTGTTGTACATCAAAGAAGAGAATACTTGAAAGTAACCACACTTGCTGTGTGTTTATTACAATGTGTGTTCATTTGTTTCAAGAACATTGTTGTACATCAAAGAAAGCATGATGGATATCCTTGTAACAACATTGTCATAGCACACATGATCTCCAATTACAAAATAATTAAAAAAATAAAAAATAAAATTATTATTATAATTATTATAATGAAAAATGAAATAATGAAAAAACACTGTTACTTTTTTTCCTGTTGTATTATTATAATTGTTACTTTTTTTCCTGTTTCTTTTTTTCCGTTTCTTTTTTTCCTGTTACTTTTTTTCCTGTTACTTTTTTTCCTACATTTGTATGAAATTGTTTATTCAGCAATAATCCTAATCTTTTCACAGGGGTCTTATAAAAACATCTCAATCTGTAATGAGTTAGCAATTGAAACCCAATTAAGAGCTTTTAATAATTTTAATTATGTTAGTATAACCACAATGGATTTTCCAATTCCAGAACACTCAAAAAGTTTTTGTCATGGTTTCAGTCTTTAAAGGGGGCGGTCTCTCAAGACAGGTCCATTATGGCATAAAAATACAAGTTGGTACCAGGTCACAGTGGTCTCTCAAGACAGGTGGTCTCTCAAGACAGGTGGTCTCCCATAGCAGGTCCATTATAGAGTAAAACCAATCGGTGCCTGGTAGATGTCGTCTCTCAAGACAGGTGGTCTCTCAAGACAGTGGTCTCTCAAGACAGGTTTTACTGTATACATCAGTATTGCTGTACTGAGACGGATTTGCTTTACAAAATGCTCACGTTGGCACTAACAAAAATCTTATCAATTTTATTGGGTATGGGCATTCCATACTCTCTCCACACACACAGCAGATACCACAAGGACACGCAACTAAAGAGGTGCTACTTTTATCTTTACAGTTTATATATTCTAATGAAAACTAATTCTACCTTCTTCTTTTAGCAGGTACACAGAAGAATTTTTTTTTTTTTTGACCAGCACCCCAATAACTGCTACAGACAGTTTAACCGTTATGGAAACAGTCCCCCCCACGGTTCCTGAACATCCTCTGCTCTATCCCTAAAAGTGGTCAGCCACTTTAAGGGAGGCGAGCACTGGTCCTGCGTCCCGCCTCTGCCCCTTTTTGTAAGCGCATTGCGCATCTTTCTGTCCCAACCCAATAGGATTACAATGCAGGCCTGCCCCCGAACCAGGGAAGTTCGGGTCTTCTTCTTGGTGGTCCCCAAAAGGGGTCATTGTTGTTTTCCTTCAAAGAGTCCAACTATAACAGAGACAGCCTGAAGCAGATTATACTTGCCAGTGATGGCCATCACTCATTATCATCCTCGAAGCGGCAGACTATACTTGCCCGAAAATCCAGATCGACTGCACCCTCGGGGAGAGGTAGTACCTTTGTGAGAGGACCCAACCTCCCACACTGGTCCTCACCCAAGGGTCCAACCGACTACAGTCAACGAGACCGCCTACCCACAACTGGAGACACCTGCTGAGTACCGGATCCTTTTCCTCCTTCAACACGCCTCGACATGTGACAGCCATCATATACAGCTACCGAGGGTCAAAAGGGGCTTGTCCCCCATACCGACCCTGCACGCCTTCGGCGCGCGAAATCACTTCTCTTCGACAGGTCCATTATGGCATAAAAATACGAGTTGGTACCAGGTCACAGTGGTCTCTCAAGACAGGTGGTCTCCCATAGCAGGTCCATTATAGAGTAAAACCAATCGGTGCCTGGTAGATGTGGTCTCTCAAGACAGTGGTCTCTCAAGACAGGTTTTACTGTATTGGTAAAAAGTGACAAGAAAAATGTTCTGCTTTTTTCATCCTTCAGAAAAAAAGTTTAAAATGATGTGTTTTCTGAAAATGTCAACAAAAATAGTTAGATCATCAGCTGTATAGCTCTGTTGATTAGGAAATGTAACTGCAGTCAATATAAGTTGTAATTTTTAACTTAAAATTTGTAGTTTAAATTTTAAAAAGACTATACTTCAAATTCGAAGTGCACCTATATTTTCTTGTTGAAAAAAGTACTATCAAATTTAAAAAGAATCACATAATTAGAACTGGATTTATCTTCTGGATAACATGGGGAGGAGGGAGGGGTGGACTCATTCCATCCTTCTCCCCCGAAGTTTTGGAGTCAACATCAAAGTCCCTCACTTCAATTTCCTTCCCATCTGTATTGCTTTTTGTGAAACAACAGAAGTATGCTACATAAGCCAATGTATTTCAAACAGTGAAGCTCAGGTAATCAAAAAGCTGTATACAAGTAAATGAAATGATGTCTGTAAATGCAATAATTTACGAAGTTGAGAAAGTCATGCAGTAACCTTCTTACATATTTCTATTATATGGCACTCCCAATTCCTTCTTACATATTTCTATTATGTGGCACTCCCAATTTACGTTTGATTGAAGGTGCATACCAAGATGTTTGTGACCTTTTACAAAGGTAACAGGTTCATTGTTAAGAGATAAAATTGGGTTGAGGTAAGCTGAGCGACTGAATGTGAAATAGACAGCCTCGGTTTTATCAGGATTAAACATCACAAGCCACTTCTGGGACCAAATGTGTATGGTTTGTAGATCTTCGTTTAATACAGATTTTGTGTCAGAGGATCTTGGTTTGCCATTAGTTAAACAGGTGTCATCTGCAAAGAGCCTTGCAAGTGAGTCTAGTGATTCTGCAATATCGTTGATGTAAATCAGGAACAAGAAGGGGCCGAGAAGGGATCCTTGACGAACACCCGGCTGTTATTTCGTAAAAGCTAGAGAAGGTATTGTTCACCAGAACTCGCTGTTTCATATTAGTTAAGTAGTTTTCGAATCATTCTAGAAGAGTACCACAGATATCATATTGCCGAAGTCTTTAGATAAGATAAGACCTTTGTTCCATACCCTTTCGAAGGCCTTAGATATATCACAAAAGATGGCGCAAGTAGCGAGACGAGAATCCAGGGATTGTCAAAGAGAATGGTACAATTCAAGTAGTTGGTACGTTGTACTGGGTCCAGGTAAAAAACCTGACTGATACTTGTATATTAGATCATTGTCTTGAAAATAGGTAAAGACGTGCTTTAAAACCACTTCTTCAAAGATTTTCCCCAACATTGGGAGAAAAGATATGGGCCTGTAATTTTTGTACTCTGAGGGGTCTTTTTGTTTAAAAATTGGGATTACATTAGCTTTTTGCCATTCGTTTGGGAAGACTGCATTATCGAGGCATCTTTGGAAAAGTAATTTCAGAGGAACAACAACAGTCTCTGCAGTACCTTTTAGCATTTTAACACTGTCATCATGGCCATGGGCTTTATAAGACTGGAGTAATTTGATCGCTTCTATTATGTCACTTTCCTCCATATTGACAGAAGATAAACATGTACTGCACTTAGAAATAAAGTCAGGAAAGTTTGGATTTGATCATTAATCATACTGTTTTTGAGAAATGTCTTATTGAGAAGTTCCGATTTCTCATGGTCATCTATAATTAAGTACAGTAGAACCTGTCTTGAGAGACCACCCTTTGGGCCACACAAAAGTGGTCTCTCAAGACAGGTGGTCCCTCATAACAGGTTTCAGGTTTTCTCAAGTCAGTGAATAACCAACCACAACATTCAGAAATGGAGAAGAATGGATTTTTGTAATTTGTAGTTGTTCTTTTTTATGAAGTTTTTGTAACAAATTGAAATGGACTGTTATAAAAATTATAAAAATAAATTAGTGTTGAAAATCTTCATTGAAGATTTTCAACACTAATTTATTTTTATAATTTTTATAACAGTCCATTTCAATTTGTTACAAAAAGATTTTCAACACAAATTTATTTTTATTCCTATCTGTCACATTTCAGGTATGTATGAAATTGTTTATTCAGCAATAATCCTAATCTGTTCACAGGGGTCTTATAAAAACATCTCGGTCTGTAATGAGTTAGCAATTGAAACCCAATTAAGAGCTTTTAATACTTTTAATTATGTTAGTATAACCGCAATGGTTTTTCCAATTCCAGAACAGGTAAAAAGTTTTTGTCTTGGTTTCAGTCTTCAAAGGGGCGGTCTCTCAAGACAGGTCCATTATGGCATAAAAATACAAGTTGGTACCAGATCACAGTGGTCTCTCAAGACAGGTGGTCTCTCAAGACATGTGGTCTCCCATAGCAGGTCCATTATAGAGTAAAACCAATCGGTGCCTGGTAGATGTGGCCTCTCAAGACAGGTGGTCTCTCAAGACAGTGGTCTCTCAAGACAGGTTTTACTGTAGTTCAGATTTTGGGAGGTACCATCATATAGGGGGGTAATTGAGTTCTTTTCAGTTTTGTTAAGGAGATCCTTTATGCCATGTTGTTTACTTTATTTCTGGCAGCCCTGTATGCATTCCAATCGGTATTTTTGTTTGACATTAGAGCTCTTTTTCTCAGACGGTCCCTGAGCCTAGATTGTAAACGAAGCTCTGAATTAAACCAGTGTTTATCTCAAGGGCGGATGATTATTCTGGACTGTGGGATACATTCCCCAATTATATTTAAGTAATTTTTGCTAAATTCCACCTGATCATCATTTATATTTCCAGTGTTGCTGATTATGTTTGTCCAATCAGTTTGTGAAATTAATCTGTTCACCTTAACAAAATCAGCATTTATATAATTGTAGACAAGTCTACAGTAAGATGGGCTGGGGGCTGAGTCGAAGGCATCTTGAGCATATACTGCAAGGTGATCAGACACTTCAAGGTCCATGGTATCGGCTTCCGTAGTTGAGATAGACTCACTTACGATTATGGGGTCCAGTAAAGTGGAAGAGTTACAAGTTACTCTTGTAGGGGTATTAATGATGTTATGTAGACTGTAGTGCTCTAAGACATCATAAACTTTCAAACTGGAAGTTAAAAGATCGGAGTTCAGGTCACCTAAAATAATGATGTTCTGGTTAATATCAGAGACTTGTTCGATGGAATGGTCTAGAAGTTCCCAATATGCAGGGTCTGCAAACTGCTGTGATCTGTAGGAACGTGCAATGAGATATTTTTTTGATAAGATTTCGAACCAAATTATGGAGTCGTCGAATTCTAGTTCTGTTTTACAGCGAAAAAGAAGGCAGTTGGATATATAAACAGCTATTCTGTCACCAAATGAATTTCTATCTTTTCTGATTGGACTACAAACATTGGGTAAGATAATACAGTAGAATCCTCTTAATTGAATATCCATTTTGCCAGTGAAAATTATTCAATTAACAGGAGTATACAATTAACAGGGATTTGGTCAGTTTCCTGTGTTTTGGAGGTAAACTGAGCATTTATTCTATTATATCTTGATTGACAGAGCTCATAGAGCTCTGTCAAACAAGATATAATAGAATAAATGCCTGTATTGGATGTAGTGAGGCCAAAAAGGTTAATAAATAAGGGGAACTTGGTGCGTGTCACAGTAATTTTTTCGACATATTACAAAAATTTATATACAATTAACAGGAGTTTACTCTACAACCCATATGCAATTAACAGATCAAATTTATACTGAAGATATGGCAAATGGTTTTGTGTTTGAAAATTATATTCAATTAACAGGGATATACAATTAAGAGATATCCAATTAAGTGGGCTCCACTGTATTTTGGGAGTCAAAAGAGGGCTGCAAATGAATCTCAGAAAAACACACCACATCAAACTCCTCAACCACCTCCTTGATTTTGGTAAGTTTTGTGTGTAGGCTTCGAATATTGCAGTGGAAGATAGAAAGTGTCCTTTTAATCCCATTGTGTGCACCTTTTGGAGGCCCTGGGTTCCATTCAATATCATTGCTACACTTCATTATTAACCCTTTACCCAACGAATCACCCGCATCCGCCAGCGTAATATGCAAATTCAGCAGCTGAAAAATATTATTTTTCGAACAATTTCAACAAAAACAATATCATGTGACCCCTCTTTGGAATGAGCTCTTCGAGCTCGTTCCACAGAGGGGTCACATGATATGGTTTTGTTGAAATTTTTGGAAAAAATTTTAAAAATGATATTTAAAATAATAAATTTTGATATCGTCTGTGTTGGGTAAAGGGTTAACAGCAAAATCAAACATTGACACAATGCTTTAATTCTGATTAAAAGGTTCGTAAATGTATGTCTTACTTTTGGGCAACCGATGGGTGCCTGTACGGCAATGAAGGATCCTACTGAAGCTTGGTACTGATCTATTGAAATGGCCAAGAGTATAAGCAAGCATGTGAGGATGAATATATTGGGCCACGATAGGAGCCATCAATGCTTCCAGCTATCCAGTCAGTAAACTTTGAGTCGAGTGAGGTTATTAGGTAGTGGTACAAATAGACTGAGGTGTTACTTTGTACATATCCGTTGCTTGCCGACGATAATCTTGGAGAAAGAGACAGATGGCTGAGGTTTCTGACTATAAGAACCACGGTAAATCAACAGCCAACCAAAACGGTATTTCCATTTTGTACACACATTCAGACATATAAACACAACCATATACCTGATGAGAATGGTTCAGGTATCATTTTGGTTATGGCGATAAGAGAACATTTACAGCACATAGGGACAGGTCTTGGCAAAGTCCCTCCCTCCACCAAAAAATGCTGAAACCATCCACAAAGATCAGAATGGGAGAAGAACCCACCCGCCAGGCGACACAGTCAAGACCCATATCCATGCACTATCTAATACTATACTGTAGTTAGTTTTGATAGTTTTTCCAAGAGGTTTTTTAAACCTGTTGGATTTAGTTTAATGATATCTTCTGACGATCTTATTGGAACTTTTGAGCCAGTAATGTTTTTTTAGTTTAATGATATCTTCTGACGATCTTATTGGAACTTTTTGAGCTAGTAATGTTTTTTCGGGCATAGATTAGTCCATCATTCTTCCAAAACGTTGTAATTTGTTTTTGTTTTTTAAGTTGTGTGAGCTCCGAAATCAGTTTGTAACGGATTCTTGTAGGCGTTTCAGTAATAAAAATCTTGCTGTTAGTTTTTTCAGGTTTTTCTTGGGTCTATAAATAATGTCACAATCCCTATAACAGGTAAACCTACAGATAATTTTCAATGTTTGTTCATTTTTTCCACCACTAGTTGTACCATTGTTACTGTTGTTTAATCTGCCCAAACAGGTGTGACCTACTGATTTGTTCAAGTTGGTTTTCGAGGCCAAGTTTGTGGTTGCAAATATCCAGAACAGCCGCATCTGTATTGTCCATGGTGTACTCACTCAGTGGCAGATTACTGAAAATAAGACAATTATGTCTTGAGTACTGCTCAACATCCCGTAATCTCACTTCCAGATCTGAAATTATATTTGTTTTGTTCGACAGCGTTTTAATTGTTTCTTTGAGTTCGTTATTTTCCTTTTTTTTAAGGACTCAACATTTTCTTCAATAGATTTGAACTGTTCGGACATCGCTTTAATTTCCATTCCAATTACCGATTGAATAGTAGTTTTAATTTGCTCCTTAATTTCAGTCATCACTTCTGACGTAATCACCGACCTTATTTCATTTTTTATTTCTTCAGCAATTGTTTTTTTTAATTTCAGGAATAATTTCAGGAATTATCTGAGGTATTATCTGGGACAAGTTAACTGATGTCGAGTGTTTTAGGTTTTTGAGAGGTCTATCCGCTAAGTCAGATAAATCCGGTTGAGAACTTGAATGAAATGTAATCACCTCTTGACACATTGGCGGTGTGTGTGTGTGTTGGGGGGGGGGGGGAGGGGGGGTTGAACTCATATCAAACCCCCTTCACTCACATTACTTGAATCGTTCTTGTGTTAGTCATCAAATAGTATAGGAACCACAAGGCTCCCTCATGTCTGACCGACTCCATATTGCCACTAAGGGCAGATAAGGACGTGAAGAATGAATACTTCCCTGATAAAGATGGTCCTCTCGTGGAGGAACCTTCTGGGGAACGTCACATAACAGACACCTGAGAAGATTGATCCAAGGTTTCTATGATGACAGAGGCACTACTATTAGGATATCACAATGAGACTGAACTAAACAGAATTTGCTAAATCAATGGAGTTGGGGGATACTCCTATCCTATCATTCCATCTCATGAGATCAACAAAGCATCTACTGCACATGCTTGATGATCTGGGCATGGTGACATGAATGTCGGTAACTGATTGTCCCAGTGTGTCGCAAACAGATCTATCATGGGACGATCCCACTGGTAGCAAATCTGCCTGAATATTCGCTTGTTGAGAGTCCGGTCCGATGGTAACAAGCGACCTTTCCGAGAGAGCTAGTACATTCAGACGACCCGGTATATGACGGACAGAAAGATGAACATGATGATTCATGATGTATAGGAGAATCTTCTGCATTCATTCACATAATGGCATTGAATGAGTGTCGCCTTGGTTCCTGATGTAAGCTACTACTGTTGAATCGTCCGACAAAATTTGAACATAGACGTCCGCTATTATGTGAATGCAATGTAGCTCTAGCCCCATATTGACATCCTCTCTTTGCTGTTTATGCGCTTCTCGTGGAACCGAGGGTCCCAAAGACCCTGACACCTCAAGTCTGCGGGACTTAGGATCATGCCCCAATCCTTTGACTCGCATCCGTCATAATCATGAAATCCAGATCAGGCAGTTGCAGCAGAACTCTGAGTTAACCACTGAATATCTGCCCAAATCTGAACCCTTGTTTTACTAGGTCTGTTAAAATAATACTGTTTTCGAGCAAATGCGTCTTCACACTCCAGTTCTGAGTGAAGAATATCTGGAGGGGACGCGTGTACAGGCGGCTCATCGGAATAAGATCTGCAGCCGCTCCGCACAGCCCCATCAGTTGCATGAATTCTTTTGCTGTTAATGCATCTGAGTGTAGACAAAAGCAAGCATAACAACTGACTAATTTCACTCTGGGTAACAGCTGATGAACCAGATTGTTGTGAGTCTCGAAGCTCATTCCCAAGTGAGTGAACGACTTGGACAGAGCTATATCTGACTTTTTCTCATTTACGATGAAACCGAAATGTCGTAATTAAAGAAGCAGACTCTGAACATCGTTCTGAAGAATAATTCTGTTGCTGTATCTCTGTAGAATGTCATCCAAGTAAGCTGATATTATTGCAGATGAATGACCTCGGAAGTATGACATTACCGAGTTCATTATACGAGTGAATGCCCAGGGAGCCACGTTCAGACCAAAGCACATTGTTCTGAACTGATACACCTTCCCTTGTATAGCAAACCGCAGGTAATTTCTGAATGCTGGATGTACCAAGACATAAAAGTACGCATCCTTTAGATCTATGTTTGCCGCATAGTCGCTCACTCGAACCCTAGCTCGCTCTCACCGACCGAATGGTCTCCATATAGAATTTTGGAGCCACGATAAGCTTGTTTATCCAGCTCAAGTGTATTACTAGTCAGAACGAGCCCTCCAGCTTCCGAACGAGGAACAGGTGACTGTAAAAACCCTGAGAATCCTGATTCTCAGCAACCTCCATTGCTTCCTTTAATAATAGAGCCTGTACCTCCGCTAGGAGGGACTCTCTTTTGAAAGGATCCGACAGAAGATCTGGCCAACGCAGACATCTTGTTAGTGGGAGTGCCACTCAGAATGATAGCCGTAGGCCGTCCGAGACTACACTTCTCACCCACTTATCTTGCATGACTGCTGTCCAGTTTCTCGTGAAGATGTTACCCTTCCGCCAACCGGAAAGCAATAGAGGCCTTGAACATCACTCATATGACCTGCGAGGCTTACGAGAGAAGAAACTACGTCCTCCCCGCTAGGGCTGTCACGATTAATCGATTAATCGACTGTTGATCGATCACGGTGAAATCGATTAGTATTTTTCTTTGTCGAATAATCGGTAAATTGTATCCCGTTTTAGACGTTTAATAATTAAAAGAAAATTTGATGAAAAAACTATTGTTTCTAAAGGTAAAGAGTTAAGAACATCGATGTTAAACCCCCAAGACGCTGTTGGAAGCAATAGTCTTCCAGGTACATTCATCAAAGCTTTGATGTTCTGAACTTTTGAACCGTCAGTGTAATAATCAAGACCGGTCGGCAGTTGCGAACTTCGCAACTGCCGACCGGTCTTGATTATCACACTGACGGTTCAAAAGTTCAGAACATCAAAGCTTTGAATGCACCTAAAAAGGATCGTCTTCGTTGTTTCCTTGAGGTAGGTCAACTGACTTGAACTTCATTTTTATCGACTTCAAAGAGAGGGAGAGGAGGGGGGAGTCATTTAGGTACGATTAATCATCGATTATTTGTGACGATTAATCGATTCCTAAATTAAAAAATCGTGACAGTTCTACTCCCCGCGAAGAACCTCATCCAGTCGGTCTGCCTAGGGGTGTCTGACCGATAGTCCCAATCAGACTTATGCCCCTTTCCCGAGTCGCTATATTGACGACCTTCAGAGTAATGTAAGGGAGTTTCTTGTACCCTCGTGAGGAGTTCCCATTTGATGCTAGATCTGGAGCATCATCCTTTACTCTTGTCTGCTGAAGCGGGTTGATGAGTTCAATAGCAGATCACTTGATGCTTTCTTAATAGCCTGATCATAGACAGGTAAAAATTAGGGGCGCGGTGGCTCAGTTGGTAGAGGTGCAGGCTGCAAGCCGAGAGGTCCTCGGTTCGAATCCCACCTGTGGCAACCGCGTTGTGTCCTTGGGCAAGACACTTCACCCCAATTGCCTACATGGGGGCACGATGACGCCGTGTACTGAGGCGTACTGCACGTCGATGGTGCGCATGTCTTCAACCAATCTAACCCAGCCTGTGCTGCGGTGCAGAGTTCAGAGTTATGATGTTGGAGAGCTGACAGCTGCTCGTCGTTGCTCGGTGGTTCTCTCCGGGTACTCCGGCTTCCTCCACCTGTAAAACTGTCACGGTCACGATTAGCCATTGTGCATAAGTATGTGACCTTCAACACCAATAAATAAATAAATAAATAGACAGGCAAAAGCTTGTCGTCCAAAATAGTATGTCCAGATTCTGGAGCGACCCGGAGAGAGCTTTTCACCTTGTCATCTATAAGTGATGTCTAAGCAAGGGCTGCATCAAGTCTGATTAACTCCAGATTAGCCACTGTAAGGCAGAGTTATACATGGTATACAAATTGCCCTGGAATGAACTTTAACCCTTTACCTAACATGAAAAGCAGACGACACTTGCAAAAAAAATTCTTGAATAACTATTTTTTTTCATTTTTTGTCTCAAAAACATAGGTTATGACCCCTCATTGGAATGAGCTCGACGAGCTCGTTCCAATGAGGGGTCATAACCTATGTTTTTGAGACAAAAAATGAAAAAGTAATTAAAATTAATAGGCGATTTTTGAGAATAGCGCTGGCCGGTTTTGGCCGTTACGTTGGGTAAAGGGCTAAGAGAGGTACAAACGTCCTCAAATTCCTTCCCAGTGAGACATTGTGCAATACCTCTGGTAAGGTGATCTGCGTAAAACATTGCTTCCAAATTCACTCTACTTGATGAAATTGCAGTTGTAATTGTGTCTGAGCAAATAGTGAATGATGCAGGCAAGAATACATGTAGATCCTTGGGCTGCTCATTCAAATGCAGAGGCGCTCTCTGAACATCTTCTCCAACCATTTTTAAATGAACGTAGTCCATGAAATGGTATGTTTATGGAAGATGTATTTAAGAAACCAAATAGGTGAATGTGCTGTCGTCTACATGGCCGAAGGCCTGCTGCAGTTATCTAGGTTGAACCAGAAAAGGAAGACCTTCTTCCTTTGGCCATATAAAATCTGCATCCAATGATGCCAGCGTTTTCTCACTTATCGTCGCAGCATTCTGATTTGTCAGAACAAATTCAGTGTAGTAAGGATGAAATCCATCGCAACCCTGTGCTGTTCCGAAAGGGAAGGGTAATCCTCTTCCTTATCACTTTCACTATCTGAGAGAATCAGTCGCGAATCTCGGTCCATTGCATCTGCATGAACAGATGACTGGACCGACCCAGCGGCGTCCGACAGCTCAGGTTCTGAGTCTGCATCTTCACTTGCTGAGATGCTGCGATCAGCTGTGCAATCTGCGACAGCAAGTCCATCATCGAGGCCTGTGGAGCAGCGGTCTTCTGTTTCCTAGCCGTTTGTTGCTCCTGGGACGGTGTGTCATAGATGGATCTCTTCTCCGACGTCCCTATGATCGAGGCCTCATCTCCCTAGCTACCGGATGGTCAGACTTCATGGGCGAAGAGTGGTCCCTTCTTCGTGCAGCAGGCAGAATATCCAAAATCAGGTAGCTAGAATGCGGTCTTGTGTGCTTTGATAACATAGCGGAGGAAGCCATGACTAAAGCCCACCATGGTTGCAGACTAGACGGAGCATCCCGAGCGGTGGGCGGACATATGCTCCGTCTCGTGCAAGTTTCCAACCAGAAAACTTCATTTCGGCTTGTGAAACGTAGCGGAGGAAGCCGTCACTGAAGTTGACCCTGGTTGCAGACTACACAGAGCGTGCCAAGTGGAGGGCGGACATATGCACCGGCTCATGCAAGTTTCTCATAACAACATTTGGCCACAAATGTCTGTTAGGTTAGAGAGGGGGCCTTTCCCGCTCGCGGTCTATTAGACCTTGTCAAGTACAAGAAACGTGCTAACTTCCTCCCTATTTCCATCATTGCTTGGTGAGCTTATTTATATTAAAGTGCTCGCTCTACCCACATCTACAATTCCTTCAACCGCAACAGACTTACCCAGCGGTGACGGCACCCACAAACGGAGTACCACTTCACTGGTCGAGCCAGCTACTTGCAAGAGATTAAAACCCTTAACAAAAGGCCCCAACTCTTACAGTCATGAGCACTGCAGCTAGCTGTATATGCTCAATGGAGCATGGTGATGGTAGCACACTTGGATAGGTGTCAGAATATCATCACTGTGTTCATGTTCCTATGAAATAGAAACTGACAAAATGAATTATAATGCAGTGAGAGGCCTGGCCTCAGAAACTCACCGCCAACAAGGTACCACGACACACGTTTTCATCATTAGTCATTACAGTGAACACAAGAATGACAAGGGTTTGCAGGAGAACACCGACTGAAGTTGATATCAGAACTCCACAACAAAATATATATAATTAAGATACATGAATAATAGCAATCAAAATTAAATTCAAATTATTTTGGGGGGAAAAATTTTTTTGAAAAAATGCCTAACTTCTGAAAGGGATCATTAAGAGCCCAAAGGCATCCCGATAGAGCCTAAGTGTGGACAAAATCCTAATTTTTTTAGCTACATTTCCGGAATAATAATCCATGTATCCTACAGTAATTCTACAATAAAAGAATATAAAAAACTACCTACCGGTACATATGAAGACGTTGTCAATGTAAACAATATCAATGTAAACAAGAGAACAGGAACACAAAAATGCCCAAAGTCAGAAACCAATTTAAATGCTACCAGATGCAAAGCTAGATCTTCAAATGAAGAAAAAACGATACATCGGATAGAAGATGCAAGACTAAATGACCTAACACCCCTAGGGTGAGGACGTAACCGTAGGGAAAAACAGAATAATATTCTGTAATAAATGTTAAACTCCCAAGAAATTTAATAAAATATGTCAATACAAAATAGCCCAAAAGCTTAAGAGTTTAACAGAAAGGGTTCATGGCAGGATAGGGAAGGAATATGTAACAAACAGTGGAATAATCATTAACAAAAATGATGACGTCAGGCGTATGTCCCAAAATTGGGAAACATAAAATAATTTTCTAATTATTATAAAGTTGCAGCCCTGAATGTCTAAAACGACCAATGAACACTTCCATCATCCAATAACAGCTTTGGATCCACCAATTCTTGCATTGATTTGTATCTAGCATCCTCAAAAAAGGAGATTTTAAAGCACAGATGTCAGTTCATAGTTGCTGACCAAACAAAGAATGATGTTTGCGCTAATTTCGGTCACTTCCTGGTGACTGCACATGTGCGGAGAGTAAAAGTATGGAGGACCAGATAGGACTTTTAATTTTCGGTTTTGCAAGCAAGTTTGGGAGATTGAGGGGGTTCAAAATTTGTGTTTGGCCTTTGATAACTTTGAGTTTGCACCAGCTAAGTCTGGGACATTGGGTTATATTATAAAAATAATCTCTTCCTGTCTTTTCTAAAAAAGCTAGATCAATGCTTATAAATACGAAGACCTCTTACTGGACACACCACTGGTCTAAGGTTGTCTGAAGATGGTAAAGCCTTAATAACAATAGACTCAGGCCGCCTATCCAGAATCTGGTTCTTAGTCAAAAATCCCACCTCCAAAGTAAGTGTAATAGTATTACCCATACTACGGAAATAAGAATCTTCTACTGATAAAGCCTGAAGTTCATTAACTCCTCTAGCAGAAGCAAAGGCTAAAAGGAAGGCTGTTTTATAAGTAGGATATTTATATTCAACCTTATCTAACAGCTCAAAAGGAGCTTCCTGTAACTTCAGGAGAACCCAAGCTAAATTCCATTTGGGAATTAATCTTAAGGTTCAAGGTCTATTGATAGAGAAGTTTTTAACTAGCTTGGATAAAGAAAGATCTGACCGAATAGCCAAATCATCATTAATAGTAACAGGCTGCAGTTATAATACATCAAAATGGTAGACCAAAAAGTTGGCAATTTGAGGTGTGGATGGATTATAAATATCCACCGACTGATCTGCACACCAGCGGAAAAAGACTTTCCACTTAGCAGCATATGAAGAGGTCCTCCTGTAGTGAGAAATCGTGCCCACTGCTCATCCTGAAAATTACTTTCCATGCAAGGACCGCAAAACAGAAAGACGAGAAGGTTGAGACCTGCCGGATTGTGATGCAGACCGTGGGGCTTGAAACAGAAGATTCTTTAGTGGTGGAAGGGAAGTTTTTGTGAGATGTTCCACAAGAGACACCTGACGAGACTGATCCATGGTTTCTGCATTAATAGATATGCTATGAGTAGAATCATGCAATGAGAGAGTCTGATTTCCAACAAGATCTGCTGAACAAGAGGAGTTGGAAAATAATATCCTACTATTCCATTTCATGAAATTGATAGAGCGTCCATTGCATTCGATAGAGGATCTGGACATAGAGACACGAACATCTGAAGCTGCTTGTTTAGGTTTGTGGCAAAAAGATCTATCATGGGGCGATCCCACTGGTAGCAAATCTGACTGAAGACACATCTGTTGAAGTCCACTCTGACGGTAACAAGCGACCTTTCCTTGGGAGCGAGTCTGCAGCTATGTTATGATGGACCAAGATAAGAATGTCATGATCCAGAGCAAATATGAAAATTTTCTCCATCAAATCGAATAGAGGAATGGAATGAGTACCACCCAGATTCCTGAGGTATGACACTACTGTGGAATTGTCGGATAAAATCTGAACATGGGCATTCTCTATATAAACTATCCAATGCTTTAGTGCTGGTCAAATGGACATCATCTCCTTGATGTTTATATAATTCTCCTGGAACCAAGTGTCCCAAAGATCTTGACACTTTAGATCTGCGGGAATCATGGAGGCACCCCAACCCGTCTGACTGGCATCTGTCATAATAGTGAAAACCGGATCTGGTACTTGGAGCAAAACTCCCTGAATTAACCATTGAATGTCCGCCCAAATCTGAATTTTTTGTTTTACTAGGTCCATTAAAACAATCTAACTTTCAAGCAAATATGTTTTGACACTCCAGTTTTGAATGAAGAAAACCTGGAGAGGACGAGTGTGTAATTGACGAAGAAGAGAAATTAGCCCTGCAGCCACTCCGCATACAGTAAAACCTGTCTTGAGAGACCACTGTCTTGAGAGACCACCTGTCTTGAGAGACCACATCTGCCAGGCACCGATTGGTTTTACTCTATAATGGACCTGCTATGGGAGATCACCTGTCTTGTGAGACCACCTGTCTTGAGAGACCACTGTGATCTGGTACCAACTTGTATTTTTATGCCGTAATGGACCTGTCTTGAGAGACCGCCCCTTTGAAGACTGAAACCATGACAAAAGCTTTTTACCTGTTCTGGAATTGGAAAATCCATTGTTGTTATATTAACATAATTAAAAGTATTAAAAGCTCTTAATTGGGTTTCAATTGCTAACTCATTAAAGTTTGAGATGTTTTTATAAGACCCCTGTGAAAAGATTAGGATTATTGCTGAATAAACAATTTCATACATACCTGAAATGTGACAGATAGGAATAAAAATAAATTTGTGTTGAAAGTCTTTTTGTAACAAATTGAAATGGACTGTTATAAAAATTATAAAAATAAATTAGTGTTGAAAATCTTCAATGAAGATTTTCAACACTAATTTATTTTTATAATTTTTATAACAGTCCATTTCAATTTGTTACAAAAACTTCATAAAAAAGAACAACTACAAAGTAATTACAGAAATCCATTCTTCTCCATTTCTGAATTTGTGGTTGGTTATTCACTAACTTGAGAAAACCTGAAACCTGTTATGAGAGACCACCTGTCTTGAGAGACCACTTTTGTGTGGCCCAAAGGGCGGTCTCTCAAGACAGGTTCTACTGTACACACTCATCCAAGTTATCAATGCCTCAGTTCATCTGTCGCAATTAAATTGAGTGTTCAAGGGCAAAACATATACAAATGAAAACAGAGATAACTTGTTTCACATGTTTTATTTCATCAAATGTATTCACCCTCACATCAATAACAATCTACTACATATTCCAGGTCCTTCTTAAACATTTGCAGGTCTTATTTATATTTATTGATGTTTGAGGTCACATATTTATGCACAATGGCTAATCATGACCATGACAGTTTTAAGGGTGGAGGAAGCCGGAGTACCCGGAGAGAACCACCGAGCAACGACGAGCAGCTGCCAGCTCCCCAACATCGTAACTCCGCACTGCAGCACAGGCAGGGTTAGATTGGTTGAAGACATGCGTACCATCGACGTGCAGTACGCCTTAGTACATGGCGTCATCGTGCCCCCACACGGGCAATGGAGATGAAATGTCTTGCTCAAGGACACAACGCAGTTGCCGCAGGTGGGATTTGAACTGAGGACCTCTCGACTTGCAGCCTGCACCTCTACCTACTGAGCCACCACGCTCCCTTTGCAGGTCTTAAACTGTATGTAAATCAGGATAAGAAAATGGGTACTGGATCAATAAGAAGTAAAAATAGGTTCCCTGGTACATGTAGTTCTTGTTGAAACCAGTTGGAACTTGTTGGTTACCTGACATCAAATACACAGAACATGTTTTAAGGTTCCGAGAATTTCTGAAATCTGCATGCCTTAAGTATAAAATTTGGAACTGATTGGGTGAGAGCTGCAGCCATCGGGGGATGCTAAAAGAATTGGGAATGGACAGAGGAATGGATGTACAGATGTGCAGATGTATGTACAGGATGGACAATGGATCGCAAGCCATCCCAATAGTAGGGCTGCACGATATTCGGATTTCAATACCGGTAACGATTTTTTAAAAATATCGCGATATACCGGTATATCATCAAGTTCAAAACATGTAAGATTCTCACCCAAATTGTCCCAGTATTTTTTTTTACATTCGAAGTCAAATAATTACGTTTTAAAAGCATTGAAATAATAATAAGCCTAGTAACTTGTACAAATATTTGAAAATAAACCTGCGTTTTGTCGTGTACATGTGAATAGATCACCACTAGAGGGCGTTTGCCATGTACTGGTTAAGCAGGACGCCGTTAGAGGGCTAGGAGTTTGTGCACTTTTCCACAAATGAAAGCAGTCAGTTTGGCACGCAGTATCACAAACAGCTGAAACGCACATGCTGGATAGGCACGTTTTGATGTACCGGTGAACCACTTCGTGCAGTGGGTGAATGCTGGCGATGTATAAATACTATTTCAATATTAAATCACTCTTAACAAAGTAAAAATATTTTCCCTGCAAACTTTATAGATTTTGCATATCTTCACTGTGTGTTCAACCATATCCTAAGGTTTCAAATCTCTACATTACAAACTGCAGAAGCAGTCGATTACACCATGAAGGAACCCGCAACTCAAAAAAGTACTCTCAGTTAAGTTAATAAAGGGTACTAATTTTGTGAAAAATGTTTTACTCAAACGTTATATATGTTACACATCTCCAAAGCATGTGTAACCATATCCTAAAGCTTCAACTCTCGACATAAGAATCTGTGGGAAGAGTTTATTACACCATGAAGGTACCCTCAATTAAAAAAACACTGGAAATTTTCCAAGTAGATAAAGGGCAATAACCGTGATAAAAACATACAAAATCATCTGACCTTGCAAAATGGTAATGTGCTCAGACATGTTAACTCTCCCGGAATGCCCAGGAAAATCCCGAAATTTCAGTGTAGTTCCCAGACTCCCAGATGGAAATCAGTTTTGGACCAAAAATCCAGGAAAACAACAGTCGATTATTTCTTTCCCGTTGTAACTTATGTAAAACGTTTGGAGTCGAATCACAAGCATTTCATCAAACTCTGGTAAAAACTCATGAGGCAGTAAAATAAGGATTTCATTTAAATTTATTTAAGAAAAGGGTATTTTATGAGATATATTTTAGCTGTATTCATGTTTGTTTCTGTACTTTTCTTCACAATCAGAGATTTGTGATCAATGTGCAAGTGTCGAAGTGAAAATAGGTGACTTACTTTAAAAAAATTGAAAACTCCACCTTCATTTAAATGATGTTTTTTGGTAAATAAAATATATGAAAAGGGATTAAATAATATATATTTATTTGTTCATAGAATGGCTTTAATTCTCATTCCTTTTCAAACACAATCAAAACGTAAACAACAACATGACCTCAACTATTAAACAGTTTAAAAATAGGTTAAAGCCACTTAGGATGCCGAAAAATTATGACTGCAGATTTATACAGAATGGACTTATTTTCTAACAATACATGTATGCCATTGTGCTGACAACAGAGCTGTTAACAGTTGTTGGCTGTCTGTATCCAGAACATTTCAAATGGAATTCAAAAAACCCAAATCCTTCAATGATGAAAAGAAAAGTTTTGTTTAGGCCACAAACGTCCACACATGCATGAAGGATTTTGATAAAAATACTTTCCAAGTACAAATCTTCTTGAAGTAACTGAACATTAGGACATCTTTACCTGTTAACATTTCTAGACTTTGGAAATTATTATCTGAGCAGACTTTGATAAAAGCAAACCACAGGTGGTGCTCTAGAGAGGGGGGGGGGGGGGGGTATGAAGAAGAGGATGGTGGTGGGGAGCCAAATCAACAATTATTTTATGATGTTTTAACAGCATGAATGCATCACCATAATTGACAACTAGATCTGAATATAAGCTGGTATTAATGGTGGTCAATGAACTGATAATTTGCAAGTTTTATCTTCTGTTTTGTCCTCGAGTGGACTTTTCCATGAAATCCATCCCATTTCCCTGAAAATCACCCGCAGGTTCTCTGAAAACTTATTCTGGAGATTAACATGTCTGAATGTAGTTTTGCATTGTGCAAAATTTCAGATTGCTGTCTTGAAAGGTGGTGTGAGTGTAGTGTATATTACAACTTTGGGACGGATGAACTGATGGGCATGAGGAATTTTATATAGATCTGCCAAGGTGGGGGATATAAAAATACACCGAAGGTTAAGAGTTAAACAGAAATACAATACCAGCACATGGTTGCGTGTTGCATTTATTCTTCCTCGTGTTGTCACCATGACAACGTTTTCCTCCATTTGATGGAGCAGGATTCGTGCATCTTCTTCTTTGGGTCTTGAATCCTTCTCCACATTGTTTGCTACAAGCACTCCATTTGCTCCAATGACTCCACTTACCATCAACTGAAGAAGAAAATAATGCAATATCACCGTCGATATGAGATCTCTCATCTATTTATACAATGAATATTGATCATAAAATGATGAACAGAGACTATTCAAAATTCTTACTAACTTTAGCTGTGTCTAATTCACATCAAGCCTCCATTTCTTCAGGTTTGCTTTGCAAAATGAGAAGCAAATATTGTGAGCAGTGATGCAGTAGCTGGAACTAATTAGCTTTTTTTTTATTTTGGGATAAAATCTATGAACACAAAAAGCATTCTCACAATCGATGAGTTGAATGGCATGATGTATATAATGAGTAGACAAATTACATACTTTTTTATCATCAACTACCATATGTGGCTTGTAGAGTATATATCACTTCTGATTGGTGGGTGGGGAAATCCCAATGACGTTGAACTAGTAAAGAAACTATTATGCAAATAGGATAATACCATCACATATCTTTGAAACTTCTTCAGAGTTGTTCCATTCAATGTATAAGTGACAGTCACACCAACACACGTCAGAAACATTGAAGATGTGAACCAGCATGGTCAGGTAAGGTAAATTTTGCACAATAACTGTTAGTGAGAGACAGAATTTGTATTTTTGAAACCTAGTGTTAAAAAAACATAATTTTCACTTTAAAAAGTCAAGAAAATTCTCACCCAAAAGCCACCAGAATGCTTCATTTAATAGTACATTTAAAAGAAGCGACGAACAGTCTGATCCCTTTGGGATCTGGATCCTAGCTAGGCTACAAAAAGTTGATAATTAATTTTCTTTGGACAAATCAAGGCCTGATTATCCAGGAGAGGAACAACAGAATCAAGCTCTCAGGCCACCATTTGAATTCTAAAAGGAATTTGATGCTGTTATGAGCTGTTTGTTTACCAGCATTTTGTGGAGTTTACTCGTTGATGTAATGTCATGTCCTTTTACTCATAAAGATATACAGATATTCTTTCTTACTTCAGTTACAGATACTACAATCAATAAATATTTAATTCACCTTTAGAACATCAAAATATTAACAAAATAAGTGGAACTACATGGCGTAATCATAAAACTACAGCTGTGACAAGTCTTCATTCCTAATTGTTTAATAAACAAACAACTCTAATGGTAAAAATTCTGTCACATGAAGTTTCGATTCAGAAACAGTTCATGTGTTGAATCAAAGAAAATTAAGTTTATGGTATTTTTCAGATTCAACTGTCTGAAATATTTCAGTTGGTTGGAAAAGTTAATCATGGGTTTGCTTTTTCGACTAACAGATATATCTCAAACACATGAATCTAAATATGGGCGATGGTCTGTTTAAAGGCAGGATTGGTTCCAGATCACAACATTATTAATTTTTTTAGGTAATTTGATTTGTGACATGAGAATTTGCAAGAAAATGTAAAAGATCAATACTCCGAAATCCAACCTTACGACAACTTCTCATTCACAGACAGAGACAACACAAATGTACAAGAAGAACTGGACCTATTCCATCACGTGGAACAAATTTTGATAAATGAAGTCATAGAAATGTGATTTCATTGAATCTCATGTCTTGCTATTATGATGGATGTATGACCCTATGAACTTCAAAAACTGAGTCAATATTAAATTGTCCTGATGATTCGAGTCAATTTGGGTGGCAGTGATTTAAAAATTTTCAAAATGTTTTCAAAATACTCCTCAGCATCTTCTCTTGAACTCTTCTATCATCAGGTCACCTGTGCCACTTTCCGAAACTACTTTGATACCATTCTGGAATATTCTACTTTTTGGATTGACTTCACAAAATTCTTGAGATGAAACTTGATAATTTTTATGGTTGTAGGAAGGTGCAATATGTAACTTGAAGACAAGTGAGAATCGATTTGATTCAAAATTCTCTTCCTGATTTGTTTCATAGTGCGCTAAATGGATGATATTAAAAAGTGTGTGCAGCTTGTAGGGGCACCATAACCATACTAAATACCTTTGAAACTGACGAAAGCATTCTTTTTTATCAGGATATGTTTTATAAACATGTGCTAAAACAGGTACGAATATCCATATGTTTGTCTTATTTAATGTGTCTGCCACAGTCTGCCAGTGCTTAACCCTTTCAACACTGGTGCCCAGGAAGGTACCATTTCAGTCAAGATTGTCAACGGTAAAATGGGCGAAACCACACGGATTTGTTAGGAGGTTCAGTAATAATCTAATTCAACAGTTCTATCGTGCTGTTGGATTAAATTATTACCAATCCATGCTTTAGATTTTTTGCTCTTAATATCGTCTGCTTGTCTACTACCAATTTTTTCTTTACACAAAATTTTATGCACACAGGGTTAACATTTATGTGAGAATCGGAATTGAATCTCGCAAATAATTGTCAAAAGAAAATCTATTAGCATCACCTTTGATTATCATAGATTATGAAAATGTTTTTAAAGGCCTGGAGATTTCTACTTATTTTTGCTTCCACATAAGGTAAATCTTTGTCTTTGTGGTGGTGTCTTGTGAAGTCTCGGCTGCCCATACATATGGCCAAAACATCATTAGAAACCACTACCAAGATACTGTAACTTCAGCAAGACCACCAAAAGCCTGTATATTAGAACATGTGTTCTACATGTACATCAAAGATGAGACACTTAACAAAATTTGCAATGGGACCTTAAAGGTTAAACTCTTAGTAAATATATAAATTTTACAATTTTTTTTTTACAATGGAATATGTACTGGTTTCACTTACAAGTGTATAACACTACTCTCAAATTCTAAATTATTTTAGGACTGAAAATGGATCATCGCAAAAGGAGTTCACAAGAATCAAATCCAATTCTCACAAATCAGAACAAATTTGAAAAGAAATGTTGAATTCTTCATGATCGGACCAGTTTGGATTGTTTGAATCTGGTAAGTGTTTTTTGTTTCTTTGGTGATAACTATCTGTTTAGCAGCTTGACCTTTTATAAATTCATTGATGATACCTTCATGACATATCAGTCCAAATCTTTCAACACCTATAGGGCAACCCAGATGTGAAAATACAACAATCAGAAAGGAACAAGAACCCACTGGAAATACACTTTAAGAACAATCCAGCCAGCAGGTCTATACAGGTTGAGCTAGGGCAATATTGCCCCCTTTTTTATATCTATTTTAGTCTGGTCATGATTCAATCAATTAACAATCCAGCCAGCAGGTCTATACAGGTTGAGCTAGGGCAATATTGCCCCCCTTTTTTATATCTATTTTAGTCTGGTCATGATTCAATCAATTAACAATCCAGCCAGCAGGTCTATACAGGTTGAGCTAGTGCAATATTGCCCCCCTTTTTTATATCTATTTTAGTCTGGTCATGATTCAATCAATTAGCAATCCAGCCAGCAGGTCTATACAGGTTGAGCTAGGGCAATATTGCCCCCCTTTTATATCTATTTTAGTCTGGTCATGATTCAATCAATTAACAATCCAGCCAGCAGGTCTATACAGGTTGAGCTAGGGCAATATTGCCCCCCTTTTATATCTATTTTAGTCTGGTCATGATTCAATCAATTACTTTAACTACAGTAGAACCTGTCTTGAGAGACCGCCCTTTGGGCCACACAAAAGTGGTCTCTCAAGACAGGTGGTCTCTCATAACAGGTTTCAGGTTTTCTCAAGTCAGTGAAAAACCAACCACAAAATTCAGAAATGGAGAAGAATGGATTTTTGTAATTACTTTGTAGTTGCCCTTTTTTATGAAGTTTTTGTAACAAATTGAAATGGACTGTTATAAAAATTATAAAAATAAATTAGTGTTGAAAATCTTCATTGAAGATTTTCAACACTAATTTATTTTTATAATTTTTATAACAGTCCATTTCAATTTGTTACAAAAAGATTTTCAACACAAATTTATTTTTATTCCTATCTGTCACATTTCAGGTATGTATGAAATTGTTTATTCCGCAATAATCCTAATCTTTTCACAGGGGTCTCATAAAAACATCTCAATCTGTAATGAGTTAGCAAATGAAACCCAATTAAGAGCTTTTAATACTTTTAATTATGTTAGTATAACCACAATGGATTTTCCAATTCCAGAACAGGTAAAAAGTTTTTGTCATGGTTTCATTCTTCAAAGGGGCGGTCTCTCAAGACAGGTCCATTATGGCATAAAAATACTGGTTGCTACCAGGTCACAGTTGTCTCTCAAGACAGGTGGTCTCTCAAGACAGGTGGTCTCTCATAGCAGGTCCATTATAGAGTAAAACCAATCGGTGCCTGGTAGATGTGGTCTCTCAAGACAGGTGGTCTCTCAAGACAGTGGTCTCTCAAGACAGGTTTTACTGTACTTACAAACCCCAAAGTTGACCTTCGGGTTTGAAAATGGATGAAGTAGAAGAAATGGACTGAGCCAACCAAAGGTGCAATTCATTGCACTAAAATTACTAAATGTGTTTACATTTGTAGATACTATAGTACAGGGATGTAAATGGCATAAAGTGAAAATGCCTGAAATTTGAAAAAGCCAAAATATTGTAATCTGAACAATGAAAAAAAAGGACTACAGACAAGCAGATTGTATTTTTTAATATACTTATTGGTTCAATACATATTTTCTGCAATAAATTAAGGGAAAACAGCCTTTTCAGTTCATATCGTTTAATAAAATCTAATTCTTGTGCCCTGTCCTTTGATTGCCTGAATTCAGGCAATTTCCTGAAAATTCTCATATCTGATATTATAATACAGCCTTATAGTGGTACATTTGCATACCCTCTAATTGTAGAACTCACCATGTAATCATGAAATGTTGGGGTGGGGGGGGGGGGGAGGGGATCACACTTCCTCTGGGAAAACTGCCTCTTTTATTGTGGCCTTCACAGGGAACACCCTATCCCTGTCAGGGAGCACAAGCCCTCTTGTCAGGACATCCTAGGGCTAGCCCTGTCATGAAGCATGTTTGTAGAAAAATGTATGAGGTGCAAGAGATACCTCAAAAATGATTAAAAGTGGGAAGATATTCCATGACTGTACATTACTAATTAATTGTCTTTGCATGATAGCAAGGATCCAGTTAGAAATGTTACACTATGTCAAAATTCCAAATTCAGAATAAAAAGTTATAGTCTTTGTTTGACAGCAAGGTTCCAATTAGAAATGTTACACTATGTCAAAATTCCAAATTCAGAATAAAAATTGTTTGGTATTACTTTACTGGAATGTGTATGCAGCTGGTGCTGGGTTAAGTATGCATTATTAATTGGTCCCCTGCGAATTTGATAAAGGACTTTTTTGTGCCCAGAGTGGACTTTCCATCCCTAATTATTTAATACCATATCAGCATCTAAGGCTATACAACTAGATTATATAATTTTGATTCCTGGTTGTGGTCTAAGAATTTCTCTGGTATCAGGAGTGACTTTTAGAACCATTACAAACTTTTGATTCACATTGTGGTCGATGTATTTCTTGGATATTGTGAATCAGAATTGAGAGCCAGAAACTCACTGTTCACGGGACTAAACCCTAATTGTGACATAGTCATGATCCAGTTGAAATTTTCTGCCTGCTTGTGTAATGACTGCACTGTGAACCATCAGCTGAAGGACAGTTTAATTTGCTAAACATTTGTTTCTTGTGCTTCAACAATATTCCATTTTTTGGGATAAAATTCAACTAAGCAAGTACTTTGCCTTCACTGTACGTGATTATGTTTTCATACACTGTCAGCTAGTTCGATGCCCAATTCTAAAATGAAGGGCCAGCTGTATATGTTAATCGTGGGACATGTTATAAATTATATTTCATAGATGCAAATATGATTTGGCTGCCTTAAAAATGTCAGATAGATGATTTTTGTCCATATCTTAGAAGTTTAAAACTCAAAAGAATCAAGCAAATTTTTTAAATAGTTTCAATTCAGTGAAGCCCACTTAACTGGATGTCTCTTAATTGTATATCCCTGTTAATTGAATATAATTTTCAAACACAAAATCATTTACTATACATTCAGTACAAATTTGATCCATTAATTGCATATGGGTTGTACAGTAAACTACTGTTAATTGAATATAAATTTTTGTAATATGTCGAAAAAATTACTGTGACATGCACCAAATTCCCCTTATTTATCAACCTTTTTGGCCTCACTACATCCAATACAAAACTGAGCATTTCTTCTATTATATCTTGTTTGACAGAGCTCTATGAGCTCTGTCAAACAAGATATAATAGAATAAATGCTCAGTTTACCTCCAGAACACAGGAAACTGACCAAATCCCTGTTAATTGTATACTCCTGTTAATTGAATAATTTACAGTGGCAAAATGGATATTCAATTAAGAGGATTCTACTGTACCAGCACGTTTGCATGTTGCAGTTGTCAGTCTTAATTCTGTCACCGCGACAATCTCTTATTTTTCATCCCAGTTTTCACAAGCAGCACATTTATTTGAAAGAGTGCAGCGGCTACAGGCAAAACAGCAAGCATGTAAATCTGAGGTAAACTTCCTGGACTTACACTTAGAACAAATATTTTTTATAGTAGAAACAATAATTTACAAAACCAAAAATTATAAGTATGCTGCACCCCTAAATAATAATGCCAAAATTGTTCAAGGCAAGTATACATAATACAGACAATCACAAATATTTCCAAAAAAGAAATTTTTTTTTTTTTTAAATTTTGAATGAAGCCTTTGTACCCCAAGGGACCCTCAGGAGTGTACGGGCATCCCAATAGAGCCTAAGTGTGGACAAGCACAACATAATTGAAGCTAAACTACCGGAATAAGGAACAAGAAGGACGCCAACGCCCTATAGCTCACCAACATTCCTCTTTGATAGTAACTTTGGCAAACACAAGAACTGTATCAAACAGGCTCATAACATGTGACAAAGCTTACCTAAACACAACCTCTTAAAAGTAAAACACAGAAACTGGCATAAACACTAAGTTAAGCATGAAATTCTGAGCTAAACAGAAAACTAAACGCAAATAAAAATGTCAAGAAAAATGTTTAAAATGCAGGGTATGAGGGGTTAATCATGGAACAATGATACTGAGGAACATGTATGATGAATATAAGTGTCATGGGAAGAGAAGGAGCACAGCAGCTGACCTAAACACTAAGTTAAACATGAAATTCCGAGCTAAACAGAAAACTAAACGCAACTAAAAATGTCAAGAAAAATGTTTAAAATGCAGGGTATGAGAGGTTAATCATGGAACAATGATACCGAGGAACATGTATGATGAATATAAGTGCCGTGGGAAGAAAAGAAGCACAGCAGCTGACCTAAACACTTAGTTAAACATGAAATTCCGAGCTAAACAGAAAACTAAACGCAACTAAAAATGTCAAGAAAAATGTTTAAAATGCAGGGTATGAGGGGTTAATCATGGAACAATGATACTGAGGAACATGTATGATGAATATAAGTGTCATGGGAAGAGAAGGAGCACAGCAGCTGACCTAAACACTAAGTTAAACATGAAATTCCGAGCTAAACAGAAAACTAAACGCAACTAAAAATGTCAAGAAAAATGTTTAAAATGCAGGGTATGAGAGGTTAATCATGGAACAATGATACTGAGGAACATGTATGAGGAATATAAGTGCCATGGGAAGAAAAGGAGCACAGCAGCTGACCTAAACACTTAGTTAAACATGAAATTCCGAGCTAAACAGAAAACTAAATGCAACTAAAAATGTCAAGAAAAATGTTTAAAATGCAGGGTATGAGGGGTTAATCATGGAACAATGATACTGAGGAACATGTATGATGAATATAAGTGTCATGGGAAGAGAAGGAGCACAGCAGCTGACCTAAACACTTAGTTAAACATGAAATTCTGAGCTAAACAGAAAACTAAACGCAACTAAAAATGTAAAGAAAAATGTTTAAAATGCAGGGTATGAGGGGTTAATCATGGAACAATGATACTGAGGAACATGTATGATGAATATAAGTGACATGGGAAGAGAAGGAGCACAGCAGCTGATCTAAACATCAAGTTAAACATGAAATTCCGAGCTAAACAGAAAACTAAACGCAAGTAAAAATTTCAAGAAAAATGTTTAAAATGCAGGGTATGAGGGGTTAATCATGGAACAATGATACTGAGGAACATGTATGATGAATATAAGTGTCATGGGAAGAGAAGGAGCACAGCAGCTGACCTAAACACTAAGTTAAACATGAAATTCCGAGCTAAACAGAAAACTAAACGCAACTAAAAATGTCAAGAAAAATGTTTAAAATGCAGCGTATGAGGGGTTAATCATGGAACAATGATACTGAAGAACATGTATGATGAATATAAGTGCCGTGGGAAGAAAAGAAGCACAGCAGCTGACATAAACACTTAGTTAAACATGAAATTCCGAGCTAAACAGAAAACTAAACGCAAGTAAAAATTTCAAGAAAAATGTTTAAAATGCAATGTATGAGGGGTTAATCATGGAACAATGATACTGAGGAACATGTATGATGAAAATAATTGCCATGGGAAGAGAAGGAGCACAGCAGCTGACCTAAACACTAAGTAAAACATGAAATTCCGAGCTAAACAGAAAAAACTAAACGCAACTAAAAATGTCAAGAAAAATGTTTAAAATGCAGGGTATGAGGGGTTAATCATGGAACAATGATACTGAGGAACATGTATGATGAATATAAGTGCCGTGGGAAGAAAAGGAGCACAGCAGCTGACATAAACACTTAGTTAAACATGAAATTCCGAGCTAAACAGAAAACTAAACGCAACTAAAAATTTCAAGAAAAATGTTTAAAATGCAATGTATGAGGGGTTAATCATGGAACAATGATACTGAGGAATATGTATGATGAAAATAATTGCCATGGGAAGAGAAGGAACACAGCAGCTGACCTAAACACTAAGTTAAACATGAAATTCCGAGCTAAACAGAAAACTAAACGCAACTAAAAATGTCAAGAAAAATGTTTAAAATGCAGGGTATGAGGGGTTAATCATGGAACAATGATACTGAGGAACATGTATGATGAATATAAGTGCCATTGGAGGAGAAGGAGCATAGCAGCTGACCTAAACACTAAGTTAAACATGAAATTCTGAGCTAAACAGAAAACTAAACGCAACTAAAAATGTCAAGAAAAATGTTTAAAATGCAGGGTATGAGGGGTTAAATCATGGTATAATGATAATAATCATCATATAGCAGCATTATAAAGGCCATGATATGGAAATAGGGTGAGTAAGTGACCTAAACAGAAGCTTTAACATTATTGGACACGTACGCTGACGCCGACGCCGACTGATCGAGCCATGCCATAAGCTCACACAACTAAAGTTGGTGAGCTAAAAATGTCTATCCTAATAGAAACACAATAACTGTGCTATAATAAACAATGTTATATTACATACAAAATGTTAAACAGAAAACAATGTCAAGAGAGAAAACAGACACAAATCAGACAAACTGGCACAACAGAGGCCCTCAGTCAGTAACCGATCAACAGCCACCTGATGCAAAGCTAGATCTTCACAGGAAGAAAAAACAATGCATCTGGTAGAAGATGCATGACCAAAAAACATCCTAAACAGCTAAAGATGAGGTCGTAAACACAGGTGTAAACAGAATACACATTCTGTAATACACGTCAAATTCCCAAGAAATTTTAAGAAAAAATTCTCAATAAAAAAGCCAAAAGAGCTTGGGAATCTAACAGGAGGGTTCAGGAGAGGAAAGGGAAGGAAAACTTAACAAACAATAGTGGTGTCATAGTAAGTATGACAACATTCAGCATATCCCAAAAATGGGAAGCATGAATAATTTTTTATAAAAATTATAAAGTTACAGCCCTTGTTCACTTCCAACATCCTACTACAGTGTTGATTCAATGAAACTAACAAGAGGGATGTTACATCCCAACGCTCACCTACATTCGTGCTTGATAATGTCGTTCCAATGTAACATGCCTAATATTTAGTTAATATAAATCATTAACTAGGCATCAAATGATTAATGTGGTTTATGTGATGGCTTTGGAAAGTCTATATTTCTGCATTTATTATATATCAATTCAACATAGAATCATTGGATACATCTTTTAGAAATGTTTATGATTAAGAATATGAATCGTGAGGCCAGATATTAAATCATAAATAAGAATTAGGAAAGGCTTTCATAAATCACTGAAATTTTAATTGAAGTACATTCATTGGTTAAAGAGGAGTTGCAGAAAAACATTCGTTCAAGAAAGTGACTATAAGTCCCAACAAAAATACATCACATCAATAACTAAAATAAGCCTTAATGTTACTAGTAACAAGTATGAGAAAGTATTAAATAATAAAAAAAAAAAAGTTAAAAAAAAATTTTTTTAAAGAAAGTGAATATAAGTCCCAAAAATCCCCGTCAAATTCCTCAAATATGCATGTAATAAGGGCGCAACGTTACCGCAATGTAGTTCAGTAACCCATGCGTACAATATCAATTGCCTGGAAAGACACATAGAAACAGAACTCACTTTAACACCTCACCTTAACACAAACTTTTAGAACTTAAAATTGAGTAAGTCAGAGAAAAACGTGAACATTGTGACTGAAAAAAAGAAAAGAAATCAGTTAAATTTCTGCATACAGTAGGGTTAATACCTACAGTTGTTATTGAAATGAGAAAATAAACAGTAATGAGAGGTGAAGGCACCACAATCTGCACAAAACCTGACTTTATCGCAAATTCTTACTACACCTAAACGCTAATTCTTACAACAAGTTTTGGCAGAAAATCAGCCTCAAATTCCTCAAATATGCATGTAATGAGGGTTAAATATTACTGCAATGGAGTTCAGTAACCCAAGTGTAGAATATTAATCGCTTGGAAAGACACATAGAAACACAACTCACCTAAACACAAAGTTTTACAACTTAAAATTTACTAAGTCCGAGAAAAACATGAAAATTTTGAGTGAAAAAAAAAGAAAATTTTCGTTAAATTTCTGCATACAGTAGGGTTAATACCTACAGTTGTTATTGAAATATGAAAATCAACAGTAATGAGAAGTTAAACCAGCACAATCTGCACAAAAGTTGACTTTAACACAAATTCTTACAACACCTAAATGCAAATTCCTACAACAACTTTTGGCAGAAACTTTTAGCTGAAATTTGGAAAAAAGTCATAGTTTCAGGGTTAAATACTGTTCTAATAGTCCCCTACAACCTACATATGCAATATCAAAGGCCTGAGCCCACTGATGTTTGAGAAATTCACCTTAATATTAAATCTTAACAATATTGGACACGCCGGACGCCGACGCTGACGCCCGAGGTTATCACAATAGCTCACCACATCTTACAGATGTAGGTGAGCTAATAATTGATTTGAGTCTGGTATCTTCAGGATTATGATTTAAAGCACGGGTGTCAATTGAGATGTTTACTACCTAGGGCCAAACAAAAAATTATGCTTCGCGGCAATTTTGGTGTCTTCCTGGTTACCATGCATGTGCAGCACAAAAGTATGGAGGACCAGATAGGACTTTGAATTTTTTTATTTCTATTTTATTACACCATGAAGGTACCCTCAATTAAAAAACACTGGAAATTTTCCAAGTTGATAAAGGGCAATAACTGTGATAAAAACATACCAAATTGTCTGACCTTGCAAAATGGTAATGTGCTCAGACATGTTAACTCTCCAGGGATGACGGGAAAATCCCGAAATCTCAGTGTAGTTCCCCGACTCCCGGACGGGAATCAGTTTTGGACCAAAAATCCAGGAAAACAACAGGTGGTGTGAGTGTAGTGTATATTACAACTTTGGGACGGATGAACTGATGGGCATGAGGAATTTTATAAAGCCTTGCCAAGGTGGGGGATATAAAAATACACCGAAGGTTAAGAGTTAAACAGAAATACAATACCAGCACATGGTTGCGTGTTGCATTTATTCTTCCTCGTGTTGTCACCATGACAACGTTTTCCTCCATTTGATGGAGCAGGATTCGTGCATGTTCTTCTTTGGGTCTTGAATCCTTCTCCACATTGTTTGCTACAAGCACTCCATTTGCTCCAATGACTCCACTTACCATCAACTGAAGAAGAAAATAATGCAATATCACCGTCGATATGAGAACTCTCATCTATTTATACAATGAATATTGATCATAAAATGATGAACAGAGACTATTCAAAATTCTTACTAACTTTAGCCGTGTCTAATTCACATCAAGCCTCCATTTCTTCAGGTTTGCATTGCAAAATGAGAAGCAAATATTGTGAGCGGTGATGCAGTAGCTGGAACTTATTAGCTTTTTTTTTTTATTTCGGGATAAAATCTATGAACACAAAAAGCATTCTCACAATCGATGAGTTGGATGGCATGATGCATATAATGAGTAGACAAATTACATACTTTTTTATCATCAACTACCATATGTGGCTTGTAGAGTATATATCACTTCTGATTGGTGGGTGGGGAAATCCCAATGACGTTGAACTAGTAAAGAAACTATTATGCAAATAGGATAATACCATCACATATCTTCGAACCTTCTTTGGAGTTGTTCCATTCAATGTATAAGTGACAGTCACACCAACACACGTCAGAAACATCGAAAATGTGAACCAGCATGGTCAGGTAAGGTAAATTTTGCACAGTAACTGTTAGTGAGAGACAGAATTTGTATTTTTGAAACCTACTGTTAAAAAAACATAATTTTCACTTTAAAAAGTCAAGAAAATTCTCACCCAAAAGCCACCAGAATGCTTCATTTAACCCTTTACCCAACGTAACGGCCAAAACCGGCCAGCGCTATTCTCAAAAATCGCCAATTAATTTTCAAAATATTTTCATTTTTTGTCTCAAAAACATAGGTTATGACCCCTCGTTGGAACGAGCTCGTCGAGCTCGTTCCAACGAGGGGTCATAACCTATGTTTTTGAGACAAAAAATGAAAAAAATTAGTTATTCAAGAATTATTTTTGCAAGTGTCGTCTGCTTTTCATGTTAGGTAAAGGGTTAATAGTACATTTAAAAGAAGCGATGAGCAGTCTGATCCCTTTGGGATCTGGATCCTAGGCTACAAAAAGTTGATAATTAATTTCCTTTGGACAAATTAAGGCCTGATTATCCAGGAGAGGAACAACAGAATCAAGCTCTCAGGCCATCATTAGAATTCTACAAGGAATTTGATGCTGTTATGAGCTGTTTGTTTACCAGCGTTTTGTGGAGTTTACTCGTTGATGTAATGTCATGTCCTTTTACTCATAAAGATATACAGATGATCTTTCTCACTTCAGTTACAGATACTACAATGAATAAAAATTTAATTCACCTTTAGAACATCAAAATATTAACAAAATAAGTGGAACTACATGGCGTCATCATAAAACTACAGCTGTGACAAGTCTTCATTCCTAATTGTTTAATAAACAAACATCTCTGATAGTAAAAATTCTGTCACATGAAGTTTCGATTCAGAAACAGTTCATGTGTTGAATCAAAGAAAATGAAGTGTATGGTATTTTTCACATTCAACTGTCTGAAATATTTCAGTTGGTTGGAAAAGTGAATCATGGGTTTGCTTTTTCGACTAACAGATATATCTCAAACACATGAATCTAAATATAGGCGATGTACTGTTTAAAGGCAGGATTGGTTCCAGACCACAACAGTATTAATTTTCTTAGGTAATTTGATTTGTGACATGAGAATTTGCAAGAAAATGAAAAAGATCAATACTCAGAAATCCAACCTTACGACAACTTCTCATTCACAGACAGAGACAACACAAATGTACAAGAAGAACTGGACCTATTCCATCACGTGGAACAAATTTTGATAAATGAAGTCATAGAAATGTGATTTCATTGAATCTCATGTCTTGCTATTATGATGGATGTATGACCCTATGAACTTCAAAAACTGAGTCAATATTAAATTGTCCTGATGATTCGAGTCAATTTGGGTGGCAGTGATTTAAAAATTTTTGAAATGTTTTCAAAATACCCCTCAGCATCTTCTCTTGTACCCTTCTATCATCAGGTCACCTGTGCCACTTTCCGAAACTACTTTGATACCATTCTGGAATATTCTACTTTTTGGATTGACTTCACCAAATTCTTGAGATGAAACTTGATAATTTTTATGGTTGTAGGAAGGTGCAATATGTAACTTGAAGACAAGTGAAATTCGATTTGATTCAAAATTCTCTTCCTGATTCAATCTAAAATTTTTGTTTCATAGTGCCCAAAAGGATGATATTAAAAAGTGTGTGCAGCTGGTAGGGGCACCATAACCATACTACAGTACGTGGAGAGTGGATTGTAACTAAATCACCCACAGAGTGGAGTTTATCACCCGAACTATAAATTTCAAATTTTGAGTATATCGACTAAAAACACAAGCAATGTTTCAGCCAATGGACCTCTGGGTTTAACCCGGAGGTCCATTGACTGAAACTTTGCTTGTGCTTGTTATGATTTGCATCAAATTTGCAATTATTACATGGGTGGAATCTCCACTCTGCGGGTGATTTAGTGATAATACACTCTCCACGTACTGTATATACCTTTGAAACTGATGAAAGGATTCTTTCTTATCAGGATATGTTTTATAAACATGTGCTAAAACAGGTACGAATACCCATAATATGTTTCTCTTATTTAATGTGTCTGCCACAGTCTGCCAGTGCTTAACCCTTTCAACACTGGTGCCCTGGAAGGTACCATTTCAGTCAAGATTGTCAATGGTAAAATGGGCGAAACCACATGGATTTGTTAGGAGGTTCAGTAATAATCAAATTCAACAGTTCTATCGAGCTGTTGGATTAAATTATTACCAATCCATGCTTTAGATTTTTTGCTCTTCATATCGTCGGCTTGCCTACTACCAATTTTTTCTTCACGCAAAATTTTATGCACACAGGGTTAACATTTATGTGAGAACGGAATTGAATCTCGCAAATAATTGTCAAAAGAAAATCTATTAGCATCACCTTTGATTATCATAGATTATGAAAATGTTTTTAAAGGCCTGGAGATTTCTACTTATTTTTGCTTCCACATAAGGTAAATCTTTGTCTTTGTGGTGGTGTCTTGTGAAGTCTTGGCTGCCCATACATACGGCCAAAACATCATTAGAAACCACTACCAAGATACTGTAACTTCAGCAAGGCCACCAAAAGCCTGTATATTAGAACATGTGTTCTACATGTACATCAAAGATGAGACACTCAACAAAATTTGCAATGGGCCCTTAAGGGTTAAATTCTTAGTAAATATAAACATTTGACAATTTTTTTTACAATGGAATATGTACTGGTTTCACTTACAAGTGTATAACACTACTCTCAAATTCTAAATTATTTTAGGACTGAAAATGGACCATCGCAAAAGGAGTCCACAAGAATCAAATCCAATTCTCACAAATCAGAACAAATTTGAAAAGAAATGTTGAATTCCTCATGATCGGACCAGTTTGGATTGTTTGAATCTGGTAAGTGTTTTTTGTTTCTTTGGTGATAACTATCTGTTTAGCAGCTTGACCTTTTATAAATTCATTGATGATACCTTCATGACATATCAGTCCAAATCTTTCAACACCTATAGGGCAACCCAGATGTGAAAATACAACAATCAGAAAGGAACAAGAACCCACTGGAAATACACTTTAAGAACAATCCAGCCAGCAGGTCTATACAGGTTGAGCTAGGGCAATATTGCCCCCTTTTTTATATCTATTTTAGTCTGGTCATGATTCAATCAATTAACAATCCAGCCAGCAGGTCTATACAGGTTGAGCTAGGGCAATATTGCCCCCCCTTTTTTATATCTATTTTAGTCTGGTCATGATTCAATCAATTAACAATCCAGCCAGCAGGTCTATACAGGTTGAGCTAGGGCAATATTGCCCCCCTTTTATATCTATTTTAGTCTGGTCATGATTCAATCAATTAACAATCCAGCCAGCAGGTCTATACAGGTTGAGCTAGGGCAATATTGCCCCCCTTTTATATCTATTTTAGTCTGGTCATGATTCAATCAATTACTTTAACTACAGTAGAACCTGTCTTGAGAGACCGCCCTTTGGGCCACACAAAAGTGGTCTCTCAAGACAGGTGGTCTCTCATAACAGGTTTCAGGTTTTCTCAAGTCAGTGAAAAACCAACCACAAAATTCAGAAATGGAGAAGAATGGATTTTTGTTGCCCTTTTTTATGAAGTTTTTGTAACAAATTGAAATGGACTGTTATAAAAATTATAAAAATAAATTAGTGTTGAAAATCTTCATTGAAGATTTTCAACACTAATTTATTTTTATAATTTTTATAACAGTCCATTTCAATTTGTTACAAAAAGATTTTCAACACAAATTTATTTTTATTCCTATCTGTCACATTTCAGGTATGTATGAAATTGTTTATTCAGCAATAATCCTAATCTTTTCACAGGGGTCTCATAAAAACATCTCAATCTGTAATGAGTTAGCAAATGAAACCCAATTAAGAGCTTTTAATACTTTTAATTATGTTAGTATAACCACAATGGATTTTCCAATTCCAGAACAGGTAAAAAGTTATTGTCATGGTTTCATTCTTCAAAGGGGCGGTCTCTCAAGACAGGTCCATTATGGCATAAAAATACTGGTTGCTACCAGGTCACAGTTGTCTCTCAAGACAGGTGGTCTCTCAAGACAGGTGGTCTCTCATAGCAGGTCCATTATAGAGTAAAACCAATCGGTGCCTGGTAGATGTGGTCTCTCAAGACAGGTGGTCTCTCAAGACAGTGGTCTCTCAAGACAGGTTTTACTGTACTTACAAACCCCAAAGTTGACCTTCGGGTTTGAAAATGGATGAAGTAGAAGAAATGGACTGAGCCAACCAAAGGTGCAATTCATTGCACTAAAATTACTAAACGTGTTTACATTTGTAGATACTATAGTACAGGGATGTAAATGGCATAAAGTGAAAATGCCTGAAATTTGAAAAAGCCAAAATATTGTAATCTGAACAATGAAAAAAAAGGACTACAGACAAGCAGATTGTATTTTTTAATATACTTATTGGTTCAATACATATTTTCTGCAATAAATTAAGGGAAAACAGCCTTTTCAGTTCATATCGTTTAATAAAATCTAATTCTTGTGCCCTGTCCTTTGATTGCCTGAATTCAGGCAATTTCCTGAAAATTCTCATATCTGATATTATAATACAGCCTTATAGTGGTACATTTGCATACCCTCTAATTGTAGAACTCACCATGTAATCATGAAATGTTGGGGTGGGGGGGGGGGGGGGGAGGGGATCACACTTCCTCTGGGAAAACTGCCTCTTTTATTGTGGCCTTCACAGGGAACACCCTATCCCTGTCAGGGAGCACAAGCCCTCTTGTCAGGACATCCTAGGGCTAGCCCTGTCATGAAGCATGTTTGTAGAAAAATGTATGAGGTGCAAGAGATACCTCAAAAATGATTAAAAGTGGGAAGATATTCCATGACTGTACATTACTAATTAATTGTCTTTGCATGATAGCAAGGATCCAGTTAGAAATGTTACACTATGTCAAAATTCCAAATTCAGAATAAAAAGTTATAGTCTTTGTTTGACAGCAAGGTTCCAATTAGAAATGTTACACTATGTCAAAATTCCAAATTCAGAATAAAAATTGTTTGGTATTACTTTACTGGAATGTGTATGCAGCTGGTGCTGGGTTAAGTATGCATTATTAACTAGTCTCCTGCGAATTTGATAAAGGACTTTTTTGTGCCCAGAGTGGACTTTCCATCCCTAATTATTTAATACCATATCAGCATCTAAGGCTATACAACTAGATTATATAATTTTGATTCCTGGTTGTGGTCTAAGAATTTCTCTGGTATCAGGAGTGACTTTTAGAACCATTACAAACTTTTGATTCACATTGTGGTCGATGTATTTCTTGGATATTGTGAATCAGAATTGAGAGCCAGAAACTCACTGTTCACGGGACTAAACCCTAATTGTGACATAGTCATGATCCAGTTGAAATTTTCTGCCTGCTTGTGTAATGACTGCACTGTGAACCATCAGCTGAAGGACAGTTTAATTTGCTAAACGTTTGTTTCTTGTGCTTCAACAATATTCCATTTTTTGGGATAAAATTCAACTAAGCAAGTACTTTGCCTTCACTGTACGTGATTATGTTTTCATACACTGTCAGCTAGTTCGATGCCCAATTCTAAAATGAAGGGCCAGCTGTATATGTTAATCGTGGGACATGTTATAAATTATATTTCATAGATGCAAATATGATTTGGCTGCCTTAAAAATGTCAGATAGATGATTTTTGTCCATATCTTAGAAGTTTAAAACTCAAAAGAATCAAGCAAATTTTTTAAATAGTTCAATTCAGTGAAGCCCACTTAACTGGATGTCTCTTAATTGTATATCCCTGTTAATTGAATATAATTTTCAAACACAAAATCATTTACTATACATTCAGTACAAATTTGATCCATTAATTGCATATGGGTTGTACAGTAAACTACTGTTAATTGAATATAAATTTTTGTAATATGTCGAAAAAATTACTGTGACATGCACCAAATTCCCCTTATTTATCAACCTTTTTGGCCTCACTACATCCAATACAAAACTGAGCATTTCTTCTATTATATCTTGTTTGACAGAGCTCTATGAGCTCTGTCAAACAAGATATAATAGAATAAATGCTCAGTTTACCTCCAGAACACAGGAAACTGACCAAATCCCTGTTAATTGTATACTCCTGTTAATTGAATAATTTACACTGGCAAAATGGATATTCAATTAAGAGGATTCTACTGTACCAGCACGTTTGCATGTTGCAGTTGTCAGTCTTAATTCTGTCACCGCGACAATCTCTTATTTTTCATCCCAGTTTTCACAAGCAGCACATTTATTTGAAAGAGTGCAGCGGCTACAGGCAAAACAGCAAGCATGTAAATCTGAGGTAAACTTCCTGGACTTACACTTAGAACAAATATTTTTTATAGTAGAAACAATAATTTACAAAACCAAAAATTATAAGTATGCTGCACCCCTAAATAATAATGCCAAAATTATTCAAGGCAAGTATACATAATACAGACAATCACAAATATTTCCAAAAAAGAAATTTTTTTTTTTTTTAAATTTTGAATGAAGCCTATGTACCCCAAGGGACCCTCAGGAGTGTACGGGCATCCCAATAGAGCCTAAGTGTGGACAAGCACAACATAATTGAAGCTAAACTACCGGAATAAGGAACAAGAAGGACGCCAACGCCCTATAGCTCACCAACATTCCTCTTTGATAGTAACTTTGGCAAACACAAGAACTGTATCAAACAGGCTCATAACATGTGACAAAGCTTACCTAAACACAACCTCTTAAAAGTAAAACACAGAAACTGACATAAACACTAAGTTAAGCATGAAATTCTGAGCTAAACAGAAAACTAAACGCAACTAAAAATGTCAAGAAAAATATTTAAAATGCAGGGTATGAGGGGTTAATCATGGAACAATGATACTGAGGAACATGTATGATGAATATAAGTGTCATGGGAAGAGAAGGAGCACAGCAGCTGACCTAAACACTAAGTTAAACATGAAATTCCGAGCTAAACAGAAAAGTAAACGCAACTAAAAATGTCAAGAAAAATGTTTAAAATGCAGGGTATGAGAGGTTAATCATGGAACAATGATACTGAGGAACATGTATGAGGAATATAAGTGCCATGGGAAGAAAAGGAGCACAGCAGCTGACCTAAACACTTAGTTAAACATGAAATTCCGAGCTAAAGAGAAAACTAAACGCAACTAAAAATGTCAAGAAAAATGTTTAAAATGCAGGGTATGAGGGGTTAATCATGGAACAATGATACTGAGGAACATGTATGATAAATATAAGTGTCATGGGAAGAGAAGGAGCACAGCAGCTGACCTAAACACTTAGTTAAACATGAAATTCTGAGCTAAACAGAAAACTAAACGCAACTAAAAATGTAAAGAAAAATGTTTAAAATGCAGGGTATGAGGGGTTAATCATGGAACAATGATACTGAGGAACATGTATGATGAATATAAGTGACATGGGAAGAGAAGGAGCACAGCAGCTGATCTAAACATCAAGTTAAACATGAAATTCCGAGCTAAACAGAAAACTAAACGCAAGTAAAAATTTCAAGAAAAATGTTTAAAATGCAGGGTATGAGGGGTTAATCATGGAACAATGATACTGAGGAACATGTATGATGAATATAAGTGTCATGGGAAGAGAAGGAGCACAGCAGCTGACCTAAACACTAAGTTAAACATGAAATTCCGAGCTAAACAGAAAACTAAACGCAACTAAAAATGTCAAGAAAAATGTTTAAAATGCAGCGTATGAGGGGTTAATCATGGAACAATGATACTGAAGAACATGTATGATGAATATAAGTGCCGTGGGAAGAAAAGAAGCACAGCAGCTGACATAAACACTTAGTTAAACATGAAATTCCGAGCTAAACAGAAAACTAAACGCAAGTAAAAATTTCAAGAAAAATGTTTAAAATGCAATGTATGAGGGGTTAATCATGGAACAATGATACTGAGGAACATGTATGATGAAAATAATTGCCATGGGAAGAGAAGGAGCACAGCAGCTGACCTAAACACTAAGTAAAACATGAAATTCCGAGCTAAACAGAAAAAACTAAACGCAACTAAAAATGTCAAGAAAAATGTTTAAAATGCAGGGTATGAGGGGTTAATCATGGAACAATGATACTGAGGAACATGTATGATGAATATAAGTGCCGTGGGAAGAAAAGGAGCACAGCAGCTGACATAAACACTTAGTTAAACATGAAATTCCGAGCTAAACAGAAAACTAAACGCAACTAAAAATTTCAAGAAAAATGTTTAAAATGCAATGGATGAGGGGTTAATCATGGAACAATGATACTGAGGAATATGTATGATGAAAATAATTGCCATGGGAAGAGAAGGAGCACAGCAGCTGACCTAAACACTAAGTTAAACATGAAATTCCGAGCTAAACAGAAAACTAAACGCAACTAAAAATGTCAAGAAAAATGTTTAAAATGCAGTGTATGAGGGGTTAATCATGGAACAATGATACTGAGGAACATGTATGATGAATATAAGTGCCATTGGAGGAGAAGGAGCATAGCAGCTGACCTAAACACTAAGTTAAACATGAAATTCTGAGCTAAACAGAAAACTAAACGCAACTAAAAATGTCAAGAAAAATGTTTAAAATGCAGGGTATGAGGGGTTAAATCATGGTATAATGATAATAATCATCATATAGCAGCATTATAAAGGCCATGATATGGAAATAGGGTGAGTAAGTGACCTAAACAGAAGTTTTAACATTATTGGACACGTACGCTGACGCCGACTGATCGAGCCATGCCATAAGCTCACACAACTAAAGTTGGTGAGCTAAAAATGTCTATCCTAATAGAAACACAATAACTGTGCTATAATAAACAATGTTATATTACATACAAAATGTTAAACAGAAAACAATGTCAAGAGAGAAAACAGACACAAATCAGACAAACTGGCACAACAGAGGCCCTCAGTCAGTAACCGATCAACAGCCACCTGATGCAAAGCTAGATCTTCACAGGAAGAAAAAACAATGCATCTGGTAGAAGATGCATGACCAAAAAACATCCTAAACACCTAAAGATGAGGTCGTAAACACAGGTGTAAACAGAATACACATTCTGTAATACATGTCAAATTCCCAAGAAATTTTAAGAAAAAATTCTCAATAAAAAAGCCAAAAGAGCTTGGGAATCTAACAGGAGGGTTCAGGAGAGGAAAGGGAAGGAAAACTTAACAAACAATAGTGGTGTCATAGTAAGTATGACAACATTCAGCATATCCCAAAAATGGGAAGCATGAATAATTTTTTATAAAAATTATAAAGTTACAGCCCTTGTTCACTTCCAACATCCTACTACAGTGTTGATTCAATGAAACTAACAAGAGGGATGTTACATCCCAACGCTCACCTACATTCGCGCTTGATAATGTCGTTCCAATGTAACATGCCTAATATTTAGTTAATATAAATCATTAACTAGGCATCAAATGATTAATGTGGTTTATGTGATGGCTTTGGAAAGTCTATATTTCTGCATTTATTATATATCAATTCAACATAGAATCATTGGATACATCTTTTAGAAATGTTTATGATTAAGAATATGAATCGTGAGGCCAGATATTAAATCATAAATAAGAATTAGGAAAGGCTTTCATAAATCACTGAAATTTTAATTGAAGTACATTCATTGGTTAAAGAGGAGTTGCAGAAAAACATTCGTTCAAGAAAGTGACTATAAGTCCCAACAAAAATACATCACATCAACAACTAAAATAAGCCTTAATGTTACTAGTAACAAGTATGAGAAAGTATTAAATAATAAAAAAAAAAAAGTTAAAAAAAATTTTTTTTAAAGAAAGTGAATATAAGTCCCAAAAATCCCCGTCAAATTCCTCAAATATGCATGTAATAAGGGCGCAACGTTACCGCAATGTAGTTCAGTAACCCATGCGTACAATATCAATTGCCTGGAAAGACACATAGAAACAGAACTCACTTTAACACCTCACCTTAACACAAACTTTTAGAACTTAAAATTGAGTAAGTCAGAGAAAAACGTGAACATTGTGACTGAAAAAAAGAAAAGAAGTCAGTTAAATTTCTGCATACAGTAGGGTTAATACCTACAGTTGTTATTGAAATGAGAAAATAAACAGTAATGAGAGGTGAAGGCACCACAATCTGCACAAAACCTGACTTTATCGCAAATTCTTACTACACCTAAACGCTAATTCTTACAACAAGTTTTGGCAGAAAATCAGCCTCAAATTCCTCAAATATGCATGTAATGAGGGTTAAATATTACTGCAATGGAGTTCAGTAACCCAAGTGTAGAATATTAATCGCTTGGAAAGACACATAGAAACACAACTCACCTAAACACAAAGTTTTACAACTTAAAATTTACTAAGTCCGAGAAAAACATGAAAATTTTGAGTGAAAAAAAAAGAAAATTTTCGTTAAATTTCTGCATACAGTAGGGTTAATACCTACAGTTGTTATTGAAATATGAAAATCAACAGTAATGAGAAGTTAAACCAGCACAATCTGCACAAAAGTTGACTTTAACACAAATTCTTACAACACCTAAATGCAAATTCCTACAACAACTTTTGGCAGAAACTTTTAGCTGAAATTTGGAAAAAAGTCATAGTTTCAGGGTTAAATACTGTTCTAATAGTCCCCTACAACCTACATATGCAATATCAAAGGCCTGAGCCCACTGATGTTTGAGAAATTCACCTTAATATTAAATCTTAACAATATTGGACACGCCGGACGCCGACGCTGACGCCCGAGGTTATCACAATAGCTCACCACATCTTACAGATGTAGGTGAGCTAATAATTGATTTGAGTCTGGTATCTTCAGGATTATGATTTAAAGTACGGGTGTCAATTGAGATGTTTACTGACTAGGGCCAAACAAAAAATTATGCTTCGCGGCAATTTTGCTGTCTTCCTGGTTACCATGCATGTGCAGCACAAAAGTATGGAGGACCAGATAGGACTTTGAATTTTTTGATTTCTATTTTATTACACCATGAAGGTACCCTCAATTAAAAAACACTGGAAATTTTCCAAGTTGATAAAGGGCAATAACTGTGATAAAAACATACCAAATTGTCTGACCTTGCAAAATGTAATGTGCTCAGACATGTTAACTCTCCAGGGATGACGGGAAAATCCCGAAATCTCAGTGTAGTTCCCCGACTCCCGGACGGGAATCAGTTTTGGACCAAAAATCCAGGAAAACAACAGGTGGTGTGAGTGTAGTGTATATTACAACTTTGGGACGGATGAACTGATGGGCATGAGGAATTTTATATAGCCTTGCCAAGGTGGGGGATATAAAAATACACCGAAGGTTAAGAGTTAAACAGAAATACAATACCAGCACATGGTTGCGTGTTGCATTTATTCTTCCTCGTGTTGTCACCATGACAACGTTTTCCTCCATTTGATGGAGCAGGATTCGTGCATCTTCTTCTTTGGGTCTTGAATCCTTCTCCACATTGTTTGCTACAAGCACTCCATTTGCTCCAATGACTCCACTTACCATCAACTGAAGAAGAAAATAATGCAATATCACCGTCGATATGAGATCTCTCATCTATTTATACAATGAATATTGATCATAAAATGATGAACAGAGACTATTCAAAATTCTTACTAACTTTAGCTGTGTCTAATTCACATCAAGCCTCCATTTCTTCAGGTTTGCTTTGCAAAATGAGAAGCAAATATTGTGAGCAGTGATGCAGTAGCTGGAACTAATTAGCTTTTTTTTTATTTTGGGATAAAATCTATGAACACAAAAAGCATTCTCACAATCGATGAGTTGGATGGCATGATGTATATAATGAGTAGACAAATTACATACTTTTTTATCATCAACTATCATATGTGGCTTGTAGAGTATATATCACTTCTGATTGGTGGGTGGGGAAATCCCAATGACGTCGAACTAGTAAAGAAACTATTATGCAAATAGGATAATACCATCACATATCTTCGAAACTTCTTCGGAGTTGTTCCATTCAGTGTATAAGTGACAGTCACACCAACACACATCAGAAACATCGAAGATGTGAACCAGCATGGTCAGGTAAGGTAAATTTTGCACAGTAACTGTTAGTGAGAGACAGAATTTGTATTTTTGAAACCTACTGTTAAAAAAACATAATTTTCACTTTAAAAAGTCAAGAAAATTCTCACCCAAAAGCCAGCAGAATGCTTCATTTAATAGTACATTTAAAAGAAGCGACGAACAGTCTGATCCCTTTGGGATCTGGATCCTAGCTAGGCTACAAAAAGTTGATAATTAATTTTCTTTGGACAAATCAAGGCCTGATTATCCAGGAGAGGAACAACAGAATCAAGCTCTCAGGCCACCATTAGAATTCTAAAAGGAATTTGATGCTGTTATGAGCTGTTTGTTTACCAGCGTTTTGTGGAGTTTACTTGTTGATGTAATGTCATGTCCTTTTACTCATAAAGATATACAGATATTCTTTCTTACTTCAGTTACAGATACTACAATCAATAAATATTTAATTCACCTTTAGAACATCAAAATATTAACAAAATAAGTGGAACTACATGGCGTAATCATAAAACTATAGCTGTGACAAGTCTTCATTCCTAATTGTTTAATAAACAAACATCTCTGATAGTAAAAATTCTGTCACATGAAGTTTCGATTCAGAAACAGTTCATGTGTTGAATCAAAGAAAATTAAGTTTATGGTATTTTTCACATTCAACTGTCTGAAAATATTTCAGTTGGTTGGAAAAGTGAATCATGGGTTTGCTTTTTCGACTAACAGATATATCTCAAACACATGAATCTAAATATGGGCGATGGACTGTTTAAAGGCAGGATTGGTTCCAGATCACAACAGTATTAATTTTTTTAGGTAATTTGATTTGTGACATGAGAATTTGCAAGAAAATGTAAAAGATCAATACTCCGAAATCCAACCTTACGACAACTTCTCATTCACAGACAGAGACAACACAAATGTACAAGAAGAACTGGACCTATTCCATCACGTGGAACAAATTTTGATAAATGAAGTCATAGAAATGTGATTTCATTGAATCTCATGTCTTGCTATTATGATGGATGTATGACCCTATGAACTTCAAAAACTGAGTCAATATTAAATTGTCCTGATGATTCGAGTCAATTTGGGTGGCAGTGATTTAAAAATTTTCGAAATGTTTTCAAAATACTCCTCAGCATCTTCTCTTGAACTCTTCTATCATCAGGTCACCTGTGCCACTTTCCGAAACTACTTTGATACCATTCTGGAATATTCTACTTTTTGGATTGACTTCACCAAATTCTTGAGATGAAACTTGATAATTTTTATGGTTGTAGGAAGTTGCAATATGTAACTTGAAGTGAAATTCGATTTGATTCAAAATTCTCTTCCTGATTCGATCTAAAATTTTTGTTTCATAGTGCCCAAAAGGATGATATTAAAAAGTGTGTGCAGCTGGTAGGGGCACCATAACCATACTAAATACCTTTGAAACTGACGAAAGCATTCTTTCTTATCAGGATATGTTTTATAAACATGTGCTAAAACAGGTACGAATACCCATATGTTTCTCTTATTTAATGTGTCTGACACAGTCTGTCAGTGCTTAACCCTTTCAACACTGGTGCCCTGGAAGGTAGCATTTCAGTCAAGATTGTCAACAGTAAAATGGGCGAAACCATATGGATTTGTTAGGAGGTTCAGTAATAATCTAATTCAACAGTTCTATCGAGCTGTTGGATTAAATTATTACCAATCCATGCTTTAGATTTTTTGCTCTTAATATCGTTTGCTTGTCAACTACCAATTTTTTCTTTACGCAAAATTTTATGCACACAGGGTTAACATTTATGTGAGAATCAGAACTGAATCTCGCAAATAATTGTCAAAAGAAAATCTATTAGCATCACCTTTGATTATCATAGATTATGAAAATGTTTTTAAAGGCCTGAAGAATTCTACTTATTTCTGCTTCCACATAAGGTAAATCTTTGTCTTTGTGGTGGTGTCTTGTGAAGTCTTGGCTGCCCATACATACAGCCAAAATATCATTAGAAACCACTACCAAGATACTGTAACTTCAGCAAGACCACCGATAGCCTGTATATTAGAACATGTGTTCTACATGTACATCAAAGATGAGACACTTAACAAAATTTGCAATGGGTCCTTAAGGGCTAAACTCTTAGTAAATATATAAGTTTGACAATTTTTTTTTACAATGGAATATGTACTGGTTTCACTTATAAGTGTATAACACTACTCTCAAATTCTAAATTATTTTAGGACTGAAAATGGATCATCGCAAAAGGAGTCCACAAGAATCAAATCCAATTCTCACAAATCAGAACAAATTTTAAAAGAAATGTTGAATTCTTCATGATCGGACCAGTTTGGATTGTTTGAATCTGGTAAGTGTTTTTTGTTTCTTTGGTGATAACTATCTGTTTAGCAGCTTGACCTTTTATAAATTCATTGATGATACCTTCATGACATATCAGTCCAAATCTTTCAACACCTATAGGGCAACCCAGATGTGAAAATACAACAATCAGAAAGGAACAAGAACCCACTGGAAATACACTTTAAGAACAATCCAGCCAGCAGGTCTATACAGGTTGAGCTAGGGCAATATTGCCCCTCTTTTTATATCTATTTTAGTCTGGTCATGATTCAATCAATTAACAATCCAGCCAGCAGGTCTATACAGGTTGAGCTAGGGCAATATTGCCCCCCTTTTTATATCTATTTTAGTCTGGTCATGATTCAATCAATTAACAATCCAGCCAGCAGGTCTATACAGGTTGAGCTAGGGCAATATTGCCTCCCTTTTTATATCTATTTTAGTCTGGTCATGATTCAATCAATTAACAATCCAGCCAGCAGGTCTATACAGGTTGAGCTAGGGCAATATTGCCTCCCTTTTTATATCTATTTTAGTCTGGTCATGATTCAATCAATTAACAATCCAGCCAGCAGGTCTATACAGGTTGAGCTAGGGCAATATTGCCCCCCTTTTTTATATCTATTTTAGTCTGGTCATGATTCAATCAATTAACAATCCAGCCAGCAGGTCTATACAGGTTGAGCTAGGACAATATTGCCTCCTTTTTTATATCTATTTTAGTCTGGTCATGATTCAATCAATTAACAATCCAACCAGCAGGTCTATACAGGTTGAGCTAGGGCAATATTGCCCCCTTTTTTATATCTATTTTAGACTGGTCATGATTCAATCAATTAACAATCCAGCCAGCAGGTCTATACAGGTTGAGCTAGGGCAATATTGCCCCTCTTTTTATATCTATTTTAGTCTGGTCATGATTCAATCAATTAACAATCCAGCCAGCAGGTCTATACAGGTTGAGCTAGGGCAATATTGCCCCCCTTTTTATATCTATTTTAGTCTGGTCATGATTCAATCAATTAACAATCCAGCCAGCAGGTCTATACAGGTTGAGCTAGGGCAATATTGCCTCCCTTTTTATATCTATTTTAGTCTGGTCATGATTCAATCAATTAACAATCCAGCCAGCAGGTCTATACAGGTTGAGCTAGGGCAATATTGCCACCTTTTTTATATCTATTTTAGTCTGGTCATGATTCAATCAATTAACAATCCAGCCAGCAGGTCTATACAGGTTGAGCTAGGGCAATATTGCCACCTTTTTTTATATCTATTTTAGTCTGGTCATGATTCAATCAATTAACAATCCAGCCAGCAGGTCTATACAGGTTGAGCTAGGGCAATATTGCCCCCCTTTTTTATATCTATTTTAGTCTGGTCATGATTCAATCAATTAACAATCCAGCCAGCAGGTCTATACAGGTTGAGCTAGGGCAATATTGCCCCCCTTTTTTATATCTATTTTAGTCTGGTCATGATTCAATCAATTAACAATCCAGCCAGCAGGTCTATACAGGTTGAGCTAGGGCAATATTGCCCCCCTTTTTTATATCTATTTTAGTCTGGTCATGATTCAATCAATTAACAATCCAGCCAACAGGTCTATACAGGTTGAGCTAGGGCAATATTGCCCCTCTTTTTATGTCTATTTTAGTCTGGTCATGATTCAATCAATTAACAATCCAGCCAGCAGGTCTATACAGGTTGAGCTAGGGCAATATTGCCTCCCTTTTTATATCTATTTTAGTCTGGTCATGATTCAATCAATTACTTTAACCAATTACAAACCCCAAAGTTGACCTTCGGGTTTGAAAATGGATGAAGTAGAAGAAATGGACTGAGCCAACCAAAGGTGCAATTCATTGCACTAAAATTACTAAATGTGTTTACATTTGTAGATACTATAGTACAGGGATGTAAATGGCATAAAGTGAAAATGCCTGAAATTTGAAAAAGCCAAAATATTGTAATCTGAACAATGAAAACTAGAAAAACTGCGAGCACTGCTCACTAAATGATACCACCCACTCCCACCAAGAAACATTTTACAACAGTAAAAGTGTGTTTAATGTAGAGAGCACAAACACTGACAACCCCCCCCCCCCCCCCCAAAAAAAAAAATAAAAATACCTGAAAGCAGAATAGAAGGTGCACATCTATAATGTATATAAAAGAATGTCTGAGAGTTTCAATGAAATTCGCCCAATGGTATAAGAGGAGTAGCGGATAGCAGGAGTGTACCCCCCTAAAGCATCACAACAATTTGGCTAAGTTCATTTCGCCCTTTGGGAAAGAGTAAAAAATAAAAATACCTGAAAGCAAAATAGGAGGTGCACATCTATAATGTATAGAAAAGAATGCCTGTAAGTTTCAATGAAATCCACCCACTGGTTTAAGAGGAGTAGCGGATAGCAGATGTGTACCCCCAAAGCGTCACGGACGTACGGACGTACGTAAGTACGGAAGTACGGACACCATGAATGCTATATACCGCCCACTTTTCAAGTGGGTGGTATAAAAAAAAGGACTACAGACAAGCAGATTGTATTTTTTAATATAGTCCGTACGGACGTACGTAAGTACGGAAGTACGGACACCATGAATGCTATATACCGCCCACTTTTCAAGTGGGTGGTATAAAAAAAAGGACTACAGACAAGCAGATTGTATTTTTTAATATACTTATTGGTTCAATACATATTTTCTGCAATAAATTCAAGGAAAACAGCCTTTTCAGTTCATATCGCTTAATAAAATCTAATTCTTGTGCCCTGTCCTTCGATTGCCTGAATTCAGGCAATTGCCTGAAAATTCTCATATTTGATAGTATAATGCAGCCTTATAGTGGTACATTTGCATACCCTCTAATTGTAGAACTCACCATGTAATCATGAAATGTTGGGGAAGGGGATCACACTTCCTCTGGGAAAACTGCCTCTTTTATTGTGGCCTTCACAGGGAACACCCTATCCCCTGTCAGGGAGCACAAGCCCTCTTGTCAGGACATCCTAGGGCTAGCCCTGTCATGAAGCATGTTTGTAGAAAAAAGTATGAGGTGCAAGAGATGCCTCAAAAATGATTAAAAGTGGGAAGATATTCCATGACTGTATGTTACTAATTAATTGTCTTTGCATGATAGCAAGGATCCAGTTAGAAATGTTACACTATCTCAAAATTCCAAATTCAGAATAAAAAGTTATAGTCTTTGTTTGACAGCAAGGTTCCAATTAGAAATGTTACACTATGTCAAAATTCAAAATTCAGAATAAAAAGTTATAGTCTTTGTTTGATACCAAGGTTCCAATTAGAAATGTTAAACTATGTCAAAATTCCAAATTCAGAATAAAAAGTTATAGTCTTTGTTTGACAGCAAGGTTCCAATTAGAAATGTTACACTATGTCAAAATTCAAAATTCAGAATAAAAAGTTATAGTCTTTTGTTTGATAGCAAGGTTCCAATTAGAAATGTTAAACTATGTCAAAATTCCAAATTCAGAATAAAAATTTATTGTCTTTGTTTGATAGCAAGGTTCCAATTAGAAATGTTACACTATGTCAAAATTCCAAATTCAGAATAAAAAGTTATAGTCTTTGTTTGACAGCATGGTTCCAATTACAAATGTTACACTATGTCGAAATTCTAAATTCAGAATAAAAAGTTATAGACTTTGTTTGACAGCAAGGTTCCAATTAGAAATGTTACACTATGTCAACATTCCAAATTCAGAATAAAAAGTTATAGTCTTTGTTTGACAGCAAGGTTCCAATTAGAAATGTTACACTATGTCAAAATTCCAAATTCTGAATAAAAATTGTTTGTTATTACTTTACTGGAATGTGTATGCAGCTGGTGCTGGGTTAAGTATGCATTATTAATTGGTCTCCTGTGAATTTGATAAAGGATTTTTTTGTGCCCAGAGTGGACTTTCCATCGCTAATTATTTAATACCATATCAGCATCTAAGGCTATACAACTAGATTATATAATTTTGATTCCTGGTTGTGGTCTAAGAATTTCTCTGGTATCAGGAGTGACTTTTAGAACCATTACAAACTTTTGATTCCCATTGTGGTCGATGCATTTCTTGGATATTGTGAATCAAAATTGAGAGCCAGAAACTCACTGTTCACGGGACTAAACCCTAATTGTGACATAGTCATGATCCAGATGAAATTTTCTGCCTGATTGCGTAATGACTGCACTGTGAACCATCAGCTGAAGGACAGTTTAATTATTGTCCATTCAGAAACCCGGGCATGAAATTGGCAGGGCGATGAAAAGAAAAATACACAAAATATCTACTAAGTTTCAGGTTCGGATTATTTGAAATTGATTTTCTACTCATCACATTCGCGTACTTTTATTGCGAATGTGAAGGAAATTCCGTCATCATTTTTTCCCATTTTCAATGTAGTTTAGCGTGTATTTTCGGAACAGCATCCATTTCTCAACGACGCTCATTTGACGTAACTGGGACAGTTCATTTTCGAAAAGGTAAGAATTTTTTTTAATGCCACTGCGCTTGCGCACTGCGCGGCATATTCACGTCTGCTAATTGTTTGCTTCCGGGTTGGTTTCGTTTTAATTTAGTCAAGGTTAGTCAATCGTTTATACCCAATGTTGCCCATTTCAGAGGACTTCCACCCCAAGCATTGGTGACTGGGTCCTATTTTACCAGTAAGACATAACTTGTTTACAGTAGTGAACAAGCAGTCTCTCACTTCCCGGGGATCCCCGGGAAGTGAGGCAGTGCTTGCTTACTGTGTCTATGAGTATGATAAACAAACTCTGTTTTACTGGTAAAATAGGACCCGGTAAGCAATGTCTGGGGTGGAAGTCCTCTAAAATGGTCAACATAGTATAAAAGATTGGCTTGACTTGACTTTATATCCATGTTGTGTTCACGATCAGCCATTGTGCACAAGTATGTGACATTAAACACCAATAAATAAATAAATAAATTCAATGATAATTTAATCTTCCAATTATTACTCAAAACAAGCATTCCGTATTCTTATAATAAGAGGCATTATTCGACAATCAACCACTGAAGCTTTATATTTAGTGACAAAACAATTCACTGCCTGTTTCTTTAGTTGGAAAGACGTTTCTCTGAAATTGCCATCTCAATTTCAATTTTCATTACAAATCTTGTGATCAAGGTAGAATAGACATTTAACACCATATGGAGAATGTTGAAAATATGTACATGTTTTGATAACACACTTGATCATCTTCTGGATACTTTTGTTTTGGATAGACTGGGGATGAAAGTTGTTTTTTCAGATTAACTTTTCATTTGTCCCATTCAGAAGCCAATGACACTGAACAGTGCTTGTTGACTGATATCTGGTTTACTGATGAAAAATGTGCTGGCATACATTGCCTTCATTGAAGTGCACTGAAATTGGCAATATGGTTTCAAAGTAAACGATCAGCAAAAGTTGACTGTATACCTTTGCTGCAGCCATAATTAGCCATAGATGAACAGAAATGTCTTTAAATGGTAAAAACAAAGAAATGAATCTGTGATAGAAATGTCATTTGCTTATGTGATAAAAAATTTCAAAATTTATTTAAATTGTTTTATACTTTTATGTGCAAGTAAATGTGATATAAATTAAATTAATATTTTATTGTTTCATATTTATTTTTGTTGTTGAATAATAACTTGTTTGATCAAAATTTTGTTGTTTCTCTTATTTTAATTAAGTAGCTGTGGGAATATTCAGACCAGTACCCAACCAGGAAAATATTCACAATCAGTAATTACTTCATGCAGGGTTCCAAATTTCACATAATACTTCCACCATTCTCGTGAAGTTTATATATGATAGTATAATTGAACATATATTGGAGGGGGCTTTCAGAGCCATTTCTAATAGTGTTAAACATAATAGCATTTCTAATGCAAAAGAGAAGGAACTCAATAAATGTGTCTTTCATAAATTAATCAGGTCATTGGAGATTGCCAGAAATCAGTTGGAAGTGTTCAACAGAATGGGGAGCTTGGTGGCTCATAGAAATTGTAATCTGAAGGTTAATGGTTTGTTCATGACCCACATCATCGACTTTGTGTCCTTATGCAAGACACTTAACCCTTTACCAAATGTGGATTGTAGAAGATACCACCAAAACATTTCTTCAATAACTAAAATTTTCAATTTTTGTCTCAAAAACAAAGCTTATGAACCCCCATTAGAACGAGCTTGTTCCAACGAGGGGTCATAAGCTATGTTTTTGTGACAGAAATTGCACACATAAAAGTTTGAATGGCGATTTTTATGCTCCCCAAAAAATGGGGGGGGGGGGGGATATAGTAGCTGCTTTATCTGTCCGTCCGTTCTTACGTCTGTCTGTCTGTCTGTCTGTCTGTCTGTCTGTCTATCCATCCATGCAGGCCAACATTTGCCCTTTGGGAGGTATAATTTTTGTCCAACTCATGTTTAGGAGGTATTTCTAATTTAGGGAGTTAAATAAGAGTACCCCCTAAAACAAAACCCCCAAAATGGTTCGGCTAGGGCATGGTTAGGGTCAGGGATGAGTTAGGGGTGCCACCAGAGTAGGAGTAGTTCCAAAGTTAAGGCTGGAGGGGGTTAGGTTCCAGTGAGGGTTTGGGTCAGGGGTGGGATTTTAGGGTCCAAATACCTCATATGCCAAAAATGGTTGGGATTCTTCCAGTAGTTTCCGAGTCCATAGAGGACACACTTATTAAGTCACCTTTTATACAGTAGAACAGGGATGAGACATTTCAGCAAATTATGCACAGAATTCTGAAATTTTATTTCTATAAATGTACATGAAAATGGTATTGAAAGACCTTTTCGTGTAAATTTATGAAATTAAACTATATGTCAACCAACGGGTTTACTCTGTGTTCTTTTAATTTCATAAATTTGTCCTAAAAAATCCTGAGAGTTCTAACTACATGTGTAATTTCAGCAAATTTAGTTGCATGACAATCCCATCCCTGTCAAGAAAATTATAACTCATTGGCCAGCCGCTGATTTGCCATGGTTATCATAAGAGAGGGCCATCATTCCTATTGCACCCCAACCCCTCTCCCATCAGGGAATAAATATAAATTTATGGACCATTACTTGCTGATATAACCCAAAGAGGTGATAATCGGTGCTTATGAATTGCTTGAAATAAGGAGTCCTCTAAAGTGGTAAGATTAACAAAGACCAGAAATGTCTGTCTCAACACTATTTTATAGTTTTATTCCATTAGTGATAATGCCATACATAGATAAAAGGAGGATATATAACTTTTTGAATGGATACCGAAATCATTTCATTGGGGAGAGTGAAAAATAACACATTCTCACGAGTATAATTTTTCATCCTCGCGAATGTGATATTTCTGTATCCATTCGAGAACTGTACATTTCCTTTTTTATTATACCCAATGGGGCAAGGCCCTAAGCCAGCCGAAACTAAATTTTTCCGACGAGGGGGCGAAGGTTGAAAATTTCCGACAAAATTTCTGAAATTTTTCAAAAAATGCCCCCAAAACCTCCATTTTGCACACAAATTCCAGAAAAAGAAGCCAAAATTACCAAAAACCCGTCAAAATTCGACTGAAAAGAGACAAAAATTTCCGAAAAAGAGGCAAAAATTTCCGTCAGACACTATCATGAGGGAGGGGGCGGTTCCCCTAGCCCCCACAACACCCCACTACCTTCGGGCATGATGGGGCCCTACCGTCAGACGCAAGCATGCACTTGATTCAGAATTAATTGCATCTTTTCAGTTCCATCAAATAGTCCCATCTTGAGGTTCATTATGTATCGTAACACTCAAAAAACCAATTGGTCATTAAGTTTACCACATGCAACACTTAAGACAAACATGTCTTTTAATACAGTCCACCGGGGAGGGGGGGGGGGGGGGGCAATTCGGGAAATGAGAAGGTTTTTGCTTCAAAATGCTTTTTGAAGGATTTGGAGAAATTTTATGCGAAAACAATTATTTATTTATTTATATATTGGGCTTTATGACACTTTCAGCAGCCAGGGTCACATTGTGTCGAGCAGATTTACGGGTGGAGGAAGCCGGAGTACCCGGAGAGAACCACCGAGCAGCGGCGAGCATCTGCTAGGCTCTCCAACGTACCAACCCGATAAGGGTTAGCATTGGTTGAAGGCATGTGCACCATCGACGTGCAGTACGCCTTAGTACACGGCGCCACTGTGGCTCCAAGAAGGCAATGGGGATGAAGTGTCGTGCCCAAGGACACAACGCGGTTGCCTCAGGTGCGATTCGAACCAAGGACCTCTCGGTTTGCAGCCTGCACCTCTACCAACTGAGTCACCGCGATCCCCGCGAAAACAATTACATCTATGACCACTCATCCCTACAAACACTTGGTGTCAATGAGGGGAACTTTTTTCTTGTTTCAAAATACGTTTGAAAGGTTTTAGAGGGGGGGGAGGTATCCCCAATGTCCACCCATGTACACATGTCCCCTAAACCCTAAGACAGGCACAGACCACGACCTACGGTGATCAATATAAAAATTGAGATTGATGTTCAACGCCAGTAAAAAGGTTAATTGTGTCTTTTCGGTCTTAGATCTCAATTGGATGTTAGTCAACGCTCCAACCAATGTCCTTGGTCGGAAAGGCATAGCCCACAGAAAGGGTACAGGGTGCTGTTTTTAGCTTCGCAGCTGGTATGATCCTGGCAATCGCACCACATAGGCCTAACTAGAATGTTATACAGTTGTAGTCAGTCTGTGTGTTTGCGTAGATATATTTAGCCCAGAAGCATTGGGTCAATTTTTTCAATACATGCTAACATAGAGGTCCCAGATATCCTTTGGCGCCCCTGCTTTTCATAAGAAAATGGATTTTGCAAGCACAAACAGGGGTTACTCTTTCAACCGATCAATTCTATCGCTCCTTGAGTCAAGCGAGTCGATTATGAGTAATGGGTTGTCGTTTTGTTGTTAGGGATTCTGCATTGCTGCCAAATATGCTGTAGTAGGCTGTGAACTTAGTGTGAAGTATCAAACAGGTGGAAGGTTACATAGAACAAGTTGTGCAATCTCATTCGCACATAATCCTGTTCCCGCATGTCCTTTGCCTCCCCACTCCAGCCCCACTCCAACACCCCTAGCTATGGGGCACCACCTCCCCTTCAACAACCAGGAGAGAAAATACACAGCAAAAAATGAAGGTGCTTTTAGAACCCAAACTGGTTCTATCCGTGAAGAACCTTCATTTCTTTCAGTGTACCTGCGCCCATTTACCCCCTCCCCCTCCCCCACCCCCACCCCCACACACACATACACACAAACAAACAGGCAATCCCCATCTCCTTTCCAATGTTAGTATTTTCAAATTTCGTTACACAGGTAAGCAAGATGGACGGAAAAAGGAAAAATACCAGTGTAATTCAGTGATCCAATCTGAGAAATGAAGGACGCCCCTACTAAAACAAAATATGGCGACGTGAAGACCCCTCACAAATTGATTCCAGTATCGGGTCTAGTACAGGCGTACATGTATGGACCAATTCTGTTAAGGTGGGCCGGCTGGATTTTTGTGCCCGGGAAACGAATGTGTGGGACTATCTGGGCCTGTAACGCCGAGGCTGGAATGAGAGCCCTACCCCCCCCCTCCCTCCCCAGCTACCCACCTACAAACACACTTATAGTTGAGAAGAAAATCTAACTTTTTGGGTTCAAATATATTTTTGTGCAAGTTCAGGCCCCCCACTCCCACCCCAACACACACACACACGCGATAAAAGGTAAATTTCTGCAGCCGGTCTTCAACAAAATTTCAGGTAGCCAAAATATGCTGCACTTGCATGGGGAAAATCTTTTTTTTTTCAAAACATTTTCATGGGGCACGGTAACCCCCTCCCCCCCCCCCTAAAAAAAACCCAAAAGAATGAAGGAGGTTGCCAATTTAGGTCAAAAATCAAGCCGTCAAAACAAATTTTCAATAACTAAAACATTTGAAAAGTCAAGAGAAAAGTCTTTTTTCCGGCTGTTTTTAACTAACTATAGGCTGTCAAACGTCTGCTAAGTACTGCTGGTACAATTGCATTGAGAAAAATGATTTTTTTTTCCAAAACAGTTAATCATAATTTTGGGTCAAAGCACCGTCCAATACAAACTTGCTGGAGGAAAATATCAAATTTGCCCGAAAAAAACGCATTTTTTCTGGTTCAGTTCAGCGAGGGGTGGGGGGTGGGGGTGGGGGGGGTGTGGGGGGTTTGGGGGCTAGAATACCACACACTAAAAACTAAAGTGTTAAAACTGACACTTTCAAGGTGTTAAACCCATTCTAACTCTTAGGGTTTGATTTTAACACTCAAAGTGCAATGCTTTAAGCACTTAGACATTACAATCGTCAGACATCTGAAACTTGAATGGATGGCACTTCCCATGTGTCTAGCATTGGTGGTTCTTCCAGAATCGTCCATAAATTGATTTTCGCTTGGTGGGTACATACTTAAAAGGACACAACGCAGATGACGAGGATCAGGCTCGAGAGTTTGAGCCTGATCCGCGTCATCTGCGTTGTTTTCTTTTAAGTGTCGCGACATTACACTTGTCAAGTGGTATTATTGTAACACCTGTAATGTTCTGGGATATCTACACTTGAACAAAGTGCTAGTTCAGCTCTTAGTAAGTGTTAAATACAGCACTTCAAGTGTAGTTTTTAACACTTTAGTTTTTAGCGTGCATGACGGCCCCGACCCACACGCCTATGTTCCGTTGCGACATTTTATTAACCGAATACCGTAACATGGAGGGAATTCGAACATCGCTTGAGTTTATCACAAAATCGTGCGGTTGGATTTAGGCAGGCATGCCTGGTGAAGGGTTACCTGTGATTTTAAATGAAATCCGGCGGACATGTCGAATCGATCCAGCTTTCCAATTCATATCCACTTTACCGTGGATATTTGAAACTATTTTCGCCCAAAAAGGCAGTGTGAAAAAAACTATCGGTTATCGATTTCGTTAATATTTGGCCTAGTGTTTATTTAGTCTCTTAATTTCGCTTCCAGAAAAGGCCAATATTTACGGATATTATTTATTAAATTCCTGTAATTTCTCTTATTTTTGACTATAATTTACACTTATGCACATCGATTTGTTGTGGGCCAAAGTGTTACTGTGAGTGTGACTCTTTAGCAGGAGAAACAACACAGCTCAAACGGTTCAAGATTTTATGAAGTCTATTTCCAAAATCCATTAAGAGAAGGCAGCTCGTCGCGTGACGTCACTTGCCTCAACTCCCTGAAGTGAAAATAGAATATGCCACTCGTTACGTCATCGATAAACAACAATGTCAGCTGCAGTGCAAAAGAGACGCTGAAGTGCCGTTGAATGTAAACATGGACTGATAAGTAGGGAAATGAAATTCAAACGTCGAAAGTAAACGCGCAGAAAGTTTTCCCTACTCATCTTCTTTAAATTGAGTGGTCATCTATAGCTGAACACCGAATAGAACCTGAGAAAAGGCGAAATATGTGCGGGCCAGGAAGGTTTCTGGACGGATAATAGTTAAACATTTGTTTCTTGTGCTTCAATAATATTCCATTTTTTGGGATAAAATTCAACTAAGCAAGTACTTTGCCTTCACTGTACATGATTATGTTTTCATACACTGTCAGCTAGTTCGATGCCCAATTCTAAAATGAAGGGCCAGCTGTATATGTTAATCGTGGGACATGATATAAATTATATTTCATAGATGCAAATATGATTTGGCTGCCTTAAAAATGTCAGATAGATGATTTTTGTCCATATCTTAGAAGTTTAAAACTCAAAAGAATCAAGCAAATTTTTAAAATAGTTTCAATACAGTGAAGCCCACTTAACTGGATGTCTCTTAATTGTACATCCCTGTTAATTGAATATAATTTTCAAACACAAAATCATTTACTATACATTCAGTACAAATTTGATCCATTAATTGCATATGGGTTGTACAGTAAACTCCTGTTAATTGAATATAAATTTTTGTAATATGTCGAAAAAATTACTGTGACATGCACCAAATTCCCCTTATTTATCAACCTTTTTGGCCTCACTACATCCAATACAGGCATTTCTTCTATTATATCTTGTTTGACAGAGCTCTATGAGCTCTGTCAAACAAGATATAATAGAATAAATGCTCAGTTTACCTCCAGAACACACGAAACTGACCAACTCCCTGTTAATTGTATACTCCTGTTAATTGAATAATTTACACTGGCAAAATGGATATTCAATTAAGAGGATTCTACTGTACCAGCACATGTTTGCATGTTGCAGTTGTCTGTCTTAATTCTGTCACCGCGACAATCTCTTATTTTTCATCCCAGTTTTCACAAGCAGCAAATTTATTTGAAAGAGTGCAGTGGCTACAGGCAAAACAGCAAGCATGTAAATCTGAGTTAAACTTCCTGGACTTACACTTAGAACAAATATTTTTTATAGTAGAAACAATAATTTACAAAACCAAAAATTATAAGTATGCTGCACCCCTAAATAATAATGCCAAAATTATTCAAGGCAAGTATACATAATACAGACAATCACAAATATTTCCAAAAAAGAAATTTTTTTTTTTTTAAATTTTGAAGGAAGTCTATGTACCCCAAGGGAACCTCAGGTGCCCACAGGCATCCCAATAGAGCCTAAGTGTGGACAAGCACAACATAATTGAAGCTAAACTACCGGAATAAGGAAAAATGTCTATCCTAATAGAAACACAATAACTGTGCTATAATAAACAATGTTATATTACATACAAAATGTTAAACAGAAAACAATGTCAAGAGAGAAAACAGACACAAATCAGACAAACTGGCACAACAGAGGCCCTCAGTCAGTAACCGATCAACAGCCACCTGATGCAAAGCTAGATCTTCACAGGAAGAAAAAACAATGCATCTGGTAGAAGATGCATGACCAAAAAACATCCTAAACAGCTAAAGATGAGGTCGTAAACACAGGTGTAAACAGAATACACATTCTGTAATACATGTCAAATTCCCAAGAAATTTTAAGAAAAAATTCTCAATAAAAAAGCCAAAAGAGCTTGGGAATCTAACAGGAGGGTTCAGGAGAGGAAAGGGAAGGAAAACTTAACAAACAATAGTGGTGTCATAGTAAGTATGACAACATTCAGCATATCCCAAAAATGGGAAGCATGAATAATTTTTTATAAAAATTATAAAGTTACAGCCCATGTTCACTTCCAACATCCTACTACAGTGTTGATTCAATGAAACTAATAATTGATTTGAGTCTGGTATCTTCAGGATTATGATTTAAAGCACGGGTGTCAATTGAGATGTTTACTGACTAGGGCCAAACAAAAAATTATGCTTCGTGGCAATTTTGGTGTCTTCCTGGTTACCATGCATGTGCAGCACAAAAGTATGGAGGACCAGATAGGACTTTGAATTTTTTGATTTCTATTTTATTACACCATGAAGGTACCCTCAATTAAAAAAACACTGGAAATTTTCCAAGTTGATAAAGGGCAATAACTGTGATAAAAACATACCAAATTGTCTGACCTTGCAAAATGGTAATGTGCTCAGACATGTTAACTCTCCAGGGATGACGGGAAAATCCCGAAATCTCAGTGTAGTTCCCCGACTCCCGGACGGGAATCAGTTTTGGACCAAAAATCCAGGAAAACAACAGGTGGTGTGAGTGTAGTGTATATTACAACTTTGGGACGGATGAACTGATGGGCATGAGGAATTTTATATAGCCTTGCCAAGGTGGGGGATATAAAAATACACCGAAGGTTAAGAGTTAAACAGAAATACAATACCAGCACATGGTTGCGTGTTGCATTTATTCTTCCTCGTGTTGTCACCATGACAACGTTTTCCTCCATTTGATGGAGCAGGATTCGTGCATGTTCTTCTTTGGGTCTTGAATCCTTCTCCACATTGTTTGCTACAAGCACTCCATTTGCTCCAATGACTCCACTTACCATCAACTGAAGAAGAAAATAATGCAATATCACCGTCGATATGAGAACTCTCATCTATTTATACAATGAATATTGATCATAAAATGATGAACAGAGACTATTCAAAATTCTTACTAACTTTAGCCGTGTCTAATTCACATCAAGCCTCCATTTCTTCAGGTTTGCATTGCAAAATGAGAAGCAAATATTGTGAGCGGTGATGCAGTAGCTGGAACTTATTAGCTTTTTTTTTTTATTTCGGGATAAAATCTATGAACACAAAAAGCATTCTCACAATCGATGAGTTGGATGGCATGATGCATATAATGAGTAGACAAATTACATACTTTTTTATCATCAACTACCATATGTGGCTTGTAGAGTATATATCACTTCTGATTGGTGGGTGGGGAAATCCCAATGACGTCGAACTAGTAAAGAAACTATTATGCAAATAGGATAATACCATCACATATCTTCGAACCTTCTTTGGAGTTGTTCCATTCAATGTATAAGTGACAGTCACACCAACACACGTCAGAAACATCGAAAATGTGAACCAGCATGGTCAGGTAAGGAAAATTTTGCACAGTAACTGTTAGTGAGAGACAGAATTTGTATTTTTGAAACCTACTGTTAAAAAAACATAATTTTCACTTTAAAAAGTCAAGAAAATTCTCACCCAAAAGCCAGCAGAATGCTTCATTTAACCCTTTACCCAACGTAACGGCCAAAACCGGCCAACGCTATTCTCAAAAATCGCCAATTAATTTTCAAAATATTTTCATTTTTTGTCTCAAAAACATAGGTTATGACCCCTCGTTGGAACGAGCTCGTCGAGCTCGTTCCAACGAGGGGTCATAACCTATGTTTTTGAGACAAAAAATGAAAAAAATTAGTTATTCAAGAATTATTTTTGCAAGTGTCGTCTGCTTTTCATGTTAGGTAAAGGGTTAATAGTACATTTAAAAGAAGCGATGAGCAGTCTGATCCCTTTGGGATCTGGATCCTAGGCTACAAAAAGTTGCTAATTAATTTCCTTTGGACAAATTAAGGCCTGATTCTCCAGGAGAGGAACAACAGAATCAAGCTCTCAGGCCATCATTAGAATTCTACAAGGAATCTGATGCTGTTATGAGCTGTTTGTTTACCAGCGTTTTGTGGAGTTTACTCGTTGATGTAATGTCATGTCCTTTTACTCATAAAGATATACAGATATTCTTTCTCACTTCAGTTACAGATACTACAATCAATAAATATTTAATTCACCTTTAGAACATCAAAATATTAACAAAATAAGTGGAACTACATGGCGTCATCATAAAACTACAGCTGTGACAAGTCTTCATTCCTAATTGTTTAATAAACAAACATCTCTAATGGTAAAAATTCTGTCACATGAAGTTTCGATTCAGAAACAGTTCATGTGTTGAATCAAAGAAAATTAAGTTTATGGTATTTTTCACATTCAACTGTCTGAAAATATTTCAGTTGGTTGGAAAAGTGAATCATGGGTTTGCTTTTTCGACTAACAGATATATCTCAAACACATGAATCTAAATATGGGCGATGGACTGTTTAAAGGCAGGATTAGTTCCAGACCATAACATTATTAATTTTTTTAGGTAATTTGATTTGTGACATGAGAATTTGCAAGAAAATGTAAAAGATCAATACTCCGAAATCCAACCTTACGACAACTTCTCATTCACAGACAGAGACAACACAAATGTACAAGAAGAACTGGACCTATTCCATCACGTGGAACAAATTTTGATAAATGAAGTCATAGAAATGTGATTTCATTGAATCTCATGTCTTGCTATTATGATGGATGTATGACCCTATGAACTTCAAAAACTGAGTCAATATTAAATTGTCCTGATGATTCGAGTCAATTTGGGTGGCAGTGATTTAAAAATTTTCGAAATGTTTTCAAAATACTCCTCAGCATCTTCTCTTGAACTCTTCTATCATCAGGTCACCTGTGCCACTTTCCGAAACTACTTTGATACCATTCTGGAATATTCTACTTTTTGGATTGACTTCACCAAATTCTTGAGATGAAACTTGATAATTTTTATGGTTGTAGGAAGTTGCAATATGTAACTTGAAGACAAGTGAAATTCGATTTGATTCAAAATTCTCTTCCTGATTCAATCTAAAATTTTTGTTTCATAGTGCCCAAAAGGATGATATTAAAAAGTGTGTGCAGCTGGTAGGGGCACCATAACCATACTAAATACCTTTGAAACTGACGAAAGCATTCTTTCTTATCAGGATATGTTTTATAAACATGTGCTAAAACAGGTACGAATACCCATATGTTTCTCTTATTTAATGTGTCTGACACAGTCTGTCAGTGCTTAACCCTTTCAACACTGGTGCCCTGGAAGGTAGCATTTCAGTCAAGACTGTCAACAGTAAAATGGGCGAAACCATATGGATTTGTTAGGAGGTTCAGTAATAATCTAATTCAACAGTTCTATCGAGCTGTTGGATTAAATTATTACCAATCCATGCTTTAGATTTTTTGCTCTTAATATCGTTTGCTTGTCAACTACCAATTTTTTCTTTACGCAAAATTTTATGCACACAGGGTTAACATTTATGTGAGAATCAGAACTGAATCTCGCAAATAATTGTCAAAAGAAAATCTATTAGCATCACCTTTGATTATCATAGATTATGAAAATGTTTTTAAAGGCCTGAAGAATTCTACTTATTTCTGCTTCCACATAAGGTAAATCTTTCGTCTTTGTGGTGGTGTCTTGTGAAGTCTTGGCTGCCCATACATACAGCCAAAATATCATTAGAAACCACTACCAAGATACTGTAACTTCAGCAAGACCACCAATAGCCTGTATATTAGAACATGTGTTCTACATGTACATCAAAGATGAGACACTTAACAAAATTTGCAATGGGTCCTTAAGGGTTAAACTCTTAGTAAATATATAAGTTTGACAATTTTTTTTTACAATGGAATATGTACTGGTTTCACTTACAAGTGTATAACACTACTCTCAAATTCTAAATTATTTTAGGACTGAAAATGGATCATCGCAAAAGGAGTCCACAAGAATCAAATCCAATTCTCACAAATCAGAACAAATTTTAAAAGAAATGTTGAATTCTTCATGATCGGACCAGTTTGGATTGTTTGAATCTGGTAAGTGTTTTTTGTTTCTTTGGTGATAACTATCTGTTTAGCAGCTTGACCTTTTATAAATTCATTGATGATACCTTCATGACATATCAGTCCAAATCTTTCAACACCTATAGGGCAACCCAGATGTGAAAATACAACAATCAGAAAGGAACAAGAACCCACTGGAAATACACTTTAAGAACAATCCAGCCAGCAGGTCTATACAGGTTGAGCTAGGGCAATATTGCCCCTCTTTTTATATCTATTTTAGTCTGGTCATGATTCAATCAATTAACAATCCAGCCAGCAGGTCTATACAGGTTGAGCTAGGGCAATATTGCCCCCCTTTTTATATCTATTTTAGTCTGGTCATGATTCAATCAATTAACAATCCAGCCAGCAGGTCTATACAGGTTGAGCTAGGGCAATATTGCCTCCCTTTTTATATCTATTTTAGTCTGGTCATGATTCAATCAATTAACAATCCAGCCAGCAGGTCTATACAGGTTGAGCTAGGGCAATATTGCCTCCCTTTTTATATCTATTTTAGTCTGGTCATGATTCAATCAATTAACAATCCAGCCAGCAGGTCTATACAGGTTGAGCTAGGGCAATATTGCCCCCCTTTTTTATATCTATTTTAGTCTGGTCACGATTCAATCAATTAACAATCCAGCCAGCAGGTCTATACAGGTTGAGCTAGGACAATATTGCCTCCTTTTTTATATCTATTTTAGTCTGGTCATGATTCAATCAATTAACAATCCAGCCAGCAGGTCTATACAGGTTGAGCTAGGGCAATATTGCCCCCTTTTTTATATCTATTTTAGTCTGGTCATGATTCAATCAATTAACAATCCAGCCAGCAGGTCTATACAGGTTGAGCTAGGGCAATATTGCCACCTTTTTTTATATCTATTTTAGTCTGGTCATGATTCAATCAATTAACAATCCAGCCAGCAGGTCTATACAGGTTGAGCTAGGGCAATATTGCCCCCCTTTTTTATATCTATTTTAGTCTGGTCATGATTCAATCAATTAACAATCCAGCCAGCAGGTCTATACAGGTTGAGCTAGGGCAATATTGCCCCCCTTTTTTATATCTATTTTAGTCTGGTCATGATTCAATCAATTAACAATCCAGCCAGCAGGTCTATACAGGTTGAGATAGGGCAATATTGCCCCCCTTTTTTATATCTATTTTAGTCTGGTCATGATTCAATCAATTAACAATCCAGCCAGCAGGTCTATACAGGTTGAGCTAGGGCAATATTGCCCCCCTTTTTATGTCTATTTTAGTCTGGTCATGATTCAATCAATTAACAATCCAGCCAGCAGGTCTATACAGGTTGAGCTAGGGCAATATTGCCTCCCTTTTTATATCTATTTTAGTCTGGTCATGATTCAATCAATTACTTTAACCAATTACAAACCCCAAAGTTGACCTTCGGGTTTGAAAATGGATGAAGTAGAAGAAATGGACTGAGCCAACCAAAGGTGCAATTCATTGCACTAAAATTACTAAATGTGTTTACATTTGTAGATACTATAGTACAGGGATGTAAATGGCATAAAGTGAAAATGCCTGAAATTTGAAAAAGCCAAAATATTGTAATCTGAACAATGAAAACTAGAAAAACTGTGAGCACTGCTCACTAAATGATACCACCCACTCCCACCAAGAAACATTTTACAACAGTAAAAGTGTGTTTAATGTAGAGAGCACAAACACTGACAACCCCCCCCCCCCCCCCCCCCCCAAAAAAAAAAAAATAAAAATACCTGAAAGCAGAATAGAAGGTGCACATCTATAATGTATATAAAAGAATGTCTGAGAGTTTCAATGAAATTCGCCCACTGGTATAAGAGGAGTAGCGGATAGCAGGAGTGTACCCCCCTAAAGCATCACAACAATTTGGCTAAGTTCATTTCGCCCTTTGGGAAAGAGTAAAAAATAAAAATACCTGAAAGCAAAATAGGAGGTGCACATCTATAATGTATAGAAAAGAATGCCTGTAAGTTTCAATGAAATCCACCCACTGGTTTAAGAGGAGTAGCGGATAGCAGGTGTGTACCCCCAAAGCGTCACGGATGTACGGACGTACGGACGTACGTAAGTACGGAAGTACGGACACCATGAATGCTATATACCGCCCACTTTTCAAGTGGGTGGTATAAAAAAAAGGACTACAGACAAGCAGATTGTATTTTTTAATATACTTATTGGTTCAATACATATTTTCTGCAATAAATTCAAGGAAAACAGCCTTTTCAGTTCATATCGCTTAATAAAATCTAATTCTTGTGCCCTGTCCTTCGATTGCCTGAATTCAGGCAATTGCCTGAAAATTCTCATATTTGATAGTATAATGCAGCCTTATAGTGGTACATTTGCATACCCTCTAATTGTAGAACTCACCATGTAATCATGAAATGTTGGGGGAGGGGATCACACTTCCTCTGGGAAAACTGCCTCTTTTATTGTGGCCTTCACAGGGAACACCCTATCCCCTGTCAGGGAGCACAAGCCCTCTTGTCAGGACATCCTAGGGCTAGCCCTGTCATGAAGCATGTTTGTAGAAAAAAGTATGAGGTGCAAGAGATGCCTCAAAAATGATTAAAAGTGGGAAGATATTCCATGACTGTATGTTACTAATTAATTGTCTTTGCATGATAGCAAGGATCCAGTTAGAAATGTTACACTATCTCAAAATTCCAAATTCAGAATAAAAAGTTATAGTCTTTGTTTGACAGCAAGGTTCCAATTAGAAATTTACACTATCTCAAAATTCCAAATTCAGAATAAAAAGTTATAGTCTTTGTTTGATAGCAAGGTTCCAATTAGAAATGTTACACTATGTCAAAATTCAAAATTCAGAATAAAAAGTTATAGTCTTTGTTTGATACCAAGGTTCCAATTAGAAATGTTAAACTATGTCAAAATTCCAAATTCAGAATAAAAAGTTATAGTCTTTGTTTGACAGCAAGGTTCCAATTAGAAATGTTACACTATGTCAAAATTCAAAATTCAGAATAAAAAGTTATAGTCTTTTGTTTGATAGCAAGGTTCCAATTAGAAATGTTAAACTATGTCAAAATTCCAAATTCAGAATAAAAATTTATTGTCTTTGTTTGATAGCAAGGTTCCAATTAGAAATGTTACACTATGTCAAAATTCCAAATTCAGAATAAAAAGTTATAGTCTTTGTTTGACAGCATGGTTCCAATTACAAATGTTACACTATGTCGAAATTCTAAATTCAGAATAAAAAGTTATAGACTTTGTTTGACAGCAAGGTTCCAATTAGAAATGTTACACTATGTCAACATTCCAAATTCAGAATAAAAAGTTATAGTCTTTGTTTGACAGCAAGGTTCCAATTAGAAATGTTACACTATGTCAAAATTCCAAATTCTGAATAAAAATTGTTTGTTATTACTTTACTGGAATGTGTATGCAGCTGGTGCTGGGTTAAGTATGCATTATTAATTGGTCTCCTGTGAATTTGATAAAGGATTTTTTTGTGCCCAGAGTGGACTTTCCATCGCTAATTATTTAATACCATATCAGCATCTAAGGCTATACAACTAGATTATATAATTTTGATTCCTGGTTGTGGTCTAAGAATTTCTCTGGTATCAGGAGTGACTTTTAGAACCATTACAAACTTTTGATTCCCATTGTAGTCGATGCATTTCTTGGATATTGTGAATCAAAATTGAGAGCCAGAAACTCACTGTTCACGGGACTAAACCCTAATTGTGACATAGTCATGATCCAGATGAAATTTTCTGCCTGATTGCGTAATGACTGCACTGTGAACCATCAGCTGAAGGACAGTTTAATTATTGTCCATTCAGAAACCCGGGCATGAAATTGGCAGGGCGATGAAAAGAAAAATACACAAAATATCTACTAAGTTTCAGGTTCGGATTATTTGAAATTGATTTTCTACTCATCACATTCGCGTACTTTTATTGCGAATGTGAAGGAAATTCCGTCATCATTTTTTCCCATTTTCAATGTAGTTTAGCGTGTATTTTCGGAACAGCATCCATTTCTCAACGACACTCATTTGACGTAACTGGGACAGTTCATTTTCGAAAAGGTAAGAATTTTTTTTAATGCCACTGCGCGGCATATTCACGTCTGCTAATTGTTTGCTTCCGGGTTGGTTTCGTTTTAATTTAGTCAAGGTTAGTCAATCGTTTATACCCAATGTTGCCCATTTCAGAGGACTTCCACCCCAAGCATTGGTGACTGGGTCCTATTTTACCAGTAAGACATAACTTGTTTACAGTAGTGAACAAGCAGTCTCTCACTTCCCGGGGATCCCCGGGAAGTGAGGCAGTGCTTGCTTACTGTGTCTATGAGTATGATAAACAAACTCTGTTTTACTGGTAAAATAGGACCCGGTAAGCAATGTCTGGGGTGGAAGTCCTCTAAAATGGTCAACATAGTATAAAAGATTGGCTTGACTTGACTTTATATCCATGTTGTGTTCACGATCAGCCATTGTGCACAAGTATGTGACATTAAACACCAATAAATAAATAAATAAATTCAATGATAATTTAATCTTCCAATTATTACTCAAAACAGGCATTCCGTATTCTTATAATAAGAGGCATTATTCGACAATCTGCCACTGAAGCTTTATATTTAGTGACAAAACAATTCACTGCCTGTTTCTTTAGTTGGAAAGACGTTTCTCTGAAATTGCCATCTCAATTTCAATTTTCATTACAAATCTTGTGATCAAGGTAGAATAGACATTTAACACCATATGGAGAATGTTGAAAATATGTACATGTTTTGATAACACACTTGATCATCTTCTGGATACTTTTGTTTTGGATAGACTGGGGATGAAAGTTGTTTTTTCAGATTAACTTTTCATTTGTCCCATTCAGAAGCCAATGACACTGAACAGTGCTTGTTGACTGATATCTGGTTTACTGATGAAAAATGTGCTGGCATACATTGCCTTCATTGAAGTGCACTGAAATTGGCAATATGTTTCAAAGTAAACGATCAGCAAAAGTTGACTGTATACCTTTGCTGCAGCCATAATTAGCCATAGATGAACAGAAATGTCTTTAAATGGTAAAAACAAAGAAATGAATCTGTGATAGAAATGTCATTTGCTTATGTGATAAAAAATTTCAAAATTTATTTAAATTGTTTTATACTTTTATGTGCAAGTAAATGTGATATAAATTAAATTAATATTTTATTGTTTCATATTTATTTTTGTTGTTGAATAATAACTTGTTTGATCAAAATTTTGTTGTTTCTCTTATTTTAATTAAGTAGCTGTGGGAATATTCAGACCAGTACCCAACCAGGAAAATATTCACAATCAGTAATTACTTCATGCAGGGTTCCAAATTCACATAATGCTTCCACCATTCTCGTGAAGTTTATATATGATAGTATAATTGAACATATATTGGAGGGGGCTTTCAGAGCCATTTCTAATAGTGTTAAACATAATAGCATTTCTAATGCAAAAGAGAAGGAACTCAATAAATGTGTCTTTCATAAATTAATCAGGTCATTGGAGATTGCCAGAAATCAGTTGGAAGTGTTCAACAGAATGGGGAGCTTGGTGGCTCATAGAAATTGTAATCTGAAGGTTAATGGTTTGTTCATGACCCACATCATCGACTTTGTGTCCTTATGCAAGACACTTAACCCTTTACCAAATGTGGATTGTAGAAGATACCACCAAAACATTTCTTCAATAACTAAAATTTTCAATTTTTGTCTCAAAAACAAAGCTTATGAACCCCCATTGGGAAAAAGCTTGTTCCAACGAGGGTCATAAGCTATGTTTTTGTGACAGAAATTGCACACATAAAAGTTTGAATGGCGATTTTTATGCTCCCCCAAAAATTGGGGGGGGGGGGGGGGGGGGGGGTGGGGGGGGGGGGCATATAGTAGCTGCTTTATCTGTCTGTCCGTTCTTACGTCTGTCTGTCTGTCTGTCTGTCTGTCTGTCTGTCTGTCTGTCTGTCTGTCTGTCTGTCTGTCTGTCTATACATCCATGCAGGCCAACATTTGCCCTTTGGGAGGTATAATTTTTGTCCAACTCATGTTTAGGAGGTATTTCTAATTTAGGGAGTTAAATAAGAGTACCCCCTAAAACAAAACCCCCAAAATGGTTCGGCTAGGGCATGGTTAGGGTCAGGGATGAGTTAGGGGTGCCACCAGAGTAGGAGTAGTTCCAAAGTCAAGGCTGGAGGGGGTTAGGTCCCAGTGAGGGTTTGGGTCAGGGGTGGGATTTTAGGGTCCAAATACCTCATATGCCAAAAATGGTTGGGATTCTTCCAGTAGTTTCCGAGTCCATAGAGGACACACTTATTAAGTCACCTTTTATACAGTAGAACAGGGATGAGACATTTCAGCAAATTATGCACAGAATTCTGAAATTTTATTTCTATAAATGTACATGAAAATGGTATTGAAAGACCTTTTCGTGTAAATTTATGAAATTAAACTATATGTCAACCAACGGGTTTACTCTGTGTTCTTTTAATTTCATAAATTTGTCCTAAAAAATCCTGAGAGTTCTAACTACATGTGTAATTTCAGCAAATTTAGTTGCATGACAATCCCATCCCTGTCAAGAAAATTATAACTCATTGGCCAGCCGCTGATTTGCCATGGTTATCATAAGAGAGGGCCATCATTCCTATTGCACCCCAACCCCTCTCCCATCAGGGAATAAATATAAATTTATGGACCATTACTTGCTGATATAACCCAAAGAGGTGATAATCGGTGCTTATGAATTGCTTGAAATAAGGGGTCCTCTAAAGTGGTAAGATTAACAAAGACCAGAAATGTCTGTCTCAACACTATTTTATAGTTTTATTCCATTAGTGATAATGCCATACATAGATAAAAGGAGGATATATAACTTTTTGAATGGATACCGAAATCATTTCATTGAGGAGAGTGAAAAATAACACATTCTCACGAGTATAATTTTTCATCCTCGCGAATGTGATATTTCTGTATCCATTCGAGAACTGTACATTTCCTTTTTTATTATACCCAATGGGGCAAGGCCCTAAGCCAGCCGAAAACTAAATTTTTCCGACGAGGGGGCGAAGGTTTGAAAATTTCCGACAAAATTTCTGAAATTTTTCAAAAAATGCCCCCAAAACCTCCATTTTGCACACAAATTCCAGAAAAAAGAAGCCAAAATTACCAAAAACCCGTCAAAATTCGACTGAAAAGAGACAAAAAATTTCTGAAAAAGAGGCAAAAATTTCCGTCAGACACTATCATGAGGGAGGGGGCGGTTCCCCTAGCCCCCACAACACCCCACTACCTTCGGGCCTGATGGGGCCCTACCGTCAGACGCAAGCATGCACTTGATTCAGAATTAATTGCATCTTTTCAGTTCCATCAAATAGTCCCATCTCGAGGTTCATTATGTATCGTAACACTCAAAAAACCAATTGGTCATTAAGTTTACCACATGCAACACTTAAGACAAACATGTCTTTTAATACAGTCCACCCGGGGGGGGGGGGGGGGGGGGGGGGTGTTGGCAATTAGGGAAATGAGAAGGTTTTTGCTTCAAAATGCTTTTTGAAGGATTTGGAGAAATTTTATGCGAAAACAATTATTTATTTATTGGGCTTTATGACACTTTCAGCAGCCAGGGTCACATTGTGTCAAGCAGATTTACGGGTGGAGGAAGCCGGAGTACCCGGAGAGAACCACCGAGCAGCGGCGAGCATCTGCTAGGCTCTCCAACGTACCAACCCGATAAGGGTTAGCATTGGTTGAAGGCATGTGCACCATCGACGTGCAGTACGCCTTAGTACACGGCGCCACCGTGGCACCAAGAAGGCAATGGGGATGAAGTGTCATGCCCAAGGACACAACGCGGTTGCCTCAGGTGCGATTCGAACCAAGGACCTCTCGGTTTGCAGCCTGCACCTCTACCAACTGAGTCACCGCGATCCCCGCGAAAACAATTACATCTATGACCACTCATCCCTACAAACACTTGGTGTCAATTAGGGGAACTTTTTTCTTGTTTCAAAATACGTTTGAAAGGTTTTAGAGGGGGGGGGGGAGGTATCCCCAATGTCCACCCATGTACACATGTCCCCTAAACCCTAAGACAGGCACAGACCATGACCTACGGTGATCAATATAAAAATTGAGATTGACGTTCAACGCCAGTAAAAAGGTTAATTGTGTCTTTTCGGTCTTAGATCTCAATTGGATGTTAGTCAACGCTCCAATCAATGTCCTTGGTCGGAAAGGCATAGCCCACAGAAAGGGTACAGGGTGCTGTTTTTAGCTTCGCAACTGGTATGATCCTGGCAATCGCACCACGTAGGCCTAACTAGAATGTTATACAGTTGTAGTCAGTCTGTGTGTTTGCGTAGATATATTTAGCCCAGAAGCATTGGGTCAATTTTTTCAATGCATGCTAACATAGAGGTCCCAGATATCCTTTGGCGCCCCTGCTTTTCATAAGAAAATGGATTTTGCAAGCACAAACAGGGGTTACTCTTTCAACCGATCAATTCTATCGCTCCTTGAGTCAAGCGAGTCGATTATGAGTAATGGGTTGTCGTTTTGTTGTTAGGGATTCTGCATTGCTGCCAAATATGCTGTAGTAGGCTGTGAACTTAGTGTGAAGTATCAAACAGGTGGAAGGTTACATAGAACAAGTTGTGCAATCTCATTCGCACATAATCCTGTTCCCGCATGTCCTTTACCTCCCCACTCCAGCCCCACTCTAACCCCCCTAGCTATGGGGCACCACCTCCCCTTCAACAACCAGGAGAGAAAATACACAGCAAAAAATGAAGGTGCTTTTAGAACCCAAACTGGTTCTATCCATGAAGAACCTTCATTTCTTTCAGTGTACCTGCGCCCATTTACCCCCTCCCCCTCCCCCCCCCACCCCCACACACACATACACACAAACAAACAGGCAATCCCCATCTCCTTTCCAATGTTAGTATTTTCAAATTTCGTTTCACAGGTAAGCAAGATGGACGGAAAAAGGAAAAATACCAGTGTAATTCAGTGGTCCAATCTGAGAAATGAAGGACGCCCCTACTAAAACAAAATATGGCGAAGTGAAGACCCCTCACAAATTGATTCCAGTATCGGGTCTAGTACAGGCGTACATGTATGGACCAATTCTGTTAAGGTGGGCTGGCTGGATTTTTGTGCCCGGGAAACGAATGTGTGGGACTATCTGGGCCTGTAACGCCGAGGTTGGAATGAGAGCCCTACCCCCCCCCCCCCTCCCTCCCCAGCTACCCACCTACAAACACACTTATAGTTGAGAAGAAAATCTAACTCCCACCCCAACACACACACACACGCGATAAAAGGTAAATTTCTGCAGCCGGTCTTCAACAAAATTTCAGGTAGCCAAAATATGCTGCACTTGCATGGGGAAAATCTTTTTTTTTTCAAAACATTTTCATGGGGCACGGTAACCCCCTCCCCCCCCCCCCTCCCTAAAAAAACCCAAAAGAATGAAGGAGGTTGCCAATTTAGGTTAAAAATCAAGCCGTCAAAACAAATTTTCAATAACTAAAACATTTGAAAAGTCAAGAGAAAAGGGATTTTTCCGGCTGTTTTTAACTAACTGTAGGCTGTCAAACGTCTGCTAAGTACTGCTGGTACAATTGCATTGAGAAAAATGATTTTTTTTTCCAAAACAGTTAATCATAATTTTGGGTCAAAGCACCGTCCAACACAAACTTGCTGGAGGAAAATATCAAATTTGCCTGAAAAAAACGCATTTTTTCTGGTTCAGTTCAGCGAGGGGTGGGGGTGGGGGTGGGGGGGTGGGGGGTGGGAGGGGGGTGGGGGGTGGGTTTGGGTGGGGGCTAGAATACCACACACTAAAAACTAAAGTGTTAAAACTGACACTTTCAAGGTGTTAAACCCATTCTAACTCTTAGGGTTTGATTTTAACATTCAAAGTGCAATGCTTTAAGCACTTAGACATTACAATCGTCAGACATCTGATACTTGAATGGATGGCACTTCCCATGTGTCTAGCATTGGTGGTTCTTCCAGAATCGTCCATAAATTGATTTTCGCTTGGTGGGTACATACTTAAAAGGACACAATGCAGATGACGAGGATCAGACTCGAGAGTTCGAGCCTGATCCGCGTCATCTGCGTTGTTTTCTTTTAAGTGTCGCGACATTACACTTGTCAAGTGGTATTATTGTAACACCTGTAAAGTTCTGGGATATCTACACTTGAACAAAGTGCTAGTTCACCTCTTAGTAAGTGTTAAATACAGCACTTCAAGTGTAGTTTTTAACACTTTAGTTTTTAGCGTGCATGACGGCCCCGACCCACACGCCTATGTTCCGTTGCGACATTTTATTAACCGAATACCGTAACATGGAGGGAATTCGAACATCGCTTGAGTTTATCACAAAATCGTGCGGTTGGATTTAGGCAGGCATGCCTGGTGAAGGGTTACCTGTGATTTTAAATGAAATCCAGCGGACATGTCGAATCGATCCAGCTTTCCAATTCATATCCACTTTACCGTGGATATTTGAAACTATTTTCGCCCAAAAAGGCAGTGTGAAAAAAACTATCGGTTATCGATTTCGTTAATATTTGGCCTAGTGTTTATTTAGTCTCTTAATTTCGCTTCCAGAAAAGGCCAATATTTATGGATATTATTTATTAAATTCCTGTAATTTCTCTTATATTTGACTATAATTTACACTTATGCACATCGATTTGTTGTGGGCCAAAGTGTTACTGTGAGTGTGACTCTTTAGCAGGAGAAACAACACAGCTCAAACGGTTCAAGATTTTATGAAGTCTATTTCCAAAATCCATTAAGAGAAGGCAGCTCTTCGCGTGACGTCACTTGCCTCAACTCCCTGAAGTGAAAATAGAATATGCCACTCGTTACGTCATCGATAAACAACAATGTCAGCTGCAGTGCAAAAGAGACGCTGAAGTGCCGTTGAATGTAAACATGGACTGATAAGTAGGGAAATGAAATTCAAACGTCGAAAGTAAAGGCGCAGAAAGTTTTCCCTACTCATCTTCTTTAAATTGAGTGGTCATCTATAGCTGAACACCGAATAGAACCTGAGAAAAGGCGAAATATGTGCGGGCCAGGAAGGTTTCTGGACGGATAATAGTTAAACATTTGTTTCTTGTGCTTCAATAATATTCCATTTTTTGGGATAAAATTCAACTAAGCAAGTACTTTGCCTTCACTGTACATGATTATGTTTTCATACACTGTCAGCTAGTTCGATGCCCAATTCTAAAATGAAGGGCCAGCTGTATATGTTAATCGTGGGACATGATATAAATTATATTTCATAGATGCAAATATGATTTGGCTGCCTTAAAAATGTCAGATAGATGATTTTTGTCCATATCTTAGAAGTTTAAAACTCAAAAGAATCAAGCAAATTTTTAAAATAGTTTCAATACAGTGAAGCCCACTTAACTGGATGTCTCTTAATTGTACATCCCTGTTAATTGAATATAATTTTCAAACACAAAATCATTTACTATACATTCAGTACAAATTTGATCCATTAATTGCATACGGGTTGTACAGTAAACTCCTGTTAATTGAATATAAATTTTTGTAATATGTCGAAAAAATTACTGTGACATGCACCAAATTCCCCTTATTTATCAACCTTTTTGGCCTCACTACATCCAATACAGGCATTTCTTCTATTATATCTTGTTTGACAGAGCTCTATGAGCTCTGTCAAACAAGATATAATAGAATAAATGCTCAGTTTACCTCCAGAACACACGAAACTGACCAACTCCCTGTTAATTGTATACTCCTGTTAATTGAATAATTTACACTGGCAAAATGGATATTCAATTAAGAGGATTCTACTGTACCAGCACATGTTTGCATGTTGCAGTTGTCAGTCTTAATTCTGTCACCGCGACAATCTCTTATTTTTCATCCCAGTTTTCACAAGCAGCACATTTATTTGAAAGAGTGCAGCGGCTACAGGCAAAACAGCAAGCATGTAAATCTGAGTTAAACTTCCTGGACTTACACTTAGAACAAATATTTTTTATAGTAGAAACAATAATTTACAAAACCAAAAATTATAAGTATGCTGCACCCCTAAATAATAATGCCAAAATTATTCAAGGCAAGTATACATAATACAGACAATCACAAATATTTCCAAAAAAGAAATTTTTTGTTTTTTTAAATTTTGAATGAAGCCTATGTACCCCAAGGGAACCTCAGGAGCCCACGGGCATCCCCATAGAGCCTAAGTGTGGACAAGCACAACATAATTGAAGCTAAACTACCGGAATAAGGAAAAATGTCTATCCTAATAGAAACCCAATAACTGTGCTATAATAAACAATGTTATATTACATACAAAATGTTAAACAGAAAACAATGTCAAGAGAAAAAACAGAAACAAATCAGACAAACTGGCACAACAGAGGCCCTCAGTCAGTAACCGATCAACAGCCACCTGATGCAAAGCTAGATCTTCACAGGAAGAAAAAACAATGCATCTGGTAGAAGATGCATGACCAAAAAACATCCTAAACACCTAAAGATGAGGTCGTAAACACAGGTGTAAACAGAATACACATTCTGTAATACACGTCAAATTCCCAAGAAATTTTAAGAAAAAATTCTCAATAAAAAAGCCAAAAGAGCTTGGGAATCTAACAGGAGGGTTCAGGAGAGGAAAGGGAAGGAAAACTTAACAAACAATAGTGGTGTCATAGTAAGTATGACAACATTCAGCATATCCCAAAAATGGGAAGCATGAATAATTTTTTATAAAAATTATAAAGTTACAGCCCTTGTTCACTTCCAACATCCTACTACAGTGTTGATTCAATGAAACTAACAAGAGGGATGTTACATCCCAACGCTCACCTACATTCGCGCTTGATAATGTCGTTCCAATATAACATGCCTAATATTTAGTTAATATAAATCATTAACTAGGCATCAAATGATTAATGTGGTTTATGTGATGGCTTTGGAAAGTCTATATTTCTGCATTTATTATATATCAATTCAACATAGAATCATTGGATACATCTTTTAGAAATGTTTATGATTAAGAATATGAATCGTGAGGCCAGATATTAAATCATAAATAAGAATTAGGAAAGGCTTTCATAAATCACTGAAATTTTAATAGAAGTACATTCATTGGTTAAAGAGGAGTTGCAGAAAAACATTCGTTCAAGAAAGTGACTATAAGTCCCAACAAAAATACATCACATCAACAACTAAAATAAGCCTTAATGTTACTAGTAACAAGTATGAGAAAGTATTAAATAATAAAAAAAAAAAAGTTAAAAAAAAATTTTTTTAAAGAAAGTGAATATAAGTCCCAAAAATCCCCGTCAAATTCCTCAAATATGCATGTAATAAGGGCGCAACGTTACCGCAATGTAGTTCAGTAACCCATGCGTACAATATCAATTGCCTGGAAAGACACATAGAAACAGAACTCACTTTAACACCTCACCTTAACACAAACTTTTAGAACTTAAAATTGAGTAAGTCAGAGAAAAACGTGAACATTGTGACTGAAAAAAAGAAAAGAAGTCAGTTAAATTTCTGCATACAGTAGGGTTAATACCTACAGTTGTTATTGAAATGAGAAAATAAACAGTAATGAGAGGTGAAGGCACCACAATCTGCACAAAACCTGACTTTATCGCAAATTCTTACTACACCTAAACGCTAATTCTTACAACAAGTTTTGGCAGAAAATCAGCCTCAAATTCCTCAAATATGCATGTAATGAGGGTTAAATATTACTGCAATGGAGTTCAGTAACCCAAGTGTAGAATATTAATCGCTTGGAAAGACACATAGAAACACAACTCACCTAAACACAAAGTTTTACAACTTAAAATTTACTAAGTCCGAGAAAAACATGAAAATTTTGAGTGAAAAAAAAAGAAAATTTTCGTTAAATTTCTGCATACAGTAGGGTTAATACCTACAGTTGTTATTGAAATATGAAAATCAACAGTAATGAGAAGTTAAACCAGCACAATCTGCACAAAAGTTGACTTTAACACAAATTCTTACAACACCTAAATGCAAATTCCTACAACAACTTTTGGCAGAAACTTTTAGCTGAAATTTGGAAAAAAGTCATAGTTTCAGGGTTAAATACTGTTCTAATAGTCCCCTACAACCTACATATGCAATATCAAAGGCCTGAGCCCACTGATGTTTGAGAAATTCACCTTAATATTAAATCTTAACAATATTGGACACGCCGGACGCCGACGCTGACGCCCGAGGTTATCACAATAGCTCACCACATCTTACAGATGTAGGTGAGCTAATAATTGATTTGAGTCTGGTATCTTCAGGATTATGATTTAAAGCACGGGTGTCAATTGAGATGTTTACTGACTAGGGCCAAACAAAAAATTATGCTTCGCGGCAATTTTGGTGTCTTCCTGGTTACCATGCATGTGCAGCACAAAAGTATGGAGGACCAGATAGGACTTTGAATTTTTTGATTTCTATTTTATTACACCATGAAGGTACCCTCAATTAAAAAACACTGGAAATTTTCCAAGTTGATAAAGGGCAATAACTGTGATAAAAACATACCAAATTGTCTGACCTTGCAAAATGGTAATGTGCTCAGACATGTTAACTCTCCAGGGATGACGGGAAAATCCCGAAATCTCAGTGTAGTTCCCAGACTCCTGGACGGGAATCAGTTTTGGACCAAAAATCCAGGAAAACAACAGGTGGTGTGAGTGTAGTGTATATTACAACTTTGGGACGGATGAACTGATGGGCATGAGGAATTTTATATAGCCTTGCCAAGGTGGGGGATATAAAAATACACCGAAGGTTAAGAGTTAAACAGAAATACAATACCAGCACATGGTTGCGTGTTGCATTTATTCTTCCTCGTGTTGTCACCATGACAACGTTTTCCTCCATTTGATGGAGCAGGATTCGTGCATGTTCTTCTTTGGGTCTTGAATCCTTCTCCACATTGTTTGCTACAAGCACTCCATTTGCTCCAATGACTCCACTTACCATCAACTGAAGAAGAAAATAATGCAATATCACCGTCGATATGAGATCTCTCATCTATTTATACAATGAATATTGATCATAAAATGATGAACAGAGACTATTCAAAATTCTTACTAACTTTAGCTGTGTCTAATTCACATCAAGCCTCCATTTCTTCAGGTTTGCTTTGCAAAATGAGAAGCAAATATTGTGAGCAGTGATGCAGTAGCTGGAACTAATTAGCTTTTTTTTTATTTTGGGATAAAATCTATGAACACAAAAAGCATTCTCACAATCGATGAGTTGGATGGCATGATGTATATAATGAGTAGACAAATTACATACTTTTTTATCATCAACTATCATATGTGGCTTGTAGAGTATATATCACTTCTGATTGGTGGGTGGGGAAATCCCAATGACGTCGAACTAGTAAAGAAACTATTATGCAAATAGGATAATACCATCACATATCTTCGAAACTTCTTTGTTGTTCCATTCAGTGTATAAGTGACAGTCACACCAACACACATCAGAAACATCGAAGATGTGAACCAGCATGGTCAGGTAAGGTAAATTTTGCACAGTAACTGTTAGTGAGAGACAGAATTTGTATTTTTGAAACCTAGTGTTAAAAAAACATAATTTTCACTTTAAAAAGTCAAGAAAATTCTCACCCAAAAGCCACCAGAATGCTTCATTTAATAGTACATTTAAAAGAAGCGACGAACAGTCTGATCCCTTTGGGATCTGGATCCTAGCTAGGCTACAAAAAGTTGCTAATTAATTTTCTTTGGACAAATCAAGGCCTGATTATCCAGGAGAGGAACAACAGAATCAAGCTCTCAGGCCACCATTCGAATTCTAAAAGGAATTTGATGCTGTTATGAGCTGTTTGTTTACCAGCGTTTTGTGGAGTTTACTCGTTGATGTAATGTCATGTCCTTTCACTCATAAAGATATACAGATATTCTTTCTTACTTCAGTTACAGATACTACAATCAATAAATATTTAATTCACCTTTAGAACATCAAAATATTAACAAAATAAGTGGAACTACATGGCGTAATCATAAAACTACAGCTGTGACAAGTCTTCATTCCTAATTGTTTAATAAACAAACATCTCTAATGGTAAAAATTCTGTCACATGAAGTTTCGATTCAGAAACAGTTCATGTGTTGAATCAAAGAAAATTAAGTTTATGGTATTTTTCACATTCAACTGTCTGAAAATATTTCAGTTGGTTGGAAAAGTGAATCATGGGTTTGCTTTTTCGACTAACAGATATATCTCAAACACATGAATCTAAATATGGGCGATGGACTGTTTAAAGGCAGGATTGGTTCCAGATCACAACAGTATTAATTTTTTTAGGGAATTTGATTTGTGACATGAGAATTTGCAAGAAAATGTAAAAGATCAATACTCCGAAATCCAACCTTACGACAACTTCTCATTCACAGACAGAGACAACACAAATGTACAAGAAGAACTGGACCTATTCCATCACGTGGAACAAATTTTGATAAATGAAGTCATAGAAATGTGATTTCATTGAATCTCATGTCTTGCTATTATGATGGATGTATGACCCTATGAACTTCAAAAACTGAGTCAATATTAAATTGTCCTGATGATTCGAGTCAATTTGGGTGGCAGTGATTTAAAAATTTTCGAAATGTTTTCAAAATACTCCTCAGCATCTTCTCTTGAACTCTTCTATCATCAGGTCACCTGTGCCACTTTCCGAAACTACTTTGATACCATTCTGGAATATTCTACTTTTTGGATTGACTTCACCAAATTCTTGAGATGAAACTTGATAATTTTTATGGTTGTAGGAAGTTGCAATATGTAACTTGAAGACAAGTGAAATTCGATTTGATTCAAAATTCTCTTCCTGATTCAATCTAAAATTTTTGTTTCATAGTGCCCAAAAGGATGATATTAAAAAGTGTGTGCAGCTGGTAGGGGCACCATAACCATACTACAGTACGTGGAGAGTGGATTGTAACTAAATCACCCACAGAGTGGAGTTTATCACCCGAACTATAAATTTCAAATTTTGAGTATATCGACTAAAAACACAAGCAATGTTTCAGCCAATGGACCTCTGGGTTTAACCCGGAGGTCCATTGACTGAAACTTTGCTTGTGCTTGTTATGATTTGCATCAAATTTGCAATTATTACATGGGTGGAATCTCCACTCTGCGGGTGATTTAGTGATAATACACTCTCCACGTACTGTATATACCTTTGAAACTGATGAAAGGATTCTTTCTTATCAGGATATGTTTTATAAACATGTGCTAAAACAGGTACGAATACCCATAATATGTTTCTCTTATTTAATGTGTCTGCCACAGTCTGCCAGTGCTTAACCCTTTCAACACTGGTGCCCTGGAAGGTACCATTTCAGTCAAGATTGTCAATGGTAAAATGGGCGAAACCACATGGATTTGTTAGGAGGTTCAGTAATAATCAAATTCAACAGTTCTATCGAGCTGTTGGATTAAATTATTACCAATCCATGCTTTAGATTTTTTGCTCTTCATATCGTCGGCTTGCCTACTACCAATTTTTTCTTCACGCAAAATTTTATGCACACAGGGTTAACATTTATGTGAGAACGGAATTGAATCTCGCAAATAATTGTCAAAAGAAAATCTATTAGCATCACCTTTGATTATCATAGATTATGAAAATGTTTTTAAAGGCCTGGAGATTTCTACTTATTTTTGCTTCCACATAAGGTAAATCTTTGTCTTTGTGGTGGTGTCTTGTGAAGTCTTGGCTGCCCATACATACGGCCAAAACATCATTAGAAACCACTACCAAGATACTGTAACTTCAGCAAGACCACCAAAAGCCTGTATATTAGAACATGTGTTCTACATGTACATCAAAGATGAGACACTTAACAAAATTTGCAATGGGGCCTTAAAGGTTAAACTCTTAGTAAATATATAAATTTTACAATTTTTTTTTACAATGGAATATGTACTGGTTTCACTTACAAGTGTATAACACTACTCTCAAATTCTAAATTATTTTAGGACTGAAAATGGACCATCACAAAAGGAGTCCACAAGAATCAAATCCAATTCTCACAAATCAGAACAAATTTTAAAAGAAATGTTGAATTCTTCATGATCGGACCAGTTTGGATTGTTTGAATCTGGTAATTGTTTTTTGTTTCTTTGGTGATAACTATCTGTTTAGCAGCTTGACCTTTTATAAATTCATTGATGATACCTTCATGACATATCAGTCCAAATCTTTCAACACCTATAGCTTTTTATATCTATTTTAGTCTGGTCATGATTCAATCAATTAACAATCCAGCCAGCAGGTCTAAACAGGTTGAGATAGGGCAATATTGCCCCCTTTTTATGTCTATTTTAGTCTGGTCATGATTCAATCAATTAACAATCCAGCCAGCAGGTCTATACAGGTTGAGCTAGGGCAATATTGCCCCCTTTTTATGTCTATTTTAGTCTGGTCATGATTCAATCAATTAACAATCCAGCCAGCAGGTCTATACAGGTTGAGCTAGGGCAATATTGCCCCCCTTTTATATCTATTTTAGTCTGGTCATGATTCAATCAATTAACAATCCAGCCAGCAGGTCTATACAGGTTGAGCTAGGGCAATATTGCCCCCTTTTTTTATATCTATTTTAGTCTGGTCATGATTCAATCAATTAACAATCCAGCCAGCAGGTCTATACAGGTTGAGCTAGGGCAATATTGCCCCCCTTTTTATATCTATTTTAGTCTGGTCATGATTCAATCAATTAACAATCCAGCCAGCAGGTCTATACAGGTTGAGCTAGGGCAATATTGCCCCCTTTTTATATCTATTTTAGTCTGGTCATGGTTCAATCAATTACTTTAACCACTTACAAACCCCAAAGTTGACCTTCGGGTTTGAAAATGGATGAAGTAGAAGAAATGGACTGAGCCAACCAAAGGTGCAATTCATTGCACTAAAATTACTAAATGTGTTTACATTTGTAGATACTATAGTACAGGGATGTAAATGGCATAAAGTGAAAATGCCTGAAATTTGAAAAAGCCAAAATATTGTAATCTGAACAATGAAAAAAAAAAGGACTACAGACAAGCAGATTGTATTTTTTAATATACTTATTGGTTCAATACATATTTTCTGCAATAAATTCAAGGAAAACAGCCTTTTCAGTTCATATCGTTTAATAAAATCTAATTCTTGTGCCCTGTCCTTTGATTGCCTGAATTCAGGCAATTGCCTGAAAATTCTCATATCTGATAGTATAATGCAGCCTTATAGTGGTACATTTGCATACCCTCTAATTGTAGAACTCACCATGTAATCATGAAATATTGGGGGGAGGGGATTGTTTGTTTGTTTGTTTGTTTGTTGGTGGTTAACGTCACATATTTATGCACCATGGCTAATCGTGACACAACATGGAGATGAAGTCAAGTATACTCAATCGTTGATCAACATGTTGCCCATTTTAGAGGACTTTCACCCCAAGCATTGGTGACTGGGTCCTATTTTACTAGTAAAGCGGAACTGGTTGACCACAGTAAACAAGTGCTGCTTACTTCCCGGGGTTCCCACGGGGACGGGGGGAGGGGATCACACTTCCTCTGGATAAACTGCCTCTTTTATTGTGGCCTTCACAGGGAACACCCTATCCCTGTCGGGGAGCACAAGCCCTCTTGTCAGGACATCCTAGGGCTAGCCCTGTCATGAAGCATGTTTGTAGAAAAAAGTATGAGGTGCAAAATGATTAAAAGTGGGAAGATATTCCATGACTGTATGTTACTAATTAATTGTCTTTGCATGATAGCAAGGATCCAATTAGAAATGTTACACTATGTCAAAATTCCAAATTCAGAATAAAAATTTATAGTTTTTGTTTGATAGCAAGGATCCAATTAGAAATGTTACACTATGTCAAAATTCCAAATTCAGAATAAAAAGTTATAGTCTTTGTTTGACAGCAAGGTTCCAATTAGAAATGTTACACTATGTCAAAATTCCAAATTCAGAATAAAAAGTTATATTCTTTGTTTGACAGCAAGGTTCCAATTAGAAATGTTACACTATGTCAAAATTCCAAATTCAGAATAAAAATTGTTTGTTATTACTTTACTGGAATGTGTATGCAGCTGGTGCTGGGTTAAGTATGCATTATTAATTGGTCTCCTGCGAATTTGATAAAGGATTTTTTTGTGCCCAGAGTGGACTTTCCATCCCTAATTATTTAATACCATATCAGCATCTAAGGCTATACAACTAGATTATATAATTTTGATTCCTGGTTGTGGTCTAAGAATTTCTCTGGTATCAGGAGTGACTTTTAGAACCATTACAAACTTCTGATTCCCATTGTGGTCGATGCATTTCTTGGATATTGTGAATCAGAATTGAGAGCCAGAAACTCACTGTTCACGGGACTAAACCCTAATTGTAACATAGTCATGATCCAGATGAAATTTTCTGCCACCTTGTGTAATGACTGCACTGTGAACCATCAGCTGAAGGACAGTTTAATTAGCTAAACATTTGTTTCTTGTGCTTCAACAACAATATTCAATTTTTTGGGATAAAATTCAACTAAGCAAGTACTTTGCCTGCACTGTACATGATTATGTTTTTCATACACTGTCAGCTAGTTCGACACCCAATTCTAAAATGAAGGGACAGCTGTATATGTTAATCATGGGACACGTTATAGATTATATTTCATAGATACAAATATGATTTGGCGGCCTTAAAAATGTCAGATAGATGATTTTTGTACATATCTAAGAAGTTGTAAAACTCAAAAGAATCAAGCAAATTTTTTAAATAGTTTCAATACAGTGAAGCCCACTTAACTGGATATCTCTTAATTGTATATCCCTGTTAATTGAATATAATTTTCAAACACAAAATCATTTACTATACATTCAGTACAAATTTGATCTGTTAATTGCATATGGGTTGTAGCGTAAACTCCTGATAATTGAATATAAATTTTTGTAATATGTCGAAAAAATTACTGTGACATGCACCAAATTCCCCTTATTTATCAACCCTTTTGGCCTCACTACATCCAATACAGGCATTCCTTCTATTATATCTTGTTTGACAGAGCTCTATGAGCTCTGTCAAACAAGATATAATAGAATAAATGCTCAGTTTACCTCCAGAACACAGGAAACTGACATAATCCCTGTTAATTGTATACTCCTGTTAATTGAATAATTTTCACTGGCAAAATGGATATTCAATTAAGAGGATTCTACTGTACCAGCACATGGTTGCATGTTGCAGTTGTCAGTCTTAATTCTGTCACCACGACAATCTCTTGCTCCCTTGGATGGCGATGGATTTATGCAACTTCTTTTCTTGGTCCTGACTCCTATTCCGCACCCTTTGCTGCAAACACTCCATTTACTCCACTCACTCCATCCACCATCAACTGAAAAGTGAAATATGGTACTGTACCATGATTTTTTTAATAAATGTTTTGATCTGCAAACTTGCTGCATGCATTCGATGTTGATCAGGTGATGAATGACAAGAGCCAGTTAAAACTGTTATAATTAGATGTGTCAATATGATACATATGCCCCTGCAAGGTAGCCTTATTAAGCAGTGGCTTTACATGCCTGTAGGCACCCATGACAAAGCTACATACAAGCAATCAGCCAATTATCTGAATGTATAGCGAACAAAAGTCCAGAAAACTGATTCTCTGAGTTTTCACATCACAAACTAAGTTCAAGGTCAGTAACTCCATGAAAAATCATCCGACTGGGACCAAAATCAAAGTCAACTTGTGGGTACCATGACAAACCCACTTGCCAGAAATCAGCCAATTATCTCAATGAGAGGTCTTCGGTTCAAATCTCACCTACAGCAATAGTGTTGTGTCCTTGGGCAAGACACTTCACTCCCATTGCCCATGGGGGGCTTGGTGGCATTGTGTACTAAGGCCTACTGCACGTCAATAGTGCACTTATCTTCAACCAAAGCTAACCCTGGTTGTGTGGAGTTAGTATGCTGAGTGCCTGACAGCTGCTTGCCATTGCTTGATGGTTCTCCCCAGGGTATTTCAGCTTCCTCCACCCATAAAATTGTGACCAAGGTTGTCAAAAGTGTCATTAAACCCCAATACATAAATAAGTAAACCTCAGTGTATGGTAAAATAAATTCCAGAAAGTTAAAAAATTTATAGTAATTTATATATCTTTTATACTTACCAATGACCCAGACATAGCTGGTGCTAACTCTTAAAAATCTAGGGCCAAACACAAATTTTGCCCCCCAATCCCCAAAATTTGCATCTAAAACCAAAGAAATCATGTCCTGAATGGCCCTCCATACTTCGCCTCTACTGCGCATGCGCAGTGTCAAGGAGGTCCCGAAATTGGCGCCATTTATCATTCTTACAATTAGTGCCTGGTCAGCGCTATGTACTCAGCGGGGAGGTATGAGTTCCCAACTCCTGGGAGGGCCATCCCCGTCTGGGTCATTGGTAAGTATAAAAAATATATAAATTACTATAAATTTTTTAACATTTTTATACTGTACCAATGACCCAGACATAGCTGAATAGTAAAAAGGCTGGAGGGCCTAGGATATAGAGGAAAATCCAATAAGCTCAACTATATAAAATAGAGTCATCCCCTCGAGGAGAAAAGGAGTATTAGGCTTTACATGTATCTTTCTTATTTATGATAAATTAGAAAGACACAACACCCTCCATAATTGAGCATCATAACATTCATGTTCTCCATTAACATCCAGTATAATCCTTATACTAATTATTTTTAAAGTAAGCCAATAAATAAAGTTAGTCCAGAGAATTGAGACTCTTTATACTCTTTTAAAAGTGTCCGAGGATTGTATATTAACGCCCGTTTGACACATGACATATTCAAATGCTACACTTTAAAAATATGACATGAATGAATTTTTTAATCATTAACTTTTCACTTTAAAACCATCCCAGTAACAGCTCAGAATTACTGACTCCGGAGGAGGTATCCCCTTGTTTTCATTATAAAACAGGTGACCCAAGGGAACACCCTCTCCCCCCCCTTCCCCTTGGTCAAATAGCCCAGAGCGAAGAGGGCAGCAGGACGGAGTCACTGCCGGAACAGAAAACCTACATAACTATAGTTGCAACTGTTTAGTGAACGACATTCTGAGCAGCAGATAATGGACCTAAACAATGCAGGCCTCCAGAAATGGACTCAATATTACTGAGATAAAAATTTGTGAATGTGGATGGCCGAGACCAATATGCAGCCTTCATTAAATCTGTAATAGCAACACTATTTGCAGAAGCCCAAGATGTAGAAAGAGCTATTACTTCATGAGCCGAAATCTTAAGCACAGACTGCTGAGTTAAAGATAGATTATCATAAGCAGTACAGATAGTTAATTGAATCCATCTAGCAATAGAATGGACCGTAATGACCTTTCTATTAGGCATCAGAGACAGAAGAAGCTTTTACATCCTTACTGATAAACTGAGATCTTGTTTATAAATACATAAAGCTCTAACCAGACAGAGTAAAGGCCTATGCCCGTTCAAAGACGGAAGGGCCTTAATAACAATAGGTTCCAGATATTTATTAGGAGACTGATTCTTAACCAAAAATCCAACATTAGCAGTAAAGGTAATAGTGTTCCCGATACTATGAAAGTGAGAATTGTCCACCGATAGTGCATGAAGCTCACTGACTCTTCAGCAGAAGAGAAAGCTAAGAGAATTGCTGTTTTATAAGACCAGAATTTGAAATCTACTGTCTCAAGAGGCTCAAATGGTTTTCTTTTAGTTTAAGAAGAACCCAAGCTAAATTCCATTTAGGAATTAATCTAAGAATTCTAGGTCTATTTATCGAAAAATTTCTAACTAATTTAGATAAAGAGACATTAGACCCAATTGTAAACTATCATGGTGTGCATAGGTATCAGATAACATAGACCTATAACCTTTAATAGTAACAGGCTGCAGTTGATCTCGTCAAACAAGTATACTAGAAAGTTTGCAATGTCTGGTATGGAGGGATAAAAAATATCAACAAAATGATCTCTACACCAATGACGGAAGACCTTCCACTTTAGCCGCATAGTATAGCGAAGAGGAGGTCCTCCTACAGTTAGAAATCGCGTCCACTGCTCGTCCTGTACAATGCTTGCCGTGCAAGAAGAACCATACAACGGAATACGTGAAGGTTGAGACCTTGCGGGTTGTGATGAAGTTGACACGATTTCCCCAGCGAAAGAAGATCCTCTCGTGGAGGAAGTTTTCGCAGTAAGTCCCACAGCAGACACCTGAGTAAATTTATCCACGGTCTCTGTGGAGACAGAGATGCTACCAACAGAATTGTATTGTGATTGTTTTATCTTAGCAATATTTGCTGAATCAACGGCGCTGGAGGATACGCATATCCTATCATTCCGTCTCACAAGATCGATAGAGCGTTTACTGCATATGCTCAGGGATCCGGACATGGTGACACATACGTCTGCAATTGATTGTTGAGTTGTGTCGCAAATAAGTCTATCATTGGCTACTCCCATTGGTAGCAAATCTGATTGAATACCTGTTTGTTGAGAGTCCATTCTGACGGCAACAAGTGACCCTTCCGTGAAAGGGAGTCTGCTAATACATTCAGACGACCCGGAATATGACGGACCGAAGCAGAACTTGGTGTTCTAGAACAAACAGAAGGATTCTTTCCGTTAAATTGAATAACGGCAACAGAATGAGTGCCTCCCTGGTTCCGGATATACGCAACTACTGTCGTATTGTCGGACAGGATTTGGACATGCGTTTCTGAATAATGTTCATCCAATGACATAGTGCAAGCCAAATTGACATTATTTCTTGGATGTTTATGTGCTTGCCTAGAAACTGCGGAACCCAAAGACCCTGGCACTTCGAATCCGTTGGGATCAATGTTGTACCCTAACCTGTTTGACTGGCATCCGTCATAATCGTAAAACTCGGATCCGGCAACTGCAGTGGAACTCCCTGAGTCAACCACCGAATGTTTGCCCAAGTCTGAATCTCTTGTTACACTTGATTGACAAGAGAACGTCTATATCGAGCAATTCATAGATTGCTGAAAGGTTGCCGTCGAAGAGAAGCTTCTCCGAGACCCAAGCGACTCTGAGAGAGTTCTTCACCTTACTATCCACGCGCGTGGATGTAGCTAGGGCTGCGTCACGTCTAACCAACTCCATGTTTGCCACTGAAGGGTGGAGTTATACGTGGAAAAACTACTGCCCTTGAAAGAAATCTCATTGAGGATCATATCCTGGAATTCTTTCCCTTGAAGACGTAATGATAATGCCTCAGTAAGGTGGTCTACGTATGATAAAGCGTCTAAGTTAAGTCTGTTAGACATTATTGTCGTTTCCAACGTCGTGGTTGGAATAGACATAGACGGCGATATAGACAATTCCCAGTCTTCAGCCTCGTCGTGTAGATGCAGAGGAACTCTCGGTATGCCCTGTCCTGCCATTTCAAATTTATTCCTAGAATTGATGAAAGGCAGATTTAGAGCATTTGTGGACAAGAAACTAGACTTGCCTGTTTTGGTAGCAAGCTTATATATAGCGTCGTTCAATAATTCGAATGTTCTTGTGACATTATTGGACTGTGTCGCCAACTCAGGGATGATGTCCCTGAACCGATCAAAAACTCTGTGTCCAATGACGCTATTAGTTTCTTATCCAGCATCGCAGCATTCTAGTCCGACGGAACAACCTCTGGAAGATAATGCCGGAAGAAATGTATGGCAGCTTCTGTTGTTCCGAAAGGGAAAGCTTGAAACCCTCCGAATCCCTTTCGCCATCCTGTCGGACCCTATAAAGTGCTCGGTCGTCTGTACCTGATGCTTCAGCGGAGCGAACCGACCCAGCGTCGTCGGATTATTCCTGATCCGACAGAGATTCTGTCGTTTGCTGGGATGCTGCGATAAGTTGTGCTATTTTGGATAGCATGTCCGTCACTGAGGCCTGTGGAGAAGCGGTCTTATGTTGCTTTGCCGCTGGAAGCTCCGTGTACGTTGCCCAGTGCATACTTCTATTATGCGAGCGTCCGGAGTCTACAGGCCTCGTGTCCCTTGGCTACCAGATGGCGTGACCTGTTTGCCGTGGAATCCCTGATTGACGAAGCTGGCAGGATATTCGAGGTCACGTAGCCAAGGTGCGGTCATGTGCGCTGCCGTGAGGATGAGGAAGCCTTATCAACAGTCTCTCGGACTGTCTATATAATGGAGCGTCCCGAGCAGCGGACATATGCTCCGAATGCGAAACGTTTGTACCACAACATCTGGTCCCAGATGTTGTTGTACGAGAGAGGGACCTCTCTCGCTCGCAGCCCGGACAGACCTGGACGAGCTAGAAATCGGACTAATAGGCTTCCTCCGATCTCTCCTCTGATCCATCATCACTGGGTGTGTACTTTTGTCTTATTATAGTGCTCGCATCACCCAAATCTCCTTCAACGGACGAACCCGGCTGCCGAGCCATTCGATGAATGGACGCTACACCGGGCGAGCTAGCGGATGTCAACGCCGTCGATCCTACTAGGGACCTCTTAGGCGATTGACGTATTTCCATGAGCACTTATTGCCGCTAGCTCTTCATTTAACTATGACGACAGAGGCACACTTTTGGAAGACATCACGGTAACTTTTGCGAACAAGAAACCAGACTTGCTTGTTTAATAGCAAGCATATATATATAGCGACGTTCAATAATTCGAAAGTTCCTGTGACATTATTGGACTGTGTCGGAAACTCAGGGACGATGTCCCTGAACCGATCAAAAAATTCTTGTGTCCACAGACGCTATCAGTCTCTTATCTGGCATCGCAGCATTCTGGTCCGACGAAACAACCTCTAGAAGATAAAGCCGGATGACATGTACAGCAGCTTATGTTGTTCCGAAAGGGAAAGCTCGAAATCCTCCGAAAACCCTTTCGCCATCCTGTCGGACCCTATGAAGTTTTTGGACGTCCGTACCTGATGCTTCAGCGGAGCGTACCGACCCAGCGTCGTCGGATATTACCTGATCCGACAGATTCTGTCGTTGCTGGGATGCTGCGATAAGTTGTGCTATTTGGGATAGCACGTCCGTCACTGAGGCCTGTGGAGTAGCGGTCTTACGATGCTTTGCCGCTGGAAGCTCCGTGTACGTTGACTCCTGCATACTTTTATTATGCGAACGTCCGGAGTCTACAGGCCTCGTGTCCCTGGCTACCGGATGGCGTGACCTGGTCGCTGTGGATTCTCTGATTGGCAAAGTTGGCTGGATATCCGAGGTCACATAGCCAAGGTACAGTCGTGTGCGCTGCCATGAGAATGAGGAAGCCTTATTGACAGTCTCTCCGGACTGTCTATATAATGGAGCGTCCCGAGCGGCGGACGTATGCTCCGAATGCGAAACATTTTGTACCACAACATCTGGTCCCAGAAGTTGTTGTACGAGAGAGGGGCCTCTCTCGCTCGCAGCCCGGATGGACCTAGACGAGCTAGGAACCGGACTAATAGGCTTTCTCCGTTCTCTCCTCTGATCCGCCGTCACTGGGTGTGCATTTGGTTGATATATAGTGCTCGCATCACCCAAAACTTCTCTCTGGACCGCAACGGACGAACCTGGCTACCGAACCATTCGATGAATGGACGCTACACCGGGCGAGCTAGCGGACGTCAAAGGCCATCGATCCTACTAGGGACCTCTTAGGCAATTGACGTATTTCCATGAGCACTTTGCCGCTAGCTCTTCATTAATTGTGACGACGGAGGCACACTTTTGGAAGACATCATGGATACATCACCCTGTTTCTGTTCGTCTGAAATAGAGATTGATAAACTAGAGCGACCCTGCGGAGAAAGGACTGGCATGGCCATTTCCCCGCTAACATACCATGACACACGCTTCCCATGTTGTCATCCCAATTGACACATACAGAACAGGAGTTAGTGCGAGTACACTGACTACAATTAATACAATGATTATAAAAGTCAGAGGAAGATTTCCTCTTATTACAATTGAACAATATCCTTTCATTGTGAAAAGAATACAAAAAGTCCTAGTACTCACACCAACCCCTGAAAACAAAGATACATAATAACATGATCCATTAACATAGAAAAAATAATTGAAATCAAAAAAAAATGTTTTGAAAAAATATTTTTTCAGAAAAGCCCAAGTTTCTGAAAAGTAACGTTGAGCCCCAATGGATCCCAAGCCTAAGTGTGGCCAAAAATTTTTAAAATATTTTTAAAAAAATTAATGCAACACTTACGAATAATAATAATGTATCTTGTTATGATTAAGGGCCTATATAAGTAATGGAATTTTGTTTATTTTGAAATTCTCACCTCTCATTTTCCTTAAATTCAAATTAAATATACACAAATTATACATCAAAATGAAGGTTGGGGTGTATAGAACACGAAACACATATTAATCGACTCATAGAGTCGACTGTAGGCACCACTGGTTCCTGGAAGTCTGCTACCGTATTCGCACCAGAACTGATAATAAAATAATATTTCATCAGAACAACTTGTGGCCAAATGTGCTTCATATATCCAAGAACAAAGCTAGGCATTCAAAACACTTTCGAATACAGCCATAGGACTGCATTTTGGAAAAAGACAACACTGTCTGCATTTTTTATTGAAGATGGTTTCCATGCTCGACAGACATGTGCAAATCATTCGTTACCACGAATTTCCATCGAACAACAAAATCGTAATTCTAAGAAATTTCAACAGGTATCATGATACCTTGCATTGAATATGGCAACTGTGCAATCTCTATCTAATAACAGTATACTGTATGAAGGCGATCTTTTTTATTATTTGATTTTAGACGGCGTTGTTTTTACATGCTTTTTCTGTCCGATGACGTCGACCGGAAATCGAAAGTATACTCATACGTAAACAAAAGCAAAGGCTTTGGAATTTTCCCCAATGCAGCTCTGTCGCCGTGTTTTGAAGAATTGTTATCCCCTAGCTTTATTCTTGGATATATAAAGCACATTTGGCCACAAGTTGTTTTTTATGAAATATTATTAAATTATCAGTTCTGGTGCGAATACGGCAGCAGACTTCCAGGAACCAGTGGTGCCTACAGTCGACTCTATGAGTTGATTACACATGTGTTTCGTGTTCTATACCTCCCAACCTTCATTTTGATGTACATTTTGTGTATATTTAATTTGAATTGAAGGAATATCAGAGGAGAGAATTTTCAAAATAAACAAAATTTCATTACTTATATAGGCCCTTAAACTAACACAAAGACAAGAAATCCCCTTCCACAGAGACTGTTGTCAATGTAAACAAGAAGTGTAAAAACACCAGAAACATGACTCCAGGCACTGATAACCATGGCCTGAAATCAGTTACCAATAATACACTATCTGATGCAAAACAGAGACTTCCAGGGAAGAAACTGCAGAACATCAGATGGTAGATGCAGAACACTACGCCTAAACACCCATGGGTGAGGACGTAAACATGGGGAAAAGAACAGAATTCATTCTGTTACCCAGCTACAACTCCCAAGAAATTTTAGTAATAATATTACAGAAAATATGCCAAAAGCATGGGAGAATAGCAAGGGGGGGACTTAAAGGAAAGGGAGAGAGGAAAACACTGAACAAGCAGTGTAACTTTATAGCAAGAATGACCACAACAGGCCCATGCCTCGAAAATAGGTAACTTGACATAATTTCATTAAAAAATTTCAAGTTACAGCCCTGATTATTTTCTGTCACTCATTTTTCCTCTCCTCCTTCTATTTCCTCCTTAGATCCACCAATTCTCTAATATTTATGTGTATGGCATCATTTAAACTGAGATTTACAAGCACAAAGATCAGTCAGATGTGAACTGATGAAGGGCCAAACAAAGAATGATAAATGGCGCCAATTTCGGGACCTCCTTGACACTGCGCATGCGCAGTAGAGGCGAAGTATGGAGGGCCATTCAGGACATGATTTCTTTGGTTTTAGATGCAAATTTTGGGGATTGGGGGGCAACATTTGTGTTTGGCCCTAGATTTTTAAGAGTTAGCACCAGCTATGTCTGGGTCATTGGTACAGTATAAAAATACTGTTATTTCAGAATAATGGAAAGACCAAATGATGGACAGACAAGGGTAACTCTATATGCCCCGACCATTTCATGGCGGGGCATAAAAATTATATATGTCTAAAGGTGGATCTAATTTTACCAGAAAATAGAACTTGTTTTCATAGTGAACAGCAATTCCCTTAGTTCCTGCTGTTTCACCTATGGAACAAAAGAATATTAGGCCACACAAAGTAGATCTTCTGTTTCTCAGGCCATTATTTGTGAAATTGCATGCGGGCGAGTGTTTTTTTATTTTATTTTTTATTTCAGTAATTACTTTTTAGCCATCAGAAGTTCATGTTCTTGGTTCAAGTTTTAGGCCTCATAATCTACAGAATGGCATGGGTGGTGATGTATTTCATCCCTTGAGTGCAAGAAGGCTTTGCAATGCTAAAGCATTGCAAAGCCTTCTTGCACTCAAGGGACAAATTCATCAATTTTTTCAACTTGGGTAAAATATCAGACATAAACCATTTAATTTTTATTTTTTTAAAGTTTAAATTGGTTATAAAAAGAGAGCAGGCGGCAGCCAAAAGGACCATGCGGGAGGGCCTGAGAAACAGATTTTTAAATTTTTTTAGTTCTTACTGGGGCACAAAAGATTATATCCATGTGAGTGAATGATATCAATGATAGTCTGCAAGGTGTCATCCCACAAGACAAATCCCATCAAGACGAATGCATAAAATATCCCAACAAGATAAGAAACTTTTTTTTCATTAATTATGGGGGTAATTTAAAAAAAATTAAATTAAATGTGTATATTTTCACTATTTGTGGTATTTTGGGCTAATTTTCATCTATTTTGAGAAGTTACTGTGCAGTTAATTTTTTTTTTTTTTTTATCTCTTGATCATCCATAATCACAGTTTAGATTGAGCAAGGGTATTTCCACAGTAATTTCTGGAAATTTACCTTTATTGTTTGTTTTTTTATGTTTTTTTGATAAAAAAAAGGTACAAAAACTTTAACAAATGCATCTCATAACAATGCATGTGCATTTGTGAATTAATATCTCTTTGTTTGGCAGTAAGCATGTTAGCAGTTTATGGTGCAATTTATTTGTTGGGGTTTAATGATAATTTAACCACCTGGGTTCTCTTGCTTTGGACAGTTTTACAGGTTGAGGAAGCCAGAGAGAACCAGTGATCAGTGGCGAGCAATTGTCAGTCTCCCAAAGGTAGTAACTCCAACAAGTAGAGTTAGCATTGGCTGAAGACAAGTGCATCATCGACATGTTGTACACAGCACCTCCGTGCCCCCCCCCCCTCCATGTGGGCAATCAGGATTAACCCTTTACCCAATGCAGACGATATCAAAATTTATTATTTTAAATATAATCTTTTTAAAATTTTTCAAAATATTTCAACAAAACCATATCATGTGACCCCTCGTTCCAATGAGGGGTCACATGATATGGTTTTGTTGAAATATTTTGAAAAATTTAATTTTTCAAACTGCTCAGTTTGCATATTATGCGGGTGCAGACAGGCGATTCGTTGGGTAAACGGCTAAGTGCCTTGTCTAAGGACATAATGCAGTTACCATGGCAAGGATCTAACTGTGAACCTTTCGGTTTGAAGTCCAATGCCGTAACCACTGAGCCATTGTGCTCCCTAGTTTATTGTGCAATAATAACTAACAAAAAACATACAACACAGTCAGATGCCTATCTTTGTAAAAAGACTCTCTTGTGACACTAAGGCAAATATAATAAAAAAAAAAACACCAACACTGCTGACAAAGTACAGTAAAACTTGTTTTGAGAGACCACACGTCTTGAGAGACCTCTGTGACCTTGTATCATTTGGTTGTTTTACTCTGTAATGGACCTGTCATGAGTGACCACCTGTTTTTGAGAGACCACTTTCCTGGCAAAAAGGGTGCTCTCCCAAGACAGGTTCTACCTTAGGAAAAACATCTTTTAAAAAAAAAAAGATATCCGTCTGTTAACTTTTTTAGTTTCTGTCCTATAACTAGAGAACCACTTATTTGATCAAATCATAATTCTAGGGGTTACTTGTGGATGACTAGACGATGCTTTCTTTCAATTTTGGTCCAGCTAGCCAATTCAATATGGACACCATGACATTATGACACCGTCAGGGGCATATGCCACTCTTCGAGTTGCTCTCGCTCTAAAATGATGAAAGCCCCAAAAGTTAAAACTATTTCTGGTAAAGTCAGCCTTCTTATAAATTCCTTGTCATAATGTCCATTCACATCTAATTTACTCTTTACAAAACTGGGAGGCTAAGGCCTAAAAAAATAAAAAATCTGTTTCTCAGGCCCTCCCGCATGGTCCTTTTGACTGCCGCATGCTCTCTTTTTATAACCAATTTAAACTTTAAAAAAATTAAAATTAAATGGTTTATGTCTGATATTTTACCCAAGTTAAAACAATTGATGAATTTGTCCCTTGAGTGCAAGAAGGCTTTGCAATGCTTTAGCATTGCAAAGTCTTCTTGCACTCAAGGGATGAAATACACCACCACCCATGCTATTCTGTAGATTATGAGACCTAAAACTTGAACCAATAACATAAACTTTTGTTGGCAAAAAAGTAATTACTGAAATAAAAAATAAAATAAAAAACCGCTCGCCTGCATGCAATTTCACAAATAATGGCCTGAGAAACAGAAGATCTACTTTGTGTGGCCTAATTCACAGTTCAATACAGAGCCTTCCTATGCCTTATCGTTGATGAACTGAAATTTTTCTCAGTATTTAACAAAGCATTATTTATTTATTGGTGTTTAAGGTCACATTCTTATATACAATGGCTAATCATGACTGTGACAGTTTTATGGGTGGAGGAAGCCGGAGTACCTGGAGAGAACCACTGAGCAATGCCGAGCAGCTGCCAGCTCCTCAACATCATAACTCCGCACTGCAGCACAGGCAGGATTAGATTGGTTGAACCATCGATGTGCAGTACACCTTAGCACACGGCGTCATCGTGCCTCCATGTGGACAATGCGGGTTAAGTGCCTTGCCCAATGACAAAGCGCTGGAGTCTGAATCGATCACTCAGACGGTCACCCATCCGAGGACTAACCGGGCTCAACATTGCTTAACTTTGGTGATCTGATGAGAACCGGCTACCGCAATGCCACTGCGCCCCCTAATAAAGCATAAATAACCTGTGAATGGAGAAAAAAAAAATGTTTAAAAATTATTATATTACAGTACGTGGAGAGTGTATTGTCACCAAATCACCCGCAGAGTGGAAGTTCCAACTGAGAAATAATTGCAAATTTGTTGCAAAGCATAACCAGCACCAACAAAGTTTCAGCCAATGGACCTCCGGGTTTAAGCAGAAACATTGCTTGTGTTTTTTGTCGATATATACAGAATTTGAAAGTTATAGCTTGGGTGATAACTCCACTCCACGGGTGATTTAGTTACAATCCACTCTCCACGTACTGTATATGGTATAAGATGTGACCTGGTTCATAATAAATGAAATAACTCAAATACACTTTTTTTAACACGATATTAAAAAAAAATTTCAACAAACCATATCGTGTGATCTCGATGAGATCTTTCCAATGAGGGGTCACTTCAAATGGTTTTGTTGAAATTTTTTTGCAAACTATTTTTTAACTGCTCAGTTTGTAAACTATGTGCGCAGATGTAGCAGATTAGTTAGGTAAAGGGTTAAAGTTAGGCATTGCTATACCACAAACAAAAATACTGACTACTGTGTTCAGACAATCAGACTGAAACATTTTTGTTTGTTTATGGAGGTTTAATGACAGTTTAACAACAACCAAATCACACGGTGTCGAATAGGTTAATCCTTTACAGTAAAACCTGTCTTGAGAGACCACTGTCTTGAGAGACCACCTGTCTTGAGAGACCACATCTACCAGGCACCGATTGGTTTTACTCTATAATGGACCTGCTATGAGAGACCACCTGTCTTGAGAGACCACCTGTCTTGAGAGACCACTGTGACCTAGTAGCAACCAGTATTTTTATGCCATAATGGACCTGTCTTGAGAGACCGCCCCTTTGAAGACTGAAACCATGACAAAAACTTTTTACCTGTTCTGGAATTGGAAAATCCATTGTGGTTATACTAACATAATTAAAAGTATTAAAAGCTCTTAATTGGGTTTCATTTGCTAACTCATTACAGATTGAGATGTTTTTATGAGACCCCTGTGAAAGATTTGGATTATTGCTGAATAAACAATTTTATACATACCTGAAATGTGACAGATAGGAATAAAAATAAATTTGTGTTGAAAATCTTTTTGTAACAAATTGAAATGGACTGTTATAAAAATTATAAAAATAAATTAGTGTTGAAAATCTTCAATGAAGATTTTCAACACTAATTTATTTTTATAATTTTTATAACAGTCCATTTCAATTTGTTACAAAAACTGCATAAAAAAGGGCAACTACAAAGTAATTACAAAAATCCATTCTTCTCCATTTCTGAATTTTGTGGTTGGTTATTCACTGACTTGAGAAAACCTGAAACCTGTTATGAGAGACCACCTGTCTTGAGAGACCACTTTTGTGTGGCCCAAAGGGCGGTCTCTCAAGACAGGTTCTACTGTACCCAACGAAGAGGCTGCATCTGTCCACGTAATATGCAAATTCAGCAGTTGAAAAAATAGTATTTTTCAAAAAAATTTAATTAAAACCATATCATGTGTCCCCTCGTTGGAATGAGCTCATCAAGCTTGTTCCAACGAGGGGTCACATGATATGGTTTTGTTGACATTTATTAAAAAAAAATTCAAAAACGTGATATTTAAAATAATAAATTTTGATATCATCTGCGTTGGATAAAGAGTTAAGAGATGAAGGAAGTTGGAGTACACAGAGAGCTCTATCAAGCCACAGTAAGCAAATGTCAGATGCTTCAACTCACTAACCTCGTACAACAGGAAGAGGGTCTACAGTTAAAACTAGAAGTCCTGTCACGAATAGTGCACTTATCTAGGCTTAATTGCGCGTTGGAATTGCGCGCAATCGCCATATCGAATGGCATCCAAAGCACGGCAGGTTCTCCTGGTTACTCATAGCAAACACAGGCAATGTTTCTGCCAATGGACCTCCGGGTTACCCGGAGGTCCATTGGCGGAAACATTGCTTGTGCACAGGCCATATGTGCAGAATTTGATAGCTTTACTGGGGCCATAACGCGTACATTAACGCGCATATCAACATGCTATTTGTGCGCATTTCATGACAGGACTTCTAGTTTTAACTGTACCTGCATTTTTTATAATTTTTTTCTGGGCCATTTGTGTGTACTCACCCCATAAAATCTTAGATAAAAAGCATAAAATGCAGACCATAAAATCTTAGAAAAAAGCATAAAATGCAGACATAGCCCTGTATTGCCCAGCCACAAAACCAAACCTTGCCGCACCTAAAACAAAGTTTGCATGTGTGATTTATTCCCATGTGTATGTGTTTGAAGTGAGGCATGAATCTGATGATTATCACTGATATTGGTTAAGAATTTTCAACCAGTTTGTTAATTCAAGGAACTGTTCCATGAAAGAGACTCCTGTTCCGACTTTTTAACCAGTTCTTTACCGATTTGTTACAGTTCGCTAGCGAATGAATTTCTGACATAAAGTTGAAAAATGGAAGATTGCAGGTACATATTAACATCATTTGAGTCAAATAAGTTTTGTTTCATATAAAACTATATCTACGCTGTCCATTTGAAGGACAAGATGAAACAAAGGGAACAAATTGTAAAGTTGCCATGCGTTTTAACAGAAGCTATTTATTTATTTATTTATTTATTGGTGTTTAAGGTCACATACTTATGCACAATGGCTAATCGTGACCGTGACAGTTTTACAGGTTGAGGAAGCCGGAGTACCCGGAGAGAACCACCGAGCAACGACGAGCAGCTGTCAGCTCTCCAACATAGTAACTCTGAACTCTGCACCGCAGCACAGGCAGGGTTAGATTGGTTGACGACATGCGCATCATCGACGTGCAGTACGCCTCAGTACACAGTGTCATCGTGCCCCCATGGAGGCAATCGGGGTGAAGTGTCTTGCCCAAGGACACAATGCAGTTGCCGCAGGTGGGATTCGAACCGAGGACCTCTCGGCTTGCAGCCTGCACCTCTACCAACTGAGCCACCGCGCCCCCAACAGAAGCTATATTTTGTACAGAAATACCATTGTCTTGTTAATGATCATTTGCACATCAGTGATTTCTTTTGGCACTCGTTGGTGACCTAACAACCACTTGTAAATGTTGGCCTCATTGCTATGACAGGAAAACCTGTTACAAGATAATCTAACAACATCCATATCCCCCACCGACTGTTATGTTATAATAGAAATAATCTCTTGACCTGGACATGTATTCATACCCAATAATGTCATTCACCAAATATCATTTAATTTCTTTAATTGCAACTGAAGATATCATCCAAAAACCTGCAATTTTGGCAAATTCAAAGTTGACAGAGACTATAACTCTCGACAAATTATTCGAGTTGAAACTTCCTTTCCATATGCACATATACACATCATACAAACACTGCATACCAAGTTTCATAAAAATCCAATGAAAAATGCCAGAGCCAAGTGGACAAGCATTTGTGACAGAAATTTTGCTATTTCCAAGGGTCATAACCACGCAAAATTTGTCGCATCAAAAATTCTTGACCATGTGCACACCTGCACTTGAAACTGATACCTCCAATAAAAAATGTAGAAGTTAAGTGGGCAAGCCTTTGTGATGGAAATTTTGCAATTTCCAAGGGCCGTAAACACTCAAAAAATCGTTGCATCAAAAATTTCTGACCACATGCACATTTGCACTTTATACTGATACTTCGTACCAAGTTTCATAAAAATCTAATAAAAAATGTAGAAGAGGTTAAGCAGACAAGCCTTTGTGATGGAAATTTAAATTTTATAGTAAATTCCCTTTCTTATTATAACTACAGCAATTGTTTACAACAGGCTTGCATTAGAGTGGAAGTCCTTAACTCTGAAAAATACTCTCTATTTTCTTCTTTCCCAAGCGATGTGGGAAAGAAAAGTGGTGCAAAAGCACCAAGAAAAAATAAGGTTCCACTCTACAATTTCGCACTATTGCACAGGGGTGAAATTCTAAACTTAGAGCATATGTTGAAACTAAGACCATGTAAAATAGAGATATATGGTTATTAGTGCTTATTGTTTTACATTTTGATTGTATTTAACAGTGCTATTGGCAGGACCTGGGTAGACAATGTGGCTGATGGTAATAACAAAAATACTCTTTGAAGTCGCTCAGAGAATTGCTGGGGGGGGGGGGGGGGGGGGGATGAGGTGGTGTGGTGTGGTTGTGAAAAGCGGGCAAAAACTGGCTGCAAAAGCGATTCGGCAGACAGAAAGGCCATGCTGTATCTTTTTACTGGTTGAAAATAGAGACTTGTGGTTTTTGTTCATTCAATTCAGGATTGACTCCAGATTCTTTTGCCGGAGTGAAATCCAGGGAGAGGTCACTCTTGTTTTCTCTTACGGTTCTGCTCTACAGTTTCACACTATTGCACAGGGGTGAAACTTCTAAACTTAGGGCATATGTTGAAACTAAGGCCATGTAAAATAGAGATATATTTTCAGTGTCAGATATATGATTACATTAGGTTTTTTGTTGGACAAGAGAATTTGAAGTTTTGGTCCCAAAGTTGGAGTCTGATACATAGGGGTAAATTACCAGATGAATTATGGGAAACAGTGGCTTCGAAAAATAGGCTATTTTTTCAAATGTAATTTTTACACGGGTTTGTTACCAGACAGGTAACAAAAAAATGAGATGGAAACATATAAATTTTTTTTTGCATTTTAGAAACAGGGGATGCTCTGCTACAGGGGTGGGTAGGTGCGGTTGGCGGGAAAATTCTGCTTTTGAGGCTGTTAGGTGGCTGAAAATGACTGGTTTCGGTATTTTTGCAGGCAGTTTTTCAGATTGAAGTCTTTCCTTTGACAATAAATATTTCCACCCACATTCAGATTCAGATTGTTTATTTCTACTTAGTCAGATAGTGTTATATGTTTTTTGTGGATCTGGGAAATGTAATACATGTAATGGGTTAGATAACTAAGTTACAGAATATTTGCATTTGAAGAGAGTGTATGGCATGTCATATTTGGAAAAGCCTGGAAAACTGTGGAGCGGAACCTAAGCCAAAACTGGGTCGAGTGTGACTGGCACACACTCAGTAGGGGACACTCTTCTTCATGTACTAATCCACAGCTTCCGGAACCAGTGCGCAGACGTATAATCAACACGTCATTCTATTGAATCCGCCAACATTGCAGTTATGTGATTAGCGAAGAGGAAGGATTCTTACCCGAAAAAGAAGACAGGAGGGCCTCCATGTAAACAATTGCGGTAGGTATAATAAGAAAGGAAATTTACTATAAAATTTAAATTTATTATCAACCTACCTTACAATTGTTTACAACAGGCTGAATAGACAACAGGAGAGGGAATCACATAACCAACCCCCACATAACTCGATTGTGCTGGAACGGTGGACAGAAGAAGAGTTTCCTAAGCCTATAAAATCATAGCATCACAACCATTTGTAAATGACAATGGGAGATAAGGCATACAGGCCTGTGTGACACAAACTAGGGCTGTCATGATTAATCGATTAATTGACTGTTGATCGGTCACGGCAAAATCGATTAGTATTTTTCGTTGTCGAATAATCGGTAAATTGTATCCCGTTTTAGATACATAATTAAAAGAAAATTTGATGAAAAAACTATTGTTTCTAAAGGTAAAGAGTTAAGAACATTGATGTTAAACCCTAAGACGCTGTTGGAAGCAATTGTCTTTCACGTACATTCATCAAAGCTTTGATGTTCTGAACTTTTGAACCGTCAGTGTAATAATCAAGACCGGTCGGCAGTTGCGAAGTTCGCAACTGCCGACCGGTCTTGATTATTACACTGACGGTTCAAATGTTCAGAACATCAAAGCTTTGAATGCACCTAAAAAGGATCGTCTTCATTGTTTCCTTGAGGTAGGTCAACTGACTTGAACTTCATTTTCATCGACTTCAAAGAGAGAGAGAGAGGAGGTCATTTAGGTACGATTAATCATCGATTATTTGCGACAATTAATCGATTCCTAAATTAAAAAATCGTGACAGCCCTAACACAAACAGAAAGGAAAAGGAGAGCATCAAGAATAGGGCTGAAACTGACCTTGCAAGAACCCTAATGGCTAGGGTTAATGACAGCCAGAGCAGAAGAAAAGAGGGCTTAAAGAAAAAAAAAGGTTCTCAGACTGCTCCTGCAACTGACACAGATAGGTGGAGAAAGTTGAAGGATTTCTCCAGTCGTCTGCCTGCATAACATCCGACAACTGACGGAAGTTAGTATAAGCCCAGGAGGTAGACAATGCACACACCTTGTGGGCAGAAAAACGATTGGTAATACAATCGTCAGTCGCTAGACGAGCGGATGACACGTGAATAGCAAGACAAATCCATTTAGAAATGGATTGAGGAGAGATCTTCTGTTGACCAGAGATAAGAGACAGAAATATATCTGATCCCGTCTTTCCTAATGAACAGCGTCCAGTTGAAGTAAATGCGAATTGCACGAACCGAACAGAGCCAAGGGCAATTACCCTTACCAGAAGGAAGAACCCTGATACAGATTGGAGGTTGTGTAGTTTCTGGCATCTGATTCTTGGCCAGAAAGGAGCAATCAGTGGTAAAGTAACACTGTTGGTGGAGCTCCTGAAAAGGCCGGATCAACTGAGAGGGCGTGAAGCTCACTAACCCTTCTGGCTGAGGAAAAAGCCATCAGACAAAGCCATCTAGAATGTGAGAAAATGCATATCCACCTGGGATGAAGGTTCAAATGGAGACCCCCCCCCACCCTCCCCCCCCCCCCTCCCTGCACCTCCCCAAGCAAAGCAGCACCCAAGAAAAATACTACCTTGGGGTAAGCTGCAAACTCTGAGGCCTTTTCAAAGAAAAGTGCAGAAAAGGCTCGGAGAGGGACGAAGTAGTGCTGATACGACACTTTCCCACAAATGAAAAGGTCTCCGTAAGCATGGACCTGTACCCTTAGATTTGTAACAGGTTGGAGACCCCGAGGATCAAACAGATATACCAGAAACTCTGCAATCTGTGTTATCGAAGGATCGGCATAATCAACAGAGTGATTAGCACACCATTGACAGAAGACCTTCCATTTAGCTGCATGGGCTTAACCAGTGGAGTGCTGCCTTGAAGAAGAAAAGCACCCCAATGCTCATCTCGAAAAACCTCTACGGAGGAGACAGGACCTGACAAAATATAAGCGTTAAGGCACAATGAAGTCAGGTCGACATGAAACCTCCTCAGGTGACCTTGCAAAGAAGGTTGTGATGCAGAGGGAGATGTGCCAGAACTGCCACCAACAGAGAGAAGAGCTGTATGGATCCACACCCACTAAGGCGACGGGAAGCAATCCCTGTGAAGGGTCCACTCAGTGGAAAAGAACCTGCCCCGTCAGAACAGGGTGTCGGCTAGGATGTTCAGAAGGCCAGGATTGGAATGATCCACCACCCCGGCGTGGACATCCTGAGTCAGCAGTAGAAGATCCCGAGCCAATTCGTACATGGGAACCGAGTGCGGTGCCCTGGTTCCAAATGTAAGCAACCACTATCAAATTGTCGGACAACAGAAGGACATGATGATTCGAAAGGTGGGGATCCTCTGCCGGAAATGCAGAAGAAGAGCAAGAAGCTCCTTCTGGGTGATGTGAAGAGCTGCATGATTCTGTCCCATTCATCATGAAGGGAAAGACCAGAGGATCCAACGTCGTGCAAGATCTGAGATCGCTGGCATAAGCCATCAGAACATGATCGGACATGGGCAAGTCCAACGAAACTCGCTGTATAATCCACTGAACATCCGTCCAGGGAAGAAGGTGACCATGAAGAGATGGTCGTAACTGAAGCACCAGATCCAAAGGATCGACATACAGCCCCCAAAAACTGAGAAAGTGTTGGAGAGGTCTGACATGCAGCCGACCTAGAGGAATGAGATCCGTCACCGAACTGCAGAGACCGAGCAGCTGGAGAATACTCTGAGCTGTCTTGGCTGTGGACTGGGTCAGAGTCAGGGCGAAAGTCGAGAGAATCACAGCCCTCACCTGGGGAACTGCCACCGTATTCAGAAGAGTACAGAATTCTATCCCCATATGACAAAACAAACTGAGAAGAGACCACGTCCGACTTCTCCTCGACTCTGAACCCTAGCAATATGAGCAGGCTCAAGTGTATAGACATCTTGACTCCAGAAGAGCAGCATTGGAATGCCTCTAGAGGATATCGTCCAGATACACCGAAGTACTCACCCTGGACTGAGTGCAATGAAAGGCTATCACATGTGCCATCAGATGAAGGCCCAAGGAGCCAGGTTGAGGTCAAAAGGTATGTCCCTAAACTGGTGAATTCTCCCCAGAAAAGCAAACCTGAGATACTTTCGCGATGTCCGATGAATCGGAACGTGAAAGTAAGCATCTCGCAGGTTGATGCTCGAAGCAAAATCTCCCTGGTGAATGAGCGGTGAGTCGACCTGAAAGTCTCCATGCTAAACTTGGGAGCAATGAGACACTGGTTCAGGATACTCAGATCAAGAACCGGTCGGAGTTGGCTGCCCTTCTTCAGTATCAAGAATAGGCGGGAATAAAATCCCACAGAATGAATGTTCTTGACGACTGCAACTGCCCTCTTTGACAAGAGAAAGTCTATCTCTCTGATCAAAAGTTCCCGACGTGAAACATCGAAAGGAACTTTGGGTTAGAAGAGGCACACTCGATAGAGTTGGTGCCTCAGAAAAGATATCCACAGACTGGACCGAACATCTAACACCAAAGGATCGGATGTGATCTTGGCCCAAACGGTCTGCAAACTTGGGTATCCCTCCTCCAACCTGGGACGAATTGAGGTGAAGACCTTCATTTCAAGCCCTGGCGAGGCCGGTGAGAGGAGAAACCACCTCCTCTGCTAGATGAAGGATCCTGAGACCTTGAGGCAGATAAGCAGCCAAGGCAGAGTTAACGTGATCCAAGAGAGAAAGCATACCTAGCATCTCTCTGGAGAAGCCCAACATGGACTCCCAAAGTCGCCGTAGGAACAATAGCTGACTTGGCATAGAGTCCTGATCCAAGACTATCAAAGTTTTACAGACCGACTGGCGGAAATGTAGGAACGATAACACACAGGGGGCAAAAAAATGGTATCAGCCTAGTGAAGAACAAAGTCTTCATACAGTTAACACTAGAAGTCCTGTCAGGAAATGCGCGCTTATCTAGGCTTAATTGCGCGTAGGAATAGCGCGCAATTGCCATATCAAATGGCATCCAAAGCATGGCAGGTTCTCCTGGTTACTCATAGCCAACGCAGGCAATGTTTCGGCCAATGGACCTCCGGGTTACCCGGAGGTCCATTGGCTGAAACACTGCTTATGCACAGGCGATATGTACATAATTTGATAGCCTTACTATGGTCACAACGCGTAGATTACCGCGCAGATCAGCGTGCTATTTGTGCGCATCTCATGACAGGACTTCTAGTTTTAACTGTAGCCCTGGAACTCAGCTTTGAATCCAATGCTGCAAATACTTTAACAACTAGTATCAACTGGTATGGTCAAAGGTGCCCAGAAGCAGGGTGCTCCACAGACCCTATGCACTTGACCGATGATCGCGGCCTGGCTGAAACCTCTGGATCTGACGGTTTGAATGAATTGAAACACAAACTCAAGAGCCACCCCAAAGTCAGAAGACTGATGGCTGTCAACGTCAGGTGTGTCAGACAGACCCATCGCCTGAGTCGGAAGACACATAGCCCATACCGGGCATACTAGCCGATGCCTGGTGTAGGAGAACCAGGGGATCAGAAAGTAGCATCCTGCTTCCAATCCAGGAAGGTGGTGACACAGTGGGTGCCTGGAAGCCACTAGAAGCCTTGCTGGAGGCAACAGGAAGGCTCTTGGAAAGAACCTGCATGAGCAAGGAGGAGCCTCCCTAAACTCCCAACCCGTATCTGCTGGTACAACATGGGAACGACCCAGCAAACTGTTTTCGCATCTGACCCTCTAAACCAGTGAAGGGTCACAATCCTCTAGAACACCCGAAGCGGGGCGACTGGTCACAGCTGAAACATATGCATACAGACGCTTATAGGGGTATGAAATACCCCAAGGGTCTGAAGTGCGGGAACTCAGGAGAGTCGCCGTGGACCTCTGAGGGACAGAAGGTCCAGGCTGCACAAAATTGCGTGCAACAGAGTCCACCGTGACCCCACCATGGACATCTTGAATCCCAATCAAAACCTGCTGGGCTTGACGGCAGAGAGACCACGGCAGAGGGATCAGCCGGCAATCACTTCTGACTTCATCGAGTTGAAGCCAGAGAAGGCTGAGGCCGGTATCCCCACGTCCGAGAAACAGAAATCCCTGCAGAACCCTGCAGGGATAAGCAGAGGCCGGCTGAAACAGAGACCGATGACATCTCAGATGGAGTAGAAGCAGGAGTGGATACATCATTAGCTGTTGACAAAGGCAGAAAAGAGGGGAGAGAGCAACCGAGTTCAGCTCCAAAAGAGGAGTCACAACCCTAGTGACAGCCTCAGATGTCGACTAAGGGGGGACAGTAGTCCCAGAACCAGGCATCTCTTCACCAGAAAATCAGCAGCTATCACTGTATCCACACCATAAAAAGACTGTAAAACCCCCAGGAGGGGGTATAACTCTCTCCAGAGTTGAATCAGGAGGCCCTGAACGACTGCGTTCCCCTTCCTGTAGGCCCAGGAGGAAAATGTCACATGCTCGAACTACACAATAGACGGAAGCTCAAAAGGTGGAAGAGCACCCAGCCCACAGGGTCTTTGAATAGAGCACCCAAATAAAGTGGAGCATGAATAATGGGAAACAATCTAAGACAACGAAATGGCCTGTAAGGTATCGTTCTAGGAATATGTGGCGAGAGCAATGTAGATGGGAAGGTGAACCCAAGGACACCCTCAGCTACCAGAGTAAGGTGGCAGGAAACAATGGCCCGACGAGAACAGAAGTACTCCATCAGCCAAAAGGGAACTGGTTGAAATTCTGCCCTCAACTAAGGGGAGAAAAGCTGCCACAACCTCCCCCAGCTGACACCTAACTCAGTTAAAAGCAGAACCCAAAGGGTTAGCATTAATGAACAAAAGACAAGGTACGCGAAAATTACATGCGAAATTGGTATAGAGATTTATCACAAAAATACAGTGAATAATCGAGAGAATGTATTAAAACACAGCCCTGTATATCTGGATAATGAAGAAACAGCTATGAATCCACATAATAGAACAGGAAACATTGTTAACATCGAGTCAAAAGGTATCACTGTTGAGGAGCGAGAAGATCCATCATCCAGCATGGCAGAAAAAAATAGAATGGCGTGTTGATTATATGTCTGCGAACTGATTCCGGAAGACATGGATTAATACATGGAGAAAAGTGTCCTTACTGGGTGTGCGCCGGTCGCATTCGCCCCAGTTTTGGCTTATCTTTTCTTGGTGTTTTTGCACCACTTTTCTTTCCCAAATTGCTTGGGAATGAAGAAAATTGAGAATATTTTTCTGAGTTAGGGACTTCCACTGTAATGCAAGCCTTTGTAAACAATTGTCAGGTAGGTTGATAAGACATTTTGCTATTTCCAAGGGCCATAACCATGCAAAAATGGTCGTATTGAGAATTCCTGACCACATGCACATATACACTTGATACAGATACTTCAGACCAAGTTTCGTAAAAATCCAATAAAAAATGTAGAAGTTAAGTGGACAAGCCTTTGTAATGGAAATTTTTCTATTTCCAAGGGTCATAACCATGCAAAAAATCATTGCATCAAAAATTCCTGACCACAACCACATTTATACTTGATACTGATACTTCAGACCAACTTTCATAAAATTCAATAAAAATGTAGGAGGAGTTAAGTGGACAAGCCTTTGTGATGGAACTTTTGCTATTTCCAAGGGCTGTAACCATGCAAAACTCACTGCATCAGAAATTCCTGACCACATGCACATCTACACTTGATACTGATACTTCAGACCAAGTTTTGTATAAATGCAATAAAAAATGTAGGAAGAGTTAAGCGGACAAGCCTTTGTGATGGAAATTTTTCTATTTCCAAGGGCCATAACCATTCAGAAAATTGTCCACATGCACATTTATACTTGATACAGTGGAGCCCACTTAATTGGATATCTCTTAATTGTATATCCCTGTTAATTGAATATAATTTTCAAACACAAAACCATTTACCATACCTTCAGTACAAATTTGGTCTGTTAATTGCATATGGGTTGTAGAGTAAACTCCTGTTAATTGTATATAAATGTTTGTAATATGTCAAAAAAAATTACTGTGACACGCTCCAAATTCCCATTATTTATTAACCTTTTTGGCCTCACTACATCCAATACAGGCATTTATTCTATTATATCTTGTTTGACAGAGCTCTATGAGCTCTGTCAAACAAGATATAATAGAATAAATGCTCAGTTTACCCCAGTTTACCCCAGAACACAGGAAACTGACCAAATCGCTGTTAATTGTATACTCCTGTTAATTGAATAATTTTCACTGGCAAAATGGATATTCAATTAAAAGGATTCTACTGTACTGATACTTCAGACCAAGTTGCATAAAATTCAATAAAAATGTAGGAGGAGTTAAGTGGACAAGCCTTTGTGATGGAAATTTTGCTGTTTCCAAGGGCCATAACCATGCAAAAATCATTGCATCAAAAATTTCTAACCAAATGCACATCTACCCTTGATCATAATACTTCAGACCAAGTTTCATAAAAATCCACTGGCAACTTTAGGAGGAGTTAAGCAGACAAAGTTTGGATGGACAGACTAATGGATGAACATCATTTCAATATCCCCCTCATGACTTCGTCGGTGGTGGATTACAAAATTGTTTAGAAGGAAAAATTTCTTTCACAAAGTTATTCCCCCAGCTCAGAAATCTAATTAAGTCTTAATCTTTCTCTGACAAGATGAGGGTACTAACAAAGCAAGGGAAAAAGTTCTTGGAATTCTAAATTTATCAGATCCACTTGAAATATTCATAGACAATGTTGTATTTGCACATCAAAGGAAATTAATTTATTGCAGCCAAGATTTGCAAATTTAGGTTAACCCATAACATTATCACTGATGCCAATACCATAAAAGCTGTTTGTAGGCTTCATACTGAAAAATTACTTTTAGATACAGATTCATCTTTTCTGTCACCTTTTCGCCTTTGTTCAGGAAATGCACCTGGGATGATCGCTACAGTTAAAACTAGAAGTCCTGTCATGAAATGCGCACAAATAGCACGTTGATATGCGCGTTAATGTACGCGTTATGGCCCAAGTAAAGCTATCAAATTCTGTAGATATGGCATGTGCACAAGCAATGTTTCAGCCAATGGACCTCCGGGTAACCCGGAGGTCCATTGGCAGAAACATTGCATGTGTTTGCTATAAGTAACCAGGAGAACCTACCGTGCTTTGGATGCCATTTTATATGGCAATTGTGCGCAATTCCAACGCGCAACTAAGCCTAGATAAGCGCACTATTCATGACAGGACTTCTAGTTTTAACTGTACCATCATGGAAAAGATCTTCACACTGAACAATGTACCCTGTATCAGTTTTTAGTGGCATTCTCCAATCAAAATGCATACAGATTATACCATTTGAACATTTTGTAAATTATGGATACATTATACAGCTATACAAATGTCAATAATTGTCAGATGGTCAAATGTTACTTGCTTTTGATCCTCTCATATCCAAAAGTATTGTACAAATTATTATACGAGTACATGGATTACAATTTTCTTGTGATTTTAGACCACCACATCAGTAGCTCTATTGCAGGCTGTTTAATTCGTTCCCAAAGGATACAGATTTCTAAAAAAAAATTATCAATACACAAAATGCAATCAGAGGCATTCCCTGATTAAAAAAAATGATATTATGTGGTGTTTAGTTCATTGGTATTGGGTTAATCTACACTAGTTTGTTATTCACTCACAAACCACAAATTTTCTAACAGGCATTGGTTACAGTCCTTTGGAACAGGGTGTAGTGTAATGCAAAGAGATCTTCAATCTGGTGATACCTGCAGGAACTAGAGGTACTGTGAGCAAACTCACAAAGTGATACCCCCCCCCCCCCCCCCCCGCGCCTGAAATGTATAAGTTAGATTATCTCCCCTTGGAAATGTCAGAACAAAATTATATTGCTTCATGCACATCTTCATATGGAGTTCTTCCATTGTGTAAAGTTTCATGAAAATTATTCAAATGGTTTAGGAGGAGTTGCGCTTACAAGGATGGACAGACGGTATAAGTTAGATTATCTCCCCTTGGAAATGTCAGAACGGAATTATATTGCTTCATGCACATCCTCATATGGAGTTCTTCCATTGTGTAAAGTTTCATGAAAATTCTTCAAACGGTTTAGGAGGAGTTGCACTTACAAGGATAGTCAGACGGACAGATTATCTCCCCTTGGAAATGTCAGAACGGAATTATATTGCTTCATGCACATCCTGATATGGAGTTTTTCCATTGTATAAAGTTTCATGAAAATTCTTCAAACAGTTTAGGAGGAGTTGCGCTTACGATAGATGGACAGATGGACAGACGGACAGACGGACGGACAGGGTGATTCCTATATACCCCCCCAAACTTTGTTTGCGGGGGGTATAATGACTGGTGCCTAAACATGCTCCTTATGGAAAAGGAAGGTACTTGGGAAGAAAAAAACAAACCCAAGTTTTGAGGGTAATTACCTTAACACTTTACCTAACGAATCGCCCGAATCCGCCAGCAGAATATGCAAATTGAGCAGTTGAAAAATTAAAATTTTTCAAAATATTTCAACAAAACCATATCATGTGACCCCTCATTGGAACGAGCTCACATGATATGGTTTTGTTGAATTTTTTTTTAAAATTTAAAAAAAATTATATTCAAAATAATAAATTTTGATACCGTATGCATTGGGTAAAGGGTTAATACTGGCAACTGGGAAAGATGTCTTAGAACATTAACTGACAGCCATATCATCAGCAAATTGTATAGTAAATATCGGTTATACAGTTAAAACTAGAAGTCCTGTCACGAATAGTGCGCTTATCTAGGCTTAATTGCGTGTTGGAGTTGCGTGCAATTGCCATAACGAATGGCATCCAAAGCACGGCAGGTTCTCCTGGTTACTCATAGCAAACACATGCAGTGTTTCTGCCAATGGACCTCCGGGTTACCCGGAGGTCCATTGGCTGAAACATTGCTTGTGCACAGGCCATATGAACAGAATTTGATAGCTTCACTATGGCCATAACGCGTACATTAACAAGCAGATCAGCGTGCTATTTGTGCGCTTTACATGACAGGACTTCTAGTTTTAACTGTAGATCAATTCTATTATATGTTTTATTGTTCAAGACTTACCTATTTTTATGACCAAAATGTCAATCACTTCTATTGTAACTGGATAAATGTGGATTTCACTAATCTGTATCATTCCATGACATGATTTTCTTGCATTTATTGCTCTTCCTATCCTCAATTTGTTACTAACTTTTGACGGACCCACTCTATCTTTAGCATCACAAAATTCCTGTTTTTTCACAACTTTGCCATCAAGTGAAAATGCCAGACCAGTTGACATACTCCAACTGACGCTAAGTTTCACAAATGATTTGATTGTATTGAATTTACTACTGATGGTCCACTTCTTCAATGATGTATCAACAGTGGCTATGAGATTGCCTTGTCTGTAGTAGACAGCGATTCCAGAGTATTCAAGCAACTCTCCACCAGAGGATATGATTACCATATTGTCACAGAATCTCTCCACCCTCAACGAGAATTCAAATGTGAATCCCATATCACATTTTGTTACATCTGTGAGGCAACCAATCTTCTCTGTTGTGAGATAGTCTCTGCTGGTGTCAACTTGAAGTATTTCTCCAAGTTTCTTATTCTTTGAGGTTTTAGGTGAGCCGAATATGTCAAAGTTAACAGCAGCAGGTGTCCGTAGTGTTTTACCAATCAAACCATCAAATCTCACCACTGTAGCCACAAGTGTCTTTTTTCCTACAATGAAAATCAAGGTGTATTGGTTAACAGTTTAGAAGAATTGAAAGGGATCTATAATTAGGCTTTTTCCCTCTGGAAAAGACTATTGTTTTTCTACAGATTATTATTATTTTTTTTTTTTTTTTTTTTTTTTTGGGGGGGGGGTCCACACATTTTGTCCGCACGATTCCGAAGCCATTTTCGGACCAATTTTCACAAAATTTTGCACATGCATAGAGGGGCACAAAATCTAAAAATGTACCAAAGCAAAATTTTCAATTTAACCCTTATTTCATTAGAATTGGCAAAAAACTGTCAAAATTGGGGTTTATTGGCACTTTCTTGAAACATGTCTTGTAGATTTTTTTTAAACCTTCATCATTGATAGACCTATCTGTGCCACGACATTTGATACACATGACATATCAGGCGATGCATATGGTAACCCTCCACAGGCTGCCAAACATCGAAATTTTGATGAAATGGGCCGGTTTCAGGCCCCCAGAGCACCCAAACGATACACGAGAGATAAACATAACTTCCTTTATTTGAAGTGGAATTCACCGGAGATCATTTTTGTAAGTAATAATGGTGTTCAAAAAACCAAGCATTAACCCGTTTTGGGCTGGTTAAACAGCAATACCTCCAAAAAGCTCAACAATTCAGGTTTTCCGTGGATTTCTGTAAACGAGTCTTGTAGATTTTCATGAAAAAATTGTCACTCCCAGGCCTTGATGTGACAATAGAAGTTGCATAGACAAAATACTTCGGTGAGCATTTGTTAACCCTCCACGGGCTGCTAAAAGTCAAAATTGTGATAAAATGGGCTGTTTTTGGACGCCAACGGCACCCAATGGGTATGCCACAAAGAAAAGTGATTTCTTTTATCGAGCGCACAATGTATACGGAAACATTTTTGTAAGTAGTAAGGGTATTCAAAAAACGAAGTCTTGACCCATTTTGGGCAGGCTAAAGAGAGAGACCCCTTAAAATCTAAAAATTCCCATTTTCTGTGGATTTCTCTAAATACATTCCATAGGTTTTCAAGAAAAATTGACTACTTGCAGGTCTTTGTGTGACATTACAAGTGGCATGGACAAAATATTCCGCTGAGCATTTATTAACCCTCTACAGAATGCCAAGCATCATAATGTTGTTGAAATGGGCTGTTTTCGGACACACACAGCACGCAATGTATGTCCGAGAGTTACACATAATCTCCTTTGTTGGAAGTGGAATTCACTGAGGACCATTTTTGTAAGTAATAAGGGTATTCAAAAACCCAAGCGTTGACCCCTTTTGGGGTGGTTATTAGCGATACCCATCAAAAGCTAAAAAAAAATCATGTTTTCCGTGGATTTCGTTACAAACATCTTGTAAGTTTTCAACAGAAAATGGCCATTGATAGGTCTTGGAGTCACATTACCGGTTGCATGGATAAAATATTCCAGTAAGCATTTGTTAACCCTCCATGGGCTGCTAAATGTCAACATTTTGAAAAAATAGTCTGTTTTTGGACACCAACAACAACAAATGGGAATGCCACAGAGATACATAACTTATTTTACCGGATGCAAAACTGACAGAGAAAAATTTAGTAAGTAGTAAGGGTATTAAAAAAATCGAGGTCTTAACCCATTTTCGCCTGGTTAAGATGTTCCCCTTAAAAGCTTAAAATTCCAGTTTTCTGTGGATTTCTAAAAAAAATCTAGTAAGTATTCAAGAAAAATTGACCATTTGCAGGTCTTGGAGTGACATTACAAGTTACATAGACAAAATATTCCAGTAAGCATTAGTTAACTCTCCAGAGGCTGCAAAGCATAGAAATTTTGAGAAAATGGACTGTTCTTGGGCACCCATTGCACGCAATGTGTACCTGCGAGATAAACATAACCTCCTTCTTTGGAAGTGGAATTCATCAGACCAGGCATTAACCCATTTAGGGCTGGTCTTAACCCGGTTTGGGCTGGTTAAACAGCGGTACCCATCAAAGACTTAAAATTTCATGCTTTCCCTGGATTTCTTTAAAAACATCTTGTAGATTTCAAGAAAATATGGCCATTCACGGGTCTTCATGTGACATTACAAGTTACATGGACAAAATATTCCGTTGAGCATTCGTTAACTCTCCACGAGCTGCTAAACATCAAAATGTTGATAAAATGGATTGTTTTCAGACACCAAGAGCACCCAATGGATATGTAACAGAGAAATATAACTTCTTTTACTGCGCGTAGAATTCACAGAGGATCAGTTTTGTAAGTAGTAAGGGTATTTAAAAGAATGAAACTTAACCTATTTTAGACTAGATATGGAGAGATACCCCTTAAAAGCTTAAAATTTACATTTTCTGTGGATTTTGCTAACTGTTTGTTGGCAATTTTCAAGAACAATTGGACATTGGCAGGTCTTACAAATTGCATAGATAGAATATTCCACTAGTCGTTTGTTAATCCCGCTACAGGCTGCTAAGCGTCAAAATTTTAATAAAATCGGCTGTTTTCGGGCAGCAAATGGGTATGTAATAGGTAAACATAACCTCTTTTATCAAACTCAGAATTCATGAGGGATAATGTATGATAGTGTTAGGGGTATTCAAGGGAGCGTGGTGGCTCAGGGGTAGACTGTTGTACTTCTATGCTAGAGGTCCCGAGTCCGATACCCGTCCGGGACGACTCACGTTGTGTCCTTGGGCAAGGCACTTTAGCCCGGTTGCCAACATGGGGGCACGATGACGCCGTGTACTAAGGCATACTGCACGTCGATGGTACATATGTCTTCACCCTCTGTAACCCTGCTTGAGCGGAGCTTGAACAGAGTTAGAATGTTGAGGAGCTGACAGTTGCTCGTCGATGCTTGGTGGTTCTCTCTGTGTACTCCGGCTTCCTCCACCTATAAAACTGTCACGGTCACGATTAGCGATTGTGCATAAGTATGTGACCTTAAACAAATAAATAACAAAATAAATAAATAAATAAATAAATAAATAAATAAGGATATTCAAAAACCAAGCCTTAACCCTGTTTATAGGATTAAAGACAGACAGCCCATGCCGTGTACGCTGCCTACATTACTTGTAAAATCGACACCCCCACTAAATCTACTTCGAGGTGCGGTGTCAGACCCGACCACCTGACGGTTCTGACCTCATTAGATAACACTCCTTCGTTGTATTTTCAGCATGGTTTTCCCCAAGAAGCAAAGACAAAAATATGTCTGCGGAAAATAATGGCAAATATTTTATTTAGTCTGTATTTTGTCCGTATAGAAAATGTCTCGCCCACATATACCTAAACATGATTCAATGATACAATTGGACATATTTCTCTCGTAAAACCTGAAAAAAGACTTGCTTTATTTCATTTTAGGATTGCGCGTGTATATTCTTAGAAGATTCTCTGTGTGTTATTAATATACAGCGTTAGTCTTTGATCTCTTGGGACGGTCAGTGATTAACACCTTTTCGACAAGAGCCATCGAAATTGAAGATAAAAAAAAATAATCAAATTTCACTAAAACCTTTTGCAGAATCGTGTTTTTCAGAAAACTCTTTCACGATTGCATGTGTCGTTTTCAAAATTCCGATCAGTAATCACGAAATTATAAATATGTTGTTGTCAATAACAAAATTGAAAGCATGTCCGTCAAACTTGCATGACGTCAGAACTCGACTCGGGTGAAATACTGCAGTGATGCAGTGAAAGGACGAGAGTAATAAATGCTGATATCGCAGTAGGCTTTAAACTGTCCATGGAATGGTCCTAAAATCATGTTTATATTTGCAGCTTTACTGCAAATAGGTTTCCCATTGTTTCTTGTTGAAGTGTTGTTTCCGTCAAGGCCAAGTACCATAGAAAATTTGGAACACCGAGCAATGGGCCTGCCCCATGAACACCTGCCTGTTATTAAAATTAATTAGTGGGGACATCTGCCCCCCCCCCCCCCCCCCCCACTTCCTGCTGTTTTTTTTTTACCTAGGACACCTGCCCCCTATTGTTTCTTTTACGTAGGACACGTGCCCCCCCCCCCCCCCCCCCCTCCTGTTTTTCACCAACTACACCTGCCCCCGTTTGTTTGCTAACGGGCCCCTCCCCATTGACCTTTCTATCTTTAGAAGCACCCGGGCCGACGGGGAGAGGGCGTGGTTGTGAGCATGGCTAGATTTCGCTGAAGGAAGGTACCCTCAAATCTAGGTCGAAAGTGGCGAAAATGACAAAAGGCTACTTCAACGTATGGTAACGGTATAAACTTCAGACGATCTGGGCGATGTACAGACGAAAGATCATACCTTGGAGCCGGTTAGGTAATTTGGCACAAAAAACTCCGATTTTATGCTCAATCACTGCTCTACAGTAGTCTACAATAGTGCCCAATTCCATTCCAAACTGATAGAGTCGTCGAATAGTACTCTCACTTTCCACGCGATGCGTGGTGTTCTCCACGCCATCTCGACACTTGCAATAGATGGCAAAATGTCGGCCAGGGTGCATAGAACAAGTTCTGAAAATTAGAAGTCGCTGCCTTCAGCGGTCTGGACATGGTTCATGTTTGTGAGAAGCGCTATTTTAATGTCAAATTGGCAAATTTTTGTTAATCGTTTCCCGCCAAAACACCTACTCACCGCCGATTTCTTTTCACTGCAACTTCTTCCGATTATCTAAGGTTTAAAGATAGTGTCAGGATAGCCCCCCCCCCCCCCTCCTCCCGCACTTTCTCACTTTGGCGGCGTTCTGGGTTGAAAGTCTCGAAAATGGCAAGAGGCTACATTAACGTACGGCAACGGTATAAACTACAAGTAGCAAGGACGATATTGAGACAAACAATCATACAATGGAGCCGCTTAGGCAATGAGGCACCGAAACCTGGGACTTTATGCTCAATCGCAGATCCACAGTCGTCTACAACACTGCCTATGTCCATTCTGAACTGATAGAGTCGGGACGAATAGTACTCTCTCATTCCAAGCGATGCGTGGTGTTTTCCAGGCGGCTCCATCGCTCCAAACAGATCCCAAAATGTCGGCTAGGGTTCGTAGAACAAGTTCCGAAAATTTCAAGTCGCTGCCTCCAGCGGTCTGGACACGGTTCGTGTATGTCAGAAGTGCTATTTTAATGTCCAATATGCAAATCTTCGTCAATCTTTTCCTGCCTGCCAGAAACCCAATCACCGCCAATTTCTTTTCACTTTAAACTTCTGATGATTCTCTTAGGTTTAAAGGTTGTGTTGGGATCCCTGGGTGGCGGTCTTAAAGAAGCAACTTCCATTTACAGAGAGGGGGGAGGGGGGGGGGGGGGGCTCTAAAGGAATCTGCACCCATTCACGACGTCTTTTTTCGAACTGGCTTGAAAAGGAAGGACCAAATTCAAACAGTTACCTCCTCTCTTCAAAACGCTATATCCCAACCAATTCTAGGCCGATTTCCATGAAATTTTCACTCGTTGTTCATGGATAGTTGCGGCATCACTTTCCGTGAAGAGCGATACGAATTTCGCATTTCGTCACGTCGAATTCGAAAAGAGCGCATGCGCATGGATTTCTCTGAAAACATCTTATAGATTTCAAGTAAAAATGGCCATTCGCACTTTTTGGTTTGAAATTGCAAGTTGCATGAATAAATATGCCTGTTAGCACATGTTAACCCTCTACAATCTGCCAGACATCAATATTTTGGATACATTTGAGATAAAATGGACCATTTTCAAATAGACAGAGCACTCAAAGGGTATGTGTCAAACAAACATAACTCCTTTTGTCGGTCATTAACTTGTGGGACGACGATATTGATATTAACCCACTCTACCATTAATGATGGTTTTTACCTAAACAATTTTTTTATAAAACTGAGTCATTTGAGACTACTATAACCACCTTTCTCATAACATCAATGAAAGAACTTCAGTGAGACAGTTAAAAACAATTCATCAGACACTGTGGGGGCATGAAAAATCAAGGAATCTCATCGGGAAAAGCCATGATTCTCCAGAATCATAAAGTCTAGTAATTTTTGATCTTTCAACTGACATAGATTATCAATGCCTGTGGATGCTTGAATTCCTTGGGAAATGACAGATTTAGAAAAGGATTTAAGGCCTACAATGTATTTTAGTTTAAGCTTTTCATCAAAAGTGAATGTGCTTGAATATACTAACCCTTCCACCTGATACCGTGAATGGTATTGTTTTGTACACTGCCTTATGTAGTCACATGGGTGGGTCTATCTTATATTTGTGGGAGGTTTCAGTAATACATTAATTCTACAGCCCTGTAGGGCTGTAGAATTAAATTATCATTGATCCATGTGTCCAGTTAGGTTTTTCTCTTGTCTGCTCACTGATTGCCACCTTTCGCTAAACACAAAGGTTTATGCATGCCGGATTGACTGCACACAAATGGGTACTCATTCAGTTATGTTCAATAAACCTTTTCCCAGACAATAATTTCTGAGTTATGTGACCTTGAACATATTATGGTCAAGTACGTCCTCAACCTTGAGAATGCGGGAGCAACTATAATTTGCTAAAAACCTCCTCACTCTCTTTAATATTTGTGCGAAGTTTGATAAGGCCTAAAAAAATTAAAAATCTGTTTCTCAGGCCCTCCCGCATGGTCCTTTTGGCTGCCACATGCTCTCTTTTTATAACCAATTTAAACTTGAAAAAATTTAAAATTAAATGGTTTATGTCTGATATTTTACCCAAGTTAAAAAAATTGAGGAATTTGTCCCTTGAGTGCAAGAAGGCTTTGCAATGCCTTAGCATTGCAAAGCCTTCTTGCACTCAAGGGATGAAATACACCACCACCCATGCTATTCTGTAGATTATGAGGCCTAAAACTTGAACCAAGAACATGAACTTTTGATGGCAAAGAAGTAATTACTGCAATAAAAAATAAAATAAAAAACTGCTTGCCCGCATGCAATTTCACAAATAATGGCCTGAGAAACAGAAGATCTACTTTGTGTGGCCTAATAGTAGTTTGATTCCTTTCTAAGTTATGGCTGAGACCTCAGTATTGACTGGTTTCAAGTATGACCTTGAAATGTGACCCTGGCCTTAAAATTTCAGACCCGGATATGGTGTGACACCTCCTCCCATTGTCTTTTATAAGTGTGTGAAGTTTGATGGTTGTACCCTCATATGATTTGTGACCTTGAAAATATGGAAATCAAGTTTTACCTTGACCTTGAAGATGCAGAAGCAACTATTAAACATGACACACCTTCTTACTGTCCTTAACATTTGTATGAAGTTTAATAATTGTAGTTTGATTTATTTCTGAGATATGGCTGAGGCATGAGTACTGACTTATTTTAAGTGTGACTTGGAAATGTGACCTTGATATTGAAGTTACAGACCCAGCTATGTTGTGTGACACATTCTCCTGTTGTCCTTTATATGTGAAGTTTGATGAGTGTAACCAAATATTTTTCAAGTTATTCACTCGGATACACATCCATAGGCCTGTTTACTATTGTTGTGAGGACTTGTTTTTTCTTTTGTTCTCCGAGACAAACAAAATTGAGAAGACAAACCCTAAGGCCACACAAAGTAGATCTTCTGTTTCTCAGGCCATTATTTGTGAAATTGCATGCAGGCGAGCGTTTTTTTATTTTATTTTTTATTTCAGTAATTACTGCTTTGCCATCAAAAGTTCATGTTCTTGGTTCAAGTACGGGTGATTCAGCGATAATACACTCTCCACGTACTGTATGGAAGAGATTGGCAAGGGCATAAAAATGTTTGAATAACAAAACATTTTCATTTTTTGTCTCAAAAACTAAGCTTATGAACCCCTCATTAGAACATCGTCAACACGCTTGTTCCAAAGGAGAGGAACATCAAATATCTGTTTGCTTAGATGGGAACGAGATCACATTGAACTAGTCTATCTGCAAAAGAGGACTGCAAAAGATGAAAATTGAAACATGTCTCATAAATTTCAGGTTTGTCACTCAAAACATATATGATACCCTATATTAATAGAATTCATTCCAGGTGCATAGCCAGATCTTTGTTGGGGTGTGCAGAAGGATCTTTTGGTAAGGGGGCAAGAATTTTTATATTAGTGGTATAACAGGAAAGACTTAAGTCTTCAGTAGGAGAAAGGTATCGAGGTGGTGTATCTTGAAAAATCCTTGAATTCAGTACTGTGCCAAGAGAAGTCCTTGAAATATAATTTTGCCTTGAAAAGTACTTGAACACTGACAATCAATCTTGAAAAGTCCTTAATTTCTGTAAATCACTTTAAGAGTCAGTATAAAAGATATGTCTAGCCTTTTTTTTTTAAAAGAAAGTAAAACACAAAACAAATGAAAGTGTCAATGACACTGTAGCACAACTTGTTTAAGACATGTACATGTATAGTATGTGACACAGCAATGACAAACATCTAGGTAATGACCTGATAACAAAGGTACATGTAAAGTATTGTAATGGTCTGTACATAAATGTTGACCATAGCCTGTAACAAATATATAGGTAAAGTATTGTGGGGTGACAGTTAGATGCTAAACTAGAAAAGAAATCTTTTGAGTCCCAGAGTGGGACTGATTGAACCCAAAAATATTTGTTCTCAAAGCACAGTGATAACAAAGGCACCCAAAAACACTCGTTCCTGTCACAAGGTGATAACAAAGGTACCCCAAGAAGTTTTGTGAAGATCAGTTCATAAATACAGACTCTAGCCCGAGCCGTATTGACATGTGCACTTACTGTGTATAAGTAGCACTGAACAAATCAAAGTTCATCTGATTTGCATAATTTCTGCACGAGAAAAAAACTCTGAATTATATGTGATGTATTCCATGCTACTAAACATTCCTACAAAAATTTATTCAAATCAGAACTTTCATACAGAAGTTCTGTACAAAAAACTGATTGCACTAATTTTGGCACAAAAAAGGCTGCTGGCGGCCATCTTGAATTTTGAACTGCACCCAAAACACTCGTTCTCATTCCACAGTTATAACAAAGGTACCCAAGAAGTTTTGTAAAGATCGGTTCATAAATACAGCCTCTAGCCTGAGCCGAATAGAAGTTGCGTACAAGAAACTGATTGGACCCAATTTCGGTACAAAATGGCCACTGGCAGCCATCTTGAATTTTGGACCACACCCAGAAACACTCGTTCTCATCCCAAGGTGATAACGTAGGTATCCAATATGTTTTGTGAAGATCGGTTCATAAATACAGCCTCTAGCCCGAGCCGTATTGACACATGCACTTACTGTGTATAAGTAGCACTGAATAAATCAAAGTTCATCTAATTTGCATAATTTCTGATCGAGAAAAAACATGTATAATATGTGATGTATATCACAAAAAACAGATTGCACTAATTTTGGTACAAAATGGCTGCCGGTAGCCATCTTGAATATCAGACCGCACCCAAAAACACTTGTTCTCATCTCAAGGTGATAACAAAGGTACCCAAGAAGTTTCGTGAAGACTGGTTCATAAATACAGCCTCCAGCCCTAGCCATATTGACATGTGCATTTCAGTGTATAAGTTATTTATTTATTTATTTATTGGTATTAAGAACATATACTTATGTACAATGGCTAATCATGACCGTGACAGTTTTATGGGTGGAGGAAGCTGGAGTACCCGGAGAGAACCACCGAGCAATGACATGCAGCTGCCAGCTCCGCAACATCGTAACTCCGCACTGCAGAACAAGAAGGGAAAGATTGGTTGAAGACATGCGTACCATCGACATGTAGGACGCCTTAGTACACGTCGTCATAGTGCCCCCATGTGGACAATCGGGGTTAAGTGCCTTGCCCAAGGACACAATGCGGCAGTCCAAATTGATTGCACAGATGGTTACCCATCCAATGATTAACCGGGCTCTACGTTGCTCAACTTCGGTGATCTGACGAGAACCACAGTGTATAAGTAGTACTGAATAAATCAAAGTTCATCTAATTTACATAATTTCTGCATGAGAAAAAAACCTGTATGTATTATATGTGATGTATTCCATCTTACTAATCATTTATGCAAAAATTTATTCAAATCAGAGCTTTCATACAGAAGTTCTGTACAAAAAACTGATTGCACTCATTTTGGTACAAAATGGCTGCTGGTGGCCATCTTGAATTTTGGACTGCACCCCAATACACTTGTTCTCATCCCATGGTGATAACAAAGGTACCCAAGAAGTTTTGTAAAGATCGGTTCATAAATACAGCCTATAGCCTGAGCTGTATAGCAGTTGTGTACAGAAAAATGATTGGACCTAATTTCGGTATAAAATGGCCACTGGCAGCCATCTCAAATTTTGGACCACAACCAGAAACACTCGTTCTTGTCCCAAGGTGATAACAAAGGTACCCAAGAGGTTTTGTGAAGATCGGTTCATAAATACAGACTCTAGCCTGAGCCGTATTGACATGTGCACTTATTGTGTATAAGTAGCAATGAATAAATCAAAGTTCATCTAATTTGCATAATTTTTGCACGAGAAAAAAACTTGTATTATATGTGATGTATTTCATGTTACTAAACATTTATACAAAAATTTATTCAAATCAGAACTTTCACACAGAAGTTCTGTACAAAAAAACTGATTGCACTAACTAAAGTACAAAATGGCTGCTGGTGGCCATCTTGAATTTTGGACCGCACCCAAAACCACTCGTTCTCATCCCATGGTGATAACAAAGGTGCCAAAGAAGTTACGTAAAGATCGGTTCATAAATACGGCCTCTAGCCCGAGCCGTATTGGCATCTGCACTTACAGTGCTGAAAGTAACACTAAATAAATCAAAGTTAGTCTAATTTACATAATTTACACCCGAGAAAAAAACCTGTATTATATGTGATGTATCCCATGGTACTAAACATTCATACAAAAGATTATTCAAATCAGAGCTTTCATATGGAAGTTCTGCACATAAATCTGATCGCACCTAATTTTGTACAACATGGCTGTCTTGAATTTCAGACTGGACCCCAAAACACTTGTTCTCGTCTCACGGTGATAACAAAGGTACCCAAGAAGTTTCATAAAAATCGGTTCCTAAATACGGCCTCTAGCCCAAGCTGCGTGTATGACATGACAGACAGACGAACACACGGGCCATGTTGAGCTAAAAACCAAGGAAAAATAAAATCAAGAGCGCTGCCTAGCATTGCATAATATGCCAGTTAGGCTTTCTCGAATTGAACATAACTACTGTTTTGATCCATGGACCAACCAGTAACATCACACAAAATCTCAATTCGAACTGAACTTGTATTTTAGTATGACTGAAATGCAAACTAATGCTCATCAACAAATCTCAAAAACAGAAATGTTGACAAAAATGTGAAATTTATAAAATCGAAAAGGAGCATTACTCTGGACAGAAGAGTCTGACCAAAATTATAATTGCCATGGTGGTAACTTGTATTTTACTATACATGTAATGACACATAAATCAAGTTTGGTGCTGATCGACAAAAGTTACAATCCAACAACTAAAATGTTGACAGAAATGAGAAATTTCTAAAGTTAAAAAGGGGCATAACTCTGAAAAGTATAGTACGACCAAAATTATAAACACAGCTGCACAGGTTTCTATGGTGGTGAACATGCATGCCAAGTTTTGATTTTTTTTTTTTTTAAGGTCACATATTTATGCACAGTGGCTAATCATGACCGTGACAGTTTTACGGGTGGCCCACAGAGAACCACCGAGCAACGACAAGCAGCTGCCAGCTCCCCAACATCGTAACTCTGCACTGCAGCACAGGCAGGGTTAGATTGGTTGAAGACATGCGTACCATCGACGTGCAGTACGCCTTAGTACACGGCGTCATCGTGCCCCCACACGGGCAATGGGGATGAAGTGTCTTGCCCAAGGACACAATGCGGTTGCCGCAGGTGGGATTCGAACCGAGGACCTCTCGGCTTGCAGCCTGCACCTCTACTAACTGAGCCACCCAAGTTTTGATAGAATTGGTCCAAAAACCTCCGAGAAAATCTCAGACTTGGAAATAAAGAGTTTACATCATGAAGGTTATGTCATGTTAGTTAGTGTAACCTATGAGAAAAATTGTTATATTGCTTCTCTGTTTTACAATACCAATAATATGGTTTATGTCAAAAGACAATTTCTGACCAAAAGTAGCAACGACTAATATATGATCTTGCTTTGGCAGAATTTCTATCAAGATGTGACAGCATGCCATCCTACTCATACAGTACGTGGAGAGTGTATTATCACTAAATCACTCGCAGGGTGGATATTCCACCCAAGCAATAATTGCAAATTGGTTGCAATGCATAATAAGCACAAGCAATGTTCCAGCCAATGGACCTCCGGGTTAAACCCGGAGGTCCATTGGCTGAAACATTGCTTGTATTTTTTGTCCATATGTAGAGAATTTGAAAATGATACTTTGGGTGATAACCCCACTCCGTGGGTGATTTAGTTACAATCCACTCTCCACGTACTGTAGGTGGATACAATGCACAACCTTCGGGTCAAGTTAGTCCCTAATGGTTGTAAGGCCTAACATGCAAAACATGCAGGATTAGAAATTTATTTACTAAGGCCATTAAAAAAATGTCTATGTTCTCGGGCAATTGTGCCTCAAATTTAGATGAGGGCAGGAGGCATTTGATTTTTTATTCTGAAATCGGAAAAAGAAACCCTAAAAAATATATTCACATTTCAGAAAGAAATCTTTCACAATCTCGAGACTGGTGTTATCTTATCGCATATATTGCGAAATCCTTCAGTCAACTTGGCTGTTGACGACATGCCAAAGACACTCCATTGCCAGATTACGTTCAGTCCGGTACTAATTTGAAAAGATGATAGCGGCATTTTCCTCAAAACTTGTTATATTTACCAGCATAGAAAACATTTCATTTATATAAGGCTTACAAAAATTAAAAATCTGTTTCTCAGGCCCTCCCACATGGTCCTTTTGGCTGCCGCATGCTCTCTCTTTATAACCAATGTAAACGTGAAACAAACAAAAAATAAATGATTTATATCTGATATTTTACACAAGTTAAAAAAATTGATAAATTTGTCCCTTGAGGGCAAGAAGGCTTTGCAATGCTTTAGCATTGCAAAGCCTTCTTGCTCTCAAGGGACGAAATACACCACCACCCATGGATGCTATTCTGTAGATTATGAAGCCTAAAACATTAACCGAGAACATGAACATTTGATGGCAAAGAAATAATTACAGAAATAAAAAATAAAATAAAAAAACGCTCGCCCGCATGGAAGTTTACAAATAATGGCCTGAGAAACAAAAGATCTTCTTTGTGTGGCCTAATGGTCAGAAATTTGAAGTATGAAAATATGGAATAAAATAGGAATTGGAAGTTGAAATACTACAGAGAAATTTCTACTGGTGCCAGTGCTCAAAATTCCATTCCGAAAATACTGATTGATAAAATTGTTTTGACTGGGCGTAATTTTATTTTTTTTTTTGACTGGGTATTAAAATGTTTTGACGTGGCGGAAATTTAATGACGTGGGTGGGAGCGTGGTGGCTCAGTAGGTAGAGGTGCAGGCTGCAAGCTGAGAGGTCCTCGGTTCAAATCCCACCTGCGGCAACCGCGTTGTGTCCTTGGGCAAGACACTTCATCTCCATTGCCCACGTGGGGGCACGATGACGCCGTGTACTAAGGCGTACTGCACATCGATGGTACGCATGTCTTCAACCAATCTAACCCTGCCTGTGCTGCAGTGCAGTGCAGAGTTACGATGTTGGGGAGCTGGCAGCTGCTCGTCGTTGCTCGGTGGTTCTCTCTGGGTACTCCGGCTTCCTCCACCCGTAAAACTGTCACGGTCATGATTAGCCATTGTGCAGAAATATGTGACCTTAAACATCAATAAATAAATAAATAAATAAATAAATAAATAAATAAATAAATAAATGACGTGGGTGATGCCTGAGAACATAGACTTCTTTTTTTTTAAAGCCCTATTAAAAACATTCTTGGTTCTCAATGTCGCAATTTTCCCTCAATTTTGTGAGGGAAGGAGGCTTTTTTTTAAGTAATCCACAAAGCAGACATGATAAGAGCTGAAATTAATTAATTTAACTACATGTACTTACAATATTCTGTGAAAAAACTAATGTTTTCAGCAGTGGAAATTTCCTATACTGCAGTTGTAAATTTAACAAACAATATCTTATTTAAGAGAGCTTGGTGTGCTCTGTCAAACACGATATAGTTGGTTGGTTAAATTTAGAGTCCTTCAAGTGTATTTAAGGAATGATCGTTTCTTTTTGTCTATTTCTTGAGTTATGAACCCCAAAAAACAAAGTCCAAACTGTGTAAATGGGCGCATAATTAAACGTTCGCGACCCAAATAAATAAATAGTGTTAGTCGTCCTCTACTTCAGTGAACAAACACTTAAAAACTAAAACTGGTAGACATATTATTTTTCTGGCATAAAAGAGAGCGCATATTATTGAAATGCAGGTAGCAATTGACACACTTTCCAAGTCAAATGCACTTATGTCATTAAATTTTTTATTGACCAATGAATTACGTAATGCAAAGAAAACGTCATAAGCCACGCCGCCCTCAAATTTCATTCAACTGTTCACTTCACGTAAAAGTTACGTTCCGTGGTAGGTGGAAGTAGGCCATCAATATTACATTTTGTATTTTGGTTTTGAGCGTTTCCCGAGAACTGAAAAACACAGTTTGTAAAAGTGGAGTTAGATATAAAGCCAGATGACATGAAATTAGTTGAATTCAATGTCAAAATTGCCGTATTCGTCATGACCAGCCATTGTTTACAATCAATTTGGGTAAAACGATGAACGCAGACGATCACCCAGTGTGCGTAAAAATTGAAATGTCAAATAAATACAGTTGTGAAGAAAAAGAAAAATTGACCCACCACGGTCATTTAAATATTTTATAAATAATTTCATGGTAATAAATTAGTAATATAAATTTATTTTTCTTTTTCACATTTAGAACGTGCCAGTGTTCTAACTTCAACTGATTTGACACCATTTTGCAACTCCGAAGACTGGTATTTCAGGGGCGGACCTAATTGTGTTTTTTCGGTTCATTGAGTTATGAAAAGAAAAAACAGAATCGTGTGAGCCAATCGTTTTATCTGAAAATGCACGAACCGAAAAAAAGTTTAATTATAATAGTATCAATGAAGTGATTTCCAGGTAATAAAAAGAGTAATGAGGCATATTTTTAATGATGAGGGAAGGGCCAGAGAAACAAGAACTTTTAGTTTAATGGCCTTATATTGTATTATTTCATCATAACCTGGAGTTCGTTCACATATTTAACAATTGAAGTAACTCATGTGTAATCTAAATGATTATTTATAAGTTATTTCCACGTCTACCACTTGAATTGTGTCCTCGAGTAAGACACTTGACCCTTGATTGATCGCATTATGCCCTCAACCTATATGACTTTGTCCAAAGCCAGTCTTGAGTCCTGTTAGCTTTCTGGACATTCTGACTCCTGTTTACCCTGTTTGGTGACTGTCACCGGGTACTCCACCCAACTTGCTGTCTACCCAAAAACAGAAAAAAGGCCAATGCGGGTTGCAAACAGCCAAGTCCTACATCGTTCTCCATGAGATTGTAACCTGTAAAGATTTTACCTTCTAAACACACACATAAGACACACTTCATTTATGCTTTCAGATGTTTTTGTGTACGTCCTTTTCAAAGTGACCACATAAATGGCAAGCTCTATTTTTTTTCATTTTAACATCCACGAGTGCCTTCTTGCAATCTATAAATGAATAATTATTACCTGTATCAATACTGGACCATCCTCTGGTATTCACAGTAGGTAAGCACAATCTATTCTTATTATTTGGAGACAAATATCCAGCTTTGTAACATCTTCCACCAATAGCACATACATCTTTCTGCAAATGTTAGATAAAAATGATTCAGAAATGTATTTATGTAGAAAGGAACATTTGATGTTTGACTTTGGCTTAAAAAAATAAAAAATCTGTTTCTCAGGCTCTCCCGCATGAACCTTTTGGCTGCTGCATGCTCTCTTTTTATAACCAATTTAAACTTAAAAAAAATAAAAATTAAATGGTTTATGTCTGATACTTTACCCAAGTTAAAAAATTTGATGAATTTGTCCATTGAGTGCAAGAAGCATTTTGTAATTGCTGTCTTTTGAATACTTATATATACTTCACTGTATATATTGTAATTTATTAGGTCATTGTTTTTTATGTTTTTTTTCCATAAGATGATGTCGTTAAAACATTATTTTCAGCTGTATCTGAAACATTCGAAACATGAAATTGCTCATGCTTTAATTGAAGACAAGAAGTATTTTCTCTTGTAATAGGTTATCCGATCTGAGTAAACATTTGACACGCATCAATCTTTTCTCTTAAGGAAATATCTAGATCACAGCTCTATTATATATTAACTTGACCCCCTGGTATATTTCATTTTAAAATATCGGTCTGATGAGACTTTAAGTGTCGAAAGTACTTACCGAAGTTTTTGTACATCGTGTAAAAATGACCAAAGATTTTTTGTATCCTATGTAAATATGGATTACAATGAATAATACAGACATATAAAGAATTGTTTGAAACTGGTGTCTTTTAGAATCTTTTTCCTATATGTCATACTTGTGTGGACAAACTTTTGTTCTAATATAAATTATATACACATATCATTGAAACTGAAGTGACAGTAAAATTATTTAATGAATAGCCTGTCCCCTGTATATTCCTTATAACGTCATGCAACAAGTACAGTTATATCAAGGATGGGGAGGGGGACTGTCACAGAACAATGAAAACTCTCTTCATTGAAGCTTGGGAGCAAATAAATTCTCTAGAAGTAGCCAAGGCTTGACAAGAAATCACTGCTGAGCCACTAGACTAATGGGCTGTTTAACAGTGGAAAGTATGGAAAATTTCCCTCTCCATTTAAGGTTAAAAGTAATTTGGGGTGTTTCCTTTAGATTAACAAGACAAGCATGGATTTCGGAATCCATTAATTTGTCAAGGAGTTTCTAGGAAAGCATTTACTGTTCCCATATTCAAATCAGCAGGCCCTAAAGACCAAAGAGTGATTCAACTCGCCTCAAAACTACAGACCTGAGACAATTCTTATCTTCGACCAAAGAGGGACAATCACCCTGTCTGTATTTAGTTTAAACAGTATTTATTCAATGATTGACATGTGTATACCTATCACAATAACAGAAGGGTAACAAAAATTCTGATCAGCACTAGATACAATAGTATACATAAACCAAGGAATGCAGATTACTGTGCAGAGAAGGGATTCGATAGAAAGCTGAAGCTTATGTAAGTCGTCTCCCTGACAAATTATGACTTACTCCTGTAGGTGGTAGAGATCAGCAGAAGAGCCCACGTGTCGTCGCAAGACAGCAGAGACCCTCCCTCCATTATAAATTAAGTTACAAATTAGTTGCTACGATCGGAGGTCAAGAGGAGAATAGGTTAAGCGTCACATCGGAGCAGATGTGAGGCAGAGGAAGGCACCTCGACCGCCAGGCAACGACTTGTGGGAATGTTTAAACTTCAGCGTGAAATGAAAGGGAAGAAAGAAGAGGGAAGAACAGAAGCACTAATAAATAGAAAAGATAAAAGGAAAAAAGAAAAGAAACTAATATGATGAAAACAGCTTGAATACATGATACACAGAGATTATCTCTATTATGCGGATGCAAAATAACACATATCAAACTCACAATCGGACCTCCAAGGACAGCTCACGACGAGTTTAAAACAAGTCACAATCTATCTCCAGAAACCGAAGCAAGGCTCTGACACATACCCTTCACATACACACAGATGGTAATAATATGTTTATAACCCTGCAATATCTTGGGAATAAATCAGAGTTAATACAGACGAAATACATGTTGAATATATGTTAAATAGAATTAACACTCAAGAGAATCGTAGGTAGGCAACTTATTTACTTTTGGTTCATTTAATAGTGAATAAGGCGTAAATAGGCATAAATATACCTCGAGGTGTTAAAAGATCAAAGGTGTGAGGAGGTATTCCACAACAGGCATTCGTCGAATGGGTCCTATTATGCCAGCTAAACAATACCTGTTTGATGCAGTGAACAATCGCTATTTCAGTGTTGACTTTCCAACGTGGAGTGGGGATGGGAGTGTAGTATTGAGTTTCAACATACTGAAATCGCTTGCTTGATAAAATGAAGTCATGTACAACTTCAGAAAATATGGAACCTTAGTGAGCACGCTCACATACCCCACGCGCCCCGATATTTCAAGCTCTAATCGTTTTTTAAAAATAAACATAGATTCTAGGAATACTGCAGAAAACAGTGTTCTGTAGTTTCAACGGTATTGAAAGAATTCAAGCAGAGAAAAAGCCCGGAAAACTGTAATTTTGATGAACTTTTCAATGTCTATGGGGACGTAGTTTTGGTAAAAATCAGTGGAGCGGAACAAAACCCAAACTTGTTCTGTAGGCCACCATGTTAGACTAACATATCAAAAATCAGCTCAATATCTGGAAGCGTGTAGGAAAAAAGTCCAGAAAACTGTAATTTTGATGAACTTTTCAAAGTTCAAGGGCCGTAATTTCGGTAAAAATCAGTGGAGGGTAACAAAATGCAAACTTGATCTGTATGCCACCATGTTAGACTAACATACCCAAACATCAGCTCAATATCTGGAAGCGTGTAGAAAAAAGTCCGGAAAACTGTAATTTTGATGAACTTTCAAAGTTCAAGGGCCGTAATTTCGGTAAAAATCAGTGGAGCAGAACAAAATGCAAACTTGATCTGTAGGCCACCATGTTAGACTAACATACCAAAATCAGCTCAATATCTGGAAGCGTGTAGAAAAAAAGTCCGGAAAACTGTAATTTTGATGAATTTTTCAGAGTCCAAGGGCCGTAATTTCGGTAAAAATCAGTGGAGCGGAAAAAAATGCAAACTTGATCTGTAGGCCACATGTTAGACTCACATATCAAAAATCAGCTCAATATCGGAAGCGTGTAGAAAAAAAGTCCGGAAAACAAGTAGGACTGACTGACGGACTGATGGACTGACAGACTGACGGACGGACCAGTCAAAAACATTATACCACTGCAACTTCGTTGTGTGGGGTATAATAAGGCGGCTCTCATTGTTATTCAAGAATCTGAGCCAAGTAGAAGTGTGGATGTATCAGCTACATATGGGAGTAAATTAATCATATAATTACGAGCATTTGAGAACAAAGGACAATGAAAGAAAAAGTGATCAGTAGTTTCACATTCACCACACTCACAGGAGGTACTGATTGATAAGTGATTGTCGAAAAGGTGGGAATTAAGACTACTACAACGCAACCACAGCCTTCAATGGTATATTTGAGTCCTACGAAATTTCGTGTTACTATAGAACCTTGGTGGTCTTTGGTTACCATTACTGAGAAACGTTTTAAAGTTAATCAGTGATGAGTTCTCACGAACAGGTAACGGCAACTTATTCCACTGGTCAGAAACACTGGCGATAAAAGAAGACTGATACAATTGCATTCGGCAAAAAGGAACTCGGTGGTTTTGACTAGATTGGAGACTACATGATTAATTCATCAAGGTGATAAGTGGGGGAACTTTGTTGGAAATGTATGGAGGTGACACTTGAATACATTTTGAAGAACTGAATTAGTTTATGTTTTTGACGTCTTTCTTGCAGGGATTCCCACCATGTTTCAGAATATAACAAAGACTTACTGGCACTAACTGTTGCTCCGGTGATGATTTTTGCTGCTGCTATTTGTATTTTTTCGAGTTCCATGATGTTGGTCACAGAACAATTATCCCAGACAGTGTCTGCGTATTCAAGAAGTGGCCTAATATTAAGGCAAAATATATTTCTTCCAGGTCAATACGATCAAGGTTAAATGTATGCCTCCTCAGCAAGTCTAAGCAAGACCAGGCTTTGTGGTTGTTACATGTACATGTATTATTTAGTATGAGTTCTAAGTGTTTATGGTCACGAACTTCCGATATCTGTGAGTTACCTAAATATAAAGGTTGGTGAGTGTTGGGGTTGCTTTTACGTGATATACACATACTTTCAGTTTTGTTGGGATGGAACTCGACCAACCATGTTTTGGCCCAATGCACGATTGTAGCCAAATCATTATTATGACTGTGGTTTCCTCTGGGATTTCAATAATTAGATATAAGGATATATAATCTGCGAAGAGTCGAATACTGCTGAATAAGTCGATGGTTATATCATTTATGTACATCAAAAACAGTAACGGTCCAAGTATAGACCGGCATTAATGGGTCTCCATGAAGATGACTCCAAGGCTATCACAACTGGCTGCGACCTATCCGCAAGATATGATTTTAGAAATAGAAGAAGTTCTCCTGAAATACCAATACTCTCCAGCTTGTGGATAAGATCAGCATGCAATAACTTGTCAAACGCCTATCTGACACCACAGAAAACCACCCTAACTTCTTTGCCTTCATCAAGCGCATGACAGAATTCATCATAAATGTCAGTCAGTTGGAGGATGGTTGAATCTCTAGGTGTAAAACCTTTTTCCCTCAAAAACTGACACAAGCATTTGAAAACACATTTTTCAAATAATTCAACAACACAGCTGATCAATGATATTGGGCGATAATTAGTGACTGCATTTGAGGGTTGTTTTTAGGATTGGGGAGACATTTGCTTTTTTCCGTATATGAAGAAAATATGAATTATTCAGTAATATATTGAATAAGATTGAGAGTGGTTCGCAAAGAGAGGATTTACATTCTTTTAGAAGATGCTGGCTTATTTGATCGGGACCAGAAGCCTTGGGACACCTTTATTGACTTCATTGCAGCATACACTTCACTGCAGTGTATGGTGATACTATCAATACACTGGGAAACATGTTGTGGTGGATCTAGTAAGGAAGCATTCGAATCGTCAGCTGTTGAGATGGAACAAAAGTATTCATTGAACACTTCAGCTTTCTCAACACTTGAAGAATAAATTTTGTTTAGATGAATCAGGGTGGGGATTCCTGTTGCATTACCGCAACCGATTAGTGTTTTTAGAGTCTTCCACCACAGTGATGCTGGGGTTTTATTGCTGCTCAATGTGGACTGGATTTGTGAAAAATGCTGGGCTTTGGCCTTCCTGATGGCCAATACAACCTCATTCCGTTTAAGTTTGAATTTGGCCCAGGCGTATGGGAAATTGGTACGTTTGGCAATGCGATACAGGCAGTTTCTCTATCTCATTAATAGTCTTATTTCATTATGCATACATTTTGGTTGATCCATTCTCGAAGTAATAAATTTGTTGAGTATATGTTTGGATGTAGTATCGAGTATTTTGTCAATGAGATTGGTAACTATGGTATTGAGACAGGAAATATCAAAGACGGAGTTCCAGTCAGTGTTAGAGAAAGTCTCGTTCAATACATCATAGTTACCCTGGGAATAAAGCCATATCCTCCTCCTGAAAGAAGGAGGGTTTGGTTTCAAAAATTTGATTTCAATTGAAATTGGGCAGCGATAGCAGGTCATGTCTGGAATAATTGGTTCGAAGACTTCACATGTTTTCATGTTGATTGTGTCACTGACAGCAAAGAGATCTAACAAAGAAGTGGATGTCTCAGTAAAGAATGTTGGTTCACTCACAAGCTGTCTGAGGCTAAAGTAATTGATTACTTCAGAAAAGCCGCCTCTTGAGGAAGCCATTTGGTTATCGTTGAAATCACCAGTGATAATTAAGTCACCAACTGACATGTTTCTAGCTTTTTTGATGGATGCTGATATGGCATCCCATGTATCTGAAGGACTGTTAGGTGGATGGTAAAACACTCCTAATAATAAAGATCTACTTTGTTTTGTAAATACTTCAGCCCATAGGCACTCCATATTCGGTGTATCAAGATCCGGTCTGTGTCAAATCGAGATACCCTCTTTGATATAAATGGCAACCTCCCCTCCCCTTGATGAGCAATCAAATCGCAATGATTTCATGGAACCATGATGTTGGACATCGGATGAGGTATCATTGTTATGAAGCCATGTCTCACTCAAGGCCACAATATCACCCGGTCCAAATTCACATTGTGCAATCTCCAGTTTAGGTTTGAGGCTTTGAATGTTAAGATGAACAATTTTTTAGGGTTTTCTGATTGTGGTCTGAGTTAAGAGAATTTGGATCAGGGTTGGTTTCAATATCACCTGACAAAAATAAGCTTATGACCAAAAAGAAGAAAAATGCCGTTAATAGGATAGATGTAGTTAACACTTTTGTTAATGACCTAGTCTTCGAGGCATTCAAAAAACTGTAGTGATGTGGAATTGGTTCAGTAGAATTTGCAGATTGGGGGTAATAAGCACATTTGATAGCCCAATGAGCAGAGCAAACAATGCAATGAAGCTTTCATGCAGCCCAGCACCACTGAGATGCAAGAGCAAATAATTTAAGATGCATATAAATCTGTCTTTCGGCAGGTAATGCTTTAAGCTGCTCGAATAAACTGCAAGGTTGTAATTTCCTATCAAGGCACAGTATTGTTTGAGTGAGCACATGAAATATAATTGTAGTACTGGAGGCAAAATGTATTCAAGCTGGTGTGAAAAGACGTAATGTAGTCTAGAGTAAAGAGTGTTAGAGTTTTAGACTTGAAAGTAAAAGTTATAAAAGACACTAATAAAGAGATGAGAGTAATAAAATAGTTACAAAATAACTTGAGTGTTCATATAGGGGGAGATTGCTTATTCGAAGTCGTACAACATAGAACTTACTAGCAAGAGCATTCAGGATAAGATTTAGCACTTAGCACATATAACTAATGAGAGATTAGATAGTCGCAACCTGTAGGAGTATGTACTTGATAGTGGAGTACTCATCCAGAACGAAACAAGAACCCTTTCCAAACCCCAATTTTCAACTAGTAGGTTCAGTAGGGTCCTGCGAATATTCGAGATTCGATTCAATATCGATACCATACGTATGCTTCGACATCGATCCCAAATCAGTCTCAGGATTCGATTTTTTCGAATCTCTTGTACTGACTTCAATTTGTTACATTTCCAACAAAAATAGGACAAAACTGTCATTAGAAAATTCATTCATGTTGGCTCAATTCCTATTTATTTGAGTAATTGACAATGTTTAATTGTTAGGTAAGGTGTGAATTTGGCCCAGAACATTATCCATAGTTTGGGTTTTTGAAGGCTTAACTTGTTACTATTCACGTTCTTGAGAACGTGAATAGTAACAAGTCAGGCCTTCAAAAACTAAAACTATGGACAATAGGCCTAGCTGTGCTGTGCGATGGTGCTACAGAGAATATTTAGTTATTGGTGTTTAAGGTGTTCACTCCGTCGCATAAGGGTCATCACAGTGTTCCGTAACTTCTGTTTGATGCAATATGAAATAACTTGTCTTTTAAGATTCGATTCGGGATTCAATTCGATGTCGATATCAGACACAATTCGATTCGAGATTCGATTCAAAAAGAAATTTGTGATTCGCAGATCCCTAAGGTTCAGTAAGAAAAGAAAAGAAGTCCTTCCGGCACGGAAAGTAGAAAGTTGCCAGGAAGGACTTCCAGCTGTGTTTCAAGGGTATAGAGGCAAGTGGGACTTATCCCTTATGCTCATCCACCTTGCAACAAATAAAGTCTATGACTAACAGAAATAACAATAAAAATAGTAACAATAATAATAGTAATAATAGTTATAAAACTAATAATAATAATTGTTTACGACTGAGCTGTATATATTTAAGGAATAGTGCATGTCTTGTCGTTGACTACGCCCATAAAGTGCCCAGTGAGGTGGTGTAGTTCCCGCTGCAAAGCGGAGGGAACTAAACCACCTCACTGGGCACTATTTGGGCGTAGTCAACGACAAGACATGCACTAATCCTTATATTATATCGAACACCCATCAAGAAAAACATCTGTCCGATTTGTTAATCTGTAACCAAGGTAGCAGCCCTATCAAACAGCATTATATAGAAAAAATACCATGTAGTTTTTAAAAAACATTTTCTTCTTCCAAAACATGGCTAACTTGGATTATTAATATGAGCAGAAGACAGATTTTGAATTGGGCGGCAAGGGTAAACAAAGCATTTCCCCCAAACGGAACTGTGTATTCTAGAATCATGCAACTCGCGAATGAAAACTAAAATTTTAGAAATTTGACAATGCAGTTTGATAATTTCCACACATTTGTCACACATATACATTACTGAATGGGTCAGCATGGGATACAAACTCCGAAGATTCATCTGAATTCCATTATTTATTCGTTTACTGCCCATAACATACAATTAAATAGCGAAATAATATGAGCAGCGAAAACCAACAATTTTTCATATCCGGACGCGTTCTCATGAAAGTTGTAGCCAGGTATGGATCATTCTCTTCGAAACGAGATATGAATCATCTTCTCAAGGAATAAAATGAACGCCTCGGAAAATGTGACTTCAACAATGGAAAAGCGATACATTTTTCCACAATGATTTCTTTCCGGGTCGTTTTGTGGATGCTGTGTCTCTGTGAATCGATATTTAAATTTAGCCTGATTAGTTTTATTCGCCCAATATGAAAAGAAAACTGAAATAGTAGTGTGCTAAAAATAGAAAATGTGTAGTGCCTGGGTGTAGTGCCTGGTCAGTTCTGTGGATGCAAACTACACGAAATAGGGGTGCAGCATTCGTCCAAACAGGAGCCCAGAAGGTCACGTGAGATATAATATAATTCAATAAAGTTGTCTGCAATGAGGAGAAAGGGACATCCCACTAGTTGTAAGATATCTCGTGCAAATATCATGCAACTGTGTATAATTTTGAGGTAGGGATATTGTTGTGAACTAGATAAGAACATTAGATTCCTGCTATCGGTGGTAGGTGCATGTACCAGATAGTGAAGTAATCATCAGAGATATAATGGATTAGTAAACTTATCGATAACCCATGTCGCATTAGATTACTCGAAAACCAACAATGTTGCCAGAAGAAGAAATGTGCACTAGTAATCTAGAGCGAAGTGAAAGTATACATGACAGTAAGATTTTATATTTATATACAGTAGAACCTGTCTTGAGAGACTGCCCTTTGGGCCACACAAAAGTGGTCTCTCAAGACAGGTGGTCTCTCATAACAGGTTCAAGGTTTTCTCAAGTCAGTGAATAACCAACCACAAAATTCAGAAATGGAGAAGAATGGATTTTTGTAATTACTTTGTAGTTGTTCTTTTTTATGAAGTTTTTGTAACAAATTGAAATGGACAGTTATAAAAATTATAAAAATAAATTATTAAAAAAATAGTAACGTAAACAAATGGTAACCAAGCACGTGGATATATTATGCAATGGCAAGATACAGATTTTGTATGAGGATCCCCTGATACACAATGTATTTGGGGAATTGCAGAACACAATACATAATTATTTTAAGATAAATTTATAATAATTTATAAGAATTTATTTATATAGCGCTTTTCCCAGTGAAACGCTGCTCAAAAGCGCTGAAAACATAGGTGACGGTAACAATGATATAATCAGCGGCCGAAGGCTGCTTGAAGGAGATGGGTTTTCAGAGCTTTCCTGAAGTGATCTGCATTTAGGATTTTTCTAAGGTTCTGAGGGAGGGCGTTCCAGAGTGAGGGAGCTGCAAAAGTGAATGATCTCTTCCCTGCCGTTGATCAAATTCACGGTACGACAAGGAGACTCTCAGAAGCTGATTCCTTGACGGTGTGTGTACTTTGATGACCTGCTTAAGGATTGGTGCTTTGTCGCTATGTAAGATGTTGTGTGTCACCGCCAATACCTTATACTTAATGCGAGACTCAACTGGCAGCCAATGCAGAGATTTCAGGATTGGTGTAATGTGTTCATATTTTTTCGCACTGGTAATGAACTTAGCTGCTGTGTTTTGAATACGTTGAAGCAGGTACATTGATTTCAGAGGAAGGCCGAAATAGAGAGAGTTGCAATAGTCCAAACGGGACAGGACCAAAGACTGTATAACAGTTTTCAGAGTGTTTTGGTCAAGTAGCTTTCTGATTTTGTTGATGTTTCTTATTTGGTATAGTAGGTAAATATTGGTATAGTAGGTTCAAAATTAATTATAATTACTCACAATAAACCGGTCTTCATTTTTTGTGTGGATGATATTCAACTGGTGAAGATTTCAATACCAGTTTAACCAGTAGATCGAAATACAGTGCAGGCGTATATTCAGGTCAGTATAAGTAGAACAAAAGTTTTTTTTTCTCTTGGCGTGGTTGGGGGCGGAAATTATTTTTTACGGAATCATACGATCTATGTCATAATATAATTCTCCAAGATATTTGGTCGTAAACTTAAGTACATTGTATCAATTCATCAGTATCACATCACAAAATAATGCTTGATGATACTTTCATTAGAAATACCCTTTCTAAGCATAATGAAAATCATAAATATTTAAAAATATGTTCAGCACAGTGGATGATTCAGACACAGGGCAGACTCAGCGCATGCCTTCTCAAATTTTCTAAATTTTTTGATCAGCACATACATATAGGCATAAGGCCACACAAAGTAGATCTTCTGTTTCTCAGGCCATTATTTATGAGATTGCATGCGGGCGAGTGGTTTTTTATTTTATTTTTTATTTCAGTAATTACTTTTTTGCCATCAAAAGTTCATGTTCTTGGTTCAAGTTTTAGGCCTCATAATCTACAGAATAGCATGGGTGGTGGTGTATTTCATCCCTTGAGAGCAAGAAGACTTTGCAATGCATTTGCTAAAGCATTGCAAAGCCTTCTTGCACTCAAGGGATAAATTCATCAATTTTTTTAACTTGGGTAAAATATCAGACATAAACCATTTAATTTTAATTTTTTTTAAGTTTAAATTGGTTATAAAAAGAGAGTATGCGGTAGCTAAAAGGACCATGCGGGAGGGCCTGAGAAACAGATTTTTTATTTTTTTAGGCCTAATGAGGTATTTTGTTCAGTGTGTTCTGCAATATACAGTGTTGTCATAGAGTGGAGCCCTGTTAATTGAATACCTACATTGCCAATGGAAATTATTCAATTAACAGGAGTATTCAATTAACAGGCACTGTGTCACTTTCCTGTATTCTAGAGATAAACTTAGCATTTATTCTATTTTATCTTGTTTGACAGAGCACCATGAGCCCTGTCAAACAAGATGTAATAGATTAAAATACCTGTATTGGATGTACTGATGATTTTTTTATCAAATTAACAGGAGTTTACTCTATAATCTATATCCAATTAACAGGTCAAATTTTAACTGGAGGTATGGTAAATGGTTTTGTGTTGGGAAATTATATTCAATTAATAGGGTTATTCAGTTAAGAGATATCCCATTAAATGGACTCCATTGCATTATATTTTTTTATAATTAACCCTCTGCACACTGAAGTCAAAATATCTAAATTTCAATCTGCAAGCTTTCCTATAATGCAACTGGGAATTTAACCAATTTAGTCTTGTTTGACAGTACTCATTGAGCTCATTAACCCTTTAGCCAACGAATCGCCCGCATCCGCCCGCGTAATATGCAAATTCAGTAGTTGAAAAAATATTATTTTTCAAAAAATTTCAACAAAACCATATCATGTGACCCCTCGTTGGAACGAGCTCAATGAGCTCATTCCAACAAGGGGTCACATGATATAGTTTTGTTGAAATTTTTTGAAAAATTAAAAAAAATTATATTTAAAATAATAAATTTTGATATCGTCTGCGTTGGGTAAAGGGTTAATACAACTGTGGGGCAAATTTAGAATGTTTTGAAATATTGCTTGGTGTTTAACAGTTATATGCAACTTGCAACTGAGAGTGCTACAAGTACACAATGAAATAGGTCTCATGGTACAGTTGAGCCCACTTAATTGGATACTTTTTAATTGAATAACCCTGTTAATTTGATATAATGTTCAAACACAAAACCATTTACTGTTAATTGCACATAGGATATGGAGCATACTTCTGTTGATTGAATTAAAAATCTTGAAATATATTGAAAAATTGCCCAACTGTCACCATATTCCCCTAATTTATAGACTTATTTGGCATCAGTTCATCCACAGGCATTTAATCTATTACATCTTGTTTGACGAAACTCATTGAATGATTTTCATTGGCAGAACAGGGATTCTTTTGGGTGTCTATACGATTGAATAAGGGGCTCTTTCTCCAATGGCATTTAGGCATGATTTTATCAATTCCAAACCATTAATTTCCCAGTCTCAGTCCCCATTCAACCAAATTTAAATGTACAATTGGTGACAAAACTGGAAAGTTACAAGGTCTCAGAAAACCATTGGTTGTCTGAGGCTTTATGAACACGCAGTTCAGGATACCAATTGTGCATTAAGGCCAAACAAAGTAGATCTTCTGTTTCTCAGGCCATTATTTGTAAAATTGCATGCGGGCGAGCGGTTTTTTATTTTATTTTTTATTTCAGGAATTACTTTTTTGCCATCAAAAGTTCATGTTCTTGGTTCAAGTTTTAGGTCTCATAATGTACAGAATAGCATGGGTGGTGGTGTATTTCATCTCTTGAGTGCAAAAAGTCTTTGCAATGCATTGCAAAGCCTTCTTGCACTCAAGGGACAAATTCATCAATTTTTTTAACTTGGGTAAAATATCAGACATAAACCATTTAATTTTAATTTTTTTTAAGTTTAAATTGGTTATAAAAAGAGAGCATACATCAGCCAAAAGGACCATGTGGGAGGGCCTGAGAAACAGATTTTTTATTTTTTCAGGCCTAAATTTAAATTTCTTATCTTATGAATTTTTGAAAGTGTATAATTTCTTAGTCTTTGTGTGCTTCTTCCCAACCAAAATGAATTCCCAACTGGAGCTTTTACGTTGCAAATTTTCCCAATGGCATGGACTCTTGACCCTTTCCCAAAGAGAGAAAAAGAATCACTGCAAAGTGGCTATTCAGTTAACCCTTTACCCAACGAATCGCCCGCATCCGCCCGCGTAATATGCAAATTCAGCAGTTGAAAAAATATTATTTTTCAAAAAATTTCAACAAAACCATATCATGTGACCCCTCGTTGGAACGAGCTCGTCGAGCACGTTCCAGCGAGGGGTCACATGATATGGTTTTGTTGAAATTTTTTGAAAACTTTTAAAAAATGATATTTAAAATAATAAATTTTGATATCGTCTGCGTTGGGTAAAGGGTTGACTGGTAGAGTGCTAAATTACTCTTCAATGGTCATTTGTAACTTGAGTATTTTTTTAAAAGTTATCACACTACTGGCTAACAGAACCTTAGTTTAGCAAGACATTGCTCATAATTTTTGTAGCACTTTATTGGGGAGTGCCAGCTGTCACAAAACAAATGCATATTAACCCTTTGATACTTTTGTACGAAAACAAACAGCACATTGAAAATTTGTCGTCATTTGTTTTGTTACTATTTTCCGATTTTTTAAAGTTTTAACATCAATTCCTATTTTCTCCTGAATAGTGCTCAGTGAAAACCATTGAGCCAAATGTTATCGCAGCTTAACATACTAATATAATCCTTCTGTCAAGACTTCTTAACTGATTGTGTGATAGAAGCCACTATCAGGGCTTTCAAAAAATGAGGATACCAGAGCAAAAGCTTGCTTATATTTCATATTCAGTCAAACACAAATAATATTTTGTTTTTATATTTCCTTCCTTATATTTCATATTCAGTCAACTCACAAATAATATTTTGTTTATATAAATTTGTTTTATTACAAATTATTGGAGAGAGCCTGTGGGCACTCTCCAAAAATTTGTAATAAAACAAGTTGTTGAATAACAAATTCAGACCACCAAAAATAATCTTGTCCTCAACCAGTTAATCACTAACGTGAAAAATATCTTGTTATTTGTACTTTACGACATTTGACGTCACATCTTGAAAAATGTTGAAGAAACTGAATTCACAGTTACGTTTGAACGTCAGGATAATTAAAGTCTCAAAGGGTTAATATTTTTTTCTATTGCTGAGCCAATAACAAATTGGTGCAAACAATGTAAAGCCACTCAGTCTTTCGATTTTGAAAATCGTAGGCACGTTATACATCGCTCGCTACTATTTGAAGTGAGGCGCGCTATCCTGTATCCAGCCCCGTCGAGTGATGGTCGTGTTGTTGGCAAGAACAATTAACATGCAAACTGCAATGAAGAATGCATCCAGTAATTGACAGCACTGTGCATTCAGTACGGTATTTGGGCACATCCATATTGAACGGCAACATGGAAGCTGGGCGATTTGGTGCTTTCATGGTTTTCATTAACCCTTTACCTAACGCTAGTAGCAGACGACACTCGTAAAAAAATTCTCGTATAACTAAAAATTTTCATTTTTTGCTTCCAAAACATAGGTTGTGCCCCCTCATTGGAACGAGCGCGATGTGCGCGTTCCAATGAGGGGTCACAACCTATGTTTTGGAAGCAAAAAATGAAAATATTAAAAAAAAATTAAATGGCGATTTTCATGTATAGCGCTGGCCAGTATTGGTCGTTACATTAGGTAAAGGGTTAAATGAATCCCAACTTTTGGGTCATAACGATGTATTATGCTCCAAGTAACAAAAGAAAAGAGCACACTGCAGCTGTAATTTATGCAGAGCTAAAAAATTTGCTCCATTGGTGAATACTGAATGGTGATTGGTCCAGGGAGCACAAACCTCTCAGAGAACACCTGGTTTTTCCAAACAGTAGAAATAAATAGGATTTATGCTGAATACATTCACACTGTTACTAAAACCCACTGCCAAATATTCGTCCCTTGTTACCTAATAAATGAAAGTGTCAATGACACTGTAGCTCAACTTGTCAAGACAAAGACATGTACATAGATAGTATATTTCTGCATGAAACAAAAACCCTTACAATATGTGATGTATTCCATGTTACTAAACATTCATACAAAAATTTATTCAAATCAGAACTTTCATACAGAAGTTCTGTACAAAAGACTGATTGCACTAATTTTGGTACAAAATGGCTGCTGGTGGCCATCTTGAATTTCGGACCTCACCCAAAAACACTCGCTCTCATCCCACGGTGATAACAAAGGTACCCAAGAAGTTTCGTAAAGATTGGTTCATAAATATGGCCTCTAGTCTGAGCTGTATAGAAGTTGTGTACAAAAAACTGATTAGACATAATTTTGGTACAAAATGGCCACTGGCAGCCATCTTGAATTTTAGACCGCACCCAGAAACACTCGTTCTCGTCCCAAGGTGATAACAAAGGTACCCAAGACATTTCATGAAGATCAGTTCATAAATACAGGCTCTAGTCTGAGCCGTATTGACATGTGTACTTATTGTGTGTAAGTCGCACTGAAAAAATCAAAGTTCATCTAATTTGCATAATTTCTGCACGAGAAAAAAACCCATATTATATGTGATGTATCCCATGGTACTAAACATTCACACAAAAAATTATTCAAATCAGCGCTTTCATATGGAAGTTCTGTGCAAAAATCTGATTGCACCTAATTTTGTACAAAATGGCTGCCATCGGCCATCTTGAATTTTGGACCAGACCCCAAAACACTCGTTCTCGTCCCACGGTGATACCAAAGGTACCCAAGAAGTTTCGTAAAGATCGGTTCATAAATACGGCCCCTAGCCCGAGCCGTATTGGCATTTGCACTTACAGTGCTGAAAGTAACCCCAAAAAACATCAAAATTAGTCTAATTTGCACAATTTACGCACGAGAAAAAAACTGTATTATATGTGATGTATCCCATGGTACTAAACATTCATACAACAAATTATTCAAATCAGAGCTTTCATATGGAAGTTCTGTACAAAAAACAGATTTCTGCATCGTCGGTACAAAATGGCGGCTGGCAGCCATCTTGAATTTCGGACCGCACCCAAAAAAACTTGTTCTTGTCCCACGGTCATAACAAAGGTACCCAAGAAGTTTCGTAAAGATCGGTTCATAAATACGGCCTCTAGCCCGAGCCGTATCCAATTGTTGACGTACGGACAGACGGACGACGGGCCATGACAAAAGCTCAAATTTGGCTTCGCCAAAGTTGAGCTAAAAATAATTGGCTGTTCACACAGAAATGATATCTTAACTGGAATGAATTACCAGATTTTGATCACTCTCTTAACAGAACCGAGGCGCGCTGTTGTTGGATCGCGAGAAGTTAACATTGCGGGCGACATGGCGCGCAAGAGCGATAGCGAGCCTCAAAATCGAAAGACTGGCCACTATAGTGGCTTTCAGTTCTTTTCAGGAAAGCCCTGATAGTGGCATCTTGCACTTCTGGAACTGGCATGGTCCCACTGCATTACTTACTCTTCGAGATAGCCCATTCTTAGAACATGTATCACAAGATGAATCATACACTGTGTATAGTAGAGAGTTGCTCTGTATTCCTTTTCTGTTGCTGATTCTAACTATGCAAGTTACTGCTCTCTTAAGTTTACAATACACTGTTCCAAAATTGATAAACTTAGCAGGTATTCTGTATGAAGCACTATTGCGTCCATTTTTCTGTTGAAATGAAATGAAAAAACATTTGAGTTAGGTTTCCTTATATTTTATTACATTCAAATTTTTTGTGATCTGTCTCTTACAAATGTTATATTTGATAACATTGCATAATGTTACCTGTAAATCTACACCACAAATAACAAACCTTTCCAAATTTATTCAATTGCTATGGAACTATTCATATTTTTTTTCATTTACTATAATAATATAAGGTAGGTCTCAAATGAATCTGACTCTTCTAATTAAGATAAGCCCTGCTACTTGTGCTTGCTCAATGAGACATACTTTGGGATGAGGGGTGGGAGCTGCAGTTAAAATTAGAAGTCCTGTCGTGAGATGCGCACAAATAGCATGTTGATCAGCGCGTTAATCTACGCGTTATGACCACAGAAAGGCTATCAAATTATATACATATCGCCTGTGCACAACCAATGTTTCAGCCAATGGACCTCCGGGTAACCCAGAGGTCCATTGGCCGAAACATTGCCTGTGTTTGCTATGAGTAACCAGGAGAACCTGCCATGCTTTGGATGCCATTTGATATGGCAATTGCGTGCAATTCCTACGCGCAATTAAGCCTAGATAAGCGCGCATTTCGTGACAGGACTTCTAATTTTAACTGTAGGGTTAAATTCAGAGACCAGGAAATTGCTGATTCCTGGTTCTGAATGTCGGTTCTGATACCCAGGAATTTCTATGACCGAAACCATTTCTCACAATGACAAGAATGATGGCCAGTCAAACACAGCAAAATGTCACAAATCTCGGTTTTATTTACATACTGGCTTTAATCTCAGTTACTGACACAACGGTTACTTCTTTCACCAAGAAAACACAGTGTGGACATTGAGCCAAAATAAATGCAGAGGTCGAAGTTATTCGAAGCTAACTGACAGAGAACACCAAGTTTGGACCTTTTGTACAAGGCTCTAATGAGCAGAATGCCTACATCAGTTGAAGCAGAACAATAATTTTCAAGTGCAAGTCAGTTTGCTACCAAAATTCGTTCCCGACTGGGAGACCCATCATTGTGTGGCCTTCTTTTTTCATGAAAGTATTTTCTCGGGCAATAAAATAAAGTAAAAATTAAAATCAATATTGTATTATCCAAAATATACACCTATAAGGCCACACAAAGTAGATCTTCTGTTTCTCAGGCAATTATTTGTGAAATTGCATGCATGCGAGCGGTTTTTTATTTTATTTTTTATTTCAGTAATTACTTTTTTGCCATCAAAAGTTCATGTTCTTGGTTCAAGTTTTAGGCCTCATAATCTACAGAATAGTATGGGTGGTGGTGTATTTCATCCTTGAGTGCAAGAAGGCTTTGCAATGCTTCAGCATTGCAAAGCCTTCATGCACTCAAGGGACAAATTCATCAATATTTTTAACTTTGGTAAAATATCAGACATAAACCATTTAATTTTTATTTTTTTTAACTTTAAATTGGTTATAAAAAGAGAGCATGCGGCAGCCAAAAGGACCATGCAGGAGGGCCTGAGAAACAGATATTTTATTTTTTTAGGCCTAAATGGAACCAGGAATACAACATGAAGGGGCACATCTAGTATTGCCAACAGAACTATAGTTGGGACCAAACCTATAGAAAGTCCTCGGATGTAAACTAAACATATTTTGCATTGTTTACATCACAGCTGAAAGCACACCTGCCAGAAGCTAATGACATGTCTGTTGGATACGGGCAATAGCGTCTTTGAGTTTTCATGTTTGATGAAGCCAAAGTACATGGGATCCAAGTTAGGTGGATCTATGTACGAGGCATTATTTCAAATGTACGCCTGTAGATGCACTCACTTTATAATATATGCAAATGACTCAGTACTTTAGGTAGGCTGCAAAGAATGGGAACTTTCATTGAACCTTTTCTCCCTATTTTAGATGTCCAAAAACTGATTTTAAATAACAGTACCGGATATCTTGCACCAAAAGCAGGCATACATGAATTTTGTGGCTTGTCTCAAAACATCAGATCAGGGAGCCTTGATGTCACCAACTGCAATGATTCCCCACCGGCTTTCAAAACTTTGAGCACACGACCTTTGCCTATACAGAAACAGCCTGCAACTGTGTCACAGCCAGAGATTGCATGGGCAGTGAGGTTTGTAATGATATTCTAAAGCTTCTCAGTGGTTGTACGGATATCCACTACAGACCTATCCTTTATGGGCGATAAAGAAGAAGATTGCAGATGTCAGATTCTGTTTCACATAATGATACAAAAGCAACATGTATACACATCTGTATCAGCAAGAAAGATTACATTATTAATCTTCTCAGTTGCAACTTAGACTGCCTGCTGAACAATATTATCAGCTTCCTCATGGCCAGTTGCCATGGTCTGCCTATCTATTACAACACAGTTATTGATCTCTGTGGAGGCAGCATTTTGACCTGTCATGAGAGACCACCTGTCTTGAGAGACCACTGTGGCCATGTACTGATTGGCTTCACTCTGTAATGCACCTGTCATGAGAGACCACCTACAGTTAAAACTAGAACTCCTGTCATGAAATGCACGCAAATAGCATGTTGATATGCGCGTTAATGTAAGCGTTATGGCCCAAGTAAAGCTATCAAACTCTGTACATATTGCCTGTGCACAAGCAATGTTTCAGCCAATGGACCTCCACGTAACCCGGAGGTCCACTGGCAGAAACATTGCATGTGTTTGCTATGAGTAACCAGGAGAACCTGCCGTGGTTTGGATGCCATTCGATATGGCAATTGCGTACAATTCCAACGCGCTATTAAGCCTACATAAGCACACTATTCGTGACAGGACTTCTAGTTTTAACTGTATCTTGAGAAAACAACTGTCTTGAAAGACCACAAAACTTTGGCAAAAACTCGCCTGTTTTGAGAGACCAAACAATTCAATTTTTCATCGGATAGTTGCATCCAAGTACTTAATTCTACGAACTGCACCTCAGAAGAAATCAGCGACAGTACTTGTCTTTTTCAAATTTCTCGGATGCCATAGAATTAAGAAAGGATGCTGGTTTTGTTTACATTGGCATGGCGGGGGCTCGAACCCACACCGAGAGAGTTTCCTTTGGCACCAACCGCCTAGCGAAACTATACTGAACCACGCACAACACTTGGGGTCTGTCGGTGGCCGAGTGGTGTGCGTGGTTCAGTATAGTTTCGCTAGGCGGTTGGTGCTGAAGGAAACTCTCTTGGCGTGGGTCCGAACCCCCGCCATGCCAATTCAATTTTTGATAATTTCCGAGTAAGATCAATGCAATGAGTACAGAAATCAATAGTTCAAAAAATAATGTAAATCATGACATCTGCCCATCAGTTAAATTGTCAGTCAGGACAATTGTCCCCCAGAACCATAACCCTTTACCCAACACACACAATATCAAAATTTATTATTTTAAATAGCATTTTTTCAAATTTTTCAAAAAATTTCAACAAAACCATATCATGTGACCCCTCATTGGAACGAGCTCGACGAGCTTGTTCCAACGAGGGGTAACATGATATGGTTTTGTTGAAATTCTTTGAAAAATAATATTTTTTCAACTGCTGAATTTGCATATTACGTGGTCGGATGCGGGCGATTCGTTGGGTAAAGGGTTAATATCTGAAATCATATACAACAAGCTATTAATTAAAAATAGAATATGTTTTCATTTTTGGAATTCACTAAAAACAAACCCAACGAGGGTTCTTAACCCTTTACCCAACGAATCGGTCGCATCCGCCCGCGTAATATGCAAATTCAGCAGTTGAAAAAATATCATTTTTCAAAAAAAATTCAACAAAACCATATCATGTGACCCCCTCGTTGGAACGAGCTTGACGAGCTCGTTCCAACGAGGGGTCACATGATATGGTTTTGTTGAAATTTTTTGAAAAATTTGAAAAAATATTTAAAATAATAAATTTTGATATCGTTTGCGTTGGGTAAAGGGTTAAGCTAAGTTGAATAGTACTGACTGGTTTTGACCATTACATAGGGTGAAGAGTTGATATAGATGACATTTACACTAAGGCTGTACAGTGCACAGGGCTAGTTATTATTTATTTATTTATTTATTGGTGTTTAAGGTCACATACTTATGCACAATGGCTAATCGTGACCGTGACAGTTTTACAGGTGGAGGAAGCCGGAGTACCCGGAGAGAACCACCGAGCAACGACGTGCAGCTGTCAGCTCTCCAACATCGTAACTCTGAACTCTGCACTGCAGCACAGGCAGGGTTAGATTGGTTGAAGACATGCGCACCATCGACGTGCAGTACGCCCCAGTACACAGCGTCATCGTGCCCCCATGTAGGCAATCGGGGTGAAGTGTCTTGCCCAAGGACACAATGCGGTTGCCACAGGTGGGATTCGAACCGAGGACCTCTCGGCTTGCAGCCTGCACCTCTACCAACTGAGCCACCGCGCCCCCACTGGGTTAGTTATTCAGTTAGAAATGAAATTTTTTTATAACCAGAAAGTGTGACTAACCCTGTGCACTGCACAGGGTTAGTCACACTTTCTGGTTATAAAAAAATGGTAACTGCCATATTACATTAGGCTACATGAAAATAGATAATGACTAAGGCTGTAAAAATGCTTTGGGTTAGTTAGTTACATGTCGTTACATAGGGTGCTGGATTCAAGGAACTATTGGAAATACTTATAAAGGATTGTGGAAATTTTTTAAAGTGAATTCCAAAAATGAAAACATATTCTATTTTCAATTAATAGTGTGTTTCACATGTATGACAAATATCTTTCACTGTAGATTTTTTGAAAACTATATTAATTGGCTTTCAATTGCATTGTTATTCAGTTAACTCTTCAAGTCAGAGAAATTGTTATTAAGATTCCTCCGAAAAGTTAAAGATTATTGTTAAAAAAAATCTAATTTGTGTCCTTTATTTGTTTAAATGTGACAAATCAGAGAGGATTAAGCAAACTAAAACGCCCAGGTAAGGCCTAAAAAAATTAAAAATCTGTTTCTCAGGCCCTCCCACATGGTCCTTTTGGCTGCCGCATGCTCTCTTTTTATAACCAATTTAAAGTTAAAAAAAATAAAAATTAAATGGTTTATGTCTGATATTTTACCCAAGTTAAAAAAATTGATGAATTTGTCCCTTGAGTGCAAGAAGGCTTTGCAATGCTAAATTTAGCATTGCAAAGCCTTCTTGCACTCAAGGGATGAAATACACCACCACCCATGCTATTCTGTAGATTATGAGGCCTAAAACTTGAACCAAGAACATGAACTTTTGATGGTAAAGAAGAAATTACTGAAATAAAAAATAAAATAAAAAAACGCTCGCCCGCATGCAATTTCACAAATAATGGACTGAGAAACAGAAGATCTACTTTGTGTGGCCTAAGCTTATTTTTACTCAAAGTGTGACCGAAATTATATCCTATTAAAACAAAACCTGACAGACACAAAAACCTAGACTTTTCAGAGTTACTGTAAATTATTATAAAATAGTTAATTTGAAAATACTGATAGAAAGAAAACACTTTGTTTAGGCCACACAAAGTAGAGCTTCTGTTTCTCAGGCCATTATTTGTGAAATTGCATGCGGGTGAGTGGTTTTTTATTTTATTTTTTATTTCATTACTGTGATTACTTCTTAGCCATCAAAAGTTCATGTTCTTGGTTCAAATTTTAGGCCTCATAACCTACAGAATAGCATGGGTGGTGGTGTATTTCATCCCTTGAGTGCAAGAAGGCTTTGCAATGCTAAAGCATTGCAAAGCCTTCTTGCACTCGAGGGACAAATTCATCAATTTTTTTAACTTGGGTAAAATATCAGACATAAATCATTTAATTTTATTTTTTTTTAAGTTTAAATTGGTTATAAAAAGAGAGCATGTGGCAGCCAAAAGGAGCATGCGGGAGGGCCTGAGAAACAGATTTTTTATTTTTTTAGGCCTTGTATAAAGTAAGAAATTATTATTTTGGATGGTCCTGACGCTTCACATTATAATCTTAAAATGTTTTTCAGTTTATGTACTTTTAAATATAATTTATTAAACAATGCCTTTGTATTTTATTATAAAATGGAATTAAAATAAAACAATAATAAAAAAAAGTTAAAAAACCAAATCCTCCTCCATTTCTGCTACAAATATTCTGTTTGGTCAGTCACTGACTAGCAAAAACCTCAGACCTGTAATGAGAGACCACTTTTGCTTGGCAAAAAGGGTGGTCTCTCAAGACAGGTTCTACTGTATGAACAACTTGTGTTTGGTTGTATTTTCAAGAGCAAACATTTTGTCAGACCTCAATTGGATGACAATTATATCTATCAACTGCTTCTTGTTTTCGGTCACAGTAAGTGTCAGTTTCTGTGTTGGTAGTGGTGATATTATGCTCAGTTTGAATTTCCGACATCAGTTGTCAACACTCCGGTTAGCCCAAGTGCCGCAGTTGGTACTGAAATCTTTGTACCTATCAAATACAAGGTAGGTGTCTCCCAACAAGAGTCTCTACTTCATGTGATACTGAAATTTCTCTACAAAATCTTTCACAGTTGCAGAGCATAGTTTAATGTGTGGTTAGCAGTGTAATATCCAAAACAATGCACAGCCATCGATGACTGTACAAGTGGAGATGTTTTCTTGTCCAGTTTTCCTTACTGATATCATTACTGTTGTTTGTTTGTTTTCAGAACAGACTTAGATTTTGGGAAATGCATGTCCCCACTGTCACTGAACAAGAGGCCCCATGGAGTATGAGGCATTCACCTGCCCAACGTTGTTTTATAGAAGGATTTAATTACCATCTGTGGCTAGTTGACACAACAGAGGAATGAAGTTATTTAATTATTTATAACTTTGCTGTCCATGCCAGATGAATTTTTTCCAGTACTGAAATGAACCCCAAATTTTCAGTAATGGAAAACTAGGGAGCCGAAATATCAACCTAGGGACTTGACTTGAACAAACTTGAAGGATGCTGTATACCAAATATAAAAAGATTCTGACTGGTGGTTCTGGAGAAAAAGATTTTGAGAATATTACCAATTTTGCACTATGTTAAAATTTCCCACTACCCCCACCCCTGACAGAGGAAACACAAATATCAACCCAGGGACTTTATTTGAACAAACTGAATCTGAACCCTCAAAGGATGCTGTATACCAAATATCGAAAGATTCTGATTGTATCTCAAGAAGCGGATTTTTAAAGATTATTTCTCATATTGGATTAAGTTAAACTTTGGGATCCAATATGAAGCCCAAATATTGACCCAGGGACTTGATTTGAACGACCTAGATCTGACATCCCTAAGGATGCTGTTTACCAAATATCAAAAGATTCTAACTGGTGAATCTGAGGGAGAAGATTTTTAAAGATTATTCCTCATATTGCATTAAGATATAATTTGGGCTCCCTTAGAGAGCCCAATTATTAACCCAGGCACTCGATTTGAACAAACCTGAATCTGATCTCCCCAGAGATGTTGTATACTGCATATGAAAGCATTCTGACTGGTAGACCTGAAGAAGATTTTTAAAGAAATTTCCTCATATTGCACTAAGTTAATATTCTGAGTCCCATAGGGAGCCCCAGTATTAACCCTGTACTCAATTTTAACCTACTTGAATCTGACCCCCTAGAGAGGTTGTATACCAAATATGAATGCATTTGGACTGGTGAATCTGAAATAGATTTCTACAGAAATTTCCTCATATGTCACTAAGTTAAAATTCGGGCCCCCATAGGGATCCCAAATATTAGCCCAGGCACTTGATTTAAATGAACTTGAGCTTGAACCGCCTAGAGATGTTGAATACCAAATATGAAAGCATCCCCACATAACATGATGTAACAGTACAGTAGAACCTGTCTTGAGAGACTGCCCTTTGGGCCACACAAAAGTGGTCTCTCAAGGCAGGTGGTCTCTCATAACAGGTTTCAGGTTTTCACAAGTCAGTGAATAACCAACCACAAAATTCAGAAATAGAGAAGAATAGATTATTGTAATTACTTTGTAGTTGTTCTTTTTTATGAAGTTTTTGTAAAAAATTGAAATGGACTGTTATAAAAATTATAAAAATAAATTAGTGTTGAAAATCTTCATTGAAGATTTTCAACACTAATTTATTTTTATAATTTTTATAACAGTCCATTTCAATTTGTTACAAAAAGATTTTCAACACAAATTTATTTTTATTCCTATCTGTCACATTTCAGGTATGTATGAAATAGTTTATTCAGCAATAATCCTAATCTTTTCACAGGGGTCTTATAAGAACATCTCAATCTGTAATGAGTTAGCAATTGAAACCCAATTAAGAGCTTTTAATACTTTTAATTATGTTAACATAACAACAATGGATTTTCCAATTCCTGAACAGGTAAAAAGCTTTTGTCATGGTTTCAGTCTTCAAAGGGGCGGTCTCTCAAGACAGGTGGTCTCTCAAGACAGGTGGTCTCCCATAGCAGGTCCATTATAGAGTAAAACCAATCGGTGCCTGGCAGATGTGGTCTCTCAAGACAGGTGGTCTCTCAAGAGAGTGGTCTCTCAAGACAGGTTTTACTGTATACCAAACATTAAAAGATTCTGACTGGTGGTTCTAAAGAAGATTTGCCCTTAGTTAAAGTTCATTTGAAAAAACTTGATTCTACGATTTAAAAAGGAAGCTACATACAAAATATCATGTCATTGTACCCATGGGTTTAAGAGAAGATTTTTACAAAATATTGCTGAATATTGGAGGATTTTTTCCCACTATGGGGCTGGGAAAGTTTATTAGAAAAAAATAAAAAACAAAATGCGATGTCAGAACATGCAATCACCTCAAATTTAACTAAAATTGGTTCAGCAGTTTAGGAGGGGCAGGTGCACACACCATGCCAGACGGTGAGTGATCACTATAGCTCATCCAGACTCTCAGGTGAGCTAATAAAGAGATAGGAACTGGTGACAACTCATAGGACATATGTCCTTGATATCAACATTTCACAAACTGGATTGGAGACCAATTACCCTCAGATAAATGAGGTTTCTTGAAAAAACTCAAGTGTCACTCAATTTGATTTTGATTCATCAAGGACACTGTCTCCATGGGCATGGATATCATATTGTAGAAACCATTGGGCAACATTTTCTCGAACTCATTCAGTTGTTTTTCAAGGGATATTGCATCATCCACACTGACAGTTGAGGGAGCAATCTTTCCGTTGATAATATATATTAATTAACATTAACCGAGAACATGAACATTTGATGGCAAAGAAATAATTACAGAAATAAAAAATAAAATAAAAAACCGCTCGCCCGCATGCAATTTTACAAATAATGGCCTGAGAAACAGAAGATTTTCTTTGTGTGGCCTAAACAGGCAGTTTTTATTTTATAGATTTGCAAATGACATCCCAAGAACCATTTCAGTTGTTTCTAGGCATGTGTTGGCTGCCTATATAGGCCCCGTCCCCATCCTGCCTATATAGGCAGCAGCCAAGACTTGCCTAGACACAACTGCAAAGCCACAGAATGTACACTGTCTAAATGCAGCAAAAATGCATAAATATCTTCATTATTTGATAGTATAAGGCCACACAAAGTAGATCTTCTGTTTCTCAGGCCATTATTTGTGAAATTGCATGCAGGCGAGCAGTTTTTTATTTTATTTTTATTTCAGTAATTATTTCTTAGCCATCAAAAGTTCATGTTCTTGGTTCGAGTTTTAGGCCTCATAATCTACAGAATAGCATGCGTGGTGGTGTATTTCATCCCTTGAGTGCAAGAAGGCTTTGCAATGCTAAAGCATTGCAAAGCCTTCTTGCACTCAAGGGACAAATTCATCAATTTTTTTAACTTGGGTAAAATATCAGACATAAACCATTTAATTTTAATTTTTTTTAACTTTAAATTGGTTATAAAAAGAGAGCATGCGGCAGTCAAAAGGACCATGTGGGAGGGCCTGAGAAACAGATTTTTTATTTTTTTAGGCCTTACCCTCCCAGTTTTGTAAAGAGTAAATTAGATGTGAATGGACATTATGACAAGGAATTTATAAGAAGGCTGACTTTACCAGAAATAGTTTTAACTTTTAGCCATCAAAAGTTCATGTTCTTGGTTCAAGTTTTAGGCCTCATAATCTACAGAATAGCATGGGTGGTGGTGTATTTCATCCCTTGAGTGCAAGAAGGCTTTGCAATGCTAAAGCATTGCAAAGCCTTCTTGCACTCAAGGGACAAATTCATCAATTTTTTTAACTTGGGTAAAATATCAGACATAAACCATTTAATTTTAATTTTTTTTAAGTTTAAATTGGTTATAAAAAGTGAGCATGCGGCAGCCAAAATGACCATGCGGGAGGGCCTGAAAAGTTAAAAAATTTATAGTAATTTATATATTTTTTATACTTACCAATGACCCAGACATAGCTGGTGCTAACTCTTAAAATATAGGGCCAAACACAAATTTTGCCCCCCAATCCCCAAAATTTGCATCTAAAACTAAAGAAAACATGTCCTGAAAGGCCCTCCACACTTCGCCCCCACTGCGCATGCGCAGTGTCAAGGACGTTCCGAAATTGGCGCCATTTATCATTCTAATAACCAGTGCCTGGTAAGCGCTATGTACTCAGCGGGGAGGCAAGAGTTCCCAACTCCTGGGAGGGCCATCCCCGTCTGGGTCATTGGTAAGTATAAAAAATATATAAATTTTTTAACATTTTTATACTGTACCAATGACCCAGACATAGCTGAATAGTAAAAAGGCTGGAGGGCCAAGGACATAGAGCAAAATGGAATACGCTCAATAAAATAAAATAGAGTCATCCCCTGTAGGGAAAAGAAGTAATAGGCCTTACATGTATCTTTCTTATTTATGATAAATTAGAAAGATACAACACCTTCCAAAATTGAGCTTCATACATCCATGTACTCTATTAATATCCAATATAATCCTTATACTAATAATTTTTAAAGTAAGCCAATAATAAAGTAAGTCTAGAGAATAGAGACTCTTATACTCCTAAAAGTGTCTGAGAATTGCATAATCATGTCCGTTGACATATGCAATATTCAAAAGCTATACTTTAAAAACTAAGACTTGAATGAATTTTATAAACTTAAACTTCTCACTAAACAACCATCCCAATAACAGCTCAGAATTACTAACTCCGGAGGAGGTATCCCCTTGTTTTCATAGTAAAACAGGTGACCCAAGGGAACACCCTCCCCCCCCCCCCTTTTTCTTGCCCTGGGTCAAATAGCCCAGAGCGAAGAGGGCAGCCAAACGGAGACACTGCCGAAACAGACAGCCTACCTAGCTATAGTAGCAACTGTTAAGAGAATGACATTCTGAGCAGTAGATAATAGACCTAACAAAAGAGGCCTCAAGAAATTGACTCGATATTTCTAAGATAAAATTCATGAATGTGGATGGCTGAGCGCAATGAGCAGCCTTCAAAAATCTATAATAGCGACACTATTAAAGTAAGCCCAAGAAGTAGAAGAACTCTTACTTCATGAGCCGAAATCTTAAGCACAACTGCTAAGTCAATGATATACCATAAGCAGTACGCTAGTTAATAGAATCCATTAACAATAAAATGGAGCGTAACATCCTTCTACTAGACATCAAAGACAGAAGAAGCTTACGCCCTTGTAATAAACAGATATCTGTTTATAAATACATAAACTGTACCCGGAAAGAGTAAAGGCCTATGCCCATACGAAGACGGAAGGACCTTAAAATAATAGGTTCCGGATAATAGGAGCCTAATTCTTATGCAACAATCCAACCTAAATAGTAACGGAAGTATTGATTCCGAAACTATGAAAGTGAAAATCATCCATCGATAGTGCATGAAACTCACTGACTCTACAGTAAAAGAAAAACCAACAGAATTACTGTCTAAAAGGTCAGAATTTGAAAACTACTGTTTCCAGAGGCTCAAATGATTACTTAGCTAAATAAGAACCGAAGTTAAAATCCGTATAGGAATTTAATCTAAAGATTCTAAGTCTATTTATCAAAAAGTTACTAACTGACTTAGATAAAGAGACAAAAGACTCAATTGTAAACTATCGTAGAGTGCATAGGTATGAGGTAACATAAACCTATAACCTAAATAATAACAGGCTGCAGTAGATCTTGTGAAACAAGTATACTAAAAAATAGCAATGAGTAGTATGGAGGGATCAACAATATGAACATAATGATCCCTACACCACGACGGAAGAGCCTCCACCTTAGTCGCATAGAATAGCGAAGAAGAGGATCTCCTATAGTAAGAAATCGCGTCCAAAGCTCGTCCAGTACAGTGCTTACAATGCAATACGGACCACACAACGGAATACATGAAGGTTGCGACCTTGCTGGTTGTGATAAAGATGACACGATTTACCCAGTGAAAAAAGATCCTCACATAGAGGAAGATTTCACGTTAAGATCCACAGTAGACAAGAGAGTAAATTACTCATGATCTCTGTGAAGATAGAGATGCTATCAACAGAAATGTATTGTGGTTGTTTATCTTAGCAATACCTGCTAAAACAACAGCGCCGGAGGATACGCGTATCCTATCATTCCGTCCTATAGATCAATAGAGCGTTAACACTATTAGCTCAGAGATCTGGACAAGCGAACACATACGTCTGCAATTGATTAGCAAGCTGTGTCATAAATAAAACATCATTGGGCGCTCCCATAGATAGCAAATCTTATTGAATACTTGTTTGTTGAGAGTCCATTCTGACAGCAACAAGCGACCCGTAAGAGAACGGGAGTCCGATAAAACAATCAGACGACCCAGAATATGACGGACCAAAACTGAACTTGGTGTACTATAACCAACAGACGGATTCTTTCCATTAAATTGAATAACGGAAACGAAAGAGTGCCTCCCTGGTTCCGGAGATACGCCACTACTGTCGAATTAAAGGACAGGAATTTGGGCATGCGTTTCTGAATAATGTTCATGCAATGACATAAAGCAAGCCTAAAAAACATTATTCCGCGGAAGTTAAACTGATAGCTAAAAGACTGCGGAACCCAAAGACCCTGGCACTTCGAATCCGTAGGGATCAGTATATATCCCAATCTGTTTGACTGGCAGCCGTCATAACAGCCACACTCGGGTCCGGCAACTGCGGCGGCACTCTCTGAGTCAACCACCGAATGTTTGCCCCAGTCTGAATCTCTTGTAACACTAGATAGACAAGAGAATGTATAAATCGAGCAATTCATGGATTGCCGGAAAGTTGCCGTCGAAGAGAAGCTCCCCCGAGAACGAAGCGACTCTGAGAGAGTTCTTAACCTTACTATCCACGCGTGTGGATGTAGCTAGGGCTGCGTCACGTCTAACCAACTCCAATCAGCCACTGAAGGGCGGAGTTATACGTGAACAAACTACTGCCCTCAAAAGAAATTACATTGAGAATAATATCCCGTAAATCTTTTCTTGAAGACGTAATGATAACGCCTCAGTAAGGCGGATTATGTATAATAAAGCGTCTAAGTTAAGTCTACTATACATAATGTCGTTCCCAACATTGAAATTGGAAAAGACATAAACGGCGAAAAAGAATATATGCAGTCTTTAATCACACCGACTAGATGCATATGAACTCTCGGTATGCCCTGCTCTGCCAAAATAAACTATTTGTAAAAATGATAAAATGGCAGAAATGAGCCACGCGGACAAGAAACTAAACTATCATGCTTAGTAGCAGGCTTGTATATATATAAATATATAGCGTCGAAAAATAAAACACATGTTGAAATGACAATATTGGACTGCGTCGGTAAGTCAGGGACAATGTCCCTGTACCGATCGAAAAATCCGAGTCCAATGACGCTATAAGTCTCTTATCCAAGATCGCAGCAATGAAGTCCGAAAAATAATCACTGGAAGAAATGCCAGAAGATATGAAAGGCATCTTCCGATACTACTAAAGGGAAAACTCGAAATCTTTCGAATCCCTTTCGCCATCCTGTCGGACCCTATAAAGCGTTCGGTCGTCCGTAGCTGAAGCAACCGCGGACCGCACCGACCCAGCGCCGTCGGATAATTCCTGATTCGACCGAGAAACTGTCAATTGCTGGGATGCTGCGAAACAACTGTGCTAACTCGGATAGCACGTCCGTCACTGAGGCCTGAGGAGAAGCGGTCTTACGATGCATTGCCGCTGGAAGCTCCGTGATCGTTACCCCGTGCATACTTCCAATATGCGAGCGAACGGAGTGTATAGGCCTCGTGTCCCTTGGCTACCGGATGGCGCGACCTATTCGCCGTGGAATCACTGAATGCCGAAACTGATCGGATACTCGAGGTCACGTAGCCAATGTGCGGTCGTGTGCCCTGCTGTGAGGATGAGGAAGCATTAAAGACAGTCTCTCGGACTGTCAATATAACGGAGCGTCCCGAGCAACGGACATATGCTCCGAATGTAAAATATCTGAACCACAACATGCGGTCCCCTATGTTGCTGGCTTCCTCCGATCTGTCCTCAATCTGCCGTCACTGGGTGAGTACTAAAGTAATTAAAGTGCTCGCATCACCCAAATCTCCTTCCTAGACCGCAACGGACGAACCCGGCAGCCGAACCATTCGATGAATGTACGCTACACCGGGTGAGCTAGCGAATGTCACTCCGTAAGCGATAGACATATTCCATGAGCACTTATTGCCGCTAACTCTTCATTAACTATGACGACAGAGGCACACTTTTGAAAGACATCTCCATAACTCTTCGAACAAGAAACCAGAAATGCTTGGATAGCAAGCATAAAATAATAATATATATAGCGTTGTTCAATAATTCGAAAGTTTGTGTGACATTATTGGACTATGTCGGAACTGAGGGACGATGTCCCTGAACCGAACCAAAAATTTCTAAGTCCACCGACGCTATCAGTTTCTTATCCGGCATCGCAGCATATGTTGTTCCGAAAGGGAAAGCTTGAAATCCTCCGAATCCCTTTCGGTATCCCGTCGGACTGGATGAAACTTTCGGACGTCCGTACCCGCTTCCGCGGAGCGTCCCGACCCAGCATCGTCGGATAAAATATATGCGACAGATTCAGTTGATGCTGGGATGCTGCGATAAACTGTGCTATTAAGGAAAGCACGTCCGTTCCCGAGGCCTGTGCAGTAGCGGACTTACGATGCATTGCCGCCGGAAGCTCCGTGTACGTTGACTCCCGCACACTTCCTATGCGAACGTCCGGAGTCTGCAGGCCTCGAGTCCCCGGCTACCGACCCAGCGCTGTCGGATAATTCTCGATCCGACACCGTTTCTGTCGGCTGCTGGGATGCTGCGATAAGCTATGCTATGTGCACAAGAATGTCCGGCGTCGAGACCTGCGGAGGCGCAATCTATCGCTGCTTCGCCGAGGGCAGCTCCGCATCAGATGGCTCCCGCATACTTTTCCTATGCGAACGTCCGGAGTCCATCGGTCTCGAATCCCTGGCTGCCGGATGGTGTGACCTGGTCGCCGAAGAATCCTTGATCGGCGAAGCTGGTAATATATCGGCGGTCACGCAGCCAAGGTGCGGTCGTGTGCGCTGACGAGAAGAGGAAGCCTTAGCAGTCTCAGCGGACTGCCTATACAACGGAGCGTCCCGAGCGACGGACGTATGCTCCGCTAGCGACACATTTTGTACCACAACATCTGGGGCCAGATGTTGTTGAACGAGAGAGGGGCCTCTCTCGCTTGCCGTCCGGATGGACCGGAACGAGCTATGAACCGGACTAAAAGGCTTCCTCCGTTCTCCCTCCGATCCGCCGTCACTGGGTGTGCATTAAGTTAATTTTATAGTGCTCGCATCACCCCAAAATTCCTTCTAGACCGCAACGGACGAACCCGGCTGCCGAACCATTCGGTGAATGGACACTACACCGGGCGAGCTAGCGGACGTCAAAGGCCGTCGAACCTACTAGGGTCCTCTTAGGCAATTGGCGTATTTACATGAGCACTTTTCCGCTAGCCCTTCATTAATAGTGACGACGGAGGCACACTGTTGGAAGACATCACAGATACATCACCCTAATCTTGATCGTCTGAAATAGAAATTGAAAAAGTAGAGTGACCCTGCGGGGAAAGGACCGGAGTGTCCAAATCCCCAACAACATACCGTGACATACGCTTCCCATATTGTCATCGAAATCATACGATACAGAACAGGAGTTAATGCGAGTACACTGACCACATATAGAATGATAATAAAGTCAGAGGAAGACTTCCTCTTAAAACAATTGATCAATATCCTTTCAATGAGAAAAGAAAACAAGTCCTGGTACTCGCACTAACCCCTGGCAATCAAAATACATAATAATAATATGATCAATTAATATAGAAAAAATAACTGAAATCAAAATATTTTGAAAAAATATTTTTTCAGAACAGCCCAAGTTTCTGAAAATTAACGTTGAGCCCCAATGGATCCCAAGCCTAAGTGTGGACAAAAATTTTAAAAATATTTTAAACAATTTATTCAACACTTACGAACAATAATAATGTATCTAGTTATGATTAAAATAACATAAAGATATTATTTATTAGAAATCCCCCCCTCACACAGAGGGCTGTTGTAAATGTAAACAATGAGTGTAAAAACACTAAAATAAGACTCCAGGCACCCAGGCCCGAAATCAGTTACCAAAAATACACTATCTGATGCAAAACAGAGACTTCCAGGGAAGAAACTGCAGAACATCAGATGGTAGATGCAGAACACAACGCCTAACCACCCGTAGGTGAAGACGTAAACATGGGGAAAGAACAGAATTCATTCTGTTATTCAGCTAAAACTCCCAAGAAAATTTTAGTAATAATAATTACAGAAACTATGCCAAAAGCATGGGAGAATAGCAAGGGGGAACTTAAAGGACAGGGAGAGAGGAAAACACTTGTAAAAACAGTGTAACTAATAATCAGAATGACAACAAAATGGCTGCTGCCTTGAAAATAGGTAACTTAACATAATTTCATTAAAAAATTTTAAGTTACAGCCCTGATAATATTCTGTCACACATTCTTTTCCTCTCCTCCTTCTCTATCCTCCTTAGAATCACCATTTCACTAATATTTATGTGTCTGGCATCATTTAAACTGAGATTTAAAAGCACAAAGATCAGTCAGATGTTAACTGATGAAGGGCCAAACTTAGAATGATAAATGGCGCCAATTTCGGAACGTCCTTGACACTGCGCATGCGCAGTGGGGGCGAAGTGTGGAGGGCCTTTCAGGACATGTTTTCTTTAGTTTTAGATGCAAATTTTGGGGATTGGGGGGCAAAATTTGTGTTTGGCCCTATATTTTAAGAGTTAGCACCAGCTATGTCTGGGTCATTGGTACAGTATAAAAATACAGATTTTTTATTTTTTTAGGCCTAAGAACAATTTATTTAAAAAAGATTACAGAGACTGGTCATTACTCCATGCGACTATTTGTTATAAAACTTATGACATGTACTATTTAAGGAATAGTGCATGTTTGGAGTTGACTACACCCATATAGTGCCCAGTGAGGTGGTGTAGTTCCCGCCGCGAATCCTTGTATTATATCGAACACCCATCAAGAAAAACATCTGTCCAATTTGTTAATCTATTACCAAGGTAGCAGCCCTACCAACCAGCGTTGTATAAAAAAAAATACCATGTAGTTTTCAAAAAACATTTTCTTCTTCCAAAACACGGCTTATTGATATGAGCAGAAGACACATTTTGAATCGATCGGCAAGGGTAAACAAAACATTTCCCCCAAACGGAACTGTGTATTCTCGAATCGCGCAACTCGCGAATGAAAGCTAAAATTTTCGAAATTTGACAACGCAGTTTGATAATTTCCACACATTTGTCACACATATACATTACCGAATGGGTCAGCACGGGATACAAACTCCGAAGATTCAATTGAATTCCGTTATTTATTCGTTTACTGCCCAAAACATACAATTAAATAGCGAAATAAACAATTTTTCATATCCGGACGCGTTCTCATGAAAGTTGGTCACAGGTATGGATCATTCTCTTCGAAACGAGATATGGATCATCTTCTCAAGGAATAAAATGAACGCCTCGGAAAATGTGACTTCAACAATGGAAAAGCGATACATTTTTCCACAATGATTTCTTTCCGGGTCGTTTTGTGGATGTTGTGCCTCTGTGAATCAATTTTTAAATTTAGCCTGATCAGTTTTATTTGCCCAGTATGAAAAGAAAACTGATATAGTAGTGTGCTAAAAATAGAAAACGTGTAGTGCCTGGGTGTAGTGCCTATTCAGTTTTGTGGATGCAAACTACACGAAATAGGGTATCATCTTTCAGCCAATCAGAATGCAGGGAAATCACGTGAGATACAATATATAGGTAGTAGCTTCTGTATTAATGTTCTCATTTCAATATGAAGGGAACATTTCTTCTTCTTTTTGTGTTTCTTCTCCAAACAAATTCCCAAATGGAGCCTTCATGATGCAATTTTATCCAATTATATTGGCCCCAGACCCTTTCCCAATGAGGACAGAAGAATCCCTGACAATGGTGAAAATCAAACTACATCAGGATAGGGCTGTCACGATTATTCGATTAATCGACTATTGATCGGTCACAGCAAAATCGATTAGTATTTTTCATGTCGAATAATCAGTAAATTGTATCCCATTTTAGACGTTTAATAATTAAAAGAAAATTTGATGAAAAAACTATTGTTCCTAAAGGTAAAGAGTTAAGAACATCGACGTTAAACCCCCAAGAAGCTGTTGGAAGCAATTGTCTTTCAGGTACATTCATCAAAGCTTTGATGTTCTGAACTTTTGAACCATCAGTGTAATAATCAAGACCGGTCGGCAGTTGCGAACTTCGCAACTGCCGACCGGTCTTGATTGTTACACTGACGGTTCAAAAGTTCAGAACATCAAAGCTTTGAATGTACCTACAAAGGATCGTCTTCGTTGTTTCCTTGAGGTAAGTCAGCTGACTTGAACTTCATTTTTATCGACTTCAAAGAGAGGGAGGGGGGGCCATTTAGGTACGATTAATCGATTATCAGCGACTATTTGCAACGATTAATCGATTCCTAAATTTAAAAATCGTGACAGCCCTACATCAGGAACTTACCAAGTTATATAAGAACATATCAAGTTTAAAATGAATCAGCTTATAATTGTAGAAATAGCAGTGTTCACAAAGGTATCCAAAGCCTGACAAAGTGAAATAATTGGAAAGTTATTAAACAAAGGGAATAACTCCATTAATTACAAAAAAAATAATGCTAAAAATTGTCAAGAACTTATCAAAGTATATCACCATGTCAAGTTTCAAGAATATTAACTGAAAAGTGAAGGAATCAAAATGTCCACAACCGGATTAAGTGAACTAATAATATATTGAACTAACAAGCGACAAAGGGCATAACTCAAGTGACTATGCATGGATAATGGTGTCATCAAAATTGATTGAAAATTGAAGGAATCACAGTGTACACAAGAATTTGAAATAAAACAATGGGAAATTTAACTTACAAGGGTTTAGCTCCAGTAATTACATATGGATAATGGTGAAAATCAAACTTTGTCAAAAACCTATCAAAGTACATCAACAAATCAAATTTCAAATTAATTGGTTAATCAATGTTGTAATGGCAGTGTTCACAAAGGACGCACAGACACACACAACCACAGACTAATGGAGATTGCCCATAGAGCTCTGTCAAACAAGGTATAATAGAATAAATGCCTGTATTGGATGTAGTGAGGCCAAAAAGGTTGATAAATAAGGGGAATTTGGTGCGTGTCACAGTAATTTTTTCGACATATTACAAAAATTTATATACAATTAACAGGAGTTTACTCTTCAACCCATATGCAATTAACAGATCAAATTTGTACTGAAGATATGGTAAATGGTTTTGTGTTTGCAAATTATATTCAATTAACAGGGATATACAATTAGGAGATATCCAATTAAGTGGGCTCCACTGTATCATCTAACAGCTTATTGTGTTATATTGTCTTATTGTTTATTTATTTTTGAGTTGATAATACACTGATAATGTAACAAATAACACTTATTCAATAAAAATATTGTTTAAACTAAAATTACTCTAATTACAAGAATATTTCAAGATTTTCACCTTCTTTTCAGTTATGTGGCATGTCAGTCCTCTTCCTTCAACAAAGCCCTCACCGGACACAACAAGTTTTCTGCAATATTTGCATTTTTTGTCGCAAAAAGCACCACCCGGAATAATATGCACTTTTGGTGGCTTTTTCTTTAAAACAGAGCAATCATCATCCATGAAATCATGGTCGCAATGACATATACCATCTGAAATTTAAAGAAAATGGCTTTTTAGTAAAAACTGACCCATGAGTGAAAAAAGGACTTTTTGTTCAAAATATCATGAATAAATTTCAACCCTAGGAAACTCAAAATAAAAAAAAATGTGCATGTATTATACACTCAGGACAATCAATTCCTGTACAACTGAACACTTTTTGGCCTTTACTACATAGAACAGCAAAAGTACTGAATACTTTTTGCATTTTACTATATGGAATAGCTGTAACACTGAAGACTTTTTGCACTTTACTACATGGAATATCTGTAACACTGAAGACTTTTTGCACTTTACTACATGGAATACCTGTAACACTGAAGACTTTTTGCACTTTACTACATGGAATACCTGTAACACTGAAGACTTTTTGCACTTTACTACATGGAATATCTGTAACACTGAAGACTTTTTGCACTTTACTACATGGAATACCTGTAACACTGAAGACTTTTTGCACTTTACTACATGGAATACCTGTAACACTGAAGACTTTTTGCACTTTACTACATGGAATACCTGTAACATTGAAGACTTTTTGCACTTTACTACATGGAATACCTGTAACACTGAAGACTTTTTGCACTTTACTACATAGAATACCTGTAACACTGAAGACTTTTTGCACTTTACTACATGGAATACCTGTAACACTGAAGACTTTTTGCACTTTACTACATGGAATACCTGTAACACTGAAGACTTTTTGCACTTTACTACATGGAATACCTGTAACACTGAAGACTTTTTGCACTTTACTACATGGAATATCTGTACAGTGAAACCTGTCTTGAGAGACGACTGTCTTGAAAGACCACCTGTCTTGAGAGACCACATCTACCAGGCACCGACTGGTTTTACTCTATAATGGACCTGCTATGGGAGACCACCTGTCTTGAGAGACCACCTGTCTTGAGAGACCACTGTGACCTGGTACCAACTTGTATTTTTATGCCATAATGGACCTGTCTTGAGAGACCGCCCCTTTGAAGACTGAAACCATGACAAAAACTTTTTACCTGTTCTGGAATTGGAAAATCTCATTAAAGATTGATATGTTGTTATAAGACCCCTGTGAAAAGATTAGGATTATTGCTGAATAAACAATTTCATACATACCTGAAATATGACAGATAGGAATAAAAATAAATTTGTGTTGAAAATCTTTTTGTAACAAATTGAAATGGACTGTTATAAAAATTATAAAAATAAATTAGTGTTGAAAATCTTCAATGAAGATTTTCAACACTAATTTATTTTTATAACAGTCCATTTCAATTTGTTACAAAAACTTCATAAAAAAAGAACAACTACAAAGTAATTACAGGAATCCATTCTTCTCCATTTCTGAATTTGTGGTTGGTTATTCACTGACTTGAGAAAACCTGAAACCTGTTATGAGAGACCACCTGTCTTGAAAGACCACTTTTGTGTGGCCCAAAGGGCGGTCTCTCAAGACAGGTTCTACTGTAGCACTAAATACTTTTTGCGCTTGACAACTGGTACCTGGAATACATTTAGCACTGAGTACCTTATTAAAGAAAAGTTTTCAGTTGATAAAATTATTCTCACTTTGCATCTTGTGACACCATATCCATCAACTAAACAAGCTGTAACTAATGTAAAGGATATCTACAGTACGTGGAGAGTGGATTGTAACTAAATCACCCGCAGAGTGGAGTGATCACCCAAACTATAACTTTCAAATTTTGTACATATCGACAAAAAACACGAGCAATGTTTCAGCCAATGGACCTCTGGGTTTAACCCGGAGGTCCATTGGCTGAAACTTTGCTTGTGCTTGTTATGCTTTGCAACAAATTTGCAATTATTGCTTGGGTGGAATCCCCACTCTGTGGGTGATTTAGTGATAATACACTCTCCACATACTGTATGTTATATTAGCGAATATCAAGAATTATCTCAGGAGTATGGACCTGAAAGTTTTATTTTCCATGAGCGCTTGGGGGAGTGAAAAATATTTTCATGTCCACACAAATGAGATATAGGGTCCTGCAGCCATGTTTTTCATCAGACAGAACAAAATGGGGATTGTTTGTAGAGAACCTCCCATAGACCATTCCTGTCACATTTGGTTCAGGGTGTTGTTTGTTGACAAACAATGTGGGTAACTTGAATTGCATCTGATCAATCTGCGGCGAAATTTTGAAAGTTGGTTGATGAAATGTATCTTCGAGATGCGAATTTCGGGCAAGATTTTATTCATCAAAGTTGTCATTACTTACTTTCTGTCTGTCGCTTCCTAAGTTTGATACATTGTCTATCCAAGACACAAAGGAAAACACGCGAAATAAATGTATTTAAAATTAAATCCGAAATTGAATTTCGATCAAGATAGAAATCTGGGGGAAATATTATCTATCGGCTGAGAGATGTGGCATCATTATTCATATTTAGACGCATTGGGCCATTCTAGGCTTGCTTGGCTCTTATAGTCAATAACGGCCCGATACGTTATGCGACTTTCACTTTATGAGCATTAATATTAATATTATAGTTGGAGATTAAGAAAGTGCCAGTGAGAGATATTGTAAAATGAGTACTAGGAAATTAGAAGGGGCAATGGTGTTGGGATGACGTGTGTGGGACAGGAGGAATCAAGGCCTTCTCAGCAGAGGGGAGCGGCAAATTAATGAACGTCTTGTGTTGGAATTAAAACTTTTGTTCTACGAGTAGGCTTCAGATCAAAAGTTATCAAACAAGACTTAAGGAACAAAAATACATTTTGAAAAAGCCATTTACACCAGTTGTCTGGTTCTGGTGTTTAACTGTTTACCTACATGTACAAAAATACGTTTTTTATCCCTAAAATAAAAATCAAACTGTCACCAATCAGACAATTATAGTCAATCAGTCAATCTGTGTTTGTACGCCCAATCACCAGAAAGACGGTCCATTTGGGGTAATTAGGCATTCTGATAATCGCATATACTGTGAGCTAATTGGTTAAAGGAAAGTGCGTATCTGCAGGACAGAAAGCAAGGAAAGAAAATTACACAACTTTTTATTCAGCAATAACATTGAGGAAACTGTAAATTTTCACGAGTGCAAAGTGTTTCAAACAGTCATGTTAGACACATGCATGAGAGTCCAGACATTTTGCTCTTTAGGGGAAGTACATTCGCTCCTATTCAGACCGCCCCATTCTGTTAAATCGAATCAAACATCATATAAAAGGCATGGGCAACCTATTTTTTGATGGTGGCTGCTCACAAGCCTGGTGCAAATTCTGCTGAGTATAATGCCATACTGGACAGATCTGAAAATGCTATCCGAGTGTAAATTCCACTCAGATAATAAATCAAGTTCAGTGTGAAACTGGAAAAAAATATATTTAAAAAAAGTAAAGAGACTTCTGAACTAAAATAAGAAACTGCGAGGGGAAACTCCACTCTGGGTGTACGTGTCATAATTAACCTATGTCGTCCATCCTCTAATTCAACGTATTGAAGACAAATTATTAACTTTTTAATAGAGACCTGCAAACCAAGAATGTAACAAATTTGTCACAAACTCCCAATAAAAATAGACTGTGGATACAAAAGTAACACATCACAAATCTATTGAACTTGCACAGGTTATTAACTTTTTAATAGAGACCTGCAAACCAAGAATGTAACAAATTTGTCACAAACTCCCAATAAAAATAGACTGTGGATACAAAAGTAACACATCACAAATCTATTGAACTTGCACAGGTGAAGATGACTACAATAATTTGTTCAGTAATTAAAATCTGTGGCAATAATCTTTTAATAAGACAATCAAGACAGGGGTATTAGCGACCAGTGACTTAACCCTTTACCCAACGTAATGGCCAAAACCGGCCAGCGCTATTCTCAAAAATCGCCAATTAATTTTCAAAATATTTTCATTTTTTGTCTCAAAAACATAGGTTATGACCCCTCGTTGGAACGAGCTCGTCGAGCTCGTTCCAACGAGGGGTCATAACCTATGTTTTTGAGACAAAAAATGAAAAAAATTAGTTATTCAAGAATTTTTTTTGCAAGTGTCGTCTGCTTTTCATGTTAGGTAAAGGGTTAATTTAACTACTACTTGTTATTGTTTAAAGCTTCTTTTGTTCACCAAAACACAGCAGTCTATTGTTTTGTACATGTTAACTTCAAATTAATAGTCGAACAGAATCACTTGGCAATGTGAATAACGTACCTCAACATTCCATTCATTGAACAGAGAAAATAAGTTTTTAGACGTCTATCTCTCATTCAGTTTAGAAGCCTGGGATAAACTTTAGAAAAAAATTAACAATGGAGGTGGGGAGGATGCGATGAAAGTCACGAGTGTGGTAATTTCTTATTTTTTATTTATTTAATTTTTTTTTTTTTGGTGGGGGGGGGGGGGGGGATTTCCACGTCACTGGTTGTGGCGACTAATTCTTAAAATTTCAGGATAAATTGATAGGAGCCACCTCCAACCATTAAAAGAAGGCTAGCCCTTTTGCAAATCTCTTAAACTCATAAATAATTGTTGCCCCCCCCCCCCTCCACACACACACGCACATTGATTTAGTGGTAATCAAACTAAAATGCATGTGATGAACAATGACTTGATGCATAACGTGTTGATCTTGCAGGCTGTTTTGACTTTAAATTAAGTTAAATAATTGTCGTATTCAACAATATTATGGCGAATTATTAATTAAAATGTTGGTGGCCTTTCTTTTTGGGGGTGGGGTGAGTTGGTGTGGGGGTTATCGTTGGAAACTGTAATTAATCGATTCCAGTTGATGAAAGCGAACAAGATGTCAATATATTACAAGCACAGATCCATACATTGCCCCCCCCCCCCCAATCCCCAAAATGTGCATCAAAATCCAAAAATTAGATGTCCTATGTGGTCCTCCATACTTTTATCCACTGTGCATGCTCAGTAGTCAAGGAAGTCCGAAATTGGAGCCAAATCCTCATTCTTACAACCAGTGCCTGGTAAGTGTAATGTAATCAGCGGGGAGGTATGAGTTCCCAACTCATGGGAGGGCCATCCCCATCTGGGTCATTGGTAAGTAGAAAAATATATAAATTACTATAAATTTTTTAACATTTTTATACTGTACCAATGACCCAGACTTAGCTGAATAGAAAAAAGGCTGGAGGGCCTAGGACATAAAGGAAAATCCAATAGGCTCAATTACATGTAGCATTGAGCACAATAACATCAATGATCTCTATTAACATCCAGTATAACCCATTATACTAATCTTTTTAAGGGAAAGCCAATAAATAAAGATAGTCCAGACAATGAGACTCTTTATACTCATTTAAAAGTGTCCGAGGATTGTATATTAGTGCTCGTATGACACATGACATATACAAATGCTTCACACTGAGTTGCACTTTAAAAATATTACATAAATGAGATAGACATTAGCTTTACACTTTAAAACCATCCCGGCACCGAACCGGAATTACTGACTCCAGAGGAGGTATTCCCTTGCTTTTCACTATCAAGCAATTGATATAAGGGAACACCCCCCCCCCCCCCCTCCCCTTGCTCTGGGACAAATACCCCAGAAATACCCCAGAACGAAGAGGGCAGCAGGACAGAGTCACTACCAGAACAGAAAGCCTGCATAACTATAGTTGTTTACTGTTTAGTGGACGACATTCTGAGCAACAGATAACAGACCTAAACAACATATGTCGCTAGAAATGGACTCAATATTTCTAAGATAAAAATTTGTGAACGTGGAAGGCTGAGACCAATATGCAGCCTTCATCAGAGCGGTAATAGCAACACTATTAGCATAAGCCCGAGATGTAGACAGCGCTCTTACTTCATGCGCCCAAATCTTAAGCATAGACTGCTGAGTTGAAGATAATTTTCCATAAGCAGTACGGATAGTTAATTGAATCCACCTTGCAATAGAATGGACTGTAATGTCCTTTCTATTAGGCAGCAGAGACAGAAAGAAATGCTTACGTCCCTTTCTGATAAACTAAGATCTACATTTGTAAATGCGCATGGCTCTACTGGGCAGAGAAAAGGCCTATGACCATCTGAAGACGGGAGAGCCTTAATAACAATAGGTTCAGGATACTTATTAGGAGCCTGATTCTTAGCCCAAAATCCAAAGTTAGTAGTCAAAGTAATAGTATTACCAACACTACGACAGTGAGAATCATCAACAGATAGTGCATGAAGCTCACTAACTCTTCTAGCAGAAGAGAAGGCTAAGAGAAAAGCTGCCTTATAAGATAAGTATTTGAAGTCTACCGTATCAAGAGGCTCAAATGGCGCTTCTTTTAGTTTCAGAAGAACCCAAGCTAAATTCCACTTAGGAATTAACCTAAGGGTTCTAGGTCTATTTATCGAAAAGTTTTTCACTAAGTTAGATAAAGAGACATTAGATCCAATCTGTAAGCTATCATGATGAGCAAAGGTATCCGATAGCAAAGACCTATAACCCTTAATGGTTATTGGCTGCAGTTTGATCTCGTTAGACAAGTAGACCAGAAAATTAGCAATATCTGGAATGGAGGGATCATAAATGCCAATAGAATGATCCCTACACCACCTATAGAAAACCTTCTACTTAGCAGCATAATTTAGCGAAGCGGAGGTCCTCCTACAGTTAGAAATTGCGTCCACTGCTCGTCCTGTAAAATGCTTGCCGTGCAAGAAGGACCACACAACAGAAATACGTGAAGGTTGAGACGTTGCAGGTTGTGATGCAATGTGCGCAATTTCCCCTGTGAAAGAAGGTCCTCCTGTGAAGGAAGCTTCCGCGGAATGTCCCACAACAGACACCTGAGTAGATTTATCCATGGTATCTGGGGTGACAGAGATGCTACCAACAGAATTTTGCAGTGAGATTGCTTGATTTCTAGCAATATCTGCTGAATCAACGGAGCTGGAGGATACGTGTATCCTATCATTCCATTCCAAGAGATCGAGAGGGTGTCTACTGCAAACACTCGAGGATCTGGGCATGGCGACACATACATCTGCAACTGATTGTTGAGATGCATCGCAAATAAGTCTATCATTGGACGATCCCATTGGTAGCAAATCTGATTGAATATTCGTTTGTTGAGAGTCCATTCTGACGGCAACATGCGACCTTTCCGCAAAAGAGAGTCTGCTAGAATGTTCAGACGACCTGGTATATGACGGACCGATAGGAGAACTTGGTGCTCTAGGACAAACAGAAGGATCCTTTCTGTTAAATTGAAAAACGGAATGGACTGAGTGCCTCCCTGGTTCCAAATATACGCTACTACTGTCGAATTGTCAGACAGAATTTGAACGTGCGAATTCTGAAGAATGTTCATCCACTGATGTAGCGCAAGCCATATTGACATCATCTCTTTGATGTTTATGTGCTTGTTTAGGACCTGCGGATCCCAAAGACCCTGGCACTTGGAATCTGTTGGGCTTAGAGTTGCGCACCAACCTGTTTGACTCGCATCCGACATTATCGTAAAACTCGGATCTGTCAGTTGCAGTGGTACTCCTTGAGTTAACCACTGAATATCTGCTCAAGTCTGAATCTCTTGTTTCACTTGATTCGACAAGATGATGTTTGTTTCGAGCAAACGAGTCTTCACACTCCAATTCTGAGTAAAAAATATCTGGAGTAGATGTAGCCGCCCCATCGGAATAAGATCCGCAGCGGCTCCGCACAAACCTGTCAGTCTCATGAATTCTCTAGCTGTTACTACTTCTGAGTGAAGACAAAAGCGAGCGTAACAACTGACTAATTTCGCTCTGGTTAACAGCAGACGAACGAGATTGTTGTGCGTCTCCAAGCTCATTTCCAGGTGGGTGGATGACTTGGACAGCACCAGATCTGACTTCTTTTCGTTTACTATGAAACCGAGACTTTGGAGCAGTTGAAGCAGACTCTGAACATCGTTCTGAAGCATTAACTCATTGCCGTACCTCTGAAGAATGTCGTCCAGGTAGGCTGACGTTACTACAGATGAATGAGCTCAGAAACGAGTCATTACTGAGTTCATTATTCGAGTGAATGCCCAGGGCGCTAGATTCAGACCAAAGCACATCGCTCGGAACTGATAAACGAATCCTAGGACAGTGAAGCGAAGATACTTTCTGAACGCTGGATGTACCATGACGTGAAAGTACGCATCTTTGAGATCTATACTCGCAGCATAGTCGTTCACTCGAATGCTCGCTCTGACCGTTCGGATGGTCTCCATATAAAATTTTGGAGCCACGATCAGCTTGTTTATCCAGCTCCGATCTATGACTGTAGAAACCTGGAGATTCCTGGTTTTCTACGACCTCTATAGCGTTCTTGTCCAGAAGTGATTGAACTTCTGATAGAAGCGATTCTCTCTTCTGAACATTTGTCGGAAGCTGAGTCCAACGTGGACTTCAAGTTAATGGAGGTTTTTCCTTGAAGGGCAGTTTTAGACCTTCGGAAATAACCCCATGCACCCATGGGTCATCCGTAATTGGCAACCATTGGTTAAGAATCTTGACAGCCTTCCACCGACTGGAACGCAGTAGAGGTTTAAACCATCACCTCCTGGACCTGCAAGGCCTACGGGAGGAGAAACCATGTCATCCACGACCCACACCTTGTCCCATCGACCTAGGGGCATCTGACCTATTATCTCGGCCCGTATAACGGCACCTGCCTGAGTCACTACTCTGACAGTCTCTAGAGTAAGACGTAGAGGCTTTCTTAGATCCTCTATAGGAACTTCCCTTGGACGTATTCGCCCCTGAAGTACCTGCCTTACTCTTCTCTGCTTAGTCTGTCTTTTTAGAAGTAGATTTAAAAAGCAGAGAATCCGAAGCTTTCTTAGAAATCTGATCGTAGATAATAGAAAGCTTTCCACTGAAGAGAAACTCTCCGGAGACTGGAGCAACTCGAAGAGAGTTTTTCACCTTACTGTCCAATCTAATGGACGCAGCCAGGGCAGCATCACGTCTGACCAACTCCAGATTTGCCACTGAAAGGGCGGAGTTATACGTAGAATATGCTATAGCCCTCGAAAGAACGCTTAAGGAAGTTTGAACATCCTGGAATTCTTTCCCTTCAATACGTAATGATAACGCTCTGGTAAGGTGATCTGCGTAAGATAATGCATCTAAATTAATTCTATTAGACGAGATTGTCATCTCCAGTATACTGGAGTTAATAGACATGGCCGCCGGCAATGACAATTCCAGGTCTTCAGCCTGGTCGTCCAAACTCAGAAGAACTTTTGGCACACCTTGTCCTGCCGTTTCAAATCTATGTCTCGCATTGATGAAAGGCAGCTGTATAGCGCTAGGTGATAAGAAACCGGATTTGCCAGTCTCAGAGGCTAGCTTGAATATAGCATCATTCAAAAGTTCAAATGTCCGTGTGACATTCCTGAACTGGGTCGGAAACTCACGGACAGTGTCCCCAATCCGGAACAAAAAGGTCTGTGTCGAGTGACGGTATCAGTCTCTTATCTGGTAATATAGCATTTTGGTCCGGAGAAACAACATCTGGAAGATGTTGCCGGATGAAATCTACGGCCACCTCATGTTGTTCAGAAAGGGAAAATTCCAGCTCCGCTGATTTCATTTCACCATACGACTGGACCATATGAGATTCTCGGTCGTCCCTTTCTGACTCTGGAGGGGAGCGAACCGACCCAGCTTCCTCAGACAATTCCTGTTCCGAAAAAGTTTCTGATGGCTGCTGGGATGCTGCAATGAATTGAGCTATCTGTGATAGCAAGTCCCTCACGGAGGCCTGTGGAGCCGCGGTCTTACGTGATTTAGCCGCTGGGAGCTCCTGGGATGTTACTTCCTGCATACTTCTTTTAAAGAAACATTCTGACTGGTGAGGCCTCGTGTCCTTGGCTACCGGATGGCGTGACCTGATCAACGTGGAATCCCTGGTCAGTGACGCAGGCTGGAAATCAGAAGTCATGTAGCCAAGTTGCGGTCGTGTGTGCTGCCGTGAGGATGAGGAAGCCAATAGACTAGTCGTGCTGGACTGCTATACAACGGAGCATCACGAGGGGTGGACATATGCTCCGACTAACAAACATTGCGTACAACAACATCTGGTCCCAGATGTTGTTGTAAGAGAGGGGACTCTCTCGTTCATGGTCTGGGCAGACCTGGACGTGCTAGGTACCGGACTGATTGGCTTCCTCCATACTATCCTCGGATCCGTCATCGCTTGGTGTGCGTGATCCATGTTTATAATGCTCGCAATACCCGATCTCCCTCTCTGGACCGCAACGGACAAACCCGGCTTCAAAACCATTTTGTGAATGATTGCTACACTGGGTGAGCTAGCTGGCGACAATGCCGTCGATCCTACATGGGACCTCTTAGGCATTTGCCGCATTTCATTGAGCACTTTTTCCACTAGCTCTTCATTTATCTGCGACGATGGAGGCACACTTCGTGAAGACATCATGGAAACATCACCCTGTTCTTGTTCCTCTGAAAAAGAGACTGGAAAACTAGAGTGACCCTGTGATGAGAGGGCCAGCATGGACCTCTCATCACTAATAATATACCGTGACACACGTCTCCAACGTTTGTCATTCCAATTGGCACACACAGAGCAAGAATTAGTGTGATTACACTGACTACAATTAATACACTGAACATGAGAATCAGAGGAAGACTTCCTCGAATTACAATTTGAACAAACTTTTTTCATATAGAAAAAAGTTAAACAGTCAACATGCTCGCACTAACCCTTGAAAATAAGATACATGATAATAATGTAATCCATTACAAACATTTCGAAAAATAATTCAAAAGAAAAAATTTTCGACAAAATTTTCAAGTTGAGCCCAAGTTCCCAAAGGGAACGATGAGCCTAAAAGGATCCCCAAAAAGCCTAAGTGTGGACAAAAATTTTAAATCATGTCTAAAAATTAATGTTACACTTACGGACAATATAATGTATCTGGCTATGAGCAGAACTAAATAGATGACAAGGAATCACTGTGTGAAGTAACCGTTGTCAAAGTAAACAAAAGTGAATAAAACTGGAAACAAGACTCCAGGCACTGAAAATATGGCCCAAAATCAGTAACCAATTTTAACACTATCCGATGTAAAACAGAGGTTTCCTGAGAAGAAACTGCAGTACATCGGATGGTAGATGCATGACTGAAATGCCTAACCACCCTAGGGTGAGGACGTGACCATGGGGGAAAAACAGAATTATCATTCTGTTACCAAGCCAAAACTCCCAAGAAATTTCATTGTAAACTAATTACATAAAATAATGCCAAAAGCATGGAAGAATAGCAAGGGGGGTATTAAGGATAGGGAGAGAGGAAACGCTGAACAAACAATGGAAATTTCATAGCAAGAATGAAAATATCAGGCCCATGCCCCGAAATTAGGGAACATGAAATAAATTTGCATAAAGATTATAAGTTACAGCCCTGAACACACCCTTCCACTATTCTTTCCTCTCATCCTTTTATTTCATCCTTAGATCCACCATTTCTCTCATGATTTTGTGTATGGCATCATTTAAACTGAGATTTTAAACACAGATATCAGTGTGATGTTACTGATTGTAGGGCCAAACAAAGAATGAGGATTTGGCTCCAATTTCGGACTTCCTTGACTACTGCGCATGCGCAGTGGATAAAAGAATGGAGGACCACATAGGACATCTAATTTTTGGATTTTGATGCAAATTTGGGGGATTGGGGGGTGCAAAATTTGTGTTTGGCCCTAGAATATTATAGTTAGCACCAGCTAAGTCCGGGTCATTGGTACAGTATAAAAATTTATTACATTCCTCAGTTCGTTTTTGCATTGAATTTAATGTTGATTAAAAAGTGGTAATGTCACAAGTGAATTATGTCACTTCAATAGTAACTTTGGAACGACTGACTTATATAAGCCACGCCCCCACCGATTTGTTGATGTTTTGTTTTCCAGGTCCACATCAGTTAATTAAAATGAATTTTCCTTCTGAATATTTTTTAAAATCCTTACTTTCCTCTAGGTCCGTTAGCACAGTTGACAAAATCCAAATAGAAATGTTTTATCTTATGGCTGAATGCCATTCCCCAAATGTGACTGGAACGCCACATAAAATAGTAAAATATCGAACGAAAGTCACAAAAATAAAACTGGGCCATTTCCAATCGAAGATTTGACACAGAAAGTGATGTATTCATACGCGCTAATTTCGGAAGTATTTCAGAGTTGCATTTGCAAATATTTTGTGTTGAATTATTTTTAATGAAAGACATTTTTGGTCTAAAATGTCGTTTACTAAAGAGAGTGACCCATTCTTACGGCAAGTTACGGTATATAATTCGACTCGAGACAGGGCTATTTCGTATTTCCTTCCTGCTAATTTGAGAAATGTTTCCGTGTTTACACTAAATTGGATTATATCTGACAATAGTTTGGGTTGAATTATTATAGTAAAAGACCTCTTTATTCCAAATGTCATATAATAAACAGAGGAATCAATTTGTTTTGAGCGTTACGGTAAATAATTCATCGAGAGACGGGACTGTTTCATAAATCACTCAGGTTATGCCCTCGTGATTTACTCACGTCCCGTCTCTCGATGAATTATTTACCGTAACTTTCAAAACAAATTGATTACTCTCTATATATTTTACGTGCCTTTCCCAGGATTGGAGCCTTACGTTTATTGTGCATTGCAATGGCCATGTGGGTCTTACATTTTATAGCATATAAACTGAAATAATGAATGCATGCTCATCACCATTTCTTCCATGACCAATGGCGATGATGCCATTGATGGTTTACTTCCCCTGACATATATTAACACACATTGCAATTTTCATTTCTGTGTCTGCAGAAATACCCGAGTTTCATACTTTTTTGAATGAAATAACCCATCTCATGTTATATTTATTTGGGTAACAATAAATTTTAAAAAATTATTGAATTTAAAAAATATATGGATGAAACATGTATTGTTATTTTTACTGCTAATGAAAGTGTCAATGACACTGTAGCCCAACTTGTTAAGACATGTACATGTATAGTATGCGACACAGCAATGACAAACATCTAGGTAATGACCTGATAACAAAGGTACATATAAAGTATTGTAACAGTCTGTACATAAATACTGACCGTAGCCTGTAACAAATGTATAGGTAAAGTATTGTAAAGGTGTGTGACAGTCAGATGCTAAACTACAAAAGAAATCTTTGTGTCCCAGAGTGGGCCTGACTGAACTCCAAAATATTTGTTCTCATAGCACAGTGATAACAAAGGCACCCCAAAACTCACTCGTTCCTGTCCCAAGGTGAAAACAAAGGTACCCCAAGAAGTTTTGTGAAGAGCAGTTCATAAATACGAGCTGTATAGAAGTTGTGACAAAAAACTGATTGGACCTAATTTCGGTTCAAAATGGCCACTGGCAGCCATCTTGAATTTTGGACCGCACCCAGAAACACTCGTTCTCATCCCAAGGTGATAACAAAGGTACCCAAGAAGTTTCATGAAGATCGGTTGATAAATACAGCCTCTAGCCCGAGCCATATTGACATGTGCACTTACAGTGTACAAGTAGCACTAAATAAATCAAAGTTCATCTAATTTGCATAATTTCTGTATGAGAAAAAAAACCTGTAGTATATATGATGTATTCCATGTTACTAAACATTCATACAAAAATTTATTCAAATTAGACTTTCATACAGAAGTTCTGTACAAAAGACTGCTTGCACCAATTTTGGTACAAAATGGCTGCTGGTGGCCATCTTGAATTCTGGACCACACCCCAAAACATTCGTTCTCATCCCACGGTGATAACAAAGGTACCCAAGAAGTTTCATAAAGATTGGTTCATAAATAGGGCCTCTAGCCTGAGCCGTATAGAAGTTGTGTACAAAAAACTGATTAGACCTAATTTTGGTACAAAATGGCCACTGGCAGCCATCTTGAATTTTGGACCGCACCCAGAAACATTCGTTCTCATCCCAAGGTGATAACAAAGGTACCCAAGATGTTTCGTGAAGATTGGTTCATAAATACAGACTCTAGCCCGAGCCATATTGACATGTGTACTTACTGAGAGGAAGTAACACTGAAAAAATCAAAGTTCATCTAATTTGCATAATTTTTGCCCGAGAAAAAAACCTGTACTATATGTGATGTATCCCATGGTACTTAACATTCACACAAAAGATTATTCAAATCAGCGTTTTATTATGGAAGTTCTGTGCAAAAATCTGATTGCACCTAATTTTGTACAAACTGGCTGCCATCGGCCATCTTGAATTTCGGACCGGACTCAAAAACTCTCGTTCTCATCCCACGGTGATACCAAAGGTTCCCAAGAAGTTTCGTAAAGATCAGTTCATAAATATGGCCTCTAGCCCGAGCCGTATTGGCATTTGCACTTACAGTGCTGAAAGTAACACTAACTAGATGGTGTCACTTTTTTGCAAAGCACACTATAGTGTATCCCCGCATTTGCATCCTTGACTTTGTATGAATGCTTGATACAAAGAAGAAATGTATTATATGACACACTAAAATCATATTGAGTGGCACAGGTGACACAGCTTCTTGCGCACCTACAGACTCCACTGCAACATTTGGGCATGGTTTTAGCGTTTCGAATTACATACATGTACCCTGGGAGCTTTTCGCCGGAAACGGTCTAAGAAAACATGAAAGTGGCAACGGTGGCACCCCAAAAATCCGAAACCTTCGTGCACATCTACAGACCCTACTACAACTTTTGAGCATAGTTTTAGCATTTCAAATTACATACTCTGGGAGCTTTTCGCCGGAAATGATCTAAGAAAACACGAAAGAAAAACGGTGGCACCGCCACGTGGCATCTGAAAAATCTGAAACCTTTGTACGCATCTACAGACCTTACTGCAACATTTGAGCATGTGTTAAGCATTTTGAATTACTTACCCTAGGAGCCTTTCGCTGGAAATGGTCTAAGAAAACACAAAAGTGGCAACGGTGACACAGCTACTTAGCACCCAAAAAATCCAAAACCTTCCTACGCATTTACAGACTCTACTGCAACATCTCAGCATGGTTTTAGCGTTTCGAATTACATACTCTAGGAGACTTTTGCCGGAAACGGTCTAAGAAAACACAAAAGTGGCAATGGTGGCACAGCCACGTGGCACCTGAACAATCCGAAATCTTTGTGCACATCTAAAGACCCTACTGCAACATTTGAGCATGGTTTTACCATTTTGAAATACATACTGTAGGAGCCTTTCGCCGGAAATGGTCTAAGAGAACATGAAAGAGGCAATGGTAGCACAGCCACGTGGCACCCCAAAAATCCAAAACCTTCGTGCGCATCTACAGACCCTACTGCAACATTTGAACATGGTTTTAGGATTTTGAATTACATACCCTATGAGCCTTTCACCAGAAACGGTCTAAGAATATGTGAAAGTGGCAACAGCACAGCCACTAGGCAGCTGAAAAATCTGAAACCTTCGTGCACATCTACAGACCCCACTGAAACATTTGAGCATGGTTTTAGCGTTTCGAATTACATACCCTAGGAGCCTTTCGTCGGAAACGGTCTAAGAAAACACAAAAGTGGCAACGGTGGCACAGCCACGTGGCACCTGAAAAATCCGAAACCTTCGTGCGTATCTACAGATCCCACTGCAACATTTGAGCATGGTTTTAGCGTTTCAAATTGCATACCCTAGGAGCCTTTCGCCGGAAAAGGTCTAAGAAAACACAAAAGTGGCAATGGTGGCACAGCCACGTGGCACATGAAAAATCGGAAACCTTCGTGCACATCTACAGACCCTACTGCAACATTTGAGCATGGTTTTAGCATTTCAAATTGCATACCCTTGCAGCCTTTCGCCAGAAACGGTCTAAGAAAACACGAAAGTGGCAATGGTGTCGCAGCCAGGTGGCAGCTGAAAAATCCGAAATCTCCGTGCGCATCTACAGACCCCCACTGCAACATTTGAGCATGGTTTTAGCATTTCGAATTACAAACCCAGGAGCCTTTTGCCAGAAACGGTCTAAGAAAACACAAAAGTGGCAACGGTGGCACAGCCACGTGGCACCTGAAAAATCCCAAACCTTTGTGCGCATCTACAGACTCCACTGCAACATTTGAGCATGGTTTTAGCGTTTCGAATTACATACTCTAGGAGCCTTTCGCCGGAAACGGTCTAAGAAAACACAAAAGTGGCAACGGTGGCACAGCCACGTGGCACCTGAAAAATCCGAAACCTTCGTGCGCATCTACAGACCCTACTGCAACATCTGAGCATGTTTTAGCATTTCGAATTACATACCCTAGGAGCCTTTCGCCGGAAACGGTCTAAGAAAACACGAAAGTGGCAATGGTGGCGCAGCCACATGGCAGCTGAAAAATCTGAAACCTTCGTGCGCATCTACAGACTCCAATGCAACATTTGAGAATGGTTTTAGCGTTTCGAATTACATACCCTAGGAGCCTTTCACCGGAAACGGTCTAAGAAAACACAAAAGTGGCAACGGTGGCACAGCCACGTGGTACCTGAAAAATCGGAAACCTTCGTGTGCATCTACAGACCCCACTACAACATTTGAGCATGGTTTTAGTGTTTCGAATTACATACCCTAGAAGCCTTTCGTCGGAAACGGTCTAAGAAAACACAAAAGCGGCAACAGTGGCACAGCCACGTGGCACCTGAAAAATCTGAAACCTTTGTGCGCATCTACAGACCCCACTGCAACATTTGAGCATGGTTTTAGCATTTCGAATTACATACCCTAGGAGCCTTTCGCCGGAAATGGTCTAAGAAAACACGAAAGTGGCAACGGTGGCACAGCCACGTGGCACCTGAAAAATCCAAAACCTTTGTGCGCATCTACAGACCCTACAGCAACATTTGAGCATGGTTTTAGCATTTCGAATTACATACCCTAGGAGCCTTTTGCCGCAAACGGGCTAAGAAAACACAAAAGTGGCAATGGTGGCACAGCCACGTGGCACCTGAAAAATTGGAAATCTTTGTGCACATCTACAGACCCTACTGCAACATTTGAGCATGGTTTTAGCATTTCGAATTACATACCCTAGGAGCCTTTCGCCGGAAACGGTCTAAGAAAACACGAAAGTGGCAATGGTGGCGCAGCCATATGGCAGCTGAAAAATCCGAAACCTTCGTGTGCATCTACAGATCCCACTGCAACATTTGAGCATGGTTTTAGCATTTTGAATTACATACCCTAGGAGCCTTTCGTCGGAAACGGTCTAAGAAAACACAAAAGCAGAAACAGTGGCACAGCCATGTGGCACCTGAAAAATCCGAAACCTTCGTGCACATCTACAGACCCCACTGAAACATTTGAGCATGGTTTTAGCGTTTCGAATTACATACCCTAGGAGCCTATCGCTGGAAACAGTCTAAGAAAACACAAAAGTGGCAATGGTGGCACAGCCACGTCGCACCTGAAAAATCTGAAACCTTCGTGTGCATCTACAGACCCGACTGCAACATTTGAGCATGGTTTTAGCGTTTCGAATTACATACCCTAGGAGCCTTTCGCCGGAAACGGTCTAAGAAAACACAAAAGTGGCAATGGTGGCACAGCCACGTGGCACCTGAAAAATCTGAAACCTTCGTGCACATCTACAGACCCTACTGCAACATTTGAGCATGGTTTTAGCATTTCGAATTACATACCCTAGGAGCCTTTTGCCGGAAACGGTCTAAGAAAACACGAAAGTGGCTATGGTGGCACAGCCACGTGGCACCCGAAAAATCCGAAACCTTCGTGCGCATCTATAGACCCTACTGCAACATCTGAGCATGGATTTAGCATTTCGAATTACATATCCTATGAGCCTTTTGCCGGAAACGGTCTAAGAAAACACAAAAGTGGCTACGGTGGCACAGCCACGTGGCACCCGAAAAATCTGAAACCTTCCTACATATCTACAGATCATTTAGCAACACCCTAGTGTAATTTTAGAACTCCGAATTACATAGGTTGGGACTATTCAGCAAAAAAGTGAAAAAATAACGCATGTTTTAAGTGGCTCCACAGAAGCCACCTGGTGACACAAAAATTTAAAATTGTATTTTTGGGTTGCACAGACCCTATCAAACAACTGTAGAAAGTTACAGCGTTTCGAATTACAAAACCGGACGTACGGAAGTACGGACGTACGGACGTATGGACGTACAGACGTACGGACGTACGGACGGAGATCATGACAATATCCCCGCATTTTTTAAAATGCGGGGATAAATACATCAAAATTAGTCTAATTTGCATAATAAAAGCACGAGAAAAAAATCTGTATTATATGTGATGTATCCCATGGTACTAAGCGCTTTCGTATGGAAGTTCTGCGCAAAAATCTGATCACACCTAATTTTGTACAAAATGGCTGCCAGCTGCCAACTTGAATTTCGGATCGGACCCCAAAACATTCATTCTCATCCCAAGGTCATAACAAAGGTACCCAAGGAGTTTCGTAAAGATCGGTTCATAAATACGGCCTCTAGCCCAAGCCGTGTTGATGGACAGATGGACAGACGGACAGACAGCCAGATGGACAACTGGCCATGGCATAAGCTCAAATTTGGCTTCGCCAAAGTTGAGCTAAAAATAGACAAAAATATCCAGTGACAGTCAAGGCATGTGCATTTTATTTGTTGATTTTTATGATTTATTTGCTATTCTTTTAAGCTAAAGTGGGATAATTGGGCAAGAATGTGTTTTTTTTATATATGGCTGTACCCCATAATAAAACTGACAAGGTGCTAAAATTGTTATTTCTATAGATTACAGAACACCCTATCAACATATTGTTGACAACAGGAAACAAACTTGATAATTTCCAATTTCAATTTGATGAAAATTTATGCCAATTAATCAATTTAATTTAGCTTAACACTGACCATTGGTCATTTTCACATGTTCAATTTGGAAAACTTAATGGCCGTAAATGATGATTTTACCAACGATTTCAAACCGAGTGTTATTGATTGTGTTTTATAGGAAACCTCAAGGGTTAATGAAATGATGACTAAAACACCGATTGTGGCTTCCCATACATATCAGGAGAGCCATGAGCGTGGCTTCCCACACAATATCAGTTAAGTCTAACAAAATGCATAACTGTGGAAAGTAGCATGGTTGGAACCCACAATATGCGGATAACCATTCCCCCATCAGTCCTTCACATATGCGATATACTACAAGAGCAAAAAGTTGCTCTTGTAAAATAGTTTATGAGCTCAATTTGCTCCTGTGAAATAAAAACAACTTGTGTTTAGGGTAACCCGACTGACTCTAAAAAATCATTACATGTACGCTCCCTGTAAAACACTGCCAATCGACTCCCCACTAACTGCTCTATGAAGTGGGGTATCAAAACCCAACCACGTGACTTCAGTAAGATGTACTATCGGTTATAATTAGCCCAAAGTGTTTCCCAGTGTTGTGACAAGGTTATGCTTCCGACACAAAATAGGACCTCCATGCATCATTTCTCTGCAAAACAGCCATTGATAATTAGGGAAAAAAGCGCATTCTCCCAAACTATAAAAATAAAATCGTTAAAATTTATTTCGAAATATCGTACAAAATGACTTTTGAGAGCAGTTTCGATCTCGCAGGAATATTTGTGAAAACCTTGTTGTTAGTTTTTGTCGATGTCGATGTTTCTTTGATCCCGTAATTTTTGGATACCAATTAGCACATTTTTCCAACCAGTCGGGCAAAAACTATTTTTAATATCATAGGGAAATTTTAAAAACGCATTTCGTTTCAAATATATTGAGTAAAAATAAGTGCGATTTCGTCCTTGAATTTTTAAAATCCGACTATTATTAACGAAGTTATGCCAAAAATGGAAATAATAAAAAAAAATCTCATTTGTAACAGATTGAAGAACTTTTCGAAAAGAGTCATTCAAATTCACACCTTTTTTATTCTGCAGTGGTTGACATATTTCGGGCAATGAAAAAGAACTTTACCCAAATTGGTTGAGTTTCCAGGTATTCGCATGAAGGACAGCTGACGTCGACTTAACAGGTTGAGAACAACGTAGTTTCGTTACCCACTAAACGGGCCAAATTGCCAGAGTTATTAGACCACAGACGTCTGGAAACCTGATCTAAATCACCCCAACCTCATAACACCTCATTCTTATATGCACCCCCCCCCCACCCCCACCCCCCCCCCCCCCAAAAATATATAATACACAGATCTGTGTGTTATTTATTTTGGAAGTGTGTGTGTGTGTGGGGGGGGGGGCATATATAAGAGGGAGGTGTGACATTGGGGGTGATGTGATATTAATCAGGTCTCCAGCTGTGGTTAGACTAAGCAGTGGGACCTGGGGGCGCGATGCACAGTAACTCCGAATTACGACATCCCCTTTAATCCGAGGCTGATATACAACATTTCTCAATAAAAAAAAATAAGCGTTCAACGGGTAATGTTGGATTTCAAAGTGTGCAGAGAACGAGCCGGTCCATTGCGAACTCGCCCCAGTGACGCGGTAAAGCATGCATGTTTTACAAGGCGATGTTCCCACTCAACTTGGTGGGGCAAAAATACAAAAAGAATACCCAAACGACGGGTGCAGAATGTTAATCTGCCCCCCCCCCCCCCCCCCAAAAAAAAATGTTCCCAGTCGGGTATAGATATCATCTGACTGGTTGGTTGGTTGGGGGGAGTGGGTGGGGGGGGGGGGAGGCTAAGTACAAATTCAATGGAGGCAGAGAAGCCGACTGTTATGGGCCTACCATCTTGCCATCAGAGGGTGCAGTTGCATAGGCCAACACCACAAACATTTAATGTCTGTGTCTCCTAATGTTCGGTGTTGCTGTAAGCCTATTACTTGTGGGCCTAGGCCTATTAAAAAAATCTCGGTGAACTTGGGTGGGGTGGGAATCTTATTGAATTACAATTAAGTATATCTATATCCTTTTATATTTGCGCTGTGACTTGTAAAGAAAATTTTTTTTCTAACATTCGACCTACCATTTAACAATTTTATTAGCACTACGACAAATGCTGAAATTATTTTGAATCTATTTATAGGAAAAGACAGTGCTCGTGTGGTGTTTTCCAACAAATAGTTGCAACACAATGAGAAAAAATTCAATTTCTAACATTCGGCCTGTCACTTAAGTTAACCGTGCACATGTATATTAGCACTACGAAAAAGCCCTGGGCCGATTTAATTCGTGGACCGACTTTGGGGCATACCTCAGTTGCTGACTTTATTTTTGGCCTACTTCTCCCATGGGCGACTTCCCACCATTTAACTCTTTGTAGACTTTATACCACCACAACAAAGCTTGAATCTTTTTTTTGCGACTATTTATTGGAAAACATCCAGTGGTGTTTTGAATAGATAGTTGCAAAAAATGAGAAAAAAACAAAACAATTTCTACAGCCCCATGTCTTGCAGCACACTGAGAGACCATGTGTTCGAGTGTTGTTTTCTTAATACTGGATACCTGTCTTTTCCACCTAAGATCGCCGTATGTACATGTGCCGAGTCGACGTCCACTAAGAGCAGGCTTCGACACCCTTATAGTTTACCCCCCCCCCTGCATAAATAACAGATGTACGCCCACCTCCCCCCACACCACAACAGTTTTCAAAATAGCTCTTGCTTCCAAAACACAGCTTATGGCCCCTGATTGAAACAGACGCTACGCGCTCGTTTCAGTCAGAAGTCATCAGATATGCTTTGGAAGCAAAAAATTAAGATAAAAACCTAAAAAAAAATGGGAATGACGAATTTCGTGTATAGCGCTGGCCAATTTTTACAGTTATGTCATGTAAAGTGTTAAATGCAAATATGAATATTACACACGTAATTACACTTGAATATTTCTCCATTTGAACTTTATATGCCAAGATTATTTTAATGTGATTTTTTGTTTTTGTTACAAATTACAATTAATTGAATATATTGATATATATGCATTCCCAATAAATTATAGCAAAATACAGAATAAATTTCGAAAAGATATTTAATAACATTTGATAAATAAAAGTTGTCAGAAAGGTTATAAACAACATCTCAAAAGTGTTTTGCTTTATCAGACCAGTGCTGGAAAACCCCATTAATTAGCTCCGCCCATTCATAAAAAAGTTCCTCTATAAATAGACACAGAGATCTTAATTGAACTGGATTAACAGTGACTGCATTATGTAATCATATGTAACAACTGGGGTAATTTGGAAGACAACTTTTACAGGGACTGTATAGGTAATGTCATACCTTCCTAAAAATTTTATTGAGTAAAAGTTGCTCATTTAGTTCATTGTACCCCTAAATTTCCATCCACTTCAACTGTGCATTTGAAGCAGGTTTTGGAGTTGAAGCTTTTAAAATTATGTGTAGAAATAAATATATTGGTCAGTATAAATGAGGAGCAAGTGGCAAGTTACGGTTCAGCAAAGGAAACTGCATTTGATAAACTGTCAAACATTTTACAATGCCACATTTCACAATGCCACACCATTGGTGCTGACAGGTCATGAATATTAATGAGTTTCAAATATTGATACTGAATGCTGCAAATCTTGGCCCACTGTCTTGAAAATGTCATTGGTGCAAGTAATGTGTACACAGAAATTACTGACAATGGCCAGCAAATGTGTAGATATTACATTTAAGTGATTATGTGGTTATTTTGGTAATTTCATATTTGTTTTATATCTGTCAAAAAACATGTGCTGCTTTCATTGCTTTAAGCATCTGAATGCAGCGTCCCGTGGCATTGCCAAGGGAGGGCCAGTTTCTGTCAGCATATTTTTTACAGAGGCAGTGATGGCAAATTAACAGGACAGCTGTACAACGTGGACTAGATTACAACCGGCTAAACCGGAAATGGACAAGCACAGTTAATGGGGCTTGTAAATGGTCATTTACATGCACATACAAGCGCAAGCACAACTGTGCCCACTTCATGTGAAGGACTGCCCCATACTGGTCCATCACCATACCAAAGGACATTAAAACTGTGTAACAAGGGACATAATATTGAGACATTTTTGTGTGAATGAAACTTGAAATATGTGGATATCCTTTCCTTCATGCTGGTCTCTCACCATACCAAAGAACATCCTAATGTTGTGCAAGACATTTTATTTTTATTAAAGAGAAAATATACACAGGCATACAGTTTATTATATAACAAGTAAAATAGCTCTAAAAAATCAACTTCAAACAATATCCACTTCCCGATTAATAAGTAGAATGCTTAGGCTTAAAAAAATAAAAAAATCTGTTTCTCAGGCCCTCCCGCATGGTCCTTTTGGCTGCCGCATACTCTCCTTTTATAACCAATTTAAACTTTAAAAAAATTAAAATTAAATGGTTTATGTCTGATATTTTACCCAAGTTAAAAAAATTGATGAATTTGTCCCTTGAGTACAAAAAGGCTTTGCAATGCTTTAGCATTGCAAAGCCTTCTTGCACTCAAGGGATGAAATACACCACCACCCATGCTATTCTGTCGATTATGAGGCCTAAAACTTGAACCAAGAACATGAACTTTTGATGGCAAAGAAGTAATTACTGAAATAAAAAATAAAATAAAAAAACGCTCGCCCTCATGCAATTTCACAAATAATGGCCTGAGAAATAGAAGATCTACTTTGTGTGGCCTTACTGAAATACAAAATAAAATAAAAAAATGCTCGCCTGCATGCAATTTTACAAATAATGGCCTGAGAAACAGAAGATCTACTTTGTGTGGCCTTATATACCTACTGTAATCTCCTCCAGTGTTCATGGCATAATAAAGATTGGATAGGTAAGGGTAGAAAATTTTAAGAAGACTTGCAATTTTAGCCAGTCATCTCGATGTGTAACAATTCTCACCTCTACATTTTCCATGGGAACTACAGTCACGGGGACATATTTTGCCCTCTATCTCAGGATTGGGTTCCAGCTCGCCATTTTTATCTGGTTTCCATAGATTAACATTAGTTCGTTCTTTAATCTGACATTCTGTTTTTAAATCTGACAGCATTGCTAATGCCCAAAGTTTGTCATCAGTCATCTGTAAAGAGACAAATCCATGGTCTAGAAGGTGAAAGTAGTTGATTTGGGAAATCATACAACACAGAGACAACAAACAGGTTTTTTGTCAAAGACCTTCTGTACAAAATATAACAAAGGCTTTTAATAACTGAAGGAACAAAAACTTCTCAAAAGCAGTACAGTAGAACCTGTCTTGAGAGACCGCCCTTTGGGCCACACAATAATAACACTTTGGCCAGCCGCTGATTTGTCGTGGTTCTCGGACGAGAAGGCCATGCTTACACCTGAACTCCCAACTGCCTCCCTATTCCCACGCTTCTCCTCTCCTCCCAACACTTGGAGACGAACTGCTTGATGACATCCCTTGCCCCATTCTTCCCAATCTCACCGATTAGCATATTAACCCTCTCCTTTGAGTCTCCCCCTAACCACATGTCCTTCAAAATCAAACTACCTCTTTAAAAGAATAGTAAATGACACAGGCCCAAATTGTTCATTTAAGGAATGATCGTTTCTTTTTGTCTATTTCTTGAGTTATGAACCCCAAAAATCAAAGTCCAAACACAGTGTAAATGGGCGTAGCCCATTTACACGATGTTTGGACTTTGTTTACGCCCATTTACACGATGTTTGGACTTTGTTTTTTGGGGTTCATAACTCAAGAAATAGACAAAAAGAAACAATCATTCCTTATAATTAAACGTTCGTGACCCAAATAAATAAATAGTGTTAGTCATCCTCTACTTCAGCGAACAAAGACTTAAAAACTAAAACTGGTAGACATTATTTTTCTGGCATAAAAGAGGGCGCATATTATTGAAATGCAGGTAGCAATTGACACACTTTCCAAGTCAAATGCACTTATGTCATTAAATTTTTTATTGACCAATGAATTACGTAATGCAAAGAAAATGTCATAAGCCACGCCTCCCTCAAATTTCATTCAACTGTTCACTTCACGTAAAAGTTACGTTCCGTGGTAGGTGGAAGTAGGCCATCAGTATTATATTGTATTTTGGTTTTGACCATTTCCCGAGAACTGAAAAACACAGTTTGTAAAAGTGGAGTTAGAAATAAAGCCAGATGACATGAAATTAGTTGAATTAGCAATGTCAAAATTGCTGTATTCGTCGTGACCAGCCATTGTTTACAATCGATTTGGGTAAAACGATGAACGCAGATGATCACCCAGTGTGCGTAAAAATTGAAATGTCAAATAAATACAGTTGTGAAGAAAAAGAAAAATTGACCCACCACGGTCATTTAAATATTTTATAAATAATTTCATGGTGATAAATTAATAATATAAATTTCTTTTTCTTTTTCACATTTAGAATGTGCCAGTGTTCTAACTTCTATTGATTTGACACCATGTTGCAACTCTGAAGACTGGTATTTTAGGGGCATGGCTGGGGGTGGACCTTATTGTGTTTTTTTCGGTTCATTGAGTTATGAAAAGAAAAAACAGAATCGTGTGAGCCAATCGTTTTATCTGAAAATGCATGAACCGAAAAAAAGTTTAATTATTATTATTTTAAAGCATTACTTTCATTAAGTTAACAAGAATTTTCATTCAAAGGATATATGAAAGTAGATCTGTTTCTTCGGTCATTTTTTGTAAAATTGCATGTGGGTGGGCAGTTTTTTATTTTATTTTTTATTTTTTTAATTATTTATTTGCAATCCAAAGTCCATGTTCTTGATTGTTTTATGTTTCAGGCCTCATAATCTACAGAATAGCATGGGTGCCCTTGTATTCTATCCCTTGAGTGCAAGAAGGCTTTGCATGTCAAAAAAATATATGAAACATAAGGGTTATTCCCTAAACATAGTCATCAGGGAATGACACCCCTCCCCCTGCCACCTATGTAGCTGCAGACCTGAGTATAATATTAACATTTCAGTACAGATCTGAACACAGTGGACCTCTTAATGGAATAGCCACTTTGCCAGTGAAGATTATTCAATTAACAAACTGATCATTTATTCTATTAAATCTTGACATAGCTTATGGTGCTCTGCCAAACAACTTATAATAGAATAAATATCTGTGTTGGATGTACTGTGGCAAAATAGATGTCTAAAAGCAAGGGGAATTTGGTGATTGCAAGAGTAATTTTTTTACATATTTCAAGATTTTGTATTCAATTAACAGGAGTTTGCTCTTTAACCTATATGCAATTATCAGGTCCAATTTGTACTGAGGCTATGGTAAATTTATTTTTTGGAGCTTTACGCCACATCGGCAGCTAATGCTATATTGTGGTGATGAAAAGTATGATTTCTAAAATAGATCACCATTTGCCATGAAGTAATTAAAAACCAGTCAATAAAATATGAAGTATGAAGAATAAAACTTATCAGTGAACGTAGTAATTAGAAAAAAGATCAAGTGTTCAAACAAGAGGCCCCAAGGGGCCTGAGAGCGCTCACCTGACACTGACAACTGTCAACCGAGGGTCCTGATTTGAATAAACATGCATGTGCCCCATTAAGAAACTATATACCAAATATCAAAACATTGTGACTGGTGGATTTGAAAAAAAAAATTTTTTAAAAATATTCCTCATATTGAAGTTATAATTTGGGCTCACATAGGAAGCCCAAATATGAACTCAGGGACTTGGTTTGAAGAAACTTGACTCTCATGTCCCTAAGGATGCTGTATTCGAAAATATCAAAAAATTCTGACTACTGAATCTGAAGAAAAATATTTTTAAAAAATATTCCTCATGTCGAGCTAAGTTATAATTCGGACTCCCACAGGGAGCCCAAATTTCAACCCAGGGACTTGGCTTTAACAAAATAACAAATTTGAATCTCACCTCCCTAATGAAACAGTATACCAAATATCAAAAAATTCTTACTGGTGGGTGTTAAGAAGATGATTTATAAACAATGTTCCTCATATTGAACTAAGTTACAATTCGGTCTCTCCCAGGGAGCCCAAATATCAACTCAGAGATTTGGCTTGAACTTGAACAAACTTGCATGATAGTGCATACCAAATATCAAAAGATTCTGATGGTGGATCGTAAAAAGATATTTAAAGAATATTCCTCATACTGCACTAATTTAAACATTTGGGCTCCCACAGAGAGTGAAAATATGGACCCAGGGATTTGATTTCAACAAACATGTGAAACAATCTTCCAAAGATGTTATATGTGAAATTCAAATGCTTTTAGAGCAGTGGAAGAAGACGAGTCTTAAATGTTTTCCCATTACCCACAAGTGTTAAAAAATCCTGACTCAGCACTTTTTCAAAGTCCTGAAAAAGTACCCCATGATAAAACCGATAGCAATTGCTTTGGACCATTCCATTCTGTTGGTCCTTAGGAAGTGTCACCCTAAATAAGAATTCTCAGTGCCATGGAGTTTTAGAGATATGAGTGTTTAAAATTTTTTTCTATTTTTAGCTCCTGTGATTCCCACGGGGCACGTTGAAAATTTCTTTTGGCATAAATCAAGTACTTATGACACATTAATACTTCAAATCAAATTTAGTTCAAATCAACCTCTCGGTTTGGAAAATATAAATTTTGGGCGGGGCAAAACGATGATGACAAATATTGTCCCTCAAACTTCTCATGAACAAATGTGAGTCTACAACTCAAAAGGAAGCTGTATACCACATATCAAGTCTCTGCTACTGCTGGTTCATGAGAAGATTTTTTTAAAAATTGGGGCATTTTGGCCCACCCCTCCTCAACATGAACAGAAACCCAATTTGAAGAAAAACCCAAATGCCCCATTATAACTACTACTCATGTGAAATTTCATTAAAATATGGCCAGTGGTTTGGGAGAAAAAGACCCAAACCCCACCTTCACGATGTACGATGGATGAAAAGTAATCAGAATAGCTCACCCTTAATTTCAGTCAGGTGAGCTAAAAAGGCCATAATGCATAATGGGCAGAAAAGTCAAATGTGCTGCATACATGAGTAGAAAACTCAAGGGGTGGAAAGCAATGAGGACAGTGTAGCAAAACAAGAATTAGTCTACATTAAGCAATTCATCTCCATAGGATACATTGTCAATCCTTGAGCCCCTCAGGACTGACAAAAATAGTCTGACCATCATGCTTTTTCTTCAGTTGATCATAATGCAAAATGTGGAGCTACCTTATGAAGCCCCGTGATACAACCTACGTGGATTAATCTTAGTTACACACCTCTAGAGGGTACTGAATATAAAATTTTTAACTCTTCAGGTACATGGCCACTTCCGGCTTCCATTGGGAGCCCAAATATTAACCCAGGCTCTATATTTGAATGAAGTTGAATCAGACCTCCCAAGAAATGTTGTATATCAAATATGAAAGCATTCTGACTGTTGGATCTGAAGAAGAAAAATTGTAAAGAAATTTCTTCATATTGCACTAAGTTAAAATTTGGGCTACCATAGCAAGCTCAAATATTAATCTATGGATCCGATTTGAAGAAACTTGAATCTGCCCCCATCCCTAGAGATGTTGTATACTAAATATGAAAGCATTCTGACTGGTGGATCTGAAGGAAAAGATTTTTAAAGACATTTTCCTCATATTGCCCCAAGTTAAAATTCGGGCTACCATAGGGAGCCCAAATATTAATCCAGGGGACCAGTTTGCACACAACTGAATTGGATTCCTCTAGAGATGTTTTATACCAAATACAGTTAAAACTAGAGGTCCTGCCATGAAATGCGCACAAATAGCACGTTGATATGCGCGTTACTGTACGCGTTATGGCCCAAGTAAAGCTATCAAATTCTGTACATATGGCCTGTGCACAAGCAATGTTTCAGCCAATGGACCTCCGGGTGTGTTTGCTATGAGTAACCAAGAGAACCTGCTGTGCTTTGGATGCCATTCGATATGGCAATTGCGCGCAATTCCAACGCGCAATTAAGCCTAGATAAGTGCTCTATTCGTGACAGGACTTCTAGTTTTAACTGTACGAAAGCATTCTGACTAGCAGATCAGAAGAAAAAGATTTTTAAAGAAATTTCCTCATATTGCACCAAGTTAAAATTTAGGCTACCATAGCGAGCCCAAATATTAACCTATTGACATGATTTAAACAAACTTGAATCTGACCCCGTAGAGATGTTGCATACCAAATATGAAAGCATTCTGATAGGTGAATCTGAAGAAGATTTGTGAAGAAACTCACTCATATTGTACTAAGTTAAATTTCAGGTTCTCATATGGAGCCCAAATATTAACCTCGGCAAACGACTTGAACAAACTTGAATCTGACCCCACCACCACCCCCCAACCAACCCCCTTGTCCTTCCTGTAATGACGACAAATATTGCCCCTTGAACATCTCTTGAACAAATTTGGGTGTACACCTCAAAAGGAAGCTGTATACTAAATATCAAGTCTCTGCTACTGCGGGTTCATGAGAAGAAGATTTTTTTTTAAATTGGAGCATTTTGGCCCCACCCCCTCCTCAGTATGAGCAGAAACCCAATTTGAAGAAAAACCCAAAATGCTCCTATATAACCACTATTTATGTGAAATTTCATTAAAATGTGGCCAGTGGTTTGGGAGAAAAAGGCCCAAACACCACCGTCATGATGTTCGACAGATGACAGATGGCAGAGAAAAGTGATCAGAATAGCTCACCCTGACTTTCAGTCAGGTGAGCTGAAAATGTTGCATAAATCAACCTGTGAAATAGATATGAATGGATGAGAATTTGAAATAATAAAATCAAGCCATTTAAAATTATTAAAAAGGTTGATTTCTTTCAGGAATGACAGAACTTTCTGAGGATTTGTACTGTAAAATGGGTCTCGAAGAGACATAACATTACTGTCGTCTAACAAGATTAAAATCAGTACAATGTAAACTAGAGATGGTCTGTCACCCGCTATACCCCAACCATGGCATACCGCCTAATGTGGGTGACTGAAAATGGGCATTCAATTTTTCTTGGTGAATAAAAAAATCCAATATGGCCATCAGTCGACCATCTTGAAACTGAGCGGGAAAAAATTATGTCACACACTGCCCCTCATCATGTTGATCATTTTTGTGAAATTTTAAGAAAATGCGGCTAAAACTGTGGAAGTAGTTTGCTCCACAGGTTTACATAAAACAAAAATCCAATATGGTTGCCAGTCGGCCATCTTGAATCCGCTCAAGAGAAAAATTATGTCAAGCACTGCTCCTCATCATGTTGATCATTTTTGTGAAGTTTCATGAAAATGCAGCAAAAACTGTGGAAGTAGTTCGCTCCACAAGTTTACATGTGCAACGGACCGACGCGACCGACCAATTAACCAACGGACAAGTTAACTCCCATATACACTCCTCCAAAACTTTTTTTGTGGTACTATAAAGAATGTGCTCCACTGACAACACCTGCTGACAGGAAACACACTCTAGTTGCATATTACCCTCTAACAAAAAGGAGTGTGCTAGTCTTGTATGACCAATATGACACCAAATCAAAGATGCATGATCCTTTCTACAAAGGTTACTAGTCGGGTAGTGATAAAAAATATTTGGTCAGAAGTGATGAAGCTTGTTATTTGTCACTCCATCCCAGTCTGCCTGCCACACAGATTTTATGCAGTTATTGATATGTGGTTTGAAGTCACTGAAAGGGATGTTAAAATCAGTGAGAGGCTTGGTTGAGAGGCTGCACAGTCTGTTTTAGTGTTACTGGAGATCAGCAAAACACAATATCATATTGGTAAAAAAATGAGAGTATTCAACTTCTCATGAAGTTCTAAAATGTGAGGGTTCTTCAACTTGGAGTTGAGTAAAGCAAGCAAAGAGGAAAGAGAGTCGGAAAATATGACTTCTTTTCTTGTACATTCTCTATGTGTTCAAGCACTAGTTGCAACGCTTTAACTTCAGCTGTGAAAATAGAACTTTTATTGGGTATTCTGACTGAGGTGTCCAGGCCACCAGCAACAACAGCTGATTAGACTTTGTCACCATCTTTAGATCCATCTGTATAGATCCTTGTATATGCACTGTACTTGACTTCATTTCATCAAATTTCTACTTAAACTGCATAGAATTTGTTTCAGACTTTTTGGTAGAAGCAAGGTCCAAAATAACTGTTGGCTTTTTTAAGATGCCAAGGAGGGGTTTGTGGTTCTCCGTTTTCTTTTATGGTACCCGATTCAATGGTGACAGAATCCATGTGGGATTTAATTTTTATTCCCAATGGTGGGATATGTTTCTGGTGATGCTTAAAAAAGTCGGCATTTTGAGGTTCTGAGATATTTAATAGCAGGGTTTGATGGATTAGAAAGAAGTTTTGAGATAAATTGGAGTGAGATTTTAATTCTGCGCTTCTCAAGAGAAGGTTCCTCTGTGTCAATAAGCATTGAATCTATTGGTGATGTTCTAAACGCACCCAAGCTAATTCTAATACCAATATGATGAATTGCATCAAGAGGTTTGAGGTATGATGTTCTCGTCGAACCATAAACCACACAGCCATAATCTAATTTTGATCTAACAAGTGGTCTATACAGATGGAGTAATGTTTCTTGTCTCAGCACCCCAATCAGTGATACCAACAATCTTCAAGAGGTTCAGTGCCCTCTTGCATCTAACCTTTAGTTGTTTTCTGTGAAAAGTGAAATTCAGTTTGTTGTCAAACAACAAACCCAAGAATTTCACTTCCTTAACAACTTTAATACGACTCCCATCTATTTCTAAGTCCGGATCAATGTGGTGCTTCCAGGGCTTACAGAAATGAACACAATTAGTTTTCGTCTTCGAAAACTTGAAACCATTTTCTGTAGCCCATTTCTGGATTCTGTTTAAACACAGCTGAAGTTTACGCTCTTTCGTATTCCATGTTTTTGCCGCTATAACAGATTAAAAAATCATCAACATACAATGAAGAATCGACTATATTTTCAATTGCATCGATGACATTGTTGATTTTAATTGAGAAGAGGGTAACAGATAAAACACTACCCCGAGGAACCCCCAATTCCTGTTCATGAGGACCAGATAATGTTGACCTAACACAAACCTGAAATTGACAGTCTATGGTATATGTTTTTGTGTTTGGATGTTATATTTAATTAACAGGGTCATTCAGTTAGGAGATATTCAGATTATTTTGAGTTAATAAATACCATATACACAAGTACACAGCTTCAGATGACTTAACAGTGTCTCTACATTATTGTTCACTTCCTGTACATGCAACAACAATGATGTAAAACACTGTGAAGATGACATGACACATTTGTCGAAAGACACTTCATCAAATGGACACTTCGTTGAATGATCATTTGGTCAATTGAACATTTGGTCGAATGGATACTTCGTCGAATGGATACCCAGCTGATTGAACATTTGGTCGAATACAATTTTCATCAAACTTCTGTCGAATTTTCAACAAAAGTTGTTCGAAAATGTTTCTTCCGTTTAATTAAATTTGGGGGAGGGGGGGGGGGGGGCTAAAAATTGTTCAGTGATTGTTGGATCTGTGTGGAAAATATATATACTTTACACAAATAACTGAGAAAGTATTAATCACTTTGTTTAAAACAATAGCCTTGTCTCTATAGACTTTTATACTTTAGACTACTAAAAAGAAAATAGAAAAAAACAGAGGCTCAAGTGAGGCTCAAGTTGTCAAAAGAGATGATTGCATCAGTAAGTGACCAGTTTACAGAGCCCAAGTATGACCCAGGGACACAATTTTAACAAACTTGAATCTGACACCCCTAAAGATGTCACACACCCAATATGAAAAGATTCTAACTAGTGGATATGAAGAAGATTTTTCAAGAAATTTCTCACATTGCACAGAGTTAAACTATGGGCCCCAATAAAGAGCCAACATATTAACCCAAGTGTCCAATTTGAACTTGCATCTGACCCCCTAGAGATGTTGTATACCAAATATGAAAACATTCTGACTGGTGGATGTGAAAAAGAAGATTTTTAGGCCTAAAACAATAAAAAATCTGTTTCTCAGGCCCTCCCACATGGTCCTTTTGGCTGCCGCATGCTCTCTTTTTATAACCAATTTAAACTTAGAAAAATAAAAATTAAATGGTTTATGTCTGATATTTTACCCAAAAAAAATTATGAATTTGTCCCTTGAGTGCAAGAAGGCTTTGCAATGCTGTAGCATTGCAAAGCCTTCTTGCACTCAAGGGATGAAATATACCACCACCCATGCTATTCTATAGATTATGAGGCCCAAAACGTGAACCAAGAACATGAACTTTTGATGGCAAAGAAGTAATTACTGAAATAAAAAATAAAATAAAAAAACGCTCACACGCATGCAATTTCACAAATAATGGCCTGAGAAACAGAAGATCTACTTTGTGTGGCCTTAAAGAAATTCCCTCATGTGGTACTATGTTACAATTCGGGCTCCCATATGGAGCATAAATATTAACCCAGGGACTTGTTTTAAACACACCTGAAACTGCCCCCCTCCCCTCTTAGAGATGTTGTACACCAAATATGGTAAGATTCTGACTGGTGGATCCAATAAAGAGTCCAACTACTAACCCAGGGATCTGATTTGAACAAACCTGAATCTGACCTCCCTAGAGATGTATACCAAATATCAAAAGAATCTGACTGGTGGATCTGAAGAAGAAAATTTTTAAAGATCATTCCCTATATTGCCCTAAGTTAATTATTGGGGCTCCTGCATTGAACCCAAATATTAACCGAGGGGTTTAATTTGAACACACTTGTATCTGACCCCCTCCTCCCCCCACCAATCCCCAAGGATGCTGTATACCAATTATCAAAAAACCCAGTGGTTCTGAAGAAAACTTTTTTTTTTTCAATATTTGCAAATATGCTGACTCAGCATTTTTTCGATGCCCCCCCCCCCCTCCTCCCCCCCCTCCCCCCATGAACAGAACAGGCTGACACAACCTATGACATTTTTTTTACGATTCCATTCTACTGGTACAAAGGATGCTTCATACAAAATAACAGTTCTCGGTTCTGTGGGGTTTTGGAAATATGGGCATTTTAATTTTTTGGGGCATCAGTCAAATACTTAGGACCTACTTATATGTCATGCCAAATTTCATTCAAATCAGTCCACTGGTTCTTGAAATACAAATTTTGGGTGAAGTCCAAAATGGATGTGCTCCCACAGAGAGCCCGAATATTGACCTACAAATTTCCCTTTAACAAATTTTAATCTTCAACACTAAGGGATGCTGCATACCAAATATCAAGGCATTCTCTCTAGTGGTTCATGAAAAGAAGATTTTTAAATATTTTAAGGTTTTAGGGGCATTAACCAGAGCCCAAAGATGGCAGCTGCTTCATTTGAACAAAATAGAAAGGATATACTCCATAGATGGTCTGTGCAATATATGTATGAATTTGGCTTAACCCTTAACCTAACATGGAAAGCAGACTACACTTGCCAAAAAATGATTGAATAACCAATTTTTTTCATTTTTTGTCTCAAAAACATAGGTTATGACCCCTCATTGGAACGAGCTCAACGAGCTCGTTCCAATGAGTGGTCATAACCAATGTTTTTGAGACAAAAAATGAAAAAATAATAAAAAACAATTGGCGATTTTTGAGAATAGCGCTGGCCGGTTTTGGCCATTACATTGGATAAAGGGTTAATGGTTGTGAAGAAGAAGACAAGTTTCCAAAAGTTAACGGCTGCTGGATGATGGACGACAAACGATGGATCCTGGATGCCTAGTGATGGCAATAACTCACACTGACTTACAGTCTGCTGAGCTAAAAATAAAGAGAAAGGAAAAAATAAGTTTGAAATTTTAATTTCGACAAAATGGCCTAATTTTTTAGAAATGGAAATTCGACCAAATGTGCATTCATCGAAGTATCCCTTCGACCAAGTGTCTTTCGACGAAGTTTTGTGCTCCCGTCAAGATAAATGCATCCTACCAGTCGAGTTATCAAGAAAGAATACACTTGGGACAATATTTTCAAAGCAATATAAAGGGGGCTGTTTGTGGTTGTATGGGGACTTAAGGCTTAAGTGGGCTGCACTGTAAAACGCAGGTCAAGTGGAATGACAGCCACTGAATCTGACAAAATACCTGCCATACACCTTTTCTGTCGCAAATGCATGAAAGTTAATGGTCTTGGGAACTCAGATTTAGTGACTGAAAAATGTTCTGTTACAAATAATGTGAAAGCACCTTATGGCAATCTCCACAAAATTGCAACAAAACAAATTCATTCTCAACTATTATTCATATCTATCTGTATATATAAATTCACACATCAGGGTGAGAGTATTAGTAGTGATGGCACTACAGGGAAGGGGGTGAAGGGTAGCATAGGGGAGCATTTGGCCCCCTAAACAGATTCGGACCCTCATTCGCTCCCCCTGACTGTTCAAACACACTCTAGCATCTACCCTCACACGTACACCGTCACATTCTCTTTTCTTTATTCCTGGATGAACATATCCAGTAATGATTTACAAGCTCGATTGCAGATAATTATGAGTCACATGCATTCATGTACCTTGTCTCCAAAATTAGGGCTGTCACGACTTTTTAATTTAGGAATCGATTAATCGTCGCAAATAATTGACGATTAATCGTACCTAAATGACCCCCCCCCCCCCCCCTCCTCTCCCTCTCTTTGAAGTCAATAAAAATTGAAGTTCAAGTCAGTTGACTTACCTCAAGGAAACAACGAAGATGATCCTTTTTAGGTGCATTCAAAGCTTTGATGTTCTGAACTTTTGAACCGTCAGTGTAATAATCAAGACCGGTCGGCAGTTGCGAACATCGCAACTACCGACCGGTCTTGATTATTACACTGACGGTTCAAAAGTTCAGAACATCAAAGCTTTGATGAATGTACCTGGAAGACTATTGCTTCCAACAGCGTCTTGGGATTTAACATCGATGTTCTTAACTCTTTACCTTTAGAAACAAAAGTTTTTTCATCAAATTTTCTTTTAATTATTAAACGTCTAAAACGGGATACAATTTACTGATTATTCGACAACGAAAAATACTAATCGATTTTGCCGTGACCGATCAATAGTCGATTAATCGATTAATCGTGACAGCTTCGTCCCCGGGAATATTCGTCCCCGCTCAGTGGGAATATTCGACCCCTTCAGGTGGGAACATTCGTCCCCTACAGGGGACAAATATTCCCGGGGATGAATATTCTCAAAAACCCGGGGACGAATATTCCCGGGGACGAATCTTCCCTCAGAGATCGTACGGTAGCCCGGGGGTTTAATAATCAACAAAATTGGAGAGCTAATACGTTCAGAGAGCGATTTATTACACTATCGTTAGCGTATGACGGCGTGTTCTTGATGCGAGCAAGTGCACATATAATTCGCCGTTTGAACAGAGGTCGGTTCGAAAAATACGAATCAGACGGTGAGGTATCGAGTCGAATCGAATCTCGCGATGGTTTCGAGTCGAGCCGAATCTCGAACGGTTCGCAGGTCCCTACTAGAACAGCATATTTAGTGGATACAGTCATATTTCACATATGGCTTGGATATAACAATTACAACACAGGTTATCGTCTGGAAAACAAAAAGTGAATTAACAGACAGCCTGATAGACCATTTATTTATTAAGGTTTAACAACACTTTAACAGCCAAGGTTATGTCGTGTTGGTGAGTTTTACAGGTGGAGGAAGCTGGAGTATCCGGAGAGAACCACCGAGCAATGAGGAGCAGCTGCCAGATCCCCAACATTGTAACTCTGCATTGCAGTACAGACAGGGTTAGGTTGGTTGAAGACAAGTGCACCATTGACAAGCAGTACGCCTTAGTACATGGCATCATCGTGCCCCCATGTGGACAATCAGGGTTAAGTGCCTTGCCCAAGGGCACAATGCAGGAGTCCAAATTGATCACTCAGATGGTCACCCATCCAAGGACTAAGTGGGCTTGATGTTGCTTCACTTTGGTGACCAGATAAGAACTAGTTACCACACATCCCTAAGCCCTCAAAAGAGTTGTAATGGCCTAGACGTTCAAACAATTCACCCTAACTGGTAGCAATCGGCACAAAATGGCTATTTTAAAACAAAGTGTCAGCCGAAACAACAAATCACACAAGAGATGCATTATGTAAACTTGAGTTTATTAACCCTTCACCCAACGAATCGCCCTCATTCGCCCGCGTAATATGCAAATTCAGCAGCTGAAAAAATATTATTTTTCGAAAAATTTCAACAAAACCACATCAAGTGACCCCTCATTGGAACGAGCTCGTTCCAATGAGGGGTCACATGATATGGTTTTGTTGACATTTTTTGAAAAAATTTAAAAAAAATATATTTAAAATAATTAATTTTGATATCATCTGCATTGGGTAAAGGGTTAAAATTGACTTCCATTTCAAACTAGAGCTCTGACTGCCCCAGATGGATCTGACAATACCCCTGCTATGGGTATTTGAAGGTAAGGAGCAGCAAAACTCTGATAAAAAAAAAGTCTCATCAAAACTATAATCACAGATGCCGAGGTTCCCATGGTAGTGAACCTCCTTACCAAGTTTTAAAGGAATCGGCCCTTAAACAAAGGAGAAAATCTCTGAACAAAATTCAGGCATTCTAAGACAGAAAGGGCCATAACTCGGGCCAAAAAATTCCTATCAAAACTATAATCACCCGTGCACAGGTTCCCATGGTAGTGAACATCCATAACAAGTTTCAATAGAATCGAACAATAAACATCTGAGAAAATCTCCAAACAAAATTCAGGAATTCTAAAATGAAAAGGGGCATAACTCTGGCAAAAAAATTATGATCATAACTATAATCGCTGGTGCACAGGTTCCCATAGTAGTGAACATCCATACCAAGTTTCAAAGGAATCAAATAAGAAACATCCGAGAAAATCTCTGGACAAAATTAATTATTGCAAGATGAAAAGGGGCATAACTCTGGCAAAAAACTCTGATCAAAACTATAATTGCTGGTGCACAGGTTCCCATGGTAGTGAATACCCATACCAAGTTTCAAAGGAATCAACACATAAACATCTGAGAAAATCTCCAGACAATATTCTAGCATTCTAAGACATGTGAGGGTCATAACTCTGGCAAAAATAGACCAACCGGAACTATAGTCGCTAGAACACAGGTTTCCTTAGTGGTGAACATTCATACCAAACTTGGATGACCATGGTCCATAAACGACTGAGAAAATCTCCGGACAAAATTATGACTAAAGACAGGCAGACAGACAAAGATGGACATGAACAAGGTGATTCCAGTATACACCCTCCCCCCAACTCATTGTGGGGGAGGGGGGGGGGGGGGGTATAAAAATAATAATAATAACAACAAACCTGCATCGCAAAGCGCTGCTAATGCCCCCAGCTACAAAACATTTTCTAAGTCAAAAGAGTGAAAAAGGGCCATAACTCTGGAAAAATGTGTGGAAGAAACTCACGTACACAGATATCGTTCCGCCGATGCTCTATAACAACTCCAAATATCATTCAAATTGGAGTAGCAGTGGCCATGATACAGGAGAGAATGTTGGGATGGATGGACAGACAGGCAAAGGGACGTATGAATGGACAGAGGTCTCCACTTGACACTCCTTGAATTTTCAAGTCAGGGCATAATAAGAAGAAGAAAAGATGGAATGTGTAGAAGCCAGGTTATCCAGAAAATGACAAAATTGCTTATGGTCTTTTCCACTGAAAATTGCACTGCAAATTGCAATTGCACTGGAAAGTTTTTTATTGAAAACTAGTGTTGGATAAGGCTTTGTTAAAAAGCACAAATAATCAGGTGGAAAAGAACGACAGGCCTTCATAGCACAAATTAAACATATCAATGTTAGTTGGTTGGCAGAAATTATCATTTTCTGAACAGTCCATTGGTATTATTACCCAGTACAGAAGGAAAGAGAGACAACTGAAATGTTTTGTCATTTAAAGAGATAAATTAGGCCACACAAAGTAGATCTTCTGTTTCTCAGGCCATTATTTGTGAAATTCCATGCGGGCGAGCGTTTTTTTATTTTATTTTTTATTTCTGTAATTTCTTCTTCGCCATCAAAAGTTCATGTTCTTGGTTCAAGTTTTTGACCTCATAATCTACAGAATAGCATGGGTGGTGGTGTATTTCATCCCTTGAGTGCAAGAAGGCTTTGCAATGCTAAAGCATTGCAAAGCCTTCTTGCACTCAAGGGACAAATTCATCATTTTTTTTAACTTGGGTAAAATATCAGACATAAACCATTTAATTTTAATTTTTTTAAAGTTTAAATTGGTTATAAAAAGAGAGCATGTGGCAGCCAAAAGGACCATGCGGGAGGGCCTGAGAAACAGATTTTTTATTTTTTTAGCCCTTAACTCAAATTGTTAATAATGCTTAATTAACGAAGGACATTGTAAACTTTGTTAACTACACTTTTCAATTTAATTAAGACATTCAGAAATCTTGAAAGACCCAGCTTCTTATGTGAACTTGAAACTTATTTTAAATCCTTAAATATATTTTTTTCAATATATAACTTTTGTGATGGAGAACACTCTCAATAATCAATGACACATTTAATACTGAAGGTATCGAGGCATGTACCACATAAATAAGCATAACGAGAAAAAAAGAATATGATGCTCATGAAATTACTGTTGTTTTTACAGTATGTGGAGAGTGTATTATCACTAAATCCACCCGTAGAGTGCAGATTCCACCCAAGCAATAATTGCCAGTTTGTTGCAAAGCATAACCAGAACAAGCAAAGTTTCAGCCAATGGACCTCCGGGTTAAACCCGGGGGTCCATTGGCTGAAACATTGCTAGTGTCTTTGTCGATATGTACAAAATTTGAAAGTTATAGCTTGGATGATAACCCCACTCCACGAGTGATTTAGTTACAATCCACTCTCCACGTACTGTATATCAACAGGTAGTACCTTGAAAAACTGAGATGAACCTCAAGTTATTAACTCTTGCATGTGTGCTACCAGCAAAGTGTTTCGGGTTTACGAGAGATGGACATAATTTATCATTGAATGCATTTATAAGCATGTCTTGCTCTAAAATAAATATGTCATTTTCAAACAGTGTTGTTGTTATTGTTTTTAATTCCTCAATAAAAACTTCCATGCGTGACATCACCATTACAACACCTTCTGTGTTACAGGGAATAAAACAAAACTAAAACTAGGAAATGTAAGGCCTAAAAAAATAAAAAATCTGTTTCTCAGGCCCTCCCACATGGTCCTTTTGGCTGCCGCATGCTCTCTTTTTATAACCAATTTAAACTTAAAAAAAATAAAAATTAAATGGTTTATGTCTGATATTTTACTCAAGTTAAAAAAATTGATGAATTTGTCCCTAGAGTGCAAGAAGGCTTTGCAATGCTTTAGCATTGCAAAGTCTTCTTGCACTCGAGGGATGAAATACACCACCACCCATGCTATTCTGTATATTATGAGGCCTAAAACTTGAACCAAGAACATGAACTTTTGATGGCAAAAAAGTAATTACTGAAATAAAAAATAAAATAAAAAACGCTCGCCCGCATGCAATTTCAAAAATAGTATTCATCCCTTGAGTGCAAGAAGGCTTTGCAATGCTAAAGCATTGCAAAGCCTTCTTGCACTCAAGGGACAAATTCATCAATTTTTTTAACTTGGGTAAAATATCAGACATAAACCATTTAATTTTTATTTTTTTTAAGTTTAAATTGGTTATAAAAAGAGAGCATGCGGCAGCCAAAAGGACCATGCGGGAGAGCCTGAGAAACAGATTTTTTATTTTTTTAGGCCTATCTGAAACATTTTTTTGAATTCTCATCTAACAATTAGGATAAGTGTGATGCTAAATTTTGCGTTCCCATGAGGTGGTATACATTGGTACAGCACTCAACGTAACAGAATACGAATTAGTAAAAAATGAAAGCCGCTTAGAAGGGAGTAACTCCCCAAGCATGACAGCAATTTGACAAAATTATAAAATGTATTTGATGAAATCGGTTTCAAGTGTGTTGGATCGGAGAGATGCAAGAGCTTAAAGCGAAAGATATTCAACTAAATAAAGCTTAAACAGCACAGGAGATAAAAAAAAAACAATTTAAACCCGGCTTTCTGTCTGCTGAAGACCTTCTTCAGAATACAAACACAACAAGAAAAAATACACACAGATGATGAAAGAAATAAAATGTGGCCTTAAAAGTACTGACTGAACAGGTATTTAATACCACCCAAACGGAAAAGAAACCGGGCTAAAAGTGGAAAGCAAAAGGTAAAAAAATGCTGTCAGACAACTTCTGAAAAGTATTTTAGAAAGCCCCCAACACCTGGAGGAACCCGACTTCAATATACCCTTCAAGAATTAAAAGGAAATGCAATTTTAGAAATGTCATGATACTTCCATGTATTGCATATTCATATATATATGAAATAATTTAAAAATATATTTTGTGAGTGCATTTTGTCTGAGGGCATTATGTCCTAAGAGTATTTGTGCAGCAGGCATTTTTGCTGATGGCATTTTATCCAAGGGTATTTTATCCTACAATAATTTTTATAACACTTGAAGGGGAATCGGTAAAAGGTTAAATTATGGTGGTGAAGATTTTCTAGCTGACAACTATTTTAAGAAAGGATTATTATCAGCTCTTGGACTTTGGGCAATTATGAAATGGTGAAAGAAATATTTGTTTGTGGACAGTTTTATGACATGACTGCCTTGTTATTCTGTGATTGTTTGTTGTTTCAGTAATAAACTCATAATTAGGCTTTTCCCTCTGGAAAGTACTATTGTTTTTCTACGGATTATTATTATTATTTTTTTTTGGGGGGGGGGGGGGGGAGGGGGGGGGGGGGGGGGGGGTTTGGGAGTTTTTTTTTTTTTTTTTTCCACACATTTTGTCCGCACGATTCCGAAGCCACATGCAAAGAGGGTCACAAAACCTAAAAATGTACCGAAAGTGGAATTTTCGATTTAACCCTTATTTCGTCAGAATTGGCAAAAAACTGTCAAAATTGGGGTTTATCGGCACTTTCTCGAAACACGTCTTGTAGATTTTTTTTAAACCTTCATCATTGATAGACCTGCCTGTGCCACAACCTTTGATATACATGACATATCTGGCAATGCAAATGGTAACCCTCCACAGGCTGCCAAACATCGAAATTTTGATGAAATGGGCCGGTTTTAGGCCCCCAGAGAACCCAAACGATATATGAGAGATAAACATAACTTCATTTATTGGAAGTGGAATTCACCGAGGATCATTTTTGTAAGTAATAAGGGTGTTCAAAAAACCAAGCGTTAACCCGTTTTGGGCTGGTTAAACAGCAATACCCCCATAAAGCTAAAAAATTCAGGTTTTCCGTGGATTTCTCTAAACGAGTCTTGTAGATTTTCAAGAAAAAATTGTCACTCCCAGGCCTTGATGTCACAATAGAAGTTGCATGGACAAAATACTGCGGTGATGTTAACCCTCCACGGGCTGCTAAAAGTCAAAATTGTGATAAAATGGGCTGTTTTTGGACGCCAACAACACCCAAACGGTATACCACAGAGAAAGTGGCCTTCATTTATCGGACGCAAAATTGACGGATAGTGCCTTATAGGCACTATCCAATTAAATGTCAGAGAGCAAGGTATTGTATAAAAAATCTGATCCATATCAGGGACAATAAAGGCTTCCTCAGTCAGAATGTAGCTACAGACAGTTATTGCCTGTCACTTTTAGTAAAGTCCAAAATAGGGCTTCCAGCACTCTACCAGTTAAGGAGATATACCCCTCAAAAGCTTAAAATTCCCGTTTTCTGTGGATTTCTCAAAAAAATCTAGCACGTTTTCAAGAAAAATTGACCATTTGCAGGTCTTTGAGTGACATTACAAGTTGCATGGACAAAATATTCCGGTAAGCAATTATTAACCCCCCAGAGCCTGCAAAGTATAGACATTTTGAGAAAATGGGCTGTTTTGGGGCACCCATAACACCCAATGTGTACCTGCGTGATAAACATAACCTTCCTCATTGGAAGTGAAATTCACTGAGGATCATTTTTGTAAGTAATGAAGGTATTCATAAAACCAAGCATTAATCCGTTTAGGGCTGATTACAGAGCGATACCCCTCAAAAGGTTAAAAATTTGTATTTTCCGAGGATTTCTCTAAAAGCCTCTCGTAGGTTTTCAAGACAAATATTGGCCATTCTCATTTGAGACTACTATACTCACCTTGTATGAACTCAAAAGTAAGTGTATAGTTATTTATTATCAAGAATAACTGCCCATAAGTTCCACTCTCACTGTGTCCCGCTTCATCGGTCAATTCCACGGTGTCCCACACCAGCGGTCGATTTATCCAAACAAAATTACCAAGGTTACCACATCCTCCCTGCCTCTTTCTCCAACCAAACACACATTGAAAGGTACGCCTCCCCTCGTATTCCACACTGCCCTGCATGATATCATTTATTATTTATTTATTGGTGTTTAAGGGCATATACTTATGCACAATGGATAATCATGACCGTGACAGTTTTACGGGTGGAGGAAGCCACAGTACCTGGAGAGAACACCGAGCAACGACGAGCAGCTGCCAGCTTCCCAACATCGTAACTCCGAACTGCAGCACAGGCAGGGTTAGATTGGTTGAAGACATGCGTACCGTCGACGCGCAGTACGCCTTAGTACATGGCGGCATCATGCCCCCATATGGACAATCAGAGTTAAGTGCCTTGCCCAAGGACACAGCATGGGAGTCCGAGTTGATCGCTCAGACGGCCACCCATCCAATGATAAACCAGGCTCAACGTTGCTTTACTTCGGTGATCTGACGAGAACCGGCTACCACAATGCCACCGCACCCTGCCACTGCATGATAAGAAAACAGTAAATAACGTTAGCTGCAATGGGATCAGTTACTTATAATATCAAATAGTGTTGACACTATAGCATTTCCCCGACAGTGGGTCCAGGTATATACTAGTCTGTAAAACGGCTATACACTGCCCCTCCTCTGCCCCAGGGTGGCGAAGTGGCAGTATATATCCATCTTACTGATGCTATGTTGTGCCTAAGGAACCTCACAATAAAAGGTGGGGGTCCCCAACATGGGAAGGGGGGCAGGTATATTTACTACTCTGTAAGGCGGTTATCAAATGCAGTGGTGCATGGCGCCAAGATTTCCCCGGCAGTGGGGCTAGATATATATACTAGTTTGTAAGATGGCTATACTCCCCTTCTCCATCCCAGGGTATATTTTATCTACACATATATACAAACAACACTTCCTATTTATGAATGTAATAACTTCATGTTTGTCGTTGTATGTATGGATATCTTCATTGTAATAAATAAAACTAATCCTACGGGGAAAAACCAATTGGAGAGAAATTTACTTCTGCTATTAACAGACATGTGATAGGTGAGCTCTACAAGGTGTGAAAAAATGACATAATAATGCATAACAACTGTGGTCTAATTGGAGATAATTGATACAGGACCAGACATCAATATTTTTGATACATTTGAGATAAAATGGACCATTTTCAAACAGACACAGCACTCAGTGGGTATGTGTCAAACAAACATAACTCCTTTTGTCGGACATTGACTCGTAGGACGACAATATTGATATTAACCCCTCCACCGTTAATGATGGTTTTTACATAAACAATGTCTTATCAAACTGAGTCATTTGAGACTACTATATTCACCTTTCTCTTAAAATCAATGGAGGAACTTCAGTGAGACAGTTAAAAACAATTCATCAGACACTGTGGCGTCAAGAAGAATCATGGAATCGCATCGGGAAAAGCCATGATTCTCCAGAATCATAAAGTCTAGTTAATGTTTATCAGTTTTTGTTACACTGCTACACACCAATTATGCAACCACCAACAGGAGGTGTTAAAACAGATATTAGATGTGATAAATTGATGCTATTGCAGAGAAACAGCTTTTATGATTAGTTTAAATAGTATTCATTGCAAAAAAAAAACAAACGATAACAGATAAATTGCCAACATTAATGTGAATTCGGCAGTAAGCTGAAAGCTTATACAAGGCCGTTTCAACCTACACATGATCACAAAGAATCATCGATGACAATAGCAGGTATGAGTATCAAGTACAAACAGTGTTTATCTGCATTATACAAGCGTTTAAAAAGCGACAGTAACTAATCTTGTATGGAAACAGTCAGGGATGGGTTGAGCTGCAAGAAAAGTTGGAAAGTGCGGGGTGAATGAATTCATTGCGTAGAGTTATTTATTTGTGTCTAAAGTCAGACACCTTTGCAAAATGACTAAGCGTGACGTAAGATAGAAGTATAATCAAGGTAACTCCAATTATTGGCCACCCAAGATGCCCATTTGGAGGACTTTCACCCAAGCATTGATGACAGAGTCACGGTTGATCAGTAGGGCTTCGCCTGTTTACTACTGTAAACAGGTGTAGCTTAATTTACAGGCATTCCCACGGAGATCATCTTAATATTAATTGTGGGTTAGCATTTATTACAGTTAGTATATAAAATGGGCTAGTACTACATTGGGGTTAATTAATGAGTCGCTTACTTGATAAAATAAAGTTGTGTACCACTTCAAAGATAAGGCGGTTGTCGTCATTACTCAGGAATTCTGAACCGAATAGAAGTGTAGAGGAGTCCGCTCCAAATGGAAGGAGATTAATTGAATAATTACGAGCATCGGAGAAAATTGGACAATGCAGGAGAAAATGAGCGGGAGTCTCTTCCTCTCCACACTGGCATAGAGGGGTTGGTGATAAGTGGTTGCGATATAGGTGAAAAATGAGGTTACTACATCCTAGTCTCAATCTACAGTGATATATTTGGGCTGTGCGAGATTTCGATCTACAGTAGAACCTTGGCAGTCGTCGGTTGCCATCGTTTAGAAAAGTCTTGAGGTTTGTCAATGATGAGTTTTCACGCACGGACAAGGGCAAATTATTCCATTGGTCAGTAATGCTGGGTATAAAGGAAGATTTATACAGCTCAGTCCGACAGAACGGAACACGGTGGTTTTGACCTGATCGAAGACTTAGTGAAGGATTGGTCGAGGAAGCACGTGGCAGGATTTTACTGGAGATGTGTGGAGGAACCATATGGTGGTACATTTTAAAGAACTGGATTAACTTGTGTTTGTAGCGTCTATCTTGCAATGGTTCCCATCCTGTTTTCGTATAAAGTAAGGACTGACTAGCACTGACGGCTGCCCCAGTAATAATCCTTGCCGCAGCAATCTGGATTTTTTCCATTTCCTCCACTTTAGTTACAGAGCAATTATCCCAAACAGTATCAGCGTATTCAAGGAGGGGCCTGATAAAAGCAAAATAGATTTTTTCTAAGACACTACGGTCTAAGTTAAATTTATGCTTCCTAAGTAAGTCTAACCGGGACCAGGCCTTTGCACAAATATGGTCGATATGGTCATTCCATGTACACGTGCTATTTAATATGACTCCCAGATGTTTATGATTAACGACTTCAGATATCTGAGAACCGCCAAAGAATAATGGTGAATGGAAAGTAGGGCTACTTTTTCGAGATATTAGCATACTCTCAGTTTTATTTGGATTGAACTCTACCAACCATATTTTAGCCCAATGTTCAATTGTAGTCAGATCTTGATTAATTATTGTAGAGGCTTGTTCGGGGTTTTCTATAATTAGATATAAAGAAGTATCGTCTGCAAATAGGCATATACTGCTCAGAAGATCTTTGGTTATATCGTTGATATATATAAGGAACAGCAGGGGTCCGAGAATAGACCCCTGTGGAACACCTGCATTTATAGTTCTCCAGGACGAAGTCTCAGACAATATCACAACTCGTTGCAATCTATCTGTAAGATACGACCTGAGGAACAGCAGAAGTTCACCCAAAACACCAATACTTTCCAACTTGTGGATAAGACCTACATGCCATACTAATGTCAAAGGCCTTGCTAACATCACAGAAGAAAACCCTAACTTCTTTGCCATCATCAAGTGCGTGACAAAATTCATCGTATATGTCAGTAAGCTGGAGGACTGTTGAATCACCGGGTGTAAAGCCTGACTGAAATTGGCAGAGAACTTTATTGACAATCAAAAACTCCCACAAGCGTTTGAATACACATTTTTCAAGTAATTTTCCAAACCAGCTAATCAAAGATATTGGCCGATAGTTCGTCACAGAATTGGAAGGGTGTTTTTTTCAAAATCGGGGAGACATTAGCTTTTTTCCACAATGATGGGAAATACGAGTTGTTCAATAGTATATTGAATAAGATGGAGAGTGGCTCACATAAGGATGATTTACATTCTTTTAGAAGACGCGGGCTAATTAGATCTGGACCGGATGCCTTAGAAATTTTTAACGATTTCATTGCTGTATGCACTTCATCACAATGTAAAGTGATACAATCAATAATTGCAGAAACACGTGATGATGCGTATGGCAAGGAAGCATTCGAGTCATCAACTGTTGAGATAGAACTGAAGTATTCGTTAAACACTTCAGCTTTCTCAACATTTGACGAGAATATTTGGTCGGAATGGGTGAGAGTAGGAATTCCAGAGTAACTGCTCCTGACTGCTGTTTTCAAGGTCTTCCACCACTGTGATGGCGGCGTTTTACTACTTATTAGCGTGGACTGGATTTTCGACAAGTGTAAAGCTTTGGGCTTCCTTATAGCAGATACAACATTATTCCGTTTTAGTTTGTAGTTTGCCCAGGCATTCGGGGTATTGGTATATGTTTAGCAATGCGATATAAACGTTTACGCTGTCTGAGCAGTAATCTTATTTCATTGTGCATCCATTTCGGCTGGTCTATTCGCCTGGTAATGAATTTGTTAGGTATGTGGGCGGATGCAGTTTCAAGTATTTTGTCAGTAAACTTGGACACTATGTTATAGAGACATGGGTCATCAAAGAGGGCATTCCAATCGGCATGGGAGAGGGCCTCATTCAACGCTTCATAATTACTCTGGGAATAAAGCCAAATTCTCCTCTTGAATGATACGGTTGGTGGTTTCAAGAATTCTACTTCGAGTGAGATTGGACAATGGTATCGGATCATGTCTGGGATGATTGGTTCAAGGACCTCACAGGTTTTCATGTTTATTGAATCACTGAGAACAAATAGATCTAATAACGAAGCCGAAGTCTCGGTGAAACAAGTCGGCTCACTCACGACTTGTCTCAGATTGAAATAGCGGAGTATTTCAGAAACGCCACTTCTTGAGGGAGTAACTTGATTGTCATTAAAGTCCCCTGTTATAATTAGGTCGGCAATTGAGGAGTCTCGGGCTTTTTCAACGGATCCTGATATGGCTTCCCATGTTTTGCGGGGACTCGAAACTTAACTCATGTGTTGTGATTTTTTTCTGGTCGTAAGAACAACAAGTAAGTAGTTACATGTTATGGGTATTTCCAGTGAACCATATAATGTAACCATTTTGGGGTCGGAACCCCATCTTTAGCACAGGATTTCACAGGTTTTAGAGTCGGGTTGCTAATGGAGCAGACACTTAATGTGGTGGAACTTTGAAACACAGATGCAGATGCTTTTTCCCCAGTTATTCTTGAGCCGGTCTGAATTTTACAATCTTTTATTTATAAAATTATGACTTTTTGCTGTAAGTGTGACGTGACCAGATTGCGATCTGATTGCAGAAGAGACTACTTTTGTGATTGGAGAACTATTATGGTAGGGACCGACCTGGGCATGCGCCAGTGCGTATTTGGTTCTGAAACATCAGGATCTGGCCCTTAAATCTCAGAAATAGACTTCTCAGTTGGCGCGTAACTTCTCAGATCATATTTTGATATTCTTTTGATGGATAATCGAGAGAGACACTCTTACATGTATTATATATATGATTATCATTTATCATTGTTGTAGAGTGCTTAAGTTAATACTTCAGGTCTTAATTACCAAGCATTAATCTTCACTGTGGTTTCTGATCAAGTCTTGGCTGCCTAAATAGGCAGCCAAGACTTGATCAGAAACCACAGTGAAGATTAATGTTTGCTATAGTGTACTAAATGAAAATGATGAGAGCTATTACATACTTGCAGTGTGTGTTACAAACAGCAGTGTGACTCCGTAAATTGAAATCTGGCGCATGAATTGAAAAAATAGGCTCCGAGGCTAGAGTGTATTTTAAATAGTCCTGATCGGTCCCTGTTATGGTATGGTCAGATATTAAGTTGTTCGGTCTATGGGAGTGTCTATTTGTCCAAGGCATTCCGACCAATCAAAAGGCAGAATTTATCGGGATATAGGGACAAATAAATTTGAACCTTTGGCCTCCATGGATGGGCGTGAAGTTGGATTAACTCTCCCACACATACCTTCTGCAACTTTTAGAAACATTCTTTAAAACTTAAAAGAAGTCTAAAAATTAATCTGCATCACCTATAAATTGTTTAAAATATTTACACAAAGATCTCTTATGCAGTTTTTCAAATCTTTTGGGAACGATCCTTTCTCCAGTGGTTTGCAAGCTTTTCCCGCTGGACTGTTGTTAATTTCATCCCTACAAATTTGCTCTGCCTTCTGTTTAGTCATTCCTTTTGCTGTTGGACAACTTGGTTCCTGAAAAATATAAACAGATAACAATTGACTTGTAAAATAATATTTCCACAACTTAGTTATGAATGACATAATGAACAACAGGAAGTGTAACATGGATCCTTTATAACTGATCCTCTAAAAATCCAAACAGGTTGTACAATTAACCCTTTACCAAATGAATCGGCAACATCCACCCACAGAATTTAGAAATTGAGCAGTCGAAAAAATATCAACAAAACCAAATCATCAGCCCCCACCCCCCACCCCCCGCTCTCACCCCATATGGACCATCATCAAGCATGTTCCATTCAGTGGTCAAAGGATGAGGTTTTGTGAAATGTTTTGAAAAAATTGAAAAAACACTATTTTAAATATTAAATTTTGATCTTTTGAGCGTTGGGTAAAGGGTTAACTGGTACAGTGCTGGAAGTCTATATATCGACTCTAATATGAAAAGCAGGTAGTCGATCAAGCCTAAAGGTGTCATATTCTGTGGATGTGCTTCATATTACAGTAGAACCTGTCTTGAGAGACCGCCCTTTGGGCCACACAAAAGTGGTCTCTCAAGACAGGTGGTCTCTCATAATAGGTTTCAGGTTTTCTCAAGTCAGTGAATAACCAACCACAAAATTCAGAAATGGAGAAGAATGGATTTTTGTAATTACTTTGTAGTTGTTCTTTTTTATGAAGTTTTTGTAAAAAATTGAAATGGACTGTTATAAAAATTATAAAAATAAATTAGTGTTGAAAATCTTCATTGAAGATTTTCAACACTAATTTATTTTTATAATTTTTATAACAGTCCATTTCAATTTGTTACAAAAAGATTTTCAACACAAATTTATTTTTATTCATTATCTGTCACATTTCAGGTATGTATGAAATTGTTTATTCAGCAATAATCCTAATCTTTTCACAGGCTGTATCTCCGAACGTCAACTTTTAGAAAATTAATCTCGATGTTCAGCTTCACTGAAGTTAATTATGGGGCACACAAAGGGGAGCTTTCACTAATAAGAACTTCGCGAAAATCAATGTGTGAATAGCATTGTTAGGTACAGATAACAAGAGAGCTTTAACACTACAAATATTTTATTACAAAGGGTTTTCAATATAATTATCATATTTTTCACAAAAGAAGAATTGAAAAAAATAAAAAAAATAAATAAATACAAAAAAATGAAAAAAATAAAATAATTTTGTATTTAAAAAAAAATGAAAATAAAATAATAATAAAGTTTTGTATTGAAGAAAATTGGAAAAAAAGAAATTAATAAACATATAATTATACAGCAACAATAAAGATACAACAACAATAAATTACAAAAAATATCAATACATTTTTAACCCAAGTGGAGTAATTCCAATGCTGAATCTACATATTCCATGGTTGTGATGGTTCCTCTCTGCAGTCTTTCTTTGAGCATACGAATGCGACAGTCGATAGTCATGTACCTTTTTGCCCTTGGGTGGACGGTTCCCTCTGCTTCTCTCTGGAGTCGATTGATGTCAATTGCATTCTGTATGTCCTGGAAGGTCTTGATGATTGTAAAGATATTTGGGTGTGCGTGTTGAACCTTTCTTTTAAGTTTACCATGCCAAGCTTCTAGGTTATTTGTTGTTTGTGGTCCATCTGTGTTGAAGTGGTTCCATGCAGCTCTGCCGCCAGCATCAACCCACTGTTCTGTAACATAATCAGTGAAAGGCAGGGTATCATGAGGAATTTCTGTTTCTTCCAAGGCTTCTAGTGTGTTGAACCACACTTCTTCTATGCTTTCTAGGGGTACTAATGGAAGAGCGGCTGCTCGGCGAATTAGTGTTCTAACATCTTTGTTGTCTCTATACAAAGTTTGAAGTCCGGTAGTTTGTGCCTTTTTCCATATACATTGGGTAAAATGGAAGAAACAACCTTTTATGGTGACGTTTGGAAGAACCTGGCGTATGGCATTGTGGGCGGCTACTTCGAAGTCGGCAAATGCTGTTGTGGCGTTGAATGGTAGGTTCAGTGTCGTCATGTGTTCTTTTGAGTAGAGTGAACATTCTGGCGTATATGCTCTGACTTTTGGAAGGAAGTAAGGCATAGACAACTGGAGTCATTGTACCATTTATCTGTGTATGGATAGAATATATCTGACAAAACATACGTGGACAGGTGTAAAAGGTTCCATCGCAGAAGAAGGTGTTGGCAGCTGAGAGATGTGTCAGGCTTTCTGTGGTGGCAAATGCTATGATACGGTCTGTTTGTTGGCTGTCGTCGAAAAGAAGAAATTGGTCACCAGTGGCTGTTTGTATCCATCTTCCTTCTAGGCTGATGTCAGCAAGAGTCTCTGGAAGTTTAGGAGTTTGCTTGCGGCATGCTCTGTATAAAGCTGATCTTCTGGAGTTGAAGGTAGGGAGTCTCTGTACAATTATTTGGGTGTCGTCATCCCATTCTTGGTCTCGTAGCTTATTTAGTTCTTCTTCATAGATAGATGGTATTGGCCTTACGTCTTCCATGCAGCGTCGGTCGATTTGATTAAGTATCTGTTTTGTGACGACTCCAGTGTGGTCAGCAGGGGGGGTTGTGCTGTTGTCTTCTGAAACTTACTGGTATGTTGTCTAATGTAGTTAGAGAACCTGAACAACCGGATGTGGTGCATCTCCAGTATATTTTGTCGCCACCTTTCCGGATGTGTCTGTAGATATAGCCATCGTAAGCTATGTTCTTCCCTCCTTTTCTGTTGGTTATGAAGTTAACATTCAGCTGTGCATTTGCCATGTTGAGATGAACAATGATATGATTATTTCATATTCTGACACAATATTTATAGTGAAAGATAGTTTTGACAAAATCTTGCAAATGAAAAATGTTCACGTCGGTTATTGTTCTAATGTTATTATTCACATTTTATTTTGATATTTCAATTTCACCTTTTAAAAGCCATGAAAGTGAAAGGTGTTCACGTCAGGCTTAATATTTGTCTCATATTCTTTCAATTTTCTATAAACAACAAACATGTAAAATGTGTTAACACCAGCTTTAATACCTGTTAGTAATGTGATTTTAAGAAAGTTGGTGTTCGGAGAATGCTTAATACATGATTAATTATTACTTTACCCCTTAGGGACCTCACTGTAACTGCTAAAACAACAATACTGCAGTATGTGATTTTAAGAAAGTTGACGTTCGGAGAACACACCTTTTCACAGAGGTCTTATAAAAACATCTCAATCTGTAATGAGTTAGTAACTGAAACCCAATTAAGAGCTTTTAATACTTTTAATTATGTTAGTATAACCACAATGGATTTTCCAATTCTAGAACAGGTAAAAAGCTTTTGTCATGCTTTCAGTCTTCAAAGGGGCGGTCTCTCAAGACAGGTCCATTGTGCATAAAAATACAAGTTGGTGCAAGGTCACAGAGGTCTCTCAAGACAGGTGGTCTCACAAGACAGGTGGTCTCCCATAAGAGGTCCATTATAGAGTAGGCAGATGTGGTCTCTCAACATGGGGGGAGGGGGGGACGTGTCCCCCCCAGATCTCATCAGGGGGCACATGGTATGCCATGTCCCCCCACCACTGGGGGACATGGTATGACATGTCCCCCACTATGCTCCCCCACTGTCGCACCCTCTCATCAATTTTGTTTGAATAATTCTGAGATGTGAAGACTCAGAACACGTGCGAGTCGCTTGTTAGTCCATTGTGGGTCAACTCTGTATGAATGACGCATTTGCACCAGTCAACCCACTTCTGACATCATACACTCCACGTGCTCAGTCTAATTTTAGCTTGAATAACTTCTCGTTGGAACCGCGAAATCCCCTTGTTTGGTATTTTCCGTGAATAGGGCCTGAAATCCACCGCACAGTTGAATTGTGTTAATCTAATAGGGAACGCCCGGTAAAGCGGTAACAATTATGGTTCAGCATGTTGACAAAATTATAACATATTTTTTTCTACTAAAGAATTAAGAGAAATTATACCCCAGAGTCCACCAGAATGCACCATTTGATAGCGCAATTTAAAATTTTGTTGGGGGGGAGAACCCCAACCCCCCCCCCCCCCCCCTAGGCCAGCTCGTGCCTGCAGCACTCGGCATCTATCCGTCCCCCTCACTTTTTGGAACAGATCTGCGCCCATGTCTCTCAAGACAGGTGGTCTCTCAAGACAGTGGTCTCTCAAGACAGGTTTTACACCCAAAAGCAGTAATATAATTTTGGGTGTGCACTCATCCTGTGGACATATTGATCCCAAAAATTATATTACAGACTTTGGGGCCAATTTTGTCTACATACATGTACCATTATAACTGGTGATTTACAAATGGATGGCAGTGTAATATTATTATCCCCCTGATCTTTCACCAGTTCTTTCATTTTGAAGGTTTGAATGTTGAAACTGTTTCAACTTTTTTAAAAGTGTTAATGTAAGTCTTTCCACCTGGTCAAAGTCATGACAGGACCCTTGTCAACAACAAATGTATGAATGCCTCACAACCTGTCATTATTATGCTATTAAGTTCACATTCTGTGTAAATATATTTGTAATGTAAGAATTTTTCTGTTTTCCTGATTCCTCAATACAGGGGAATTGGGAGAAAATTTTTTTTAAAAAACTGTTGACAGCAATAAGGTGAGAATTATAATGGCTACAGTTATAAGGATACAAGGCCATGTTTCAATATTACAAACTTGAATCTGACCCTCCTGGAGATGTTGGATACCAAATATGAAAGGATTCTGATTGGTGGATCTGAAGAAGATTAGAAATTCCCTTATCTTGCACTTAGTTAAAATTCAGGATCCCACAGGTAGACCAAATTAATAAGTCAGGGACCTGATTTGAATAAATTTGAGTCTTACCCTCCAAAAGATATCGAATACCAAACATGAAAGGATTTAAACTGGTGCATCTGAAGAAGATTTTTAAAGAAATTTCCTTATATTGCACTAAGTTAAAATTTCGGCTCCCACAGGGGAGCCCAAATATCAACCCAGGGGCTAGGATTGAACCAACTCGAATCCAATTCTCCTAGAGATGTCATATATACCAAATATGAAAGCATTCTGACTACAGGGTCTAAAGAAGATTTTAAAAACAAGACGGAACTGGACCCAAAATTTTTAGGCTATAAATTTTTTTTTTCTCTCAAAATTGAACATAACACATAAAAAATCCCCCCCCCCCCAACCAAAATTCCGAATTTTGGCCCAAAGCAAACCCAAAATATTTAACCCAGGAACCCAATTTGAACAAACTTGAATTTGACCCCCCCTCCCCCCCCCCCACCCCCAATCCCCCCCTAGAGATGATCTATACCAAATGTTAAAAGATTCTGACTGGTGGATCTGAAGAAGAAGATTTTTGAAGAAATTTCCTCATATTGCACTAAGTTAAAATTTGGGCTCCCATAGGGAGTCTAAATATTAAGCTAGTGACTTGATTTAAACAAACTTGAATCTGACCCCTCTACAGATGTTGTGTACCAAAGATAAAAGGATTCTGACTGGTGGATCTAAAGAAGAAGATTTTTTAAAGAAATTTCCTCAATTTGCTCAAAGTTAAACTTTGGGCTCCAATAGAGAGCCCCAATACTAACCAAAGGACCTGATTTGAACAAACTTGAATCTGACCCCCACTAGAGATGTTGTATACCAAATATGAAAGCATTCTGACTGGTGGATCTGAAGAAAAATATTTTGAAAGAAATTTCCTCATATTTGAATAATTTAAAATTTGCGCTCAATTATTAACCCAGGGACTCGATTTGAACAAACTTGAATCTGACATCCCTACAGATGTTGTATACCAAACACGAAAGGATTCGGACTCCTGGATCTAAAGAAGAAAAAGAAATTTCCTCAAATTGCACCAAGTTCAACTCAGAGAGCCCAAATTCTAACTCAGGGATCTGATATGAACAAACTTGAATCAATCCACCTAGAGATGTTGACCAAATATCAAAAGATTTCAACTGGTGGATCTGAAGAAGAAGATTTTTAAAGACTATTCCACATATTGCACCAAGTTAAAATATGGGCTCCAATAGAGAGCCCAAATCTTAACCCAGGGACTCGATTTGTATAAACTTGAATCTGACCCCCACCCCCTAGAGATGCTGTACAACAAATATGAAAAGATTGTGACTGGTGAATCTGAAGAAGAAGATTTTTTTGAATTTTTTAAAAAAATTATGGGTGCTATCAGAGTTATGCCCCTTGTGGAAGCCCCTGTGGGTGTGGCAAGTTTATTTGAACAACTTGAATCGACATATGATAAGAAACATGCACACCAAATTTGGTTCAATTTGGTCCAGTAGTTTGTGAGGAGAAGTTGATAAGGTAAAGTTCACAATGGACGATGCTGACGGACAACGTCGACAGATGGCAAGTGTAAGTAAAGCTCCCTTCAGTGAGCTAAAAATTTCAAACCACTGGTCCTAACTAGGACCCTCCAACCATTATAACCTCCTCCCAATTCTCTTCATGGAGTTAAAATTTTGGATCTGATAAAAAGCCCAAACATGAATCCAGGGTCTTGATTTGAACAAATTTGAATCTGGCCAACTCCCATAAGGATGCTGTATACCAAATATAAAAATATTATGACTGGATCTGAAGAAGTAGATTAAAAAACAATTGTCCTCATACAGCACAAAGTTAAAATTTGGGCTCTCACAAGGAGCCCAAATATCAATGTACAAAATTTAAAAAATGACTCTAACTGACTGACCATTCACGTGATTAACTGAATGCTTGGCTGTGAAAAATTTTTTGGAAAACTGCTTTTTTTATCATTAACTGATCGAGTGCTGAATTATTTTTGATGGTGAAAATTTGTTCACATGTCTTTGGCACTCTCCCATAAATTGTTACAAGGCAACTCCACACAGACTAAATAATTTTACTTCAAAGATGAAACGAAGCACATCCACAGAATACGAAGCCTTGAAATTGAGGCACCTGCACTTCAGAATAAAGCCCAAATATGGGCTTTCAGCACTCTACCAGTTAACAAGTATTCATATAATGCGTGGAATTGAAACATATACAGTCTCTCAAGGTAAAATTCTAAAAATCTATCGGACACAAGTAGGGCTGTCACAATTTTTTAATTTAGGAATCGATTAATCGTCGTAAATAATCGACGATTAATCGTACCTAAATGACCCCACCCCCCCTTCTCTCCCTCTCTTTGGAGTCTATAAAAATGAAGTTCAAGTCAGTTGACCTACCTCAAGGAAACAACGAAGACGATCCTTTTTAGGTGCATTCAAAGCGTTGATGTTCTGAACTTTTGAACCGTCAGTGTAATAATCAAGACCGGTCGGCAGTTGCGAACTTCGCAACTGCCGACCGGTCTTGATTATTACACTGACAGTTCAAAAGTTCAGAACATCAAAGCTTTGATGAATGTACCTGGAAGACTATTGCTTCCAACAGCTTTAACATCGATGTTCTTAACTCTTTACCTTTAGAAACAATAGTTTTTTCATCAAATTTTCTTTTAATTATTAAACGTCTAAAACGGGATACAATTTACCGATTATTCAACAACGAAAAATACTAATCAATTTGGCCGTGACTGATCAACAGTCGATTAATCGATTAATTGTGACAGTCCTAGACACAAGAAAGGCTGGTTAACTGGTTGAGTGCTGAAAGCTCATATTTGGGCTTTATTCTGAACTGCAGAAACCTAATGCTGAAGACTTCATATTTTGTGGCTTTCCTTCCTTTTATCTTGGAAGCAAAATTACTTCATCACCATCGATTTGCATTGTTAAAATTCATGGAAGAGCGTTTATAGGAACTCTCCTATAAATTGTAATAAGACAAAAATGAGTGAACAAATCTTGAGGCTGAGAAAAAAATTTGCATTCTTCCAGTGAGTTACCAAGACTTTTCCATTCAAGATGCAACTTTTGGCTGACTGGTCCATCTGTTCGCAGAGATTTAAATTTGCGTAACCATCACACGAATGAAACAAGCATTCTCATCAAATTTTGCACACTGAACCCAGGGACTTGATTTGAACAAACTTAAATCGAATCCCCATACAGATGCTGTCTATCAAATAGCATAACATTATAACAAGTGGATCCAAACAAGAAGACTTTTAGAGATTATCCTAATATTGCACCAAGTTCAAATTTCCGACCCCATACGGAATTCAAATACAAACCCAGGGATTTGACTTGAACAAACGTGAATCAGAAAATGTAAGCCAAATATCAAGGGATTCTGACTGGTGGATCAGGAAAAGATTTTTAACTAATAACCTGCCGAGTATTTTAAAGATATTTTTCAACAAATTTAGTCATGGCTAGTATAAAGCAGCCATTACTAAATTTGATGAAAAATCCATCTAAATGTAACTCAAGAATTATTGGCGAACAAGAGGTGGGCCACACCCAGTGCATACCCCAACAATGCATAAGACCAAACAATGGTAAGAGAAGAAGTAAACCATGATACAGTAGAATCCTGTTAATTGAATATCCATTTTGCCAGTGAAAATTATTCAATTAACAGGAGTATACAATTAACAGGGATTTGGTCAGTTTCCTGTGTTCTGGAGGTAAACTGAGCATTTATTCTATTATATCTTGTTTGACAGAGCTCATAGAGCTCTGTCAAACAAGATATAATAGAATAAATGCCTGTATTGGATGTAGTGAGGCCAAAAAGGTTGATAAATAAGGGGAATTTGGTGCGTGTCACAGTAATTTTTTCGACATATTACAAAAATTTATATACAATTAACAGGAGTTTACTCTACAACCCATATGCAATTAACAGATCAAATTTGTGCTGATGGTATGGTAAATGGTTTTGTGTTTGAAAATTATATTCAATTAACAGGGATATACAATTAAGAGATATCCAGTTAAGTGGGCTCCACTGTACTGTACAAGCCTTCCCCTAAACAATCTCCATTCCAAATGTCACTGAGATCCAATAACCCAAACCTGAGATAAAAGGTGAACAGACAAAAAATTGGCTATTTTACAAGATAAACAACAAATTTCCAAAGTTAAAAAAGGGGGTAAGTCCAGAAAGTGAAAAGTAAGAAATATTTATATTAGAGACTCTTTTGAAAGCCTGTCCTATGAACAATCTTCATTCCAAATTCTATTGAGATCCGATAACCCAAACCTGAGATACGAGATGAACAGACAAAAAAGTGACTATTTTGTATATTCACAAAAAAGTATTCCAACAGCAAAATGGCTGATGCTCCTGAAAGTCTCATGATAGTGAACATATGTATGAAATTTCATCGAAATTTGAGCAGTACAGTAAAACCTGTCTTGAGAGACCACTGTCTTGAGAGACCACCTGTCTTGAGAGACCACATCTGCTAGGCACCGATAGGTTTTACTTTATAATGGACCTGCTATGGGAGACCACCTGTCTTGAGAGACCACCTGTCTTGAGAGACCACTGTGACCTGAATGAATGAACAATGGTTTCGCGTGCCGAAGGTGCGCTGGGGCGGTTTGGAGTAATCCCTTTCAACCCTCAATTGCTGTATGATATTATTCCTATTACTTTTTGTACTTCATCATGTCTGAGCGTGTTAAAGGAGGAAAAGGAAGGAGATGGAGCTAACGGCGTTTGTGTTTCTTGGTCTTCTTTTTCTTGCTAGGAGGTGGCTGTGACGGTGATGGAGCTTCGGCCGTAGTTAGTGTTTTTGTAGTTGGAGATGTTGGTGGTGGAGGGTTGTAGGTGTCTTTCATGTTATCTCTGATTGCCAAAAGTCCTGGTCGGATGTTTTCGAATGCTTCCGGGTCTTGTTCTTTTAGTTTTTTTTAGTTTTTCCATGGCTTCATCCCAGTCGGAGGTCATTTCTCTGGCGGTTGCTAAGAGTTCTTGTGTCTCTCTTTCTGCTTCGTCCAGACTTGTTGGTCTTGAAGGGAGAGGTGAGTGGGGAATCGGAAGTGGCGAGAAGGCTGCTTCCATTTCCATCTCAGTCTACACTGAGGTTTCCACATCCGGCGTCTCCAGCTGTGGGGCTGGAGGTGGGATGGGTGTCTCTGTGGGAGTGGGAGCAGAAATGGTGGCTGTCTCCTGCTCTTCCTTTTCCTCACCCTTCTCTCTCTTCTTCTCCAGAAAAGTCTCCATGCGGAATGCATCCCTCCGCTTGGTGGACGGGCTCTTCTTTCTTCTTTTGTTCTTTTCAGGGCCTCCTGACCTACTCGGGTGAGGACCAGTGTGAGAGGGGATCCTCTCATCAAAGGTGCTACCTCTCCCCGAGTAGGTTGGTGTTTCAATGTTCTCTATTCTAAACTCCAGGTTCAGATGGACGCTCTTGCCCGTTTCCTGGATAGTCCAAGAGATGGGACAAGAGATGCCCAGAGCTGTGATGGCTTTCTTGAGTCAATTTGGTAGTTCCAGTTTTTCCATTGTTTGTTAACAAGGTGTTGACACTCTGAATACAGAAGTGTGAATGAATGAATCAATGAAATGACCAATGAATGACCATAATGGACCTGTCTTGAGAGGTAATCGGAAAAAAAGTAACAGGAAAAAAAGTAACAGGAAAAAAAGTAACAGATTTGGGTAGGAAAAAAAGAAACAGGAAAAAAAGTAACACTTTCTTATTTTTATAAGGTAAAAAAGTAACAGGAAAAAAAGTAACAGATTTGGGTAGGAAAAAAAAAACAGGAAAAAAAGTAACACTTTCTTATTTTTATTTCATAAAAGTGATAGATTACTTAATTATGATTTAGTTATATTATTGAAACTAGTTAGATTATTACATATCAGTATAAGTTCTACATAGTACAAGTTATAAAATAATTTAACAAACTTAATTATGATTTAGTTAGATTATTACATATCACACCCAATATATAGTTTGCTGTGTGTTTATTTTTTCAAGAACATTGTTGTACATCAAAGAAGAGAATACTTGAAAGTAACCACACTTGCTGTGTGTTTATTACAATGTGTGTTCATTTGTTTCAAGAACATTGTTGTACATCAAAGAAAGCATGATGGATATCCTTGTAACAACATTGTCATAGCACATATGATCTCCAATTACAAAATAATTAAAAAAATAAAAAATAAAATTATTATTATAATTATTATAATGAAAAATGAAATAATGAAAAAACACTGTTACTTTTTTTCCTGTTGTATTATTATAATTGTTACTTTTTTTCCTGTTTCTTTTTTTCCGTTTCTTTTTTTCCTGTTACTTTTTTTCCTGTTACTTTTTTTCCTACATTCTATCTACTGGTCTAATGTGACCAAAGAATCTTGAACAAATTTCAATTTTGAAAGTACCTTAATTGAAAGTTTTCCATCAATTTGCATCTCAGATTATTTAAAAAGTAGATGATAAGCATGGATGAACACTTGCTTGCAGATAATTTAAAATTAACAGTTAGCATATTTCAGATCTGTCTATCAGATCCAAGGATCGACAAAGAACCAAGTAATTATTAACAACTCTGACTCAAATTGAATTTAGAGAAAACACTTTATAAATTTTGAATAGAATTGACATGTTGAGTAGTTCTTTTTTTTACTCCACTTACTAACCACATTGGGGGTGCGGTGACGTTGCGGTAACTGATTCTCATCAGATCACCAAAGTTAAAGCAACGTCAAACCCGGTTAGTCCTTGAATGGGTGACCATCTGAGTAATCGATTCAGACTCCCGTATTGTGTCCTTGGGCAAGGCACTTAACCTCAACTGTCCACGTGGGGGGCACGATGATGCTATGTACTAAGGCGTACTGCATGTCGATGGTGTGAAAGTCTTCAACCAATCTAACCTTGCCTGTGCTGCAGTGCAGAGTTACGATGTTGGGGAGCTGGCAGCTGCTCGACGTTGCTTGGTGTTTCTCTCCGGGTACTCTGACTTCCTCTGCCCATAAGACTGTCACCAACATGATATGACCTTGGTTGTTAAAGTGTTGTTAAACCCTAATAAATAAATAGATAAATAAATAAATAAATAAATAAATAAATAAATAAATAAATAAATTCATTTAGGAATTCAGTGTTAACCCATTACATAACACAAATCTCTGATGCCACTTGCAAAGAAACTGACGAGGCTGGCATATGTCCCCACGTGCAATACCATGTATAGCTTTACAGAAATGAATCATTTATTACTGGGTGACGGATGAAGGATTACGGATGACAGACCTTTGACAGATTACATACAAGTGGGGCATTATCGTAAAAGCTATTAAGTGTCACCATTGGGTGACACAAAAAGCTACCACAGCCTCTTTACCAAATGTAAGAGTGACTTGATTTGATTTGATTTGATAATTTTGTGAAAAAATATTTTTCCATGAACTTTATATATGTTGCACATCTTGAAGGCATGTGTTACCATATCCTAAAGTATCAACTCTCTACATTAGAAGCTGTGCGAGGAGTTGATTACACCATGAAGGAACCCTCAATCAAAAAACACTGGAAATTTTGAGAAGTCGATAAGACGGCAATAATCTCAGGAAAAAATATTTCTTCTGCAAATTTTATAGATGTTGCATATCTTCAAGGCATGTGTAACCATATCGTAAAGTTTCAACTCTGTATACAGTAGAACCTGTCTTGAGAGACCGCCCTTTGGGCCACACAAAAGTGGTCTCTCAAGACAGGTGGTCTCTCATAACAGGTTTCAGGTTTTCTCAAGTCAGTGAATAACCAACCACAAAATTCAGAAATGGAGAAGAATGGATTCTTGTAATTACTTTGTAGTTGTTCTTTTTTATGAAGTTTTTGTAACAAATTGAAATGGACTGTTGTAAAAATTATAAAAATAAATTAGTGTTGAAAATCTTCATTGAAGATTTTCAACACTAATTTATTTTTATAACAGTCCATTTCAATTTGTTACAAAACGAAGATTTTCAACACAAATTTATTTTTATTCCTATCTGTCGTATTTCAGGTATGTATGAAATTGTTTATTCAGCAATACTCCTAATCTTTTCACAGATGTCTTATAAAAACATCTCAATCTTTAATGAGATTTTCCAATTCCAGAACAGGTAAAAAGTTTTTGTCATGGTTTCAGTCTTCAAAGGGGCGGTCTCTCAAGACAGGTCCATTATGGCATAAAAATACAAGTTGGTACCAGGTCGCAGTGGTCTCTCAAGACAGGTGGTCTCTCAAGACAGGTGGTCTCCCATAGCAGGTCCATTATAGAGTAAAAGCAATCGGTGCCTGGTAGACGTGGTCTCTCAAGACAGGTGGTCTCTCAAGACAGTGGTCTCTCAAGACAGGTTTTACTGTAGTAGAAACTTACACCATTATGGTTCCCTCAATTAAAAAAAAAAATAGGAAAAAGGGCAATAATTTTGTTAAGGCCTAAAAAAATAAAAAATCTGTTTCTCAGGCCCTCCCACATGGTCCTTTTGGCTGCCGCATGCTCTCTTTTTATAACCAAGTTAAACTTTAAAAAAAATAAAAATTAAATGATTTATGTCCGATATTTTACCCAAGTTAAAAAAATTGATGAATTTGTCCCTTGAGTGCAAGAAGGCTTTGCAATGCTTTAGCATTGCAAAGCCTTCTTGCACTCAAGGGATGAAATACACCACCACCCATGCCATTCTGTCGATTATGAGGCCTAAAACTTGAACCAAGAACATGAACTTTTGATGCAAAGAAGTAATTACTGAAATAAAAAATAAAATAAAAAACCACTCGCCTGCATGCAATTTTACAAATAATGGCCTGAGAAACAGAAGATCTACTTTGTGTAGCCTAAAAATACTTTTTTCTGCAAACTTTATACATATTTCAACTCTCTACATTACGAGCTGTGGGAGGAGTTGATTACACCAGGAAGCTACCTTCAATTAAAGGTAAATGTTCAAAGTTGATAAAGGGTAATAACTGAAAAATACATACAGAGTCGACTGACCTTCTAACCTCGTAATGTGCTGAATGTAGTTTTGCACAGTGAAAAATTTCAGATGGCTGTCTTGAAAGTGAGTGTAGTGTATGATACAACTTTGGGATGGATGGACTGACTGACACAAGGAATACTATATACCCCTGGCAGGTAGGCAGGGGTATAAACCAAACAAGAGGCCTGTCACGCCTAGAGAGCTCCGCTGAGGGCCACTGATTGCATGGGCATGTTTTCTAATACTAATATTGTTACAAACTTTAGCCGAAAAATATTCAGCGGTTCAGAAATTATGGCTTGGATAAACAAATATCAAAAATATCTTAAGATTTTCTTGATCCTGTGACCTGTGACCTTGACCCTGTGGATTTACAGACCGCAGAATAATTGATGACACACCGTCTATTGATAATACATATTGTTATGAAGTTTGGTGGAAAAATATTCAGCGGTTTAGAAATTATGGCTCGGACAAATAAAATGTTGACGACGGACGGACAGACGGACAGACAGACGATGGACGACGGACGAATCAGTATAAGAAAAGCTCTGCTGACTTTGTCAGTGGAGCTAAAAAACCATTTAACAACTAACATTTTTCATTTTTGGCCTTAAAAATATAGCTTACGTTCCTTATCTCAACAAGATTGTTCCAATACAGTGGCATTTTTTTTGCCTCAAAAACAAAGTTCATGACTCTTGATTAAATGAACTCAGCATTCCATAATCTATGTTTCTGAGCCAAAATTTGAATTAATCATGCACTTTCATTAAGTGCTGCCAACTTCTTGGAGATTGAAATGTCCCAACCCATACAAGAACATTGCACCCCATACCAGAATGCATCGAGTCCATAAAACCTGGTTTCTTACAATAAAAAATAAAAATAAGGCCACACAAAGTAGATCTTCTGTTTCTCAGTCCATTATTTGTGAAATTCCATGCGGGCGAGCGGTTTTTTATTTTATTTTTTATTTCAGTAATTACTTCTTAACCATCAAAAGTTCATGTTCTTGGTTCAAGTTTTAGGCCACATAATCTACAGAATAGCATGGGTGGTGGTGTATTTCATCCCTTGAGTGCAAGAAGGCTTTGCAATGCTAAAGCATTGCAAAGCCTTCTTGCACTCAAGGGACAAATTCATCAATTGTTTTAACTTGGGTAAAATATCAGACATAAACCATTTCATTTTAATTTTTTTAAAGTTTAAATTGATTATAAAAAGAGAGCATGCGGCAGCCAAAAGGACCATGCTTGAGGGCCTGAGAAACAGATTTTTTATTTTTTTAGGCCTAAAATCTACACCCTATATTCTCAATTCCAAATTAATACTTGAACTAAGGCTGCATCAAAACAAATGAAAACAGGATATAAAATGAATACCTTACTCAAAACCCAACTCACTGTGGATTGCCACTAAATTTTAGTAACATAAATGCTTATTATTTAACAATTATCTTATGTCCTTATTTCCAGCTTGAGGAGAATTTGAAACAACCAAGCACTTTTTCTCAAATACCCAGTTTCCAAACACCAGTCTTGGAAAGCTCTCATATGGGTTTGACTGTGACACACTTCTGCTTGGATTTGTTCCCTTACTGGTGAGGAAAATTATTCTATCTTTGACTGAGTGCAGGAATATATCCTCGCCACCAGGAGATTTCAGACATGACGTGTGATATAGTGTCCTCTTTCTTTCTGGGTGTATTCTGGCAACATGTACTACAGTAAAACCTGTCTTGAGAGACCACTGTCTTGAGAGACCACCTGTCTTGAGAGACCACATCTGCCAGGCACCGATTGGTTTTATTCTATATTGGACCTGCTATGGGAGACCACCTGTCTTGTGAGACCACCTGCCTTGAGAGACCACTGTGACCTGGTACCAACTTGTATTTTTATGCCATAATGGACCTGTCTTGAGAGACCGCCCCTTTGAAGACTGAAACCATGACAAAAGCTTTTTACCTGTTCTGGAATTGGAAAATCCATTGTTGTTATATTAACATAATTAAAAGTATTAAAAGCTCTTAATTGGGTTTCAATTGCTAACTCATTAAAGTTTGAGATGTTCTTATAAGACCCCTGTGAAAAGATTAGGATTATTGCTGAATAAACTATTTCATACATACCTGAAATGTGACAGATAGAAATAAAAATAAATTTGTGTTGAAAATCTTTTTGTAACAAATTGAAATGGACTGTTATAAAAATTATAAAAATAAATTAGTGTTGAAAATCTTCAATGAAGATTTTCAACACTAATTTATTTTTATAATTTTTATAACAGTCCATTTCAATTTGTTACAAAAACTTCATAAAAAAGAACAACTACAAAGTAATTACAAAAATCCATTCTTCTCTATTTCTGAATTTTGTGGTTGGTTATTCACTGACTTGAGAAAACCTGAAACCTGTTATGAGAGACCACCTGTCTTGAGAGACCACTTCTGTGTGGCCCAAAGGGCGGTCTCTCAAGACATGTTCTACTGTACCCATTAAACTGACTCTGCAATCAAATTTGAGCAGTCATTAATGGGCAACATCTTAGGACTCATCGGTCTTCATATCAATAACATGAATGTATACGTCATAACATACATATGTTGAGATAGTATGTCAAAATTTCAATGTCACATCTCAAATTTTAAGAGCATATCTCAATATTTTGATATTAACACAAAAATTTTGACCTAATTTCTCAAAATTGTGAGATAACTTCTCAAAAATTTGAGATTTTAGTTGTCTGGTGACCTACAGTTAAAACTAGAAGTCCTGTCATGAATAGTGCGCTTATCTAGGCTTAATTGCGCGTTGGAATTGCGCACAATTGCCATATCGAATGGCATCCAAAGCACGGCAGGTTCTCCTGGTTACTCATAGCAAACACATGCAATGTTTCTGCCAATGGACCTCCAGGTTACCCGGAGGTCCATTGGCTGAAACATTGCTTGTGCACAGGCCATATGTACAGAATTTGATAGCTTTACTGGGGCCATAACACGTACATTAACGCGCATATCAACATGCTATTTGTGCGCATTTCATGACAGGACTTCTAGTTTTAACTGTATATCAGCCACTATAATTTATTTATTTATTTAGAGCAGCACTGCAGAGCTTCTACACCCCCCCCCCCCCCCCCCCCCCCCCCCCCACTCCTCCTGGAAATACCCTGATAAAGCGCAGGAAGCATCAGCAAAGTTTCAACACAACCCAGCAGAATACATATTGACATATTATTGTTGCCTAATAAGACATTCATGGAACCTTTTCATTCAAAGATACTCTCACCTTTCCTGCATGGTCTTTCTCCCACTCAAATTGTGGTCTTTCTTCGCCAACTGCACAGCCTAGGGGCCTTCGTGCTTCTTTAGCTAGGCTAGCAGTTATGTCCTTTCCTGAAAGTAAACATAGGTTTATGGGTATCAGTAAGCTTATAGCCATGTTGTTATAACTGCAAACATGTGTATGTCACCCATTGTCCTCAGTGAAATACACAGCCTCATGCAACTCACTTTAGGCCACACAAAGTAGATCTTCTGTTTCTCAGGCCATTATTTGTGAAATTGCATGTGGGCGAGCGGTTTTTTATTTTATTTTTTATTTCAGCAATTACTTCTTAGCCATCAAAAGTTCATGTTCTTGGTTCAAGTTTTAGGCCTCATAATCTACAGAATACCAGGGGTGGTGGTGTATTTCATCCCTTGAGTGCAAGAAGGCTTTGCAATGCTAAAGCATTGCAAAGCCTTCTTGCACTCAAGGGACAAATTCATCAATTTTTTTAACTTAGGTAAAATATCAGACATAAACCATTTAATTTTAATTTTTTTTAAGTTTAAATTGGTTATAAAAAGAGAGCATGCGGCAGCCAAAAGGACCATGCGGGAGGGCCTGAGAAACAGATTTTTTATTTTTTTAGGCCTTATTGGGGTAAAGTTATCAAATTATTATTAATTATTATTACCTCTTATTTATTAGATATGATTTTCTTTCCCATAATTGCCCATTAGGGCTAAAAAAATAAAAAATCTGTTTCTCAGGTCCTCCTGCATGGTCCTTTTGGCTGCCGCATGCTTTCTTTTTATAACCAATTTAAACTTTAAAAAAATTAAAATTAAATGGTTTATGTCTGATATTTTACCCAAGTTAAAACAATTGATGAATTTGTCCCTTGAGTGCAAGAAGGCTTTGCAATGCTTTAGCATTGCAAAGCCTTCTTGCACTCAAGGGATGAAATACACCACCACCCATGCCATTCTGCTGATTATGAGGCCTAAAACTTGAATCAAGAACATGAACTTTTGATGGCTAAGAAGAAATTACTGAAATAAAAAATAAAATAAAAAAACGCTTGCCCGCATGGAATTTCACAATGGCCTGAGAAACAGAAGATCTACTTTGTGTGGCCTTATCAAACTCAGCAGATATGGCTTCAAACTCGGCTGATATCATGCCAATCTCAGCCAGTATGAACAAAGCTTGAGTTATTCTCCTTGATGTGTCATTAGCAGCCAATTTGTTTATAATGAAATCATAATTATCTGGCATAAGGGAGAAGCTCGAAGCTGAGGAATTAATGATGGCAATAAGTAAGCATTAGGTGGATGAAGAGAAGAAAGTTGTACAGAATATTCAATGCAAGCTCAGATTCAGACACATAAGCAGAGATTCATCAAAGTGGGAGAAAGAGATAGTTCAGCTATCTGAATAGCATGGCTTCCCTAGTTGGTAATCCGAGACATTCGCATAGCTTACATGTAAGCAGAGATTCATCAAAGTGGGAGAAAGAGATAGTTCAGCTATCTGAATATCATGGCTTCCCCAGTTGGTAATCCGAGACATTCGCATAGCTTACATGTAAGCAGAGATTCATCAAAGTGGGAGAAAGAGATAGTTCAGCTATCTGAATATCATGGCTTCCCCAGTTGGTAATCCGAGACATTCGCATAGCTTACATGTAAGCAGAGATTCATCAAAGTGGGAGAAAGAGATAGTTCAGCTATCTGAATATCATGGCTTCCCCAGTTGGTAATCCGAGACATTCGCATAGCTTACATGTAAGCAGAGATTCATCAAGTGGGAGAAAGAGATAGTTCAGCTATCTGAATATCATGGCTTCCCCAGTTGGTAATCCGAGAAATTCGCATAGCTTACATGTAAGCAGAGATACATCAAAGTGGGAGAAAGAGATAGTTCAGCTATCTGAATATCATGGCTTCCCCAGTTGGTAATCCGAGACATTCGCATAGCTTACATGTGAGCAAAGATTCATCAAAGTGGGAGAAAGAGATAGTTCAGCTATCTGAATATCATGGCTTCCCCAGTTGGTAATCCGAGACATTCGCATAGCTTAACTAGGAGAAGAGGAAACTTTGGACTTGGTGAAAAGAATAACACAGAGTTGCCACTGATATGAGAGAATCAAATTCAGCACTATTTAACCCTTTACCCAATGTAATGGGAAAAACGGCTAGTGCTATTCACAAAAATCGGGAATTTGTAAGTCTGAGATTTTCTGAAATTAGACAAAGAGCATGGATATCTGCCTTTAGATAATTAATAATTAGCGTAATTCACATCTGTATATAAGAACCAAAGATTGACATAACATAAAAAATTTATTAACAGAGTCTTATACCATGCCATAACAGCTCAAGAAATAAAAAAAAGGTCTTCTACAAACCTTGTCTTTTCTGTTGTGCGCGTGTCTGTTTTCTGCCTCTGAAGTGGAACACCTGCCTATTTTGACCACAAACTGGCTTCTTCCCTAAAGTACATTCACAATACACACGCCATTGGTCTAAATGGAAGTTTTCACCCTTTTTTGGACAGTAACCACCATATAATTGCTCCTCCGGTTTAGGTCTATGAAATATAGAAGTTTTCAAATAAGTTAACATGTTGGGCATTTGAGTAATTTTGATTTTTTCGAAATACAGTAGAACCTGTCTTGAGAGACCGCCCTTTGGGCCACACAAAAGTGGTCTCTCAAGACAGGTGGTCTCTCATAACAGGTTTCAGGTTTTCTCAAGTCAGTGAATAGCCAACCACAAAATTCAGAAATGGAGAAGAATGGATTCTTGTAATTACTTTGTAGTTGTTCTTTTTTATGAAGTTTTTGTAACAAATTGAAATGGACTGTTGTAAAAATTATAAAAATAAATTAGTGTTGAAAATCTTCATTGAAGATTTTCAACACTAATTTATTTTTATAATTTTTATAACAGTCCATTTCAATTTGTTACAAAACGAAGATTTTCAACACAAATTTATTTTTATTCCTATCTGTCGTATTTCAGGTATGTATGAAATTGTTTATTCAGCAATACTCCTAATCTTTTCACAGGGGTCTTATAAAAACATCTCAATCTTTAATGAGATTTTCCAATTCCAGAACAGGTAAAAAGTTTTTGTCATGGTTTCAGTCTTCAAAGGGGCAGTCTCTCAAGACAGGTCCATTATGGCATAAAAATACAAGTTGGTACCAGGTCGCAGTGGTCTCTCAAGACAGGTGGTCTCTCAAGACAGGTGGTCTCCCATAGCAGGTCCATTATAGAGTAAAAGCAATCGGTGCCTGGTAGACGTGGTCTCTCAAGACAGGTGGTCCCTCAAGACAGTGGTCTCTCAAGACAGGTTTTACTGTAGTAAGTTTGCCTTGTAATTAAATTATTCAACAACGCTGGCATTTCTTGTTGTTAGCATTAGCCTTTTTTTTGTACTCAGCCATGACTTAGGGTACTTAGGGTACTTCTCCTTCTCCGATTCTGATAAAATTTGTCACACTTAGAGCCACATGTTTCTAGTTCTTACAGCTGCTTCAGAATTTTTAATTTCAAAACAATGCCAAATTTAGGTGTTTTTCCTAAACTTTCAATTTTAATTCTTACATTAAACTTTCATTCTCAAAATTAGGGAAATATATTCTCTAACAAAAACCATGTTTAAAAATGAGGGACCAACCTGGGAAATTCTCAATGGTTATTACTGATGACAACATCACCAAATATTCAATGTCGGACCATTTTCATAAAAGATATCCTTGGATTTCCACTTCACCCATGATAGTACATCTCAAGGGGAAAAGGTGCAATGCCACCAGTAACCCCTGTCAAAGGTTTCTAAGCTGCCCAACCTTGGAGAGTAACCAGTCCACAGCAGCCATACTGTATTCCATAAATTAGAGACGGGCATTTTTTTTTTGTTTCAATTACGTTTTTTCTGGAAAATCAAAAAACCGAACAGATTCTCCCGAAAAACCATCTTCACTGTATTCTGTGAATTTCTGTTCACTACAGCAATTGCACAGATATACATCCAATGGACAATTAACATACTGGCTTGTTACCCACTGAAAATGTCTATGTGTGTTGATCGATTAATATTCTTAACAACTTAATTCATTACCTGATAGCCAGTCAGAGTTTCCGAAATGCTGGCTGAGCAATCGCTGACCAGAAGTGATTCCCTTTTGACCAGAAGTGATTTCCTTCCCACAAAAACTTGAAAGGTTAAATGTTCAGGTCAGTGATCCCCAAATTCACTGCAACAACATGTGTAGGAAATAAAAATAATCATTAACCCTTTACCCAACGCAGACGATATCAAAATTTATTATTTTAGATATCATTTTTTTTAATTTTTCAAAAAATTTCAACAAAACCATAACATGTGACCCCTCGTTTGAACGAGCTCGACGAGCTCGTTCCAACGAGGGGTCACATGATATGGTTTTATTGAAATTTTTTGAAAAATAATATTTTTTCAACTGCTAAATTTGCATATTACGCGGGCGGATGCGGCCGATTCGTTGGGTAAAGGGTTAAAGCATTTTAGGGACTTTTTGTTTCTTTTATTCTATCCATTATCCACCCGAGAAAGTGATAAAACCCGTAAATCACGATGACCTGCGTTTCCATCAACACTTCAAACTTTTGAATATGAATGACTGCTCAGAGACAAAGATGATGTGGGTAAGTCATCCATCCATGTCACCTTTGGTACCAGAGTATAAAAAATGGTATTTTTTTTTTATTTAATCAGAAAATTTGATCTCAAACTGAATTTTTCTTCATCACTTTAAACATTTATTCACACATGACATTTCTTAGCATTTCCAAGCTTTTCTAAGCTTGAAAATTTCTGCTTTTCCCAACTTTCATCCCATGGTAGTAAGCTTGTAGCAAAACTTGGATATCTAAGGTTATCCAAGGATTTCTCATCCAAATACTATCTCAGATTAAATCTTTGCTTTCCCAAGCTTTTTATCCTCGGAAATCCCGGGATATCCTGAGACATCTCAGGTTATTTTTGCAAGGGATATTAGATGACAATAAATTTTATTTTTATTTATTTATTTATTGGTGTTTAAGGTCACATACTTATGCACAATGGATAATCGTGACCGTGACTGTTTTATGGGTGGAGGAAGCCGGAGTACCCGGAGACAACAACCAAGATTCGATGAGCAACTGTCAGCTCCCCAACATTCTAACTCTGTTCAAGCTCCACTCATGCAGGGTTACAGCAGTTGAAGACATATGCACCATCGACGTGCAGTACGTCTTAGTACATGGCGTCATTGTGCCCACATGTAGGCAACCGGGATAAAGTGCCTTGCCCAAGGACACAATGCGGGTCATCCCGGATGTGGGATCAAACTCGGGACCTCTAGCATAGAAGTCCAACAGTCTACCACTGAGCCACCGTTCTCACATGATGCCAATAAAAGCCATATCGAAATGCAATCAGTTTTTAGCCAACAAAAAGATTAGTCTGGCGATTTATTTTACAAAAATTAATAATAAAAAGATAGCTGTTTTTGGATTTTTGGATTTAAAATCATTTTGGACATTTTTATGTTAATTTGCCTATAGCCATTACTAGAGTGCTCATAGATACAAAACTTTTTTGGTTGGTGTACTATTGATGGTTCTCCACCACTGCCAAATTTCTTTGTGATTTGACCCAAAACTTCTGCAGTTAAAATGCAAACACAAAAAAAAAAATACCCCTTTTGTTGTGTCAGGGATAGGGCTGTCACGATTTTTTAATTTAGGAATCGATTAATCGTCGCAAATAATTGATCATAATCGATTAATCGTATTTAGATGACCCCCCCCCCCTCTCCCTCTCTCTGACGTCGATAAAAAAATGAAGTTCAAGTAAGTTGACCTACCTCCGGTAAACAACGAAGAAGATCCTCTTTTAGGTACATTCAAAGCTTTGATGTTCTGAACTTTTGAACCGCCAGTGTAATAATCAAGACCGGTCGGCAGTTGCGAACTTCGCAACTGCCGACCGGTCTTGATTATTACACTGACGGTTCAAAAGTTCAGAACATCAAAGCTTTGATGAATGCACCTGACAGACAAATGCTTCCAACGGCTTCTTGGGGTTTAACATCGATGTTCTCAACTCTTTACCTTCAGAAACAATAGTTTTTTCATAAAATTTTCTTTTAATTATTAAACGTCTAAAGCGGGATAAAATTTACCAATTATTTGACAACGAAAAATACTAATCGATTTCGCTGTGACCGATCAACAATCGACTAATCGATTAATCATGACAGTCCTAGTCATGGATACAGCTATATAATCATAGCACTCATGGTGACCAAACTTTGCTTCTCAAAATGGGAGTGAAAGTTACGGTGCATCGCAAAGTCTATTTTCAACTGTTGCAAAACTTTTGGAATCACAATGCAAATGACATCAACACAGGAAAAAATACCACTTTCAGCTTGAATCACACCAACAGCCATACCCATAGCACTCACAGACACTAAATATCACATGTCGCCAAAGCTATAAAATTTCTAAAACATTATCGAGTTTCTTTACAACTAATGCAAACTTTTTGGAGGGTACCACACATATAATGTTAAAAAATGGAAAATAACCCTAGCAGATAGGTCACGCACCCTATAGCCACAACAACAGGACTTATAGGGAACAAATGTTGCATATTGCTGTGGCAGTAACAATTCTTGAGTACTGCCAAGTTTCGTTCCAATTTACAAAAAAATATTTGAATAACAATGCAAATAACATCAAAAAGGTAAAGACCATTTTCGACTTCTGACATGCCTCAAGCCATTACAATTCACAGCGATTACAACACAATGGACATCATTGGCTGTGCTTTGTTCAATGACTTCTGGAAATTCACTTTGCGATTATTTATTTATTTATTTTATTGGTGTTTATGGTCACATACTTATGCACAATGGCTAATCATGACCGTGACAGTTTTACGGGTGGAGGAAGCCGGAGTACCCGGAGAGAACCACCGAGCAACGACGAGCAGCTGTCAGCTCTCCAACATCGTAACTCTGAACTCTGCACCGCAGCACATGCAGGGTTAGATTGGTTGAAGACATGCGCACCATCGACGTGCAGTACGCCTCAGTACACAGCGTCATCGTGCCCCCATGTAGGCAATCGGGGTGAAAGTGTCTTGCCCATGGACACAATGCGGTTGCCGCAGGTGGGATTCGAAACGAGGACCTCTTGGCTTGCAGCCTGAACCTCTACCAGCTGAGCCACCGCACCCCCTGGCGGAGTGCTAGAGTCCACTATCAGGGCTTTAATTTAAAGAGCAGGTACCCCATCTTAAAGGTGTCATATTCTGTGGATATGCTTCATATTATGTTAGAAGTGAAATTACTTTGTCTTTATGGGTTTGCCTTGTTACAATTTATGGGAGAGTGCCTCTTGGCGTGTCTCTCAGTGTGCCTGTTGGCACTCTCCCATAAACTGTAACAAGGCAAAGTCACATGAACAAATTTTGATGACCAAAAATAACTTAGCACTCTACCAGTTAATTTCCTTATTGCATTACAGAGAAAAATCTGCAGCTTAAAACTTTAACATTTCAAAATCACTTTGCGATTTCAAAATCATCTAGCAAGTCTAATTGTGTCTACAGTAAAACCTGTCATGAGAGACCACTGTCTTGAGAGACCACCTGTCTTGAGAGACCACATCTGCACATTTACTCTATAATGGACCTGCTATGGGAGACCACCTGTCTTGTGAGACCACTGTGACCTGGTACCAACTTGTATTTTTATGCCATAATGGACCTGTCTTGAGAGACCGCCCCTTTGAAGACTGAAACCATGACAAAAGCTTTTTACCTGTTCTGGAATTGGAAAATCCATTGTTGTTATATTAACATAATTAAAAGTATTAAAAGCTCTTAATTGGGTTTCAATTGCTAACTCATTAAAGTTTGAGATGTTCTTATAAGACCCATGTGAAAAGATTAGGATTATTGCTGAATAAACAATTTCATACATACCTGAAATGTGATAGATAGGAATAAAAATAAATTTGTGTTGAAAATCTTTTTGTAACAAATTGAAATGGACTGTTATAAAAGTTATAAAAATAAATTAGTGTTGAAAATCTTCAATGAAGATTTTCAACACTAATTTATTTTTTTAATTTTTATAACAGTCCATTTCAATTTTTTACAAAAACTTCATAAAAAAGAACAACTACAAAGTAATTACAAAAATCCATTCTTCTCTATTTCTGAATTTTGTGGTTGGTTATTCACTGACTTGAGAAAACCTGAAACCTGTTATGAGAGACCACCTGTCTTGAGAGACCACTTTTGTGTGGCCCAAAGGGCGGTCTCTCAAGACAGGTTCTACTGTATCAACATTCAAGAACAGGAACTTGAAAATGCAATTAGACTCAAGAATAGCATATCAGATTTCTGGCTGTTAACGGTGTGCTTTGACAGGTAGATTGGTTAAGTAAATGAATGAAACACAGCTAGCCAGATCTACAGTTCACTCATTCACATCAGACAGCAGGTTAGGGATCTGCGAATCACAAATTTCTTTTCGAATCGAACCTCGAATCGAATAGTGTCTCTGATATCGACATCGAATCGAATCCTGAATCAAATCTTGAAAGACAAGTTATTTCATATTGCATCAAACGGAAGTTATGGAACACTGTGATGACCCTTTCGTAACGGAGTGAACACCTTAAACACCAATAACTAAATATTCTCTGTAGCACCGTCACTGAAACAGCTAGGCCTATTGTCCATAGTTTTAGTTTTTGAAGGCCTAACTTGTTACTATTCACGTTCTTAAGAACGTGAATAGTAACAAGTTAAGCCTTCAAAAACCAAAACTATGGATAATGTTCTGGGCCAAATTCACACCTTACCTAACAATTAAACATTGTCAATTACTTAAATAAATAGGAATTGAGCCTACATGAATGAATTTTCTAATGACAGTTTTATCCTATTTTTGTTGGAAATGAAACAAATTGAAGTCAGTACGAGAGATTCGAAAAAATCTAATCCTGAGACTGATTCGGGATCGATCTCGAAACATACGTATGGTATCGATATCGAATCGAATCTCGAATATTCGCAGGACCCTACAGCAGGTAGGGTTTCAATTTTTGGTACTCTCCTGTAAGAAAACATCACTTCAGTCAATAGTCTACCTTCAAACACCAGAAGTGAAATCACTGACATTTTTAAAGTCCAAAAATTACCTTTTTTCATTCATTCAATGAATTAAAAATACAAATACAGTCGAAACCCGTCAACTTGAAGTCGGCTATCTTAAATACCCCAGACAACTCGAAGTGCCATCAGTCCCCAAAAATCTATGTGCAATTAGTATTAAAATAAAAGTGTCAATGACACTGTAACTCAACTTGTGTAAGACATGTACATGTATAGTATGTGACACAAAAATGACACACATCTTGGTAATGACCTGATAACAAAGGTACATATAAAGTATTGTAACAGCCCATACATAAATGCTGACCGTAGCCTGTAACAAACGTATAGGTAAAGTATTGTAAAGGTGGGCGACAGTTAGATGCTAAACTAGAAAAAAAAATCTTTGAGTCCCAGAGTGGGTCTGACTGAAACCCAAAATTATTTGTTCTCATAGCATAGTGATAACAAAGGCCCCCAAAAATGAAAAAAATTAAAGTAATTTGTATATTTTTTATACTTACCAATGGCCCAGACTTAGCTAGTGCTAACTCTAAAATATTCAGTGCCAAACACAAATTTTGACCCCCAAATCCCCCAAATTTGCATCCAAAATCAAAAAACTGATGTCCTGTAGGGTCCTCCATACTTTTACCTACTGCACATATGCAGTTTCAAGGAAGTACCGAAATTGGTGCCAAGCCTCATTCTTACAACCAATGCCTGCTAAATGTTACATAATTGGTGGGGAGGTATGAGTTCCCAACTCATGAGAGGGCCATCCCCATCTAGGCCATTGGTAAGTATAAAAAATATATAAATTACTTGAAATTTTTTAATATTTTTACACTCAAACCAATGGCCCAGAGGGCCTAGGACATAAAGGAAATCCAATAGGCTCAACTATTTATAAAAGAATATCCCCTCGAGGAGAAAAGGAAAGAAAGGTTACATATGTCTTTCTTGTTTATAAAAATAAAGAAAGACAGAATAGCAATCAATAATTGAGCATAATAATATCAATGATCTCTATTAAAATCCAGATCCAGTATAAACCATTATACTAATTTTTTAAAGGAAAGCCAATAAATAAAGATAGCCCAGAGAATGAGACTCTTTATACTCATTTAAAAGTGTCTGAGGATTGTATATTAACGCTCATATGACACGTGACATATACAAATGCTTCACACTGAGCTACACTTTAAAAATATTACATAAATGAGATAGACATTAGCTTTACACTTTAAAACCATCCCAGCACCGACTCGGAATCACTGACCCAGGAGGAGGTATTCCCTTGCTTTTCACTATAAAGCCGGTGATATAAGGGAACACCATCCCCACTTCCCCTTGCGCTGGGTCAGTTCACCACAGAACGAAGAGGGCAGCAGGACAGAGTCACTGCTGGAACAGAACACCTACATAACTATAGCTGTAACTGTTTAGTGGACGACATTCTGAGCAACAGATAATGGACCTAAACATCTAAGGTCGCCGGAAATAGACTCTATATTTCTAAGATAAAAGTTAGTGAAGGTAGAAGGCTGTGTCCAGTAAGCAGCCTTCATAAGATCCGTAATAGCAATACTGTTAGAATAAGCCCAAGATGTAGACAGTGCTCTAACTTCATGAGCTGAAATCTTAAGCACTTACTACTGATAGGAAGATAAACTCTCATAAGCAGTACGAAAAGCTAATTGAATCCATCTAGCAATAGAATGAACCAAAATGTCCCTTCTATTGGGAATTAAAGACAGAAAGAAGAGTTTTCATCCCTTTCTGATAAACTCTGATCTGCGTTAATAAATACGCATAGCTCTATCTGGACACAACAAAGGTCTACGGCCATCTGAGGATGGAAGAGCCTTAATGATAATAGGCTCAGGATACTTATAAGGAGCCTGATTCTTAGCCAAAAATCCCACATTAGTAGTTAAAGTAATAGTATTACGAATACTACAATAATGAGAATCATCAATAGACAAAGCATGAAGCTCACTAACTACAGTTAAAACTAGAAGTCCTGTCATGAAATGCGCACAAATAGCACGTTGATATGCGCATTAATGTATGCGTTATGGCCCCAGTAAAGCTATCAAATTCTGTACAAGCAATGTTTCAGCCAATGGACCTCCGGGTAACCCGGAGGTCCATTGGCAGAAACATTGCATGTGTTTGCTATGAGTAACCAGGAGAACCTGCCGTGCTTTGGATGCGTTTCGATATGGCAATTGCATGCAATTCCAACGCGCAATTAAGCCTAGATAAGGCCACACAAAGCAGATCTTCTGTTTCTCAGGCCATTATTTGTGAAATTGCATGTGGGCGAGCGTTTTTTTATTTTATTTTTTATTTCAGTAATTACTTCTTAGCCATCAAAAGTTCATGTTCTTGGTTCAAGTTTTCGGCCTCATAATCTACAGAATACCAAGGGTGGTGGTGTATTTCATCCCTTGAGTGCAAAAAGGCTTTGCAATGCTAAAGCATTGCAAAGCCTTCTTGCACTCAAGGGACAAATTCATCAATTGTTTTAACTTAAGTAAAATATCAGACTTAAATCATTTAATTTTAATTTTTTTTAAGTTTAAATTGGTTATAAAAAGAGAGCACGCGGCAGCCAAAAGGACCATGCGGGAGGGCCTGAGAAACAGATTTTTTATTTTTTTAGGCCTAAGCGCACTATTCGCGACAGGACTTCTAGTTTTAACTGTATTCTTGCGGAAGGAAAGGCTAAGACAAAAGTGGTTTTGTATGACAAAAACTTGAAGTCTACAGTGTTCAAAGGTTCAAATGGAGCTTCTTTAAGCTTCAAAAGAACCCAAGCCAAATTCCATTTAGGAATTAACCTAAGGGTTCTAGGACTATTTATCACAAAGTTTTTAACTAACTTAGATAAAGAGATATTCGATCCAATTTCTAAGCTATCATGATGGGCATAAGTGTCTGATAGCATAGACCTATAACCCTTAATAGTGACTGGTTGCAGTTTGACGACGTCAAACAAGCAGACCAGAAAATTAGCAATGTCTGGAATGGAGGGATCATATATATCCACAGAGTGATCCCTACACCACTGGCGAAAGACCTTCCACTTAGCAGCATAATTTAGTGAAGAGGAGGTCCTCCTGCAGTTAGAAATTGCATCCACTGCTCATCCTGTAAAACGCTTACTGTGCAAGAAGGACCGCACAACAGAAATTCGTGAAAGTTGTGACCTTGCGGATTGTGGTGAAGCGAGCACAATCTCCCCTGCAACATAAACATCTATCGACTGATCCTTATACAAACGACAGAAAACCTTCCACTTTGCCGCATAATTTAGCGAAGAGGAGGTCTTCCTAAAGATAGAAATTGCGTCCACTGCTTGTCCTGTAAAGCACTTCCAATGCAAGGACCGCTCAATGGAATTACATGAAGGTTAAGGCCTTGTGGGTTGTGATGCAGTGTGCGAGATTTCCCCTGAAAGAGAAGGTCCTCCCGTGGAGGAAGCTTCCGAGGAATGTCCCATAACAGACACCAGAGTAGATTTATCCATGGTTTCTGGGACGACAGAGATGCTACCAACAGTATCTTGCAGTGCGATTGCTTGATCTTTAGCAAGATCTGTTGAATCAACAGAGTTGGGGGACATGCATAACCTATCATTCCGTCCCAAGATGTTGAGAGAGCATCTACTGCAAACGCTCGAGGATCTGGACATGGCGACACATACGTCTGCAACTGATTGTTGAGATGTGTCGCAAACAAGTCTATCATTGGTCGATCCCATTGGCAGCAAATCTGATTGAATACTTGCTTGTTGAGAGTCCATTCCGATGGCAACATGCAACCTTTCTGGGAGAGCGAGTCTGCAATAATGTTCAGATGACCTGGTATATGACGGACTGAAAGAAGAACATGATGTTCTAAAACATACAGAAGAATTTGTTCGTTAGATCGAATAACGGAATCGAATGAGTGCCTCCTTGGTTCTGAATGTACGCTACTACAATCGAATTGTCTGACAATATCTGAACATGAGAATTGTGAATAATGTTCATCCAATGACATAGCGCTAGCCATATTGACATCATTTCTTTGATGTTTATATGCTTGTTCAGGAACTCCTGGTCCCAAAGACCCGGGCACTTCGAGTTTGTTGGGCTCATTGTCGCGTCCCAACCTGACTGATGCGCGTCCATCATAATTGTAAAAGCCAGATCCGGCAGATGCAGTAGAATTCCCTGAGCCAACCACTGAATGTCTGCTCAAATCTGAATCCTTTGTTTTACTTGTTCCGTTAACACAATGTTTGATTCGAGTGAATGAATCTTCACACTCCAAGTTTGAGTAAAAAATATCTGGAGTGGACGTGTACACAAGTGGCCCATTGGAATTAGATCCGCTGCTGCTCCACACAACCCCATCAGTTGCATGAACTCTCTCGCTGTTACTGCATCTGAGTGTAGACAAAAGCAGGCATAACAACTGACTAACTTCGCTCTGGGTAATGGAAGACGAACTAGATTGTTGTGAGTTTCGAAGGTCATTCCCAAGTGAATGAACGACTTGGACAGAGCTAGATCCGACTTCTTTTCGTTTACTATGAAATCTAGACATCGGAGCAATTGAAGCAGACTCTGAACATCGTTCTGAAGAACCGTCTTGTTGCTGTATCTCTGAAGAAGGTCATCCAAGTAGACCGATGTTACCGCAGATGAATGAGCTCAGAAATATGCCATTACCAAGTTCATTATTCGAGTGAATGCGCAGGGTGCTAGATTGAGTCCAAAGCACATCGCTCAGAACTGATAAACAACCCCTAGGACAGCGAACCATAGGTACTTTCTGAATGATGGATTTACTATGACATGAAAGTATGCGTCCTTTAGATCTATGCTTGATGCTTAATCGTCCAATCGAATGCTCGCCCTTACTGATCGAATGGTCTCCATATAGAACTTTGGAGCCACGATCAGTTTGTTTATCCACCTCAAATCTATAACTGGATGGAACGAGCCGCCTGGCTTCAGTACCAAGAACAGGTGACTGTAAAAACCTAGGGATTCCTGGTTTTCCACGACCTCAATTGCATTCTTCTCCAAAAGAGATTGCACCTCTGATAGAAGATAATCTCTTTTTTGAAGATTTGAAGGAAGCTGAGTCCAGCGTGGACTTCGTGTTAACGGAGGTTTTTCTCGGAAAGATAGCCTTAGGCCTTCCGCGATAACCCCTCTTACCCATTGGTCATCTTTATTTGACAACCAATTGGTCAAAACTTTGTTAGCCTTCCACCCACCTGACCGCAATAGAGGTCCTGACCATCACCTCCTGGACCTGCGAGTCCTACGGGGAGAGAAACTACGTCCTCAACCGCCGACCTAGGGACGTCTGACTGGTTATCTCGGCCAGAACCACGTCCCCTACCTGAGTCGCTACTCTGACTGTCTCTAGAGTGAAAGCCTGAGGATTTCTCATATCCTTTGGAGGAGCTTCCCTTGGATGAACTTGAAGTAGAAGCTCCTGCTTTACTCTTTTCTGCTGAGTCAGGTTTTTTAGAAACCGACTTTAGAAGCAGAGTTTCTGAAGCTTTCTCAGTAATCAGATCATAGATTAACGAAAGCGAAATAGAAGGTCACTGGAAACCGGAGCGACTCTAAGAGAGTTTTTCACCTTAGAATCCACCATAGTGGATGAAGCCAGGGCTGTGTCACGTCTAACCAACTCTAAGTTAGCCACTGATAGGAAAGAGTTGTATGTGGAATAAGCTATAGCCCTGGAAAGAACTCTTAAAGAGGTATGTATGTCCTCGAATTCTTTCCCACAGTGACGTTGTGCTAATGCTCTAGTACGGTGATCTGTGTATGACAGGGCTTCTAGGTTCGCTCTATTAGAAGAAATCGTAGTCTTCATAGTACTAGAGTGAATATTAAAAGACGCAGGAAGAAACAAATCCAAGTCCTCAGCCTGATCGTCTAAATGCAGAGGAACTCACGAGATGCCTGGACCTGCCATTGTAAATTTATTTCTGCTATTGATAAATGGCAGATCCAGAGCACGTGAAGATAAGAAACTGTATTTCCTTGCACTCGAAGCTAAATTGAATATAGCATCATTAAGCAAGTCAAACGTCCGAGAGACATTGCTGAACTGTACCAGGTAATCAGGAACATCCTCCTTAACATGGCCAAAAAGTCAAAATCCTGATGCTATCAGTCTCTTATCTTTGGTCGCAGCAATCTGATCCGACAGAACAGTGTTTGGAAGGTTTTGACGGATAAACTTTATCGCCATCTTATGTTGTTCCGAAAGGGAAAAATCCAGATCTGTAATTTCCCTTTCACCAGCAGATGAGATTCTTGGTCATCCCTGACTGTGCAAAGGAACGAACCGACTCAGCTTCATCTGACAGTTCATGATCAGAAACTGTTGTAGGATGTTCCTGAGGTTGCTGGGATCGATGCTGCAATAAGCTGTGCAATTTGCGACAGACAGCAAGTCCGTCACGGAGGCCTGTGGTGGTGCGGATTTCTGATGTTTAGCCTCTGGTAGCTCCTGGGATGGTGTGTCTGGCATAATCCTCTTATGTGAACGTCCCGACTGATGAGGCCTCGTGTCCCTGGCTATTGGATGGAGTGACCTTGATGACAATGAATCCTTCAACGGCAATGCAGGCTGGATCTCTGTGGTCACATAGCCAAGGTGTGGTCGTGTGTACTGATGCAATGAAGAAGAAGCTGATAGACTAGCCGGCCCCGGTAGTCTATATGACGGAGCGTCCCGGACAGGAGGTGCGGACGTATGCTCCGACTGACAGATGTTATGAACAACAACTTCCGCCCCCAGATGTTGCTGTAAGAGAGAGGGACCTCTCTCGCTCGCGGTCCAGGAAGACCTGGACGAGCCGACCGCCAAACTGACTGGCTTCCTCTGTTCTGTCGTCGCAGGGTGTGCGTGCTCCGAGATTATAGTGCTTGCAACATCCTTTTTCCTTTCCTTGACCGCTACTGACATACCCGGTGTCACACCACCCATAATCTGCGTGATAGATCGACCGGTTGAGCTAGCTATTTATTTATTTTATTTATTGGTGTTAAAGGTCTCATACTTATGCATAACCTATCAATTGACAGTAACAGTTTTATGGGTGGAGGAAGAGGGAGTACCCAGACAGAACCACCGAGCAACGATGAGCAGCTATCAGCTCTCCAACATCGTAACTCTGAACTCTGCACCGCGACAAAGGCAGGGTTAGATTGGTTGAAGACATGAGCACCATTGATGTGCAGTACGCCTTAGTACACAGCGTCATCGTGCCCCCATGTCGGCAATCAGGGTTAAGTACCTTGCTCAAGGACACAATGCGGGAGCGCCAAATCAGTCGCTGAAATGGTCACCCATCCAACTACTAACTGCGCTCGACGTTGCTTAACTTTGGTGATCTGATGAGAACTGGTTACCGCGATGCCACCGTTGAGCTAGCTGGCGACCAGGATGTAAATCCCATATTCTGAGATCTAGGCCCTTGTCTGATTTCATTGAGCACTTTTGCCACTAGCTCTTCATTAATTTGTTACGACGGCAGCACACTACCAGACGATATCATGGAAACATCACCATATTCTTGTTCCTCTGAAAAAGAAACTGAAAAACTAGAGTGACCTTGTGGTGAGAGAACAGGCATCGATCTCTCACCACTAACAATGTACCGTGACACACGTCTCCAACGTTTGTCATCCCAATTGGCACAAACAGAACAAGAGTTAGTGCGAGTACAATGACTACAGCAAACACGATGATCTTGAGAATCTGAGGAAGACTTCCTTGATTTACAATTTGAACAATATTTTTTCATTATATCAGAAAGAAGAAATTACTGAATTAAAAAATAAAATAAAAAACGGCTCGCCCGCATGCAATTTTACAAATAATGGCCTGAGAAACAGATGATCTACTTTGTGTGACCTAATAATACAATCCATTAAACAAAATTTCGAAATCATAATTGATAAAAAAAAAAATTAAAAAAATTTTGACATGAGTCCAAGTTCCCAAAGGGAACGATGAGCCCAGATGGTTCCAAAAAAAGCCAAAGTGTGGACAAAAGTTTTCTTTAAACTAGAAAATTAATGTTACACTTCTGGAGTATAATAATGTATCTCATTACATACCTAACACTACAGAAGACAAGGAATTACTGATAGAAAGTAACCGTTGTCAATGTAAACAAAAATCTATATAAAACAAAATTTCGAAAAATAATTGGTAAAAAAAAAAAATTCAAAAAATTTTGACATGAGTCCAAGTTCCCAAAGGGAACGATGAGCCCAGATGGATCCCCAAAAAGCCTAATTGTGGACAAAAATTTTTCTTTAAACTAGAAAATTAATATTACACTTCTGGAGTATAATAATGTATCTAATTACATACCTAACACTACAGAAGACAAGAAATTACTAATAGAAAGTAACCGTTGTCAATGCAAACAAAAATCTATAAAAACCGGAAACTAGACTCCAGGCACTAATACAACATGGCCCAAAATCAGAAACAGATTCTTAAATAACTATCCGATGCATGGCAGAATCTTAATCAGAAGAAACTGTGATACATCAGATGGTAGATGCAAGAGCAAATATGCCAAAACACCCCAAGGGTGAGGATGTAACCATGGGGACATACAGAATAAACATTCTGTTACCAAGTTAAACTCCCAAGTAGGACTGTCACGATTTTTTAATTTCGGAATCGATTAATCGTCGCAAATAATCGACGATTAATCATACCTAAATGACCCCCCCCCCCCCTCCTCTCCCTCTCTTTGAAGTCGATAAAAATGAAGTTCAAGTCAGTTGACCTACCTCAAGGAAACAATGAAGACGATCCTTTTTAGGTGCATTCAAAGCTTTGATGTTCTGAACTTTTGAACCGTCAGTGTAATAATCAAGACCGGTCAGCAGTTGCGAAGTTCGCAACTGCTGACCGGTCTTGATTATTACAATGACGGTTCAAAAGTTCAGAACATCAAAGCTTTGATGAATGTACCTGGAAGACTATTGCTTCCAACAGTGTCTTGGGGTTTAACATCGATGTTCTTAACTCTTTACCTTTAGAAACAATAGTTTTTTCATCAAATTTTCTTTTAATTATTAAACGTCTAAAACGGGATACAATTTACCGATTATTCAACAATGAAAAATACTAATCGATTTCGCCGTGACTGATCAACAGTTGATTAATCATGACAGCCCTACTCCCAAGAAATTTTCAATAAAAAAATTTCAAAAAAGGTTAAAAAAGCATGGGAGCTTAACTAGGGGGGTTTCTTGGAAGGAGAGCGAGGAAACACTTATCAAACAGTGGAATTTTCATAGCAAGAATGAAAACATCAGGCCCATGTCCCGAAATCAGGGAACATGAAATAATTTATAATAAAAATTATAAGTTACAGCCCTGAACACATCCAACCACTGTTTCATCCTCTCATCCTCTTAATGCAACCTTGAATCCACCATTTTATTCATTACTTTGTGTCTGGCATCATATACACTGATATTTTCAAGCACAGAAGTCAGAGATATGTTCCTGAGAAAAGGGCCAAACAAAGAATGAGGCTTGGTGCCAATTTTGGTACTTCCTTGACACTGCGCATGTGCAGTAGGTAAAATTATGAAAGACTATATAGGACACCAGTTTTTTGATTTTGGATGCAAATTTTGGGGATTTGGGGGGCAAAATTTGTGTTTGGCCCTGAATATTTTAGAGTTAGTAACAACTATGTCTGGGCCATTGGTTACAGTATAAAAATACACTCCTTCCTGTCCCAAGGTGATAACAAAGGTGATGTGTTCCATGTTACTAAACATTCATTCCAAAATTTATTCAAATCAGAACCTTCATATAGAAGTTCTGTACAAAAAACTGATTGTACCTAATTTTGGTACAAAATGGCCACTGGAAGCCATCTTGAATTTTGTACCACACCCCAAAACACTCATTCTTGTCTCAAGGTGATAGCAAAGGTACCCAAGAAGTTTCGAGAAGATCGGTTCATGAATAGAGCCGCTAGCCCGATCCGTATTGACATGTGCACTTATTGTGTATAAGTAGCACTGAATAAATCAAAGTTCATCTAATTTGCATAATTTCTGCACTAGAAAAAACCTGTATTAAATGTGATGTATCCCATGGTACTAAACATTCATACAAAAAATTATTCAAATCAGAGCTTTCATATGGAAGTTCTGTGCAAAAATCTGATTGCACTGAATTTTGTACAAAATGGCTGCCAGTGGCCATCTTGAATTTTGGACCAGGCCCCAAAACACTTGTTCTCATCCCACGGTGATAACAAAGGTACCCAAGAAGTTTCGTAAAGATTGGTTCATAAATACGGCCTCTAGCCCGGGCTGTGTTGATGGACGCACAGATGGACGGATGACGGGTCATGACAATACCTCAAATTTGGCTTCGCCAAAGTTGAGCTAAAAATCCTGATATGCCGAATATGGATAACTCGAATAACTGGTATAACTCAAAGTAATTACCTGTCCCCAAATGAGAATGTCAGTGAAAATTACAATGGGATAACTCAAAGTCAATCGAAGTGTGAAGTTGTTTAAAATAGCCATTGTTTGGGTGTTGACTCATTTTGCGGAATTAGTGACAAATCAATTTAATGGAAAACAAACAACAGATTTATGAAAATCAGAATAGCCATTGTTTGGTGAATCAATTAGCGGAACAATAGCAGTGGTCAAATAATGGATTTCTGATGTTCCTGTATTTTGATACTGTTGGGGAAATAATGGGTCTGCAAATCATTAAAATAAACATTAAACCCTTGATTGAGTAATGTCCAAGCTAACGATGTTTAAATGATGTATGAGGCTTTCCTTCTAGGGCTGCACGGTATATCGATAAACCGATATGTACCGGTATTCAAACCAATATCGATTGAATACCGGTGTAATTACAAAAATATCGGCTTATCGTCATTATTTATTTACCCACAATTTAATTTTCAAGATGTCTTGAGTTTTTTAACTGTAGCCCCGAATGAATAATATTATCCCTTTATCCAAGGAATCGTCTCCTTGTGCCCTCGTAATATACAAATTCAGCAGTTGAAAAAATATTTTTTGAAAATTTCAACAAAACTATATCATGTGACCCCTCATTGGAACGAGCACGCTGAGCTTGTTCCAATGAGGGGGTCACATGATATAGTTTTGTTGAAATCTTTGGGGAAAATCTTTTGGGGAAAATCTGATAAATTAATTTTGAAAATAATAAATTCTGATATCGTCTGCATTGGGTAAAGATGTTTCGAACCGCATCATCAAGGCTTGCTAACTCATTCCGAGTCTCGATTGTGGTACTTGTGTTCATATATCTGAGCAGTTTTCGATATACCGTGGTATTTTTTGGAATACCGATACCGGTATTCAGTTTTGAATATCGTGCAGCCCTATTTCCTTCAACATTCATTTTGAAAAATAGAAACCTTAGAGGAGCAATATGCATCAGGCAAAGCGGTCAACAGTGAAAGAAAAATGCACACTTCATCTAAGCGAAAGTCAGTATCAGTGACAGGTGGAAATGGAGTCAAAAGAAAAATTAAGATGAAAAGTATTGATACAAAGAACGATGTCATACTTATGGCAGAGAATGGACAGAAATCTAAGCAGAAATTACAAAGCGATTTAATATTCCAGCCAACACTCTTTCAACTTGGATAAAAAAAGACAGCATCAAGGAATACATTTAGTGTTCAAAAGGGCACAGATGTCGTGGAGTACTTTTGAAGACACGGAGTGGTTTAAGCTTGTCAGAGACCAAAAACTGCCAATTTCAGGTCCAATGATGCAGATGAATTTGCAAAAACACTGGAAAGTGCCGAATTTAAAGCATCTGTAGGATGGCTGGGTAGATTTAAGGAGTGACATGGAATAACTTTCAAGAAAGTTTGTGGTGAAGCAAATGCTGTTGATATGAACTCACTCCAAATTGATGATTGGATCAGCAACGGAAAATTCTCTTGGAACAGTATCAAGCCAAAAAACATTTTCAATGCAGAGGAAACTGGCATTTTTTATCCTTTTGTTTGCCTTTGAATTTAAGAATGTTGACTGCCATGGTGGAAAACAAAGTAAGGGAAGACTAACAGCAATGGTGTGTGCTAACATGAATGGGGCAGATAAACTGACACTGTTGATCAATGGCAAATCGAAAAATCCATGCTGTTTCAAAAATAATTGGTCACTCCCTACAGAGAATAAAGCCAACAAAAAAGCCTAGATGACATCAAACATTTTTACAGTAAAACCTGTCATGAGAGACCACTGTCTTGAGAGACCACCTGTCTTGAGAGATCACATCTACCAGGCACCGATTGGTTTTACTCTATAATGGACCTGCTATGGGAGACCACCTGTCTTGTGAGACCACCTGTCTTGAGAGACCAATGTGACCTGGTACCAACTTGTATTTTTATGCCATAATCGAACTGTCTTGAGAGACCGCCCCTTTCAAGACTGAACCCAAGAGAAAAGCTTTTTACCTGTTCTGGAATTGGAAAAACCATTGTGTTTATACTAATATCGCAGAGGCCGTAGGTGTCGTGATGAACCGATTCCTTTGCAATAAGCTGGACTCAAGAGTTAATAAAAGAATTTCTGATTATATACAAGTTTATTTATAAACAATCCAATTCAGCGTCGCTCCGTTATATATTCAGTAGTTATAAAATATCACAATGTAAATTCACATTCTAGTTAACACAATCTATTACACACCCTGAAATAAATAATTAAAATGACATAAGTACCGATGCATAATAAAGTTGTGGAGGCTAACCCTTTAAACAAAAAGATGGAAAAGTAAACGATTCGTTGTTGATCCGCCTGCAGTGCAGCCAGGACTTAAAGTCCTGATTGAACTGCAGAAGGAACAACAATCAAAACGAAAATATAATACTTTTAAAACTCCTACCATATCGAGATGACTTAGGTCGTTTAGAATTTAAAAGATGTATTTCATGTTGTTTATGTATCCTCCATAACTGGTACTTATGTCAGCTCCTTCTAAATCCAAAACGTGATTCCTTCAAACAAAAGAATCTCCCGCCAGAACTGAACACAACTAACTACCGATCCACAAACCAAACCAAGGCAATCAACCCTTTATCTAACACAACACAAGATGCACAGAGCAGACGCGCAAGATAACTAGACCTAAAAACAAAATAATATTAGCAGATCTGACCTGCTAAATAAAAGCAAACTTATTAACAATCATTATAATTTCACCACTACCACACTAACATAATTAAAAGTATTAAAAGCTCTTAATTGGGTTTCAATTGCTAACTCATTACAGATTGAGATGTTTTTATAAGACCCCTGTGAAAAGATTAGGATTATTGCTGAATAAACAATTTCATACATACCTGAAATGTGACAGATAGGAATAAAAATAAATTTGTCTTGAAAATCTTTTTGTAACAAATTGAAATGGACTGTTATAAAAATTATAAAAATAAATTAGTGTTGAAAATCTTCAATGAAGATTTTCAACACTAATTTATTTTTATAATTTTTATAACAGTCCATTTCAATTTGTTACAAAAACTTCATAAAAAAGAACAACTACAAATTAGAAAAAATCCATTCTTCTCCATTTCTGAATGTTGTGGTTAGTTATTCACTGACTTGAGAAAACCTGAAACCTGTTATGAGAGACCACCTGTATTGAGAGACCATTTTTGTCTGGCCCAAAGGGTGCTTTCTCAAGACAGGTTCTACTGTACTGAGTGGGTTAAAAATGTGGACAAGAAGATGCAATGCCAGAAAAGAAAGATTGCTATCATAGCTGACATCTGTCCCACACATCCTCACACTGAAGGACGGAACTTATTTTCTCCCTCCCAATACAGCATCCAAGACACAGCCAATGGACCAGGGCATAATTAATAATTTGAAGGCACATTATAGGAAATGTGTGCTAATCATTACCTTCATACTGTTGATCAAGACTGAAATGACACTGTCTATTTTAGATGCCCTACATATAATGCACCAAGCGTGGAATTGCGTAACGCTAACAACAACTGCAGGTTTGTACTGCAATCACAAACTTTAGATGACAGTGACCCAGAAGATGATCTCCCTCTATCAAGGCTGGTTCAACATCGACTTGCACATGACAATATGCAGTTATTCATGGATGTTGATGAAGACATTCCAACTTGTTCTCACATGACAGTGGAAAACATTGTTGATGAAGTTAAAGCTTCAAAAGAAAGTGCAAATGTGGATGACGAAACTGACGCTAGTGGGGGAAAAGTAGAAAAACTGTACACTGTGGATAAGGCTCTGTCAGGGTGTGAAATTTTGAATTTTGAGGAGTTATCTCCAGGCTAGGCCAGATTCAGAGGAGCTTCTGAAAGAACTTTCAAAAATCAGTGACAAGTTCTCAAAAAAAACCAGTTCAACAATGGACATAACAAACAATCTGTCATTACAACATCTTCAATGTATATAAAAGAATGTCCGAGAGTTTCAATGAAGTCTGTTCACTGGTTTAAGAGGAGTTGTGGATAGCAGATGTGTACCACCCCCCCCCCCCACCTCCCCCACCTCCCATCCCAAAGATTAACACCCTTATAGCATAATGGACAGACAGATGGATGGATGAACGTATGTCGGAATATGAGAATATCTGAAAGAAAAATGGGAGGTGCACATCTTCAGTGTATGTAAAAGAACGTCTGAAAGTTTCAATGAAATCTGTTTACTGGTTTAAGAGGAGTTGCAGATGTGTACCCCTCCCACCCCCACCCAAAGCGTAACACCCTTATGGCATAACGGACGGGCGGACGTATGTCAGAATATGAAAATATCTGAAAAAATAGGAGGTATGTAAAAGAATGTCTGAGAGTTCCAATGGATTTTGTTCAATGGTTTAAGAGGAGTAGCGGATAGCAGATCTATACCCATCCCTACTAAAACCTGTTCAATGGTTTAAAAGGAGTTGTGGATAGCAGATCTGCACAGAATGTCAACTGAATTTGACAAAGTTCATTTTTCAATATGGGAAACTGTAAAAATAAAAATATCTGAAAAGAAAATAGGAGGTGAACATCTTCAATGTATGTAAAAGAATGTCTGAGAGTTTCAATGAAATCCATTCACTGGTTTAGGAGGAGTTGCGGATAGCAGATGTGTACATCCCTAAAGCGTAATGGATGGACAGATGTACGGACGTACGGACAGACATAGTGAACACTATATACCACCAACTTTTCAAGTGGGTGGTAAAAAGGTAAACAAGTTGTGAGTTAAGTTGTGATTTATTTCATCAATTACATGCTGTACAAAGCAAGGTACATCTCCAAAATCAGTTTCGTGTACAAACAATTTAGAAAGTCTGGAAGCTGAAATAAATGTTCCTGTAGATGCTGAGCATCCAAACAACGTAATGGTATCCCATTTTCCTTTGCTGATAAAACAATCAAATTATCCAAAACTCGAGGCCTCTTCAAAGAAAAGTGCCGAATGAGTTTGGAGAGAAAAAGATTACGACCGAGGCACTGTTTTCCCACATAAGAGAAAGTATCAGACAGCATAGACCGATAGCCCTTAATCGTAATAGGCTGGAGGCCCTTGGAGTCAAAAAGATATACCAGAAAATCCGCAATTTGAGCGATTGACGGATCACGGTAATCCACATTGTGATCTGCACACCAGCAGCAGAGAACCTTCCACTTCGCAGCATAAGTCACGCCAGTGGAATGTCGCCGCGATGCAGAAATGCACTCCACTGATCGACTCGAAAAACCTCTACGTCGGAGACTGGACCTGCTAAAAGACAGGCGTGAAGGGACAGGCTCGCCAGGTTGTTGTGATCATTCCTGGGATGACCCTGGGAAAGATGATCGCGACGTAGAGGTAGACGAATCGGCCGATCTGCCAACATAGGCTGCAGCAGATTGATCCACACCCTCTGTGGAGACAGAGGTGCAATCAGAATGATCCTGCAACTGCAAGCACGAATCTTCGCTAATACTTGAGGAAGAATCGGTGCAGGAGGGAAGGCATAGCCGATCCAACCTGTCCAGTAGGGACAGAGCGCCTACCACAAATACCAGAGGATCTGGACAAGGGGAGACAAAGGTCTCTACCTGATGATTCCAGCGAGTAGCGAAAAGGTCGACCTGAGGATGGCCCCACTGCTCGCAAATCGCCTGAAACACCGACCGATGTAGCATCCATTCGGTGGGAAGGACACTGTCGCGTCGGGACAGGGAGTCTGCTAGGACGTTGAGATGCCCGGGAATGTGTCGAATGGACACCCGAGCGTTTACATCCCGTACCAACAGAAGAAGGTCCCGAGATAGCCGATACATGGGAATCGAATGTGTGCCTCCTTGATTCCGAATGTAGGCCACTACTGTCGAATTGTCCGAAAGAAGTAGGACAATATAATCCGACAGGTGAGGGATCCAAAGCCAAAAACTCAACAGAAGAGCAAGGAGCTCCTTCTGGTTGATATGAAGGCCCACCTGCTCGCTGTCCCACTCGCCGTCAGTGGACAGACCGACAGGATCCAACGTCACACCCCAGCCCCGATCACTGGCATCCGCAGTAAGGATGCGTTCGGCCAAAGGAAGATCCAACAGAACACCCTGTGTCAGCCAGGTAACATCAGCCCAAGGGTGAAGGTGCCAATGATCCAACAGAAAGTGTTGGAGAGGTCGGACAAACGAGCGACCGAGCGGAATGAGATCTGTCACCAAACTGCAAAGGCCCAGCATCCGAAGGAAAGTCCTGGCCGAGACTGAGGAAGATTGAAGCAGGTTCCGAGTCAAGGCGGAAAGAATCATCGCCCGAGCAGGGGGGACCGACACTACATTGTGAAGAGTGTCGAAATCCATCCCCAAATGATGGAATCGCTGAGAAGGAAGGAGATCCAACTTCTCGCGATTGACTCTGAAACCCAGCGATGCTAGCAGGCAAAGAAACTGCCGGACATCTAACTCCAGAACAGCAGCATCATGGTGCCGCTGGAGGATGTCATCCAGGTAGGCTGATGAAGATCCCGAAACGAGAACCGAAGGTATTTCCGTGACGCCAGATGAATGGGTACATGGAAGTAGGCATCCTTCATCCTGGCAGCAAAGTCGCCCTGATGAACTGAACGTTGAACCGACCGGAAAGTCTCCATACTGAAACGAGGAGCGATTATGTACTCATTCAGGATACCCAGATCGATGACAGGACGAAATTGGCCGTTTTTCTTCGGCACCAAGAAAAGTATCGAGTAAAACCCCGGTGAAAGGGTGTTTCTGACCACCTCGATCACCCCTTTGGAGAGGAGACTGTCGATCTCCTGCACCAGAAGGTCCCGACGCAGAGAATCAGAAGGGACCTGAGTCGGGAGGGGCACCCGAGATAAACTGGGGTGCCGCTGGAAGGACAGTCGCAGACCGGATTAAATGACGTTGAGGACTGAAGGGTCCGACGTTGTTTCTGTCCAATGGTTGAAAAGAGCGACAGCCTTCCTCCGACTGGAGGCGAATCGAGGTGAGCACCTTCACTTGCAGCCTCGATGAGGCCCCTGAGAGGAGAAACCACCTCGGGAACTAACAGAGTCCTGAGACTTTCCTGTCTGAGGCTGCCAGCGAGCCTGGCCACGTCGGCGCTTCTTATGTGCAGAAGGAGCAGAAAGAGCCGAAGGCACAGCCGACGTCGCCGATGAGGCAGACGCAGCAGCATGCTTGACGGGCCTGGAACGACCACCACCCGCAGCAGCAGGTTGGTCCAGCTGTCGCAGCAAAAGCTGGTCCTTCGAATGACGAAGAACTTCACCACAAACAGCTTCCACGGAACCATGGAACAACTGAGGTCCCACCAAAGAGGCAGACCTCAGAATAGCACGCAGCTCAGAAGGAAGGGATGGAGAAGAATCCAACACCGCATCCCGGCGTGCCAGCTCCAAATTAGCTGTGTTACAGGCGTGAGCGTGTGTCAAGTTCATGAGAGCCTGTGACAAAACGCGGAAAGGTGCTTGAGCATCATCAAACTCCCCTGGTGGAAAATATTCAGCCCGGGCAGTGACGACATGGTCCGCGAGAGATAACATACCCAGCATCTCTCAGGACAGGCCTACCATAGACTACCGACTCGGGAGAACTGCCGACTTAGGCTTAGTTAACCCGAGGGAAGATGAATCTTCATCCACAGTAGTCATCCCTTGGAAGAATGGTGGACAGACGTAATCGTAAAAACGAAACCGCGATGGAGGCAGAAAGGCATCAGCTCTAGAAAAGAAGGAACCCTTGAGGGCCTTAGAACGCATTTTGGCGTCTAAGCCCTTGAAGGACTCAACAACCTGAGCCGACTGCAGAGGACGCAAAGCCCCAGAGCTAGAAGGCTCAACAGGGTTACGGCGCTCCACAGTGGACCACGGCCGGACGGTCACAGATGGCTGGTCTGAAGGTAGAACGTCCGGCAATAAGCCGAAGACGAAATCCAAAGCCTGCCCCAAGACTAAGGAGGGGGGCCCATCACCTTCCAAATAAGATTTCGTCATCCTCAGTAGCAGAGGAGACATAGCCCAACTCGGGCTGACCAGCAGAAACCTCCTGGGTTAGACTGAGCAGCATCCAAGGGGCCAGGCAAGACATCTCGGTGACCGACCAAAGGAGGTTGTGCCTCAGGAGGCACAGGGAGGGGTTGCCAGAAAGCAACCAGGTGAGCGCCAAAACGGCCTGACGCAGGTCACCCTGAGAATCGGTCGCAGCAGCATCGCCCGACGAAGTGTCCTCCCAATGGACCCTTTTGGTAGAAGAACCCAAATCCTCAGAAGAGACTGGCGTCGAACGTCGATCGGCAGACAGAATAGGGATACGGTGAGAAGACACCGGAGGATAGTCCCGATTGTGACACCCAGGGGCCATCACTGACCTCTGCGAAACAGAAGGTCCTGCCTGCAAATCCTCAAAAAAGCCCGACGGCGCACGTCAATTGGTAGCTGGACCTAGGACACGGTGAGAGGACACCGGCGGATTGTCCCAAGAATGACAGGAACCTTCATTGGCCTCTGTGCAGCAGACGGCCCCAACTGCCCATCCTCTAAGACCGACGACAAGCATCGATCGACACCCAGACTCGGAACACAGTGAGGAATCACCGGAGGAAAGGTCCGAGAGTGACAGCTAACCGGGGCTGTCACTGACCTCTGCCGAACAGCAGGCCCTGGATGCCAAGGTCCCAACCCCATCCTGCTAGTCGGCACACTAGCAGAGAAAGGAGGAACAATAAACGATTCACTCGAGGGGCGAGGAATCGCTGCCGAAGCGACTGACCGGCTCAACTGACTAGGAGCAAACCAAGCCAGATGAGGCGGAGCAGACAGCAAACCCACACAGCTTCGCCGCGAAGCTAGGGGAGGCTGAGAGCTCACAGACACACCAACAGATACAGCCTCGGTCCCCCAAGACAATAGACCATCCCCAGAGGAGATGGAAGAGCCACCATCATACAGAATAGGATCTGTAGTAACAACTTCCTCGGCAACTGTCGACGGCATAGGAGGCAGATCGGAGAGGGTCACCGAGTTGACCTCGGAGAAGCTCTCTACGAAAACAGACGCCTCAAGAGTGACATCAGAAGAGAAAGAGACCACGGTCTCCCCATCAGGTATCACTGAACTAGCACCGTCAACAGTTGCAGAGGAACTCGCAACAGAAAAAGACAGATCAGAATCCTGTGTGACAGAGTCACCATGTGCACCAGCAGAAATGTCTGCTATGGCACGGCTACCCTCACCCCGAGAACGAGGGGTTCTAGCTCTGGATAGAACCACCTTGTTAACAGAAGCCCAGAATTTTGAAGACCAAACCCCACAAATACCACATGATTGGGCCAGAGAACAATTGTTGCAAGTGACACATGTGGAATGAGAGTCGTCCACATGTTTCACTTGCAAGCAAGAGGTACAAGGAATAGTCTTTGGCATAATGAGAATGACAATAATGGAATCAGGTTCCCCACGGACGGAAAACAGAACAAAGGTCGTGTTCACACATGGGGAAAAAACAAGATTAAGTGTGAAGAAACAAGCAATAATGATCAAAAATAACATTAAGGCCACACAAAGTATATCTTCTGTTTCTCGGGCCATTATTTGTGAAATTGCATGCGGGCGAGCGTTTTTTTATTTTATTTTTTATTTCAGTAATTACTTCTTTGCCATCAAAAGTTCATGTTCCTGGTTCAAGTTTTAGGCCTCATAATCTACAGAATAGCATGGGTGATGGTATATTTCATCCCTTGAGTGCAAGAAGGCTTTGCAATGCTAAAGCATTGCAAAGCCTTTTTGCACTCAAGGGACAAATTCATCAATTTTTTTAACTTGGGTAAAATATCAGACATAAACCATTTAATTTTAATTTTTTTAAGTTTAAATTGGTTATAAAAAGAGTGCATGCAGCAGCCAAAAGGAGCATCCGGGAGGGCCTGAGAAACAGATTTTTTATTTTTTAAGGCCTAAACAATAATAATTTTGATAGCTTGACAAAAGGATACAAATTCAATTGCACGCAATAAGTTGTTCACGAAGAAACAGCTAAGTAGAGCACAAGTCACAAAAATTTCCGACCATGTACAAATGGTGGAAATAAAAGGAATTGACATCACGGTTGCTGCGCATGCGATCGGAAAATGCAAGAGCTGTGCAGAGTGAGTACCTGTAATTTCGAGCGCTGGTCTCGCTCGACCCTTTTTTCGATCTTTTTTGTGCTTTTGCAATCTAGTACTTTTCCAGCTTGTTTGGAAAAGTTTCTAAAAACTTGAGTTAGTTCCGAAGTAGGGCTTGCACTTATGTTACAGCCAATTGTAAACAATTGTGAGTAGGTTGGAAAGAAATGCAAAGAGAACGTTACGAAGGTTTCGTAGAACAAATTTTGAAACTTTCAAGAAGCTACAGCCACGCATTTTGTTGCTACTTTAGATGGCCAACTGACAGTGGTATTTCTTCAATACAGATGTCCAATGAGCCCCTACCCCCACCCCCCATTTCCTTGCACCCAGCACCTTTCAGTGGAGTCCAAATATGGGCTTCTAGCACTCAATCCCATATACACTACAGTAGAACCTGTCTTGAGAGACCGCCCTTTGGGCCACACAAAAGTGGTCTCTCAAGACATGTGGTCTCTCATAACAGGTTTCAGGTATTCTCAAGTCAGTGAATAACCAACCACAAAATTCAGAAATAGAGAAGAATGGATTTTTGTAATTACTTTGTAGTTGTTCTTTTTTATGAAGTTTTTGTAACAAATTGAAATGGACTGTTATAAAAATTATAAAAATAAATTAGTGTTGAAAATCTTCAATTTATTTTTATAATTTTTATAACAGTCCATTTCAATTTGTTACAAAAAGATTTTCAACACAAATTTCTTTTTATTCCTATCTGTCACATTTCAGGTATGTATGAAATAGTTTATTCAGCAATAATCCTAATCTTTTCACAGGGGTCTTATAAAAACATCTCGATCTTTAATGAGTTAGCAATTGAAACCCAATTAAGAGGTTTTAATACTTTTAATTGTGTTAGTATAACACAATGGATTTTCCAATTCCAGAAAAGGTAAGAAGTTTTTGTCTCTCTCAAGACAGGTTAATTATGGCATAAAAATACAAGTTGGTACCAGGTCACAGTGGTCTCTCAAGACAGGTGGTCTCTCAAGACAGGTGGTCTCCCATAGCAGGTCCATTATAGAGTAAAACCAATCAGTGCCTGGCAGATGTGGTCTCTCAAGACAGGAGGTCTCTCAAGACAGTGGTCTCTCAAGACAGATTTTACTGTAAAGTTAAAATACCAAAATTCCAAGCAGCAAATCTTTTGCATAATGCAATCAGCAATTTATCCAATTTACTCTTGTTAGACAGAGCACATCGAGGTCAGTCCAACAAGACTGAATTTGTTAAATTTCTTGATACCACACCAGGGAATAATTCACTTTCAAAGTTATACATAGTAAATTGTCTTACAGTAAGGCCACACAAAGTAGGTCTTCTGTTTCTCAGGCCATTATTTGTGAAATTGCATGCGGGCAAGCGGTTTTCTATTTTATTTTTTATTTCAGTAATTACTTCTTAGCCATCAAACGTTCATGTTCTTGGTTCAAGTTTTAGGCCTCATAATCTACAGAATAGCATGAGTGGTGGTGTATTTCATCCCTTGAGTGCAAGAAGGCTTTGCAATGCTAAAGCATTGCAAAGCCTTCTTGCACTCGAGGGACAAATTCATCAATTTTTTTTAACTTCAGTAAAATATCAGACATAAACCATTTAATTTTAATTTTTTTTAAGTTTAAATTGGTTATAAAAAGAGAGCATGCGGCAGCCAAAAGGACCATGCGGGAGGGCCTGAGAAACAGATTTTTTATTTTTTTAGGCCTAAGTAGAAATGTAGTACTTTTTCTAATGATTGTATAGGATTGTATAGCAATTTTCAATTTTCAGAAATTAGTCAAGAAATTTTTTTACTGTACAACAGAATATATTTCTTTGAAATTTTTTTACTTATATCAAAGCATATGAAAATTTCTGCAAGTGGCACAACCTACTTCATTTTGCCATCATATCCTACATGACACTGTGTTGCAGTTTGGGCCATAGGTGGTATATCATCCCTTGAGTGCAAAAAGGTGCCATCTGCAATGCATCAGCATTGCAGATGGCATCTTGTTGCATTCAAGGGATGATATATAATACATTGAATTTGGAATTTCTTTTCAAAACTGTTTTGTTTTTGACCGTGTTACCACCAGTAGAAGATATTGCTTATAACTGTAATTGACCTCTATTTGTAAGTGGTTTATGGGATCAGTTTGGCTCAGTCAAGCTCACATTCTTCACAGCCACCAGTTATGATTAATGGATAATTATCCAATCAAAATAGGTTTAACATGACCTTGACTCGAGCTTCAAATACAGCTGAGCTTTTTGTCGACCAACATTTGCGAGAAATCTGTCAAAATCCACAAGTAATAGTGACTGTTAGTTTGTCACAACTCAGATGATTCTGTTCCTCCATCATTATGAGAAGCATATTGGCCAGGAAACTGCATGACGAATGACTGTTACAGACAACTGAGTATAACTATGCTTGGATTGAAATGCTAGTGTTGATTTTTGCTAGTGTTCCTGATGTGGGGCATCACTGAAAATAAAGCAAGAGGCCCCAAGGGGCCTTAATCGCTCACCTGATAAAGTGATTCAATGAAGTATTAGGGGTCACATTCAGTTAGTAATGGTTCAACGCTATTGAGGAATGAAGTTATGAAATTATTCGTACCTTTGGTGTTCATGTGAGATGATTATTATCATAGGTCTTCCTGACTTCTTCCAATTTTATGAGCTGTAGAAAAGCATTGCCAAACGCCCAGAGGTTGTTATGTCACTACAGTTTGAAAGGCAAATTTTAAGGAAAAACACTAAGGAATGGATTTGAACAAACATGAACCTAACCTGACACCCCCACCCCCCCTGCCCTAGAGAGCCCAAGTATTAAGCCAAGGACTCAAAATTGAACAAACATGAATCTGATCCCCCCTGGAGATGTTATATATCAAATATTAAATAATCCTGACTGGTGGGTTTGAAGAAGATGAATTTTAAAGAAATCTCATCATATTGCACTACGTTAAACTTTGGTACAAATGGAGAGCACAAATATTAACACAGGGACCTGATTAGCACAAACCTGAATCTGCCCCTCCCCCCATACTAGAGATGTTGCATACCAAATATCAAAATATTTTCACTGATGGATCTCATGAAGAAGTCTTTTAAAGAATATTTCTCAATGCACTAAGTTAAACTTTGGACTCCTATAGAGAACACAAATATTATGCCAGGGACTCGATTTGAACAAACTTGAATCCGACCCACCTAGAAATGTTGTATACCAAATATGAAAGGATTCTGACTGGAGTATCTGAACAAAAAGATTTTTAAAGAAATTTTCTCATACTGCACTAAGTTCATATTTGGGCTCCCATAGGGAGACCGAATATTAACACAGGGATTCAATGTGAACAAAATTGAATCTGACCCCCTAGAGATGTTGCATACCAAATATCAGAAGATTCTGACTGGTGGATCTGAAGAAGAAAACTTTTAAAGATTATTCCCAACACTGCACTTACCTGGCCTCCAAAGGAAGCCCAAGTATTAAATGACGGACTTGATTTGAACAAACCTGAATCTGACCCTTGTAACAATGATGTATACAAAATATTAAAATATTCTTGTGGTTCTGCAGAAGATGTTTAAAGCTTATTCCCCATATTGCATTAAGTTTTGATTCAGGCTCCTGGATTGACCCCAGATCTGAACTGAGGGGCTTTCCTTGAACACACTTGTATCTGCCCCACCTCCCCCCCTCTCCCCCTATGGATGCTGTATACCAAATATCAAAAGATTCTAATCAGTGGTTCGGGAAAAGAAAATTTTAAAAACATTTTGCAAATATGCAAATATGGGCATTTGAAAATATTTCTATTTTTGGCTCTTGGGGTTCCCATGGGGACACAGGAATTTCTTTTTGCATGAATCAAGTACTTATGATTCAGTAACATCACACACCAAATTTGGTTCAAATCGGACCATCAGTTCAGAATACAGAAATTTCGGGTGGGGCCCAAAATCTTGCCCCTCCCATTATGAAGGCAAATATTCCTCCAAGAACTTTGTTTGAACATACTTGATTTTACATCTCAATAGGAAGCTCCATACCAAAATATCAAGTCATTCTACCCACTGGTTCATGAGAAGAAGATTTTGAAAAAATTGAAAAAAATTAGGAGCATTTCCCCCACACCCTCCCCATAGAGAGTTGCAACTTTATTTGAACAAATCTTAAATGACATATGATAAGGACCATGCATATCAAATTTGGTTCAATTCAGCTCAGTGGTTTAGGATGAGAAGTCGATAATGTAAAGTTAACGCCCCACGCTGGATGGACAGAAAGTGAATAGTACAGCTCCCTTTGAGCTTTGCTCAGGTGAGCTAAAAATGCACCGCAACAAGGCTCACATGAAATCACAGATGTTTTACAAGCGTAAAATAAAGACTTGAGTGCCTTTGTGCTGATCAAACTGGACAAACATCTCATAACTTTATCTTTTTTTCTTTACATTTCAGCTGTACATGGTATTCAAAGTTTCAATAGCCACAGTAATATAAGACACAAATTATTATCACACAGTACGTGAAGAGTGTATTATCACTAAAACACCTGCAGAGAGGAGATTCCACCCAACCAATAATTGCAAATTTGTTGCAAAGCATAACCAGCACAAGCAAAGTTTCAGCCAATGGACCTCCGGGTTTAACCCGGAGGTCCATTGGCTGAAATATCACTTGTGTTTTTTTGTCGATATGTACAAAATTTGAAAGTTATAGCTTGGGTGATAACTCCACTCCGTGGGTGATTTAGTTACAATCCACTCTCCACGTACTGTACAGCAGATACTCAGTCAATCTCAGCTATCCTTGTTTGGATCTGAGGCCAATATTATAAAACTTTTACAATTCTATTTTCTGGAATTGTATTTTCTAGTTATGCCTTTAACCCTTTACCCAACGCAGACGATATCAAAATTTATTATTTTAAATATCATTTTTTAAATTTTTTCAAAAAATTTCAACAAAACCATATCATGTGACCCCTCTTTGGAACAAGCTCGACGAAAAATAATATTTTTTCAGCTGCTGAATTTGCATATTACGCAGGCGGATGCGGGTGATTCGTTGGGTAAAGGGTTAAATGTGTTGAAATGAACCATTAGCATTTTCAAAGATGTGGCAATTAGGACTGTCATGATTTTTTAATTTAGGAATCGATTAATTATCGCAAATAATCAATGCTTTAATCGTACCTAAATGACCCCCACCCCTCCTCTCCCTCTCTTTGAAGTCAATGAAAATGAAGTTCAAGTCAGTTGACCTACCTCAAGGAAACAACGAAGACGATCCTTTTTAGGTGCATTCAAAGCTTTGATGTTCTGAATTTTTGAACCGTCAGTGTAATAATCAAGACCGGTCGGCAGTTGCGAAGTTCGCAACTGCTGACCGGTCTTGATTATTACACTGACGGTTCAAAAGTTCAGAACACCAAAGCTTTGATGAATGCACCTGGAAGACTATTGCTACCAACAACGTCTTGGGGTTTAACATCGATGTTCTTAACTCTTTACCTTTAGAAACAATAGTTTTTTCATCAAATTTTCTTTTAATTATTAAACGTCTACAACGGGATACAATTTACCGATTATTCGACAATGAAAAATACTAATCGATTTCGCCGTGACCGATCAACAGTCGATTAATCGATTAATCATGACAGCCCTAGTGGCAATTTGCCAGTTAGCAAATGGTCATATCTTTTAAAATGCTAATGATTCATTTTAGTCGAAAATGCAATTCTTGAAAATACAATTGCAAAAGTTTTATAGTATTGGCTCCTGGTCTCATAAACTTCATGAGATATAATGACGTAGGTCAACTGGCTGTTGTAATAATCTGTATTTATTGGCAGAAAATATCACTTGCGTGCATGTTTTCACCAAAAATCATGTACCTGAAATATGTTTTATATCATGGTAAGAATTTATGCAATCACAAGAATTTGGACAGAATAATGTTGTGTATATAATCATACCTCCAGCTTTTTGAGAAATCATTAGCTTTGTTTACAAGTTTACCCTGTCTGGTCATGAAATCATTTCTTTTGTTGGAATCAAATGAACTACAAAGACCTACAAAACAATACAAACCATTCAGTCAAAGAGATAAACTGGATATCTAAAGCTCAAGCCAAAAAAAAAAAATATTTGTCTTAGGCCACACAAAGTAGATATTCTGTTTCTCAGGCCATTATTTGTGAAATTGCATGCGGGCGAGCGGTTTTTTATTTTTTTTTTTATTTCAGTAATTACTTCTTTGCCATCAAAAGTTCATGTTCTTGGTTCAAGTTTTAGGCCTCATAATCTACAGAATAGCGTGGGTGATGGTGTATTTCATCCCTTGAGTGCAAGAAGGCTTTGCAATGCTAAAGCATTGCAAAGCCTTCTTGCACTCAAGGGACAAATTCATCACTTTTTTTAACTTGGGTAAAATATCAGACATAAACCATTTAATTTTTATTTTTTTAAGTTTAAATTGGTTATAAAAAGAGAGCATGCGGCAGCCAAAAGGACCATGCGGGAGGGCCTGAGAAACAGATTTTTTATTTTTTTAGGCCTCAGTCACTCGTGAGATAATTTTTGATATCCACTCAAAAAAACTAGATTTTCTTCTTATTATATGCTTTTTATAAGAATCTGATCATTCTTATTGATAATTCCACTTGCTTCAACCTTGAATTGATGCATAAAAGTAAACAGCTTGCACACATTGATATGCGGAAGTGATTTGACCGATACTCAGAAAAGGTAGAATCTTGCAAGCTGATTCAGCTGGCGAGTTTCATGCATCAATTCAAGGTGAATATGTGTCGAATTATTGCTGGAAATGATTGGTATCCACTCAAAAACACTAGATTTTCTTTTCATTATACGTTTTTTAGAACAAACTGATCATTTCCAGTGATAATTTGACTCATATTCACCTTGAAGTGATGCTTTGAAATAATGACTGAAACTGTGAAAGTGAAAATTTCTATATCTTCACATCTTCACAGTGTCGGATACGATTTCTATCTTTCCACAATTTTTTTTCGATAGTCTATCATTTAGCATATAATAAAACATTTTATTCAAGGGTATCGCAAAGGGGAATTAGGGGTTTGTGACCACCAACCCCACTACCTAGGGTCCAGTGGCGGATACAGGAATTCTCAAAGGGGGGGGGGGGGGGGGGCAGATCGTGCAGATGCCAAAGGCATCTGCTCGCGAGTGCCGAAGGCACAAGCTTTTTGTAGGGGGGTCTGGGGGGGTTCTCCCTCCAGAAATTTTTTGGAAATGAGCGACCAAATGGGGCATTCTGGTGGTTTCTGGGGTGGAAATCCTCTTGAATTTTTGAACGGCTAGTTAACACTTTTTAAACAGCATGTTTCAGAATTTTAAATTCTGTCATACGTTCAAGACAGAATTAGAAAATTTGAAATATGCTCTTCAGATCCGTTTACCATAATATTGTATTTTGGACACATTGTTTACAGTCATAGCCGACTTAACCTCAGGAGAACATTGCGATCTGCCAGCGTTTGAAAGTTTTCAGCAGTCATGGTACGCCATGACTATGCCAATTAAGATCATGACCCATAATTGGCATAGCCATGGGGTACCTGAGGCTAGGGGCATGTAACACCACAAAATCATGCTGTGTCGGTGACGCTATAAATGTAGGTGACCAGTAGATATATTTTGCATAATTTCAACGGTATATTTGTTTTCCATAGCGAATGGTGATGGAGGAAATAAATGTCGCTGTATGTTTTTACTTCAATTCATGAAAATCCTGGCTACGCCCTACATGGGAGACAAACATGAGCTAAAGGGGGGGCGACCGCCCCACCACCACCCCTCTGTATCCGCCATTGCTAGGGTCCTGCGAATATTCGAGATTCGATTTGATATCGATACCATACGTATGCTTCGAGATCGATCCCGAATCAGTCTCAGGATTCGATTTTTTCGAATCTCTCGTACTGACTTCAATTTGTTACATTTCCAACAAACAGAGGATAAAACTGTTATTAGAAAATTCATTCATGTAGGCTCAATTCCTATTTATTTGAGTAATTGACAATGTTTAATTATTAGGTAAGGGGTGAATTTGGCCCAGAACATTATCCATAGTTTTGGTTTTTGAAGGCTTAACTTGTTACTATTCACGTTAAGAACGTGAATAGTAACAAGTTAGGCCTTCAAAAACTAAAACTATGGACAATAGGCCTAGCTGTTTCAGCGACGGTGCTACAGAGAATATTTAGTCATTGGTGTTTAAGGTGTTCACTCCGTCGCGTAAGGGTCATCACAGTGTTCCGTAACTTCCATTTGATGGAATATGAAATAACCTGTCTTTTAAGATTCGATTTGGGATTCGATTCAATGTCGATATCAGAGACATGATTCGATTCGAGATTTGATTCGAAAAGAAATTTGTGATTCGCAGATCCCTACCACTACCCCCAGTAATTTTCAGTTCGGACATTTTGGTCTGGATTTAAAATGATGCTTACACTTATATCATGCCTTTAGATTGTGAATTTTCACACCATTTACAAGTGAGCCGAAATTAGAAGGGGTGGGGGGAGGGGGGGGGGGAGACACCCAAAAAAAATTTAAATTCTCTGTACCTCTTCTACATTTGAGAATAAGTTCCATCAAAATATGACCACAGAAACACAAAGAAAGACATGGCAATAAAACATAACAGGATAAGACTGTTATTTCTGGTTTTAATATGCCCAAATTAGGGCAAAATGGTGTGTCCTAATTAAATGAATTTAACTGGTAGAGTGCTGGAAGCCCATATTTGAGCTTTGTTCTGAAGAGCAGGTGCCACAACTTAATAGCGTCATAACCTGTGGATGTACTTCATATTATTTTTGACTTGAAATTATTTAGTCTGTGAGGATTTGCCTTGTTACAATTTATGGGAGAGTGCCATGGCACTCTCCCATAAATTGTAACAAGGCAAAGAGTTGTGGACAAATTTAGATGACCAAAAATAATTTAGCACTCTACCAGTTAAAGGTCTGTTATGTATCGCACACCATTGGTCATTATACAAATGGAAATCTGTAGTACCTGACTTGGGATGTTGGGGACCTGGCATGACCAATTTGGAGTACCAGTACAGTACGTATCAGTCAAATAAGAATTTCCATCATGACTGCTACATGCATATTTATTTATCCACAAGTAAATTTCCAATAAGTCTTAAGCTTTTTAACTGGTTGAGGGATAGAATATTTTATACCATAATTACCCCTTCTACTATATATGAAAAGTGTATGACAAAAAAGTTTAGCTTTAGGCCACACAAAGTAGATCTTCTGTTTCTCAGGCCATTATTTGTGAAATTGCATGCGGGCGAGTGGTTTTTTATTTTATTTTTTATTTCAGTAAATACTTCTTTGCCATCAAAAGTTCATGTTCTTTGTTCAAGTTTTAGGCCTCACAATCTACAGAATAGCATGGGTGGTGATGTATTTCATCCCTTGAGTGCAAGAAGGCTTTGCAATGCTAAAGCAATGCAAAGCCTTCTTTCACTCAAGGGACAAATTCATCAATTTTTTTAACTTGGGTAAAATATCAGACATAAACCATTTAATATTAATTTTTTTTAAGTTTAAATTGGTTAGGACCATGCGGGAGGGCCTGAGAAACAGATTTTTAAATTTTTTTAGGCCTTATACACCAACTGTGGTGAAAGGCAGCAACGGGATTTCAATAGTTAAAATTTACACCTACAGTGGAACTACATCCAAGATGACCTTTCAGGTGACGTCGACCTGAATGCAAACTTGTCTAAATTTATCACACCTTGCCTCGCAAACAGTGAAATGAAAGTGACAATTATATATCACATTTTTAAATGAGTTTACTCCCATAAAACACCAAAAATTAACAAACATGCATTGTCTCATGTTGATAAAGCATCCATAACTTGAAACAGTATGTTATTATGTTATTAAAATGAAAAAGACCCCATTTCTTTTTCTATTTAGTTTCGGTGATAAACTTGACAGCGGAAGTACTGCCCACCGATGCTCATGTAAACAAAAAGAAATTCCCATGTATGTATCGTTGCTGCTCTGTAAAATGGAGAAAAAATAATAGTGACTCTTAATAATTTGATGATTATTGTATAAATAAAATATACCCATAGTGGCTTGGTGTATCAAATGTTCACCACTCATGGTGAACATTTGGTACACCAAGCCACTATAAGGCCACACAAAGTAGATCTTCTGTTTCTCAGGCCATTATTTGTGAAATTGCATGTGGGCGAGTGGTTTTTTATTCTATTTTTCATTTCAGTAATTACGTCTTAGCCATCAAAAGTTCATGCTCTTGGTTCAAGTTTTAGGCCTCATAATCTACAGAATACCAAGGGTGGTGGTGTATTTCATCCCTTGAGTGCAAGAAGGCTTTGCAATGCTAAAGCATTGCAAAGCCTTCTTGCACTCAAGGGACAAATTCATCAATTTTCTTATCTTGGGTAAAATATCAGACATAAATCATTTAATTTTAATTTTTTTTAAGTTTAAATTGGTTATAAAAAGAGAGCATGTGGCAGCCAAAAGGAGCATGCGGGAGGGCCTGAGAAACAGATTTTTTATTTTTTTAGGCCAAAGTAAAACATTGATGAATAATGATGAATATATTTTATAAATGTTGATCAACTTCATCTCTTTGTTATTCCTTATAAATTTGGTCAGTGGTTATGCCCGCCTCTGAAAATTAAAGAAATTGAGAGGATTGCCAGCTCTGAGAAACTGAAGTGAGGGGATTACGTCCAAAGATGATTTTGGCCAAGTGTATTTCATCTTAGGCCACACAAAGTAGATCTTCTGTTTCTCAGGCCATTATTTGTAAAATTTCATGCGGGCGAGCGGGTTTTTATTTTATTTTTTATTTCTGTAATTATTTCTTTTCCACCAAAACTTCATGTCCTTGGTATGTTTTAGGCCTCATAATCTACGGAGAAGCATGGGTGGTGGTGTATTTCGTCCCTTGAGAGCAAGAAGGCTTTGCAATGCTAAAGCATTGCAAAGCCTTCTTGCAGTCAAGGGACAAATTTATTAATTTTTTTTAACTTTGGTAAAATATCAGACCTAAACCATTTAATTTTTATTTTTTTTAAGTTTGCGTTGGTTATAAAAAGAGAGCATGCGGCAGCCAAAAGGACCATGCGGGAGGACCTGAGAAACAGATTTTTTATTTTTTTAGGCCTGAAGGGGATTTTGTTCAAAGGAATTTCATCTGAATACCTTCACCTTACCTTCAGTTTGACCAAAATCCAATGCTGACGCTTTTACCCATACATTCAAAAAGGTTGTTTTTCTATTGAAACCGTAGGCATGAGTACTAGCAATTACTTGTGTACCCGACGGAAAGGTTATCTGTGGAGAAAAGAAACAAGAGAATCACACTTGAAAAGGAAGACAAACTGTTTTAACCTTTTACCCAACGTAACAGCCAAAACCGGCCAGCGCTATTCTTAAAAATCGCCAGATAATTTTCATTTTTTTTTTTCATTTTTTGTCTCAAAAACATAGGTTATGACCCCTCATTGGAACAAGCTCATCGAGCTCATTCCAACGAGGGGTCATAACCTATGTTTTTGAGACAAAAAATGAAAAAAATTAGTTGTTCAAGAATTTTTTTTGCAAGTGTCGTCTGCTTTTCATGTTAGGTAAAGGGTTAACTGGTAGAGTGCAGATTTATTTTTAGTTGTCAAAATTTGTCAGAAGTCTTTGCCAAGTACAGTTTATGGGACAGTACCTACAAGCACTCTCCCATAAACTGTAACAAGGAAAATTCATACTCACCAAATAATTTATATTCAAAGATAATATGAAGGACATCCACAGAGTTTGAAGCCTTTGAGTTGCAATATCTGCACATTAGAGTAAAGATAGGGATCTGCGAATCACAAATTTCTTTTCGAATCGAATCTCGAATCGAATCGTGTCTCTGATATTGACATCGAATCGAATCCCGAATCAAATCTTAAAAGACAAGTTATTTCATATTGCATCAAACGGAAGTTATGGAACACTGTGATGACCCTTACGCGACGGAGTGAACACCTTAAACACCAATAACTAAATATTCTCTGTAGCACCGTCGCTGAAACAGCTAGGCCTATTGTCCATAGTTTTAGTTTTTGAATAGTAACAAGTTAAGCCTTCAAAAACCAAAACTATGGATAATGTTCTGGGCCAAATTCACACCATACCTAACAATTAAACATTGTCAATTACTCAAATAAATAGGAATTGAGCCTACATGAATGAATTTTCTAATGACAGTTTTATCCTATTTTTGTTGGAAATGTAACAAATTGAAGTTAGTACGAGAGATTCGAAAAAATCGAATCCTGACACTGATTCGGGATCGATCTCGAAGCATACGTATGGTATCGATATCGAATCGTATCTTGAATATTCGCAGGACCCTAAGCAAAGACTTAGTATGAGTTTTCAGCATTCAACCAGTTAATAGAAGAAGCATACAAACAAAATTAGATATATTTGAATACACACAATTCTAGAACAATCAATCACATTTGCTGCCAAGTAATGCTTTTCACATTAAATTAATGGTATTATCTGATAGGTGGTGAAGTAAATACTCTGTGGTGGCCACCCTTAACTGGTAGAGTGCTAAATTATTTTTGGTCATCCCAATTTGTTCACGTCTCTTTGCCTTGTTACAATTTATGGGAGAGTGCCTAGTGGCACTCTCCCATAAATTGTAACAAGGCAAATCCTCACAGACTAAATAATTTCAATTCAAAAATTATATGATGCACATCCATAGAATATGAAGCCATTAAGTTGCAGCACCTGCACTTCAGAATAAAGCCCAAATATGGGCTTCCAGCACTCAACCAGTTAAATCTTAGTTTTGAATGATCATCGAAGTTGCAAACTGTTCATTTTTGTTCTTTTGATTTTTACGTTTAGGTTATTACCAACCATGTGAGTTTCTGAGCTGGTGCATTGAAATCGAGACCTCGTCTTTGGGCATATATCGACAAGTCTATTAGGATGAGTTGTTAAATAACCCAGTGGCAAGGTGGGTTTCTGAGATGGTGAAGTGATGTTGAGACCTCATCTCTAGGCATATATAAATAAGTCTGTTGGGACGAGTCGATGTATGACCCAGAGGCATGGTCGAGAATACACCATCTCAGAAACCCACATAGTGAAAATCGCCAATATATCCTACAATATTCTTCCCTTTCTTTGCTTGTTCG